>LR990630.1:11401325-12638825 GCA_905147815.2 Phalera bucephala | reverse complement strand
ACAATCCTTACATTCATATGTCCAATTTATATTAAAATTGTCAAATTCTAACATGGTTCCGGCAGGTTTTAGGTAGTCATATTTTATCAGAAAGATACTCGTTTACACAGTAATAGCATTTTTCGATCAAGAAACTTTGTAGTTTTATTTTAAATGTTTTAATATCATTAAGGTTTCTAATCTCACGCGGTAGTTGGTTGTAAATTTTGACTGACATGCAAAAGACACTGGTATGGGGTAATTTTGTTTTACTCGGAACAATATTTAGTTTATTCCAGTGACGAGCTCCAGTTTGTTGTTTGAATAAATGCAAGTTGTTTTTAGTGAATAGTGCGCACATTGTACACCTATCCCCCGTATACAGCGAGCAAAGTTAATGATGGAATTAGATTATCTACATCATCACGTCAGATTCCTTTTTTTTTTATTCAAGACAAGTGTCTACCCGCGAATTCGTCCGCGTTCACTTTAGGCAGGAACCTTACATTTTTTCGGGATAAAAATCCTATGTGTTAGTCCAAGTAACAAACACAACAACATTTATGTGCCAATTTTCTTCCAAATCCGTTTTGCCAAATTTGCGTGGTTGAATAACAAACATCCAAGCATCTAAGCATACAAAGTGTAAAAACTATAAGGTATCTTGGAGTAGAAATTGACGTACATCTCTCTTTTAAATCCTACATTTCAACATTATCTGGCAAAGTTCCACGAATAACACACGTAATGCATCGCATCCGCGATGTCGCAGATTCCCAAACCACACAATTAGTATACGTTGCATTATGCGAATCAATAATTTCTTATTGCATTAATACATGGGGGTGGCGCTGGTGTAACCGCTATGCTCGAGATAGAGCGTGCTCAGAGGGCAGTAATGCTCAAGAAAAATAGAAAGTTTTCTACACTAACCCTTTACTTGGAGGCTCAAGTCCTCAACGTAAGGCAAATCTTCATATTAAAAACTGCTCTTAGACTTCATAAAAAGATATTAAATAGTAACATTCACCAACTTTTATTAAAAAAAAGATTATTCAGAGCTCCACCCTTTCAGGTAAAATCTAAGTTCGCACAACGTTTCATACCCTTTTTAGGTGCCCACATATACAATTCTACCCTAAAACATTGTGATATTAAAATGGATTCTTTATACATCGTAAAGAAAAAAATTAAGAAATGGCTATTACAATTATCTTATAGAAGATATAATGAAAATAATATCATAGTTTATTCACATATTTTATGTACAAACCTAATAATATACTATTTTAAATAAATAAAAAGACAAACACACGCACATACGCGCACACACACAAACACACATACGCGCACACACACACACACACACACGCGCACGCACGCACGCACCAACCATATTAATTTAATGATTTATTTTTACCTTTTATTAATTTCATTTTTTTATATTATTCTTCGTTCGTACTCTTACCTCCCGACGCATTGTGACTTAGCAAGTATTTCGGTAGGGCCCTCACGATACAGGCTATGCCTAGTGTGGGGACCAATAGTACTAGATTAATGTATCCAGATTTGTATTCTCAAACATACCTACACATTTAATAACTATTGTAATATTAGTCATAAGAGCATGTTTGTATTTTGAGAAAGAAATAAAGATTATTATTATACAAAATGTCACGTTTATAATATTATTAGCAATAGTAGCGTAGCATTAGTAGGATTGGTCATCGATTGACCCCTATTTCACCTAGAAAATGACGATGGAGTCATAATGGCTGGCTGACTCAGTAATAGCCGGTCCACTGCTCTGAAGATACTGAATAGCGACGGAAAGCTGAACTGGCCTCCACGTAAGGTGACTCATGACTGGTTCGTTTGAGTTTGCTGGAGGGCGGTGACCAGCCACGGCCGTAGCCTACCATCGGTAAAGGTGCTGCTCGTTAAGCACTGCCCACGGGTCATGTGTAGGGAATCGAGAGTAAAACCTACGGAGGCGATGAGCTTTGGCCTCCTTAAATCGTTACTGGATAGGCAGAAAGTACAGAGTACTAACAGATTATTTCCTTGCCGTCCCCTCCACTCTCTTAGTTTGGCCTCACTTTGGATTTGCCCTTCACCTTGGAGTTTTAGATAAATAAAAAGTTTGTCTGTAATCTGTGCCTATCCCACAATGGACCTGGCGAAATGATGTAGAGAGAGAGAGAGAAAGAGAGAGAGAGAGAGAGAAAGAGAGAGAGAGATTATTACACCCCGAACATCTTATTGCTTGACAAATTCAATACGAAAAAATCTTGCTAAATTATTTTTTAATGACGATTTCATGGGGTATAGTGTGGGTGACAAGCAACGAGGTACTGAGTTTGAATCCTAGGGAAAAAGTGCGTTTCCTCATTCACAGTTCGAATACCGAAATCGAGTCAGTTAAATTTAGAATACCACATCACAAATTTGTCACCCCTATTTGGTAAATATAGGCTTAGGCCTGGGTGTATTTATTCGGATATTTTTGGTACTTTTATAGATTTTCATTTCATAGTAGAAATTTCTAATTTTATTCACTAAGTTTAGCTAAAATTTAAAATGCCATGAACGTTTACCCATCGATTGAGCCGAACGCTGTTTAACCTTGGCGATCACTAAGAACACAACGGTCGCATAACCCTACGAGAGCCATTATATTATTATAAAAAAGAAAAAAAAAACCATGTCACGCCTATATTCCGCAGAGGGGGTGGCAGAGGTGTACTGAGTATATTATTATTAATATAAATTAACTACTAGTTGTTATCCGTGGATGCAATTACGCACGCGTTTTGCAATTAACTTATGTTATTTCTAGATTAGCTATACAGATATAGCTTATTTATGGTGGAAGTATTATTAAACTCGGTTCAGTAGTTTCTTCATATTTAATAATTTCAATCTAAAATATCTTTTAAAAAGCAAGCTTTTGTAGCAAAACGACAACGAAGATATCTTGATTAGTTGAGGAGTTCCTACAGTTTCCTTCCGGCTCCATCATCAGACCTTGGACACCATCTCCACGGTCGTTGGATTTGTCTGGACACTCGTCCAGACAAATCCAACGACCGGGGCTATATTGACGGCGGGATTATTAAGAGTCGAGTAAAGTAGTTAAGTAGTACAAGTGGCCACATTTTGGCCTTGGCTGGGTTGTCTTCAATCAAGACTCTTCTTTGGTTATCATTATAAATACACTGAATGCAAACCACAGGTGAATGTTGCAACGTCACCACTCACGCACGAGCTGTCGGCGTAGTCAATAGAGTTAGTTACTCTTTATTATAACATAAATAATAACAAATATCTTTGCCACATAGAACTTCTGACTCCATCATCAAACCTTGGTACCATTTTGTTGCATTGTCATATGCGAAATTTTAGCTCGATACACACAATAAAAACTTGTAAAATGAAATCTTTACTGTTAGAAAAAGTAGATACTACCAAACAAGTTAATAATGACTTATTGTTACCCTTCAAACAATACACCGTACAATGTATATTAGGGTATGAGTAGTAAATTCAGGTTTTCAGTGGCACGCTCCGCTGGAAATAATAAATGAAGTAATACAACAAACGGCGCCATTAGACGCAGACCTCTAACGAAATGAGCCATCGCACTCAACGTCTAGAGTCCGGGTATTTTGCCAGTTGATATATGAATCTCTACCTAGTACATTAAGTTGTGTACTATATACTAGAGACTACACCTCATCATTTTTTTGTAGCACCAGTTGAGTGCACACAACCCAGCTCACTTAAGGTTTCGCAACATAGCCGACGGCGTGCGACGCGAGCGCGACTTTAACGCGGCTTGGGGAGTTGTAATGTATTTAAATTTACGGGAGACGCCACACAGAGCAGCCCCGCTCGGCACAACAGCAAACGTCATGACCGAGCGTAGCCAAGCGCTTGCGTCGCGCTCCCGTCGCGCTCTGTCGGCTATTTGACCAAACCTTTAGTCTTTGCCAGGTGCTTGCTGCAACGTGGCACATTCGAGTGTAAAATTAAAAAATAAAACACCGTCACGCTTCTATTCCCCAAGCGGGGTTAGCAGAGGTGTACTGTGCGCACCCACATTTCGCTGACGTTGTTGGGCCCCATGTCATAGGAGGCGAGCTTATTGCCATATACCGGACACAATTCCGGACCCCGGACTAATACTGAGATTTTTTCGATAGAAAAACAACATTTGTCCCACCCAGGATTTGGACCCAGGGCCTCGTGAAAACAAAGCGATTTGCCACTAGACCAACAAGGCAGTGTTCAATTTTATTTCTAAAATACGTTGATGTGCACTAAGATACGGTTTACAACTTTGATTTGAATTTCATACTATATTTTAGGACTAAATAGACATATTTATATATTGATGATATTACTAATTCCTTATAAAGTGAGTTTTATTATAAAAAAATCCAAAGGTCAAAAACGAAAGGTCAACGCCAATTTTCTAAATATAGCTGCTATGAAAATTAAATACATCATTTTATCAGCAAAGAATATTGACATAAATATTCATAGAAAATTACGACCGGTATGCTTGGAATCTTTTGGGCTAATTTCGTTTAAAAAAGTTAACATCTTAATTTATTTAGAATTTTATCCTATTAACAATACAACAACAAATAAATAGAGCGACTATTTATTTCACATAAAAATTGACGTCATGCCTACTTTACCGTAGTCAGGTGGCAGGGGTGTACTGTGCACGCCTATGTTCATATTGCTGACGATGTTAGGCAAGTAATAGGGGCAAGCATATTACACCGGGCTCAATTTCAGACTTCAGACTGCTACATAGTGAACAGAATAATCCCAATTATCTGACCTATGATTAAAACCCGAGACCTTGTAATCACCAGCCGTAACATCCATCATTAGACCAAAGAGGCAGTCATAAATTAGCATCTACGTAATCAACATAGTTTTTGGTCATTATCTTTATAAGCTGATAAAGTCCACTATAGGATGTATGTCACCGGTCGTCGTGGCGATCTTTGGGGAAGTCATTGTTCAGCAGTGGACGCTTCGGCTGATGATGATAATAGACAGGACTATTTGAGTACAAAACTCGATTCACGGACTGACATAATTTTTCCTGTACGCGAAAAGTCTTGCTGCCTGTGCTAGCTCTTTGGCTCACTCTTACAACGTTTAAGTTTTGGTCAAATAGCCGACGAAGCGCAACGGGAGCGCGATGCAAGCGCTCGGCTACGTTCGGTCGTGACGTTTGCCGTCGCGACAAGCGAGGCTGCGCTGTGTGGCGTCTACCGTACATTTCAGTACATTAACTTCCCGAAAAGCGCCACCGTAGCGCTCCCGTCGCGCTTCGTAGGCTATGTGGCGAAACCTTTACCAGATCATCGGTCCATCTTACGCAGCTTTGCTGCAGTACCACACACGTTTTCTCGAAAGATCTTATATTTGATTTAATGTATTTACTGACTTCGTTGGCTCAGTGACCCAAACTGAATTTTGCCTGTGATACGAGTTTCGCCACTTCTCACGGTTCTGGGCGATTCCCTGCAAGTCTTCGGCTTAGAGCTCACACAGTTCTAACTCAACGACGCTATTCTAGTAATACCTTGGATGATCAACCAGTCGCCGGACGATTGCTCAGCCCAACTAGGCGTTCTTTGCCTAACGATCTTCTCCCATTCTTTGAATATGGTCATGACATCGAAGTCTTTGTGCTATTATGACAAAGTAACAAATTAAGCTTGTACTGCCCCACTGCGGGCAAAGGCTTTTTCTCACAAATTAAGGTGTCAAAGATAAGCATGACCTAATCTTTGGACCTAAACGCGTGGTGAATATGAACTCTACCACGCGGACTCAGTGTGGATAAGGGCAGGTTTGTGGCCACCTGATTCCACCTGATGGTTGGAATTTATCAAGCCGCCCCATATGCATATATGACTATATGTTGAGTTAATATGCCTACTACTAATGATCTACGATATGTATTTGAGTTCTAAACAAAATTAAATCCAGTATTAATCCATATAGAAAGAATGTCTGAAGAAAGAATGACAAAACAGGTATACAATGCGAAAGTGGAAGGATGCAGATACCGGGGCAGACCTAGACTATCTTACCATGACCAAATAGACCGAGTTTTATCTGAAGGACGAGTCAAGAGTCTCCGTAACCGGCGAGCGTGTATGAGACAAACTATGAGAGTGGAGGAAGCCAGAGAGGTATGTAAGGAAAGAACCCGTTGGAACTCTGTACTCTCTGCCTACCCCGCAAGGGATTGGCATGGTGATATAGATAGATAGAGAGATAGATTAAATTATACCTCGATCATTACGTGAACCAATGTTCAGCCGTTGGACCCGCATAGGCTTCGGATTGCAAAATTCAATCAACATTGCGAACACCACAATGTGGTGTAGGGTCCGGTGGATTCGGCTATACGAATTATTTGTAGTCGGTTTTATTAAATAAAAGTTGACATTGTAGTTATAGTATCAGAATCAGAATATCCTTTGCGAGGTAAGTAGAGTATACAAAGTTCCACCAGATTCTTTCCTTACAGATCTCTCTGGCTTCCTTCTTCTCACAGAATATTTTTCATTCATGTTAACTGTTATGGTATATCATATGGGTGTAAGCTAACTCAGTAGATACTCATAGAAATGAACCTATACATCCTATACACAGGAATCCTATACCCAGGAATATGTTAAAGACGGCTTGATCCAGTAACTAAGAGTTTACTGGATCAAGTAATCTCGGGTTCGGTCCTTGCTCGGGACAGATCTTTGCGCAGCCGACAAATATTTGTTCCGGTCTGGGTGTTTATGTATGTAAAGTTCATGTTTATAAATAAACACACCCTCTACACCAAGATAATTTATAGTATGCTGCAATTAAAGAAATCAAAAACTTTTCACATGTAACCGAAATATTTTAGTTTCAATGTCATAGAATGTATTAGATGGTAGCTAATGTTCGTGTCACCATTCTAGTCCACCATATTTTTAGTCATTTTCTCGGACGACTGCCTGGTTATCTAATGACACATAGTGCGAGTGGCGATCATGAGGCCCTGAGTTCGAATCTTAGGTCGGTATATACCTGGTATAATGACAATATGCTTGCCTCCTATTGTATCAGGATCTAACATTGTCTGAAATAATAATAATTTATTTAGTACCAGTAATAAGGGATCACAATACAAAGATTTCTAGTGGCTAAATACAGACTGGTAATTAATAGCATACATTTTGGTAACCTCTGTCTTCCAAACTAGGTAACGACCTGTGTTTTGGGAGTCAGTGTTCCTTCACAGGTTACATAACACTACGAGTAATTAAAGTTACGGTAAGGAATCCTTTTTTTATTTGTCTAAGTTTTTTATGTGTGATGTGTGTATCTTATGTAAATGTATGTTTGTTTTGTAGGTTAATATATGAGTGCAATTCTTTACATAATCATATGTGTTTAAAGCGTACTTAACAAAGCAGTATTTTGGTATGACTATAGTTTAGAGTTTTCAGCCATTTTGTAACCTTGCATTTTACTCTCCTATAATTTAATGAGTAAATATCCAAAGTTTTGTGGACTTTGTTGTATAGTCGGGCATGTAAGACGTAGTATTGGTGACTCGCGGAGGTGGTTCTGTGCTTTACCGTTTTAAACACTGGATGATTTCTGCGTTTACTTTTAATCAATTGCAGCTTAAAGATTAGTGACGATGTTTTCCTTCACCGTTAAAGCAAGTGATCATTAATGTTTAATACGCACATGCTTTAGAAAAGGCAGAGGTGCGTACCTCGGTTTGAACCCGAGACCTCTGACTTTGCAGTCCTACGGTCTAACCAGTACGCTATCTCTGCTTGTTTTTTAATGTATCTTACATTCTCTTTCAATTTGCAAAATATGTAGTTACTCCTGCAGTGCGCTAAAACGAACTAAATTTATTCTTGATTCAAAGTATACGAAGATCTCAAAGGTAAACGTATTTCTCAATACGCACACATACACATTTTATTGTTAATTGGGGTATAAATATGCTTAAAATAAGGATAACAAACTTTTAATTTAATTTTTGTATTGAATTTCCCAAGCAATTATATAATTGGGGTGTTTAAGCGTTATTTTCGATACACCTTGTATAATAGTTATTAAATAGATTTATATAGGTAAAGATTTTGTACATACAATACATTCCAAATAAAAAGGAAAAAAAAGCCCGCTCCGTAAATCTAATCCGCCCAAAACATTATTTTTGCTCAACCCTCCCGATATACAAGTAGTCGCTTGCTGATTAAGTTTCCATGGTACCGAGGATCGGTTCTACTAGATTGGAATGTTCCAGCCGAATCAAAAAGTTAATACACTTATAAATCCCAGAGATTTGGTGAACAACCGACGGGGCAAAGAAAGTTAAGCACGAAAAAATTAAAGCCAGCGTAACGCTAGGGATATGCCATCCCTGTCACACAACAAATTTACTAAACAAACATAAATGTGACTCGCTAGAGTCACACCTACGTCAATATTTTCGTACTTAAGCAATTAGATTATGCGAGCGTGGCTCTCGGATTGAGGGTTATTTTCTTTTTTGAATCTGTATTTTTCTTCGTTTTTATACTGCCCCGATTACGTTATATTATACAACTACTGTTGCGACCTAACATCGTCGACGAAAAGTCAGTGTACAAGATAGACCTTTACAGCCCTGCTTGAGTTTTGTGTGTTGTGGTGTTTATATTTTTAATACTGTTCTAAGTCCATTAGCAACATTTAGTGGTCTACAATTTTGTGTTAATTTAAATTGAAAAAGTTTGTGAAGTCAAAGCGCTGGGTATAAACAAATAAAATTCAACTTAATTCAGTTTTGATTGTTCGAATTGGATTGTTAACTTTTTGATATGAAAAAACAACTTCTATTTCTTATTTAGGAAACTGAGCTAATGAAAAAACGTTTGAACTTATTTAAGTTAGATTTTGTAGATCCGTAAAAAAATTTGTAAGAATAATGCGTACAAAACTGTAAATTTAGGAGACATTTAGCCTACTTGACTTGGTTTTGTAAGTAGAAGGCTTTACTGCCATGGATTTGTTAACTTCGTTGTGGTATATAATGCCTGTATTGACAACCATTTCTCAATTAAGGCCTACATTCATTATCGCGAGAGGGAAGTTTTTCAATGTTTAGATAATTTTTTATAAAGTAGCTGTATTTCTACTTTCACCGATTTGGATTAAGAAATTTGTAGCCCCAATGTTCTAATGACCCCTTCGTTTAGCTCGTGGGACCGTGTAGTTATGTAGTGTGTATTTTAAGGACCTCAAAGTGCTTTCATGTTTTTCAGGACTTTGGGGCGTTGGTCGTTTTACTTTTTCAGCAACGAGCGAAATACTATGGCTGGTCTTCTATGTTAGTTCCTACAATAGTTACGAGGTCGTAAGTCGGAATCCGAAATCGGTCAAAGTATAGTTTTTCTATAGAAAAAGTCTTTGTAGCATGCCGGAGTATTGTGCCTAGTATAATGTGAATAGACTCGCCCTCATTGGGACTTAACATCGTCGGCGATAATTGGGTGTACACAGAACATCTCCACTACCCCTGCTTGGAAAATGAAGATGTGCCCGTGTATCGATATCGGACGTTTTATACAATTCTAGACTTACACAAAAATCACACCTTGTTCAAGCTAAGAATCGAATCTAAAAATGACACTTCGCTAGACAAACGAGGGTAATTCTTGGAAGTGCCAAGAAAATGCTTGAAGGAACAATGTCTCAACAACAAAAGAAAAACTGTTTATTTCCATTTCCCGGGCATTAAGTAAATTACGTTTATTAAATAACTTTTTGTTATACACGGTAATAAGGACAAAAATGAGTCATTAGCGAAATGTATGTCTCACTAATTGATCTTTTTGAGATTAATGAAATATATTAAGGGTCTCCATTATTTCTGTTGTCGTTAAGTTTACAGAGAATCAAGTAGGTGTGAATAATTAGATTTTCGTCAGTGTAATTATGTGAAAAATAGATCTTAGAAAAAGACAGAGCTCCACACTAGGAATTACTGTGTCGTAGTTGCGTATACAAACACGAAATTCGCATAGACAAATACTTAAAACGGAACAAATATGTATAAGCCACATAAAGATTTGTCCCGTGCTAGGATCGAACTCATGACAACTCGATCCAGTAAGCGAAGCTGCTTACGCTCTTAACCACTGAGCTCAGCCGTCTGTCTATAAACATCGCCACCTATAATACCCGAGCGGGGTCGATAGAGGTATACCGCGTACAACCTCTTTTTGCCGTCGATGTCAGCTCCAATTTTAAAAAGGGCATGCCTATTGTCATTCCTCCAGGCACAACACCAAACTTCGAACGGGTACTAGATTTCATTCTATTAAAAAATACATTTTGTCCGACCCAAGATTCGCACCCAGTTTTTCGTGATCACTACACGCATTATTCGCCACTAGACCAACAAGTCAGTCAAAATAGTTCTCTATCTCTATCTATATCATTACGCCAGATCCTTTGCGGGCTACAGCAAGGCCTACATAAGTTATCACGTAAAGGAAATTTTTCAATGTTTAGATAATTTTCTTTTAAGTACCTACTATATTGTTACTGCCCCGTTTACAATTATAGATAGAAATACTTATGGTCCGGTTGATCTAATGGACTCCTTCGTTAGGCTAGTGGTTCAGTAGCTCAAGAGAGTACAGAGTTCCAAGAGGTGTTTCCTTCACTCTCAAAGTTCGACGTCGTCAAAATAGTTGTTGAAGAAATTATACTGTTTTCTTAATAAACTCGCTTACATAATACTAGCGAAATAGAAAATCACTATCCTATTCACGTGTAGGTGGCCTAGAGGCATATCCACAGCTAGGATAAGCCGGCGTTCCGTCTCGACGTTTCCGGGAGCGCTAACATTGTTCCGCGCCGGGGCGCCCTCTGAGCGGAGGAAATGGAAACGTCAGCAGAAATAGAAAAGTTAGCATCTAGGAAACATCGACGAGCTTTGAAAAATAAGTGATGATGTAGCACGTCTGGTGCCAGATTTATTTTTGTAACTATAGAACCACAATAAACATCTAAGACCGTTCGGCAGTTTTCAGAAGGTGCTACGCGTTAAAACTTGCCGAGAAGCCGCTTAGAGTGCCCTGATAAAAATCATCTATACAGATTCAATCTCTAGGCAGCTTCTCGGCAGATTTCAGAAGGAACTACCCGCTGAAACATTCTAAGAAGCCATTAAGGTTCCCGAACAAGAAATCACGCAACAAGACGCGCGCACTCTACGCGGCTTATCGGCAAAATGATCGTTTATCTTCCCGTGTAAGCTGCCTATACACTTATCCGCAACAAGGATAAGCCGGCACTCCGACTCGGCGTTTCCTGGTATCAGATTTGTTTTTGTTAGAGTAGAACAGTAGAACCACAGTAACCAGTATAAGATCTTCATCAGAGAATACTATGCGCTAAAACCTGCAGTGAAGCCACGTACAGTGCGCATCTGTCTTCATGAATTTTATTTACGCACTCTACGCTGCTTCGCGACTGTTTTTATCGAGTATAACCCGCTGAAACCTGTCGAGAAGTCGCGTAAAGTGTGTGAATAAAAATAACGAACACAGGCGTTGCAATAATTGGCTTCTCGACAGGTTTCAAACGGTACTACACTGTGATACTACCTATCGCGAAGCCGCATAAAGCGCGTGTCTGTGTGTGTGATTCTAATTTGGACCGTTAGTACTAAGATGTTCTACTGTTTACATACTGTTTACTGTACTAGAAACGACAAAGCCGAAAATATAACCGGATGTCAGGAGAGGCCTTTGTACAACGATAATGGCTGAATAAAATTTGTTAGACTGTCTTGTTGGTCAAGTAGCGCTTAATACGTGTGACCATCAGTAGGTAGGTGCTGTCTTCGAGTTATTTGTCGGACAAAGTGTAATTATTCTACCCAAAAATTTGTGTATCGTCGGCGATATGGAGGTTTCACAGTACACTTCTGCCATCACCGCTTGTGGAATATTAGGCATGACGATATTTTTTTTTATTATTTTACGTTATGTTCTGCTTAAAGAATAAATAAAACTTTGTGAGTATCCTATAATCATAACAAGAATGAAATCCATTGTGGCATTAAAGTAATTTAAAAACAATAGGAAAAACTAGTAAAAAAAAAACATCACCTTCACGCCTATATTCCCCAGCGGGGGTGGCAGACGTGTACTGAAAAATAATACTTACTGTATAAAAATAATACTTATACAATAATACTTATACATACTTATACTGCCTCGTTGGTCTAGTGGCAATGCGCATCGCTTTGTGATCACGAGGTCCTAGGTTCAAATCCTAGGTCGGACAAGTGTAGTTTTTCTAACGAAAACTTCCCAGTACGAGTCCGGAGTCTGGAATTGTGCCGGTATATGGCAATAGGCTCGCCCCCTATTACATGGGACCTATCATCGGCGGCGAAACGTGGTTGTACTCAGTACACAAGCGGGGGTGGCACCTCTGCCACCCCCGCTTGGGGAATATAGTCGTGACGGTGTTACTTATATAGTCACGTATTTTGATTTTAGTATTTTTACAAAATAATGTTGTACATACCTGTCATTGGTGTACATATCAGACTACCTACTTTACCAATTTTATTATGAAATGTGTAATATGTTTACTGTTGGTGTGTCTTTTTTAATAAATAAAGAAAATAATATTTGCATTAAAAACGCAGTTATAAGTATGACGTTACTGAGAAAAAGTACTAAAATGTCTCAGAATATTGCTCGCAACAGTACATGTAACGTTAGGTGTTCCGAAGTGTAATTACATCGCGAGAGGCTCGTTAATTATATATTTAACAGAATTACGCCGCTGTAATGCAGACAATACGTTACCTTTCACGTTAATATTACACCGTTCGAGTGAGCTTGCTTTGTATAAAATTTTAACGGTGTACCAACGAAACGAGCGGATTGGAATTTGGGGTCGAAGTTGCTTACGTCCGTGGGATTTACTTACGTCATTCCTGAGCAGTGCTAAACAGGTAGTACCTTCACCTGGTGGTAAGCTACTGCCGTGGCTGGTCACCCTCCCAGCGAAGTCATGGCGACAAGCGACCCAGTAGTGCGTCGTAATGTTGCGCGGCGTTGCTTTACAAGGAGGCAGACCTGCCCGATTCGGAGTCCGAGATACGGAACTCAGTTTAATTGCCATCTCCTCAGCCTATTTCAGAGTGAATAGGCTGCTCTGGCAGCGAGCCACATCTTCGGTGCCATCGTCACTTCCCATCAAGTGAAATAGGGGTTATCGCTGACCGGTCCTTAACAACATAAAAAGTACTTATGACATCAATTTTTTTTTCATTCTTCTTTAAGTTATGGCTTTACACTAATTTTAAGTGTATTTTCCCAGTGTCCGTTGAAATGCATAGTCGTGTTTGTTTAAATTGATTCAACTCTCCGATGAAATCGATGATAATGATATTGATGAGGTACCCCACCCTGGATAGTAAAGCGATGGATACATTACATACCAATTGTGACGGCCGTTTTGAGGGAAATCGTATAGGCACGTTTTATCACTTTGTTTCAATTACCTTCACTCATGCACATATAAGAATACATAATGGTTAATATTCCACAAACATTTCTAATTATTATTTGAAATAACACAAGTTTTGGAAATTAAGACAGATTGACAACATTACTCTTCGACTTTCCGCCAAAAAATAAGAAAAAACTTTTTTTACATTCATCAGCCGAAGGACCAGTGCAGGTCAAAGGCATCCCTAAAGATGACCACGACGGGCTTTGTGCTATACGCATCTAGTTTTACCTGCAACTTTCACCGAGTCATCGGTTCACCGGCCGGCCGGCCTTTCCACTCAAAGTCTCCTAGTACATGATAACCACTCGATTGTCTACTTCCACTTAAATTCGACAATTCTTAGAAATATATATGTCACTTTGGTTCTCCTTCAGGTTTTCGTTTCTTATTCAATCTTATAGAGAAACTCCGAGTATAACTCTCTCCGTCGCTCTTTTGGTGGCACTGAGTGTTCCTTTAAAGCCCTTTGGGAGCTATATTCTCTAGAATAGGAGTAGCAGTGGAGCTCTATGTACACCTTCATTTCATCGACGCTGTTAGGTTCGGGCCTATTGCCATCATACCTGGCACAATCATATAATGCTGTAATTTATTTAACACCAAAGTCTCTCAGCTTAAAAATATGTTATATGAGGGTCTATTTAATTGTATATATTTTCTTTAATTGGCCTTTAGCGTTTACTACTCAAGCCATACTTGTTCTATGTTAGCTGTTAGTTTACCTAAAATAAATAAAATAAAATTATAGACTCCTTATTGCTACCGAAAACTGTACCTTTCTTAATAATAGTATTTGCTTAAATAATTGAATAACTTCAAATTCGCTGATTTCGCGGCCACATTTTCCAGTCTTAGTCGTTTAATACGAGCAATAAAATCAAGTTAAAGTTTAATTATTCTATTTAAAAGCTCATTTCGCGAATAACATGGAGTATGAACCCGCATGAGTAAATGTGAATACGTACAGCTTATTAAAATAATAGAGGCGCTCGTAGCGCTGTGCGACCGCGGTGTTTTACCGATCACCAAGGTTAAGCAGCGTTCGACTCGGTCGGCCTGAGATGGGTGACCGTTTGTGGCATTTTCATATTCGAGCATCTCCGTGCTTCGGAAGGCACGCTCAGCCGTTGGTCCCAGTTACCACTTAAAGTTGTAGTCGTTAAGCCGAGTTGGAAGCCTTAAAGGCGGCTTGATAAGTTCCAACAGCAGGTGGCCACAAACCTGCCTCCATCAATCCGCACTGGGTCCGCGTGGTGGAGTATGACCTAATCTCTCTCACTTTGATTTGTGAGAGAATGCCCTTGCCCAGCAGTGGGCAGTATAGGCTGATACTATTATTTATTTATTATATTAAAATATATGAAACAGGTAACTTAAAAAGAATAAACAGTACTATGCCTATATATTGAAGACAGAAGCTGCACGCGTCCATTGGATTCACTCTCGATTTGCTACACGTGGTCTTTGGACAGTGCTAAGCGAGCAGCACTAGCAAAGTATTGCCAAATGACCCAGTTGTGACTCAGCATGTTGCAAAGAAGTTGCCTTTGGAGGAGGCGGGTCTAGACCAATCATACCGATTCGGAATTTGGTGTAACTTGTGTCTCCTCAGCCTATTTTAGTGATAATAGGCGATTAGTGAGTCAGCGAGCCACCCTATAGGCCCAATTGTCATTTTTTATCTGCTGAGATTGGTCCATTTTGACATAGTATCGATATTGTTGCCGATATAAATACATACATATGTCCTCAATCCGATCACATAACAATACCGGGTCCTTATTTTATATTTCTATTATATACGCGGCGCGTTACGGTAACTGCGTGAAATAATCATGTAAAGGTATTCTGTACGCCAATGGAGTACCATTAAAGGTTTGGTCAAACGGGGTTACGCTGTGTGGTGTCTCCCTCTCCTCTCTCCCCACTCCCCAAGCCGCGCCACCGTCGCGCTGTGTTAGCTCTGTGGCGAAACCTAGGCATGTCGATTCATTTAAAGGAAAATTGATCTTTGGATCGATTCGAATTGATCGCGCTAGAATAGATTCTCAAATTAAATCGAAAATTAAAAAATTGATTCTCGATTAATCGATTCGAAGTCGATTCTAATTAATTTGCCAAGTGAATAAGTTTTTTTGGATTTCTTTTTTTTTATAGTTCTTTCATACGTTAAATTTAGAGATTATTAAAAAGACAACTTACTTAAACTCATGTTTGGAACATTGTATTTTTAAAAATTAACGTGTTCTGTCATTATTTATATCCATGATTCACACAACCTACTTGGGTCATATTTTCGATTACCACTTTTATGATTGAATCGTGAATCGATCCGATTCTACGGCTTTCGGAATCGATCTGGCTTGAAAAAATTGATAACTCAATTTTAAATCGACGAGGAAAAAGTGCCATTTTAATAGTTCAGGTGTTACCATGGTTCATCTTCGGTCAAAAACAATATCAATTCATATGACCGACCACCATTTTTATCGCTCGATTCGGTCCATTCATAGATATAGTATACCTGGCCCGATACGGCACGTCATTTTCACAGTTAGGGCATATCCATATACATGACGTAATTGCTAAATAAACATGAACGTGTCAGCACGCTTACCCGCTAGCGTCAAACTAAAGTAAATATTTTTCTGCTAGTCCGGCAGTAATTAAAACCAAGAATAACATAATTAAAATAATATTTGTTTTATATAATAATTAAGAGAGGAATATAAGTATCATCAGTAGTAACATAGTTTTTATTTATTAAAAAAGAGGGAGAGAGAGTGTGCGGCTAACACTAGGATTTATTCCTGTGTCGTGGGTGCGTTTAAAAATTTGAAAATTTACATATACAAATACCCACACCAAAACAAATAATTGTGGATCACACAAAGATTTGTCCCATGCGGGAATCAAACCCGCGACTAACAGACCCAGTGGGTGGAGCGGCTTAAGCTCTTAACCACTGCGCTAAATCTTTTGTAGACTAGTTTAGTTGGTAACTAACATGAGTTTAAATAGACGATTATTTATACCATACTATAATTTCACATACCTAGTACTTCCACGAAGAACGAAAATGCGTAAAGACTATATAATAGGTCAAAGTACAATATCAATATAACAATAGGTCATAGTAATGAATCTCACGGAAGAAAAAAACTAGGAAATGCTATTGAGTTACTATATCCTTGTACCACTACATGTACTATGTACAAGAGAAACTCTGTGAAACAAAAATGGCGCGCAACTTGATGAGTAACGTCAAACTATTGTTAGCGAGAATTGAACTTTTACTCACAGATATAGCACTGAATTTACTCAAAAACTTTGATAACTACTCATTGAAGACGTGACATACGCATAGAAAGAAAGAGTTACTTATATGTGAACAAGCGCATAATCGTACTAACGTTTGGTCACCCTACTTAGAAAGAGATGTATTGCTCTATGTAAGTGTCCTAGTCGTCACGTTTTTTCGCAGAGTGCTCAATCCGTTTAGAGTAATATACCCATGGATGTTTGTGTTTCCATACATAAATAAATTCTTTTGTTTCTGGTCTTCTTTAAACAGTGTCTCTGAGCACATGAAGGCAGATTTTGGGAATAAAACTTAGCACGCAAAGGTGTCAAGATGCGGGAAGCACCACGTCACAGAGGGAACTAGGGTGTATGCAGTCTAACTTGCTACAAAATTTTTCTTGAGATATCTTCTTTAGAACGTAGTACATAATAATTCAATGGGAAGTGTCATAAAACTATGGCACGACAGACACTAATGCGAGTTAATGCGCATACGCGCCCCTTAGCCGGACGCAGTAGCGCTTACTTAGCCCCTGCCGATGCTCTTAGTTCCCTTCTTTCGAATACAGATATCGCACATAGGATCAAACACCGACCTCGCCAGCGAGATCGAACAATCCCTTGCCCGCCCGCCGGTGCAGGGTACCGCGGCGATACACCTAGTATACGTCCTAGGAGGGCAGTCGCTATGGGGGACATAGCGACTGCCCAAGCCGAGGTCGTTCCTCCTCGAGGCGCCCTTGAGGTTTGCTTGGAACGGTACATAATTTTAGGTTACCTGCGCACCTTTTTACTTTTTCATTATTAAATAAAACGTAATATGTAATATTGCCAGTACCAAAAGATTCTGAAGTACTGAGTCATAATTGATCTTGTTAAAGCAAGTAAAGCTCAAACATTACACGGCTAAGTAATTTCTTAAGCCTAACGAAAAGGAGTACGAAAAGGAGTTTTATGGCAATACTCGCAAGATGACCTGATTCAAGCTCAAACAATCAAAGGCCGTCGCAAGCGGGAGTGAGTGGAGGGGGCATCGCTGACAGATATGTCAGCCTCGTCATTTCTCTCAACTCACTTTTACTCGGGACTTCGCGGTGTACGGACGCATCACTTGTATTTTTAGCTAAGTTTAGTTATATGCTATTGTTGTTATAAATCAACAATATTGTTGTATTTTTTCTTTAAAGTTAATTGTCTACACCGAATAAATTGTTTTAGAAAAATCTGATATTGTTCTGATTCTTAAAAATATGTTATTTCAAGTTTTGACGTTTGATTAATTAACTACCGTCATGAATTTATAAAAGAACGGTTTGACGCCATTCCGACTCAACCTTGTTGAGTTGTCGAACGCGAGGCATCGCTGTAAGCAGTATGTGGGTACCCGGTAGTCTTTTCCGAGATTTGAGTGTTGGATAGGTGGAAGTGCTTTGTGGGTTTAATATGTAATAATACTGTTTTACTGTGTTAGTGTTCAAAGATGCATAGAAGATGTGGGTAAGTGAATTATTGATAGATGAGGTATAAAACAACGAATATGACTTTTTATTATTATCACGACGGTCGAGCGGAAAAAAGCTTCTAGTTTTTGTTGCTAGGCAATTGATCTATCATAAACATTCTTCTGGCTATATCCACCGCTTTTGATTTACTACATTTCCCGTAGGACAAAATACGCCATCTCGCTGAAACAAAATTAAGAATGCCATGTGTAATTTTGGTTAAGTTTCATGAATAGGGTGACTTGTACCCATAGTAAAATAAAGACAAAAAATACATGTGTAAATACATACTTGCTTCGTTGGTCTAGTGGCAAAGCGCATCGCTATGTGATGACGAGGTCCTGGGTTCAAATCCTAGGTCGGACAAATGTCCTTTTTATTACGAAAAAAATCCCAGTATGAGTGCGGAGTCTGGAATTGTGCCCGGTATATGGCTATAGTTTTGCCTCATATCACATAGGACCTAACATCATCGGCCAAAATTGGGTATACTCCGTAAATCTCTGCCACCTCCGCTTTGGGAATATAGGCGTAACGGACTTGGTAGCAGAATATCCAACGTAAGATTCGTATCATTATTAGCTGAAACGATTTGTTTAAACAGCCGACGGAACGTGACGGAAGCGCTCGGCTACGCTCGGCCGAGGGTGGCAGCGCGATGCACACTTCATACTGCGAGAGTTACATCGCACCGGCAGAACGGCGCCCAACGCTCGCACCTGTATTGGCGACTCGCTCCCCATGTTTCGTTTGAAATCACGTCGAGCGGGGCGGCGAGGTGTCATGACGTTTGCCGTCGCACCAAGCGTGGTTACGCTGTACATTTCCGTAAACTACAACTCTCCAGGTCGCGCTACCGTCGCGCCCCCGTCGCGCCCCCGTCGCGCTGCCTCACTATGTGGCGAAACCTTAGGACATCCGCTTCAAAACAAAGGCCTCCTCAAAGATCGCAACGACCGGCTTTGTGCTATACGCATCCAGCTTTTACAGTACTCAATAAATCAGGTATAGGGTATATAAATAATAGCAAACGCTATTCCCAAATTAAATTATAATCTCTTCCCTCCGGAACGCCGAACGTTGTAGACATGTACTAAATATGTAACATAATTCTATTGAGCCACTAATGGGAAAACACTGTCTCCTGACAAACAGCTTTTTGCTAGTTTGGGAGTCTGAGATCATTCTGAATTGTAACCACTTTCAACTTAATAAAGAAAATTACTATTATTTATTATAATTAGTATTATTAATAGAGGTTGCACATGTTTTATAGTAGACATGGGAAGATTACACATACCATGTTCATTTTTGTAATAGATACTGCACAGGGTATTCATAATTTCTTTTCGTGTCAGTGGTTTATACTTGTCACGAGAAGTGATTTGCTAGCTCAGGTGGTGGGGCACAAGGGACAGATCAGCAAGTACGACATAATCTGTGCAGTCGCACCACAATCACAGGCTATTCAATTTACATCTCTGAAACCCCATGTGCACAGATTTTGCCTGCATCTACCTGTGTGGAACCGTGTGGAGCCGATTTAATGAATTCCACATCGTAACGAAGTAACCATTTGTTCGTAACTAAAATAGACATAGAAATATATTTTCATCTTAGCATAAATAAATAAATATAAACCAGAAGCTGCGGGTGCGCATCAAATTGAAGCAACAATTAGTACTTGCAATGCAAGTAGTCACATGTTCACGGGAGTAGTCACTCTGTTACCGTCGTGCGACATAACGTGCTGCACTTGTCAAGTTAAATTGAATTATGCCGTCTTGTGTCGTTCCTGCCTATAAAAATGCTATTGAGATACAAAAGAAATATGATGGGATCACATTTTATATGTAAGTAGCGCATTCAGATGCCGTATTATTTTATTTTTTTGTAGTAATTAAACACTTAGGTATGTATTTGTAATTTCTTCAACTTTTTTTTTCGTTACATCTATTTACATTGTTAGATATATTATTATAAATTAATTTTGAAAAATATTGAATAAATAAAAAAGATTGTGTGGTTTTATGAAACCACGGTAAAAGTGAAACATATTGGCCTTGGCTACTCTGGCGAGCGCCTTTCACTTCATCCCTACTCCGCGGCCGACCGTCACGCGACATGCAACACACAGACCAAAAAGTTTGAGACGATCTAATAAAAGCTTCACTTTAAAAATTGAATAAAAAATTTTAATAGCGAATTAATTCTTCCGCCTGTAATTGTCACAGTAATAGACGCGTCCATTTTGTTAGTGTTGCTAGTATAACAATTTTATTTTTCTTTACTTTTATTTTCTGAGGACCTTATTAGTTCTCGTATTAAATGGTATTAGTTTAGTCAACTACTACACCATGGTTTTAATATTAAGTTAAGATAATTAAAATATATTTTCCATACATAAATTAATAAAAGCCTTAAAAGTTAAAATATATTTATTTCTTGTATTTCATATGTATAAAAGTACATGTTACCGCAACTATGATTTTATTATTATCCATTCCAATGTCATCAACATTTACCCTAAAAAGTGGTAAATCTTGCTGGGCTACCAACATTATGCGGGTGGGAAGTGTGGTGATTGTGGGACGTTTATTAAATTTTTGGCTTCACCGTGCGGCTTAAAATTACGACTGGACGCGGCTTCTGGATTACATTTTCTAAGATTTTTACAAGCTTTTTTCAAACAAAATATTCCCATACCAAATCGAGGTAGGACTTGAAAAATACTGCCGAACAGAATGGTCATAGTAATTTCAGACTGTTTCCAAATAAAATGGACATAGTAATTTTACATGGTAACCAATATACGTAGGGTTGGAGGCAATGATAGATTATACTATCTATCTATCTATAACCTCACGCCAGATCCCTTGCGGGGTAGGCATTATACTAGTTAATCATTTTTACAGTTGTTAGCTACAAGTAGATATATGTAGATGCTTAAATATTTCCAAACGCTGCCGTTTTGGCGGTCATTTAATTTTTTTATTCTATTTAGGTTACCAACAGACGATACGAAGTCAGTTAACTATTACTTAAAATCATACCGCGGGCTCACCCAGTAATATAAACAAAGGCAACCACAGCTAACTAAAAAAAACTTTTTAAAAAAAGGTATACCGACTTCAAAACGAAAAAAAAATAAATATTTGAAGTCGGTACCGGTTAGTGCAGTCGGTTACTTGGCACCGACTTCAAAAATTTATTTTTTGCTTTTTGAAGTCAGTTTACCTTTTTTAAAAAAGATATTTATTTTACAATTTTAAGTGACAAGTGAATTATTTACTAATATTTATATACCTATATTATATTATTTTGCGGAGTTGTACAGTAAGGTACCTACAGGATTGATATAGAAACCATAATAACAGAATTTATACATTCGTGCTGTCCGCCGTTAAGGAGTCCCCTGGTGTATCTTCCAAGTCCAAAGTTCAATACCGATTTCATTAAAATGGGACCACCTCAAAAGTAGACTAAACCGAACGCAAAAAGAATCATCAAAATCAGTTCATAGATAAAGACGTTATAAAAAACACAGACGAATTGTCAACCTCTTCCTTTTTTGAAGTCGGTTAATACATACATTGTGCAGATAAGAATGAGTGAATAGTCTCTCACTCACCTGTGTGACTGTTCAGTTGTTCATTGTTTAAAATGAATATTAAATATAATTTTGCTGTCATGTGGGACGACCGCCTGCTTGTGAAGATCACAGGAAGTCGGTGGATGCAGGTGGCATTGGACCGATTGCGGAGAGCAATGGGGGAGGCCTATGTTTAGCAGTGGGAAAGTATAGGCTGAGATGATGATCATTTTGTTCATGATCCGGGATCTAATACGAATAATATATCGATTAATGAGGTAAACAAATTAAATCAACAATAAAAATAAAATTCCACAGGCTAGTTCCAAATGGATAGAAATAAGCAATAAAATGTCATACTCATCAACCGTGACAATTGAAATTAAACTTTAAAATGTAGTGAAAAATTTCAAATTTTCTTGACAATATTTTATTTCTTATATGTTATTGTTTATCTCTGTCCAAATATTTTTGTAGGTGTTTTCATTTGACAGGCGCACGCAGCGCTGTACGACCGCAGTGTTCTTAGCGACCACCAAGATTAGGCAGAATTCGGCTCGGTCGCCCTGAGATAGGTGACCGAGGCCTCGTCCCGATCCAGTGGTAGATTAGTAGTCAGATTAGATTTAAAAAAAATGTAAATTGACTATTTATAAGCGCCCCCGCAGGGCTTATACAACATAAACTATTTGAATTTGAGTTACATTTTAAAAGTAAGTAAGTTAAAGTAAGTAAAAATAGTAGTAGTAGTGTTAGTGGAACAATAAAATGTTTTCTGGATAGAAAACAAATCTTTTCCAAATAAATGCCACAAACTGCAATAAATAGAAGTACAAATAAAAACAATCTCTTTTCAGTAAATTAAATTCCTTTACTAATTAAGGCGTTTGTTTGTGAAATGCATTGCCTGTGACAATCCGACGCGCAAATCTTTATCGTGTTTAAAAAAATGGTTCACAATCACTTTCTTTATTTATACACTTCCCGAGCACTATATTTTATTATTTTGTTGTGTGTAAGATATATATGTGTGTAACATAATTAACGCAAGACCTAGAAGGAGTTTGTTCCAAATCGGCAACTGAAACGTTTCCAAGTATTTTTAAAGTATGTTACATTTTTTTAATAAGGAATAATAGCTGTTACTCATTCAATTAGCTTCTTTGAACAAAGTTTAATAAGAATTCACAGCAATACGGTAATTCCAAATGCATTTCTAAAAGAAAAACCACAATGCTATCCCAGAAAAACGGGTTTTTTGGTTGAGAGTGGTTTTAAAAATGGTAGACAACTTCTTAAAATTTGAAGTCTGATTTTCGTATGGAATTCATAAAGTAATCATCTAATTGGGGTGTCTGAGGACTTGCGTCAATATATGACGCCCAGTATATGTAATGTGATTATAATATACTGGCTGCACCGGCGACTTCGTCCGCGTAATTTCAGGCATGTTTAGGCATTTTGTAGACGATATCACTTTACATGCAAAAATACAATGAAAGCAGGATATAGAAAGTCAAAATGCAAGGCTTATATTAGCTAAGTTTATAGTGTACTCCGCTAACTGCCCTTTATTATTGTTTATATTGCTTCTTCCAATGTTTTGGCTGTCTGAAAGAA
Organism: Phalera bucephala; assembly: GCA_905147815.2. Taxonomy (NCBI): domain Eukaryota; kingdom Metazoa; phylum Arthropoda; class Insecta; order Lepidoptera; family Notodontidae; genus Phalera; species Phalera bucephala. Next base: position 12,615,194 of record LR990630.1, on the reverse strand, counting down.
ATTGATTTTAGCAAAAAGACCACCAATTGTACATACCTTTATTAATAAGCATTGTATTCATTAATTGTGTTTAAACTGGTGTATTGTTGTAGTAGAGTACTCTATCTATCTAAATTTGTTCCTTAGTTCGGTTATGCAGTCGGGTTTTAAGTTTTCAATAATTCTTATAATCTCCTAAGTTCGATATAGAGATGTGAGCGTTAGACCACAAGGCTACCTATAATTAGATCAAAGAAGTAAGAAGCATCTTTTTTGTAAAAATCTGGTATATTTTAGAATTTCATGTCGGCTTTCTTCATGACATCTTTGCAATTTAGCAGTGGTTAGACCGTTGGACTGCAAAGTCAAAGGTCTCGGGTTCAAACCCAGGCACGCACCTCTGTCTTTTCGAAAGCATGTGCGTATTAAAAAAAAAAAAAAAAAATAATTATCACTTGCTTTAACGGTGAAGGAAAACATCGTGAGGAAACCTGCATGCCTAAGAGTTTCTCAAAGGTGTGTGAAGTTCGCCAACCCGCACTAGGCCAGCGTGGTGGACTATGGCCTAAACCCTCTCAGTTTGAGAGGAGGCCCGTGCCCAACAGTGGGACAGTTTCTTAACAGGGCTAATATTATTATCTTTGCAATCCTTTTCTTCTAGGATACCTGAAATTCTGAACAACCATGCGCTGAAATTGTCGGCGGTAAACTGCGGCAGAAAATTTTTTTCGGACAGCATTTTTTATCTTTACTGCGCTTTCTCTATTTATTTTTATTATAAACTATGCTATCCTTTGCCAATCTGGCTGAAAACGAGCTTCTGGGCCCACAACCTATTAGAATTGTTCTAAGTATGCAGTTAAATATCAGTTAATCAGCAATAACTTTATTATATTGTGCGCAACAAAACCGGCCCTACTCCATCGTAACAAGGAAGAGGGTGAACATCAACGACATAAACACTACATAAACTTGCGGATCATAGACATAATAATCTAACACCTATAAGGCTAGATATATAGATTTGAAATGAAAACGGAGTGGTACCACAGACATTTAAGTCTTGTCTTAATAATGCTATCCCAAAACATCCAACCTATTTCAAATTACAAACTAAACGCGTGCGAAGCCGCGAGTAGCAGCTAGTTTTAATAATAAATCACTAGAAGTGAACTGGACGGACGGCTTGGTCCAGTGGTAAAAGGCTTAAGCCGCTCCACCCACTTGATCGAATAGTAGCGGATTCAATTCCCGAAGGAGACAAATCTTTGCGTGACCCACAAGAGAAGCGTCTATTGCGCAAAGCCAGTTGACAAAGCTGAAAACGAAGGTCGGAAACGTAACGTCGAATAGGTCATAGGTCATAGAGAGAGGCATTTATATAAAATACCCACGAGCCAAGCTAACCCGACACTATACTGAAGATATCCCGGACATCAGCCTGTAAGAGATTAGGATGGCTCTCAAACAACTTGAAAACAACAAAGCGAAGGGGGAAGATGGAAGAAAGAGCATAGGTAGGTGCAACTTTGCGAGAGAGGTCAATCGACGAATCCAATTTGGCTATGCAGCGTTCGAATAACTACGCAACGTCTTCTCATTCAAAATACCTCAGTGCCTCAAGACTAAAGTTTTTAGTCAGTGTGTGTTGCCGGTCATGACATTCGGATCAGAGACGTAGTCTTTAACAATAGGTCTCATAGAAAGGTCAAAGTTGCTCCGCTAGCTATGAAAAGAGCTTTGTTCGGTGTTTCTCTACGTGATCAAAGGAATGAAGAGATTCGTTGAAGAACAACGTCACTGACATAGCCCATAGGATTAGTAAGCTGACGTGGCAATGGGCGGACCACATAGCGTAGAGTTGAGACCACGCAAACGCAGCGTCGGTTAGCTGCCTACCAGATGGACCGACAATCTTGAGAGGATCGCAGGAAGTCGTTGGATACAAGTGGATCGGAACGATTCCATTGAAGACCTATGTTCAGCAGTGAACAAGTATAGGCTCAGATGCTAGTAATACTGTTATGCAATCCGTACAGACTATTTAAAATTGGTCCCGACTACTGTTGTTTTTTTTTTGTCAAAATAGTTGCTATGTTACCTGTACAAACAATATTTTCTCATATTAGTCTGCCTGCAAACTACACGAGTTCCCTCTTCGCGTAAAAAGCTACATAATTTATTTATCCCTAACACCGTCGGCTTTTATCCTGAAACCCGTATTTGTCGACTATACAGAATACAGCTTTAACCGTACTAAGCCTTACGGATACGTATCTGAGGGCTTGGCAAGAACAGATTGACGTTAGCATTACGTTATCTATTCGATATGCCACTCTTTTCAAACTACAAATTAAGTAAATAAAGATGAACATGACAGCATGCTTTCGTGACCGTTACCCTAATATCAACCTGTTCGTGCTAAGCCCTCTGAGAGCTAAGCGTTTGAGGTTATCATAACGTCGTCGAGAAGGCTATCTGTTCGTGCTAAGTCGGCCCCCCCTATGAGGGCTAAAAACAAACCATTTCACGTTATTGTAGCTTTGATAAGAAAGCGTATTCTCACGTTCATCTTTATTTGGTAACTTTGGTATGAAGTGGATGGCATATCAACTCGGTAGCACCACGCTAACGTCAATCTGTTGGTGTTCAATACAATAATTATCTACATATTATGTATGTAACGTCATCACAGGTTAAGACTATATTACAGCGCAGGATAAGTACCAAGAGTCTACGCACATTAACACGACTAGGTATAACGAAGAATATTTAGTAAAAAAACACCGTCAAGTCTATATTTCCTAAGCAGAGGTGACACAGGTGTACTGTTTATATCTATATATTCCCGACGATGTTCAAACTCAATTTAATAGGGGTCGTGCAAATTGCTACACAATTCCAGATTCCGGAAAGCTACTAAGATTTTTTGATAGACAATGAACACTTTGTCCGATCTAGGATTCAAATCTACATCGTCGTGACCCCCACTCACATTACACGCCCGTAGACCAACAAGGCAAGAATATGTACATTATTTACAAACGCAGTGAAGCGTTCATATCTTCCCTAAGCTACGCTACGTTCGCTCTAAAAAAATAAACCGTCTCTTCCTCTCTGGTTTTAATAAAAAAATTACTAGCTTTCCCAAGCTTTTTCGGACGCAATTTTTTTTTTGTTAATATAGGTTTTTTTAGATTCTTATATTACCTTTGCTCATTTTTCCCCAAATAAATGCAAAAAGGTTTCTCTACCGGCAGCAATGGGTATTATATATTTTCATCGTCATCATCACCGTATGGCGATGTACTCTCAGTAATGCGATCCACGAACAAAATTTTAACACCTCGAAACCGCCGCTGAATTTCCTAGTGGGGCGGGTAGTCCTCCACGATGTGCTGGATAGTATGCACTGATTCTCCACAGTCACAACAAGAAGACTCAGTGATGCCCTACTTGTGTAGATGATAATTGAACCTCGTGACTCCGATTCTGATTCGGTTGATGGAGGACCACACTAGTGGTCGTTCTTGTGCAAAAGGCAACGCGCTTATGTGACTAAAGTATTCCGACCTCTTTGTGGCGCGCTGAAGGTTTCGCCATATAGCCGCGGCAGCGCGACGGGAGAGCAACGATGACGCAACCCAGGGAGTTGTTAAGTACTGAAATGTACGGGAGGCGCCACACAGCGCAGTCACGCTTGGCGCGATGGCAAAACGCTGCCTGTCGTCGCGCCCGATGCGCTTACAAATAAAGCACGGCGGGAGCGAGACGCCAATACGCGTACGAACGGGAGGCTTGTGTTGTGCGGCTGCTTGGCCGGCGTGACGTCGGGCCTGCAGTGTGACGTGCGCGCTGTCTGCCGCGCTTCTTCGGCTATTTGACCAAACCTTGTCTGTACGTGATCTATCAGCGAGCTTTCAAAAATGCGGTCTATATTTATATGCTTTGCCTTTAACTGAGTACCCAACTCAAAATATAAAGTGCGTACAAAAGTTATCCGAACAATTACGCAACCTACACACTGTGTTGATAAATGTGCGCGTCTCAGCTGTCTGTTAACTTATATTGGAAAACTTGTTACGTCCTACATGCTGTGGATATGAGTCTAGAGGTTTCCGTCCACTATACCATAACACATTAGTCAATTTTAATTGTAAATTTATTAAATAAATACTCCAAAACATTAAACCTTGAGGTGTAATCGCTTATACGTTCTCGGGGAAAACCATTACAGTTTAGGGTTCTAATACCAATTTGTATGAATTATAAACACTTGACATCCAGTTAGCCGTTACGTTTCAAGGCCGGTCCAAAGGGGTCAGAACAAACAGATTAGCGCTAGCGTAACGCAATCGATATGCCATCCGTTTCACACTATAGATTTACTAAATAACAATGACAGCAAGGTTTTCTGATAACGTTACATCAATTTTTTATAAGCCGGTAGTGAGTGGCTCGCGTTTATAACGTTACGTAATTGTGCGTGTTTAATTGATCAGTGAATAAGGGTCCACAGAGAAAAATTTATGTTTTCTCCGCAGGAACGACATTCCGAAGTGATGGTAGATTCTTTGTTACTTTTCTGACAATTCACAAATACATGAATAAAAAATATTCTCATTCTGACTGAGGTACTGAGACGGCTCTATTGCGGTTCAGTTACGGAATAAGATAGTATGTGGAGACCTTTAAGGCAAGCGCGAACCATCTGTCGCAGAAACTTTGTCGTGTAGCTTGTATTTTATGCTCTTACTTGTAACATCAGCTTGCACGAGACTGGGAGTGGAAGGAGGAGAAGGAAACCTTCACCTCCCAGTGGGACAATACTTATAATAGTTATAGCTTTTAACAATTGAGAAGAAGGATAGATTCTTTGAAAGAAGGATCCTCCGAAGAATAGGAGTTCCCTCTTCGGAGTTCCTTTGTTATATAGAGCGAGGCCACTGAGATAATTTGTAAAAATCTATCTATATAACTATATCATCACGCCATTTCCCTTGCGGGGTAGACAGAAAGTACAGAGGTCCAACAGGTTCTTTCTATACAGACTTCTCTGGCTCATAGTTCGTCTCATACACTCTCGCCGGGTACGGAGACTCTTGACTTGCCCTTCATATAAGACACGGACTATATGGTCATGGTAAGATAGTCTAGGTCTTCCCTGGTACCTTTATCTTCCCACTTTCGCATATTATATCTCTTATAAAAATGTTCCGCAAACATTTATTTAATTCCGCTTACAGAAGAAGAATGTGACATCTTTTAGAGATCTTTTGCTCCGAGTCTAATTTTATCATTATGAAGTGATATAGCCTGTATTCGACATGCAAGGGCAGCAGACGTATACAATAAATAGTAGGTACTTCTACAGCGACAAATGGGTGTACCAATACTGAAAACTTTAGGTGTCAATGTAATATCAAGGACTATTCCATACTTTGGACTGACACTTGGAATATTGCATAGAAAAACTACATATCTCCGGAATAGAATTTGAATCCAAGATTTACGTATACGCCTATTTTTTCTATGTACCTTTTTTATTTCTAAATGCTTCAATTTCTCTGTACTCTCATATCCCCCAAAGGGACCTGGTGCGTTGATATAGATATATAAATAGATCTCTAATTTTACTCCTTTAAGGTAAAATCGAGAAAACTTTAGAGCCTTATTCTTAAATATAAGCAACACTTACTTACTCCGTTGGTTCAGCGACAAAGTGAGTCTAGGCCTCCGAAACGAGATTCCGCCACTTCTTACGATTCTGCGCGATTCCCGGCCAGTCTTCGGCTTGAAGCTCACGCAAATCCACCTCAACCATGTCCTTCCAGGGATACCTGGGACGACCAACCGGTCGGCGGCCGATTGGTCGGCGTTCTTTATACTACAGTCTTCTCTCATTCTTTGAATGTGGCCAAGCCATCAGAGTCTGTACGCTTTGATTTCTCCTATAATATTAGGGCCAGCCATGAGTTCGTCAATTTCGAAGGAACACTGGAATCATTTATTTCAATATCTTCTCATAAAACTCATGATTAACTCTCCCTCATATAACAAAAATGTTTAAATTCCTAGAGAACTAATTTATAGTTATAATTTATTGTTATTGACAAAATATTTCAATTATTTCCATCAGGTGAAGTGTCGACACGTGCGCTTCAGGCATTTCTTAATCAACCCGACCGCAATGGAGGAATGAACACCTGCATATCTATGGAATATCTTAATGTAGAGGCGGTATGCATGCTTCTTAAAACATGCTATTCATGAACTTCGAGTTAGAGGATATGGTTCCTTTTTTTCTTAGGCCAACAAAAATCTTTGAAAATGATTAAAACACGTGAAATTGTTGTATTTTCCAATGAGAAGATCTGGCGAGAAACATAGGGGTGTAGGTGTAAAAAATTCTTTCGACTGGTATTTTTATTTAAATAGCGGTTTTAGGGTTCCATAATTCAATCGGTTAAACAAAGTTCTTATAGCATCACTTTGTTGTTCTTCTGGCTGTCCGTATCTGTCGATTAAAAGCCTTTTTCTCAGGAATGAATAGATGAATGAAAATGAAATTTATGTCAAATACTAAGGCCCACAGTTTCTTGCCAGTGTCAACCATTGAATCTTTAAATTAATTCAATAGAAATATATGTCAATTTAATCTCACTCATCACAACCTATCAGAGGATAGTACTTCTAATTGATCCAGAAAGCAGAAATTTGATAAGAAGTGAATTTTATAGCACCAATAAAGAAAAACTCCGAAAATGACGAATTTGTAAAAATCCTCGAACTGGATGAAAAATTAAAAGAGCCTCTTCTAATAACCCCTATACGGGACCCTCCGAGCGCTAGTCCTTTCCAACTCGGACTTGACCCGTTATTTTAATATACAATAATAAAGTATTCTGTCTATTATGTATTCAATAAATCTATTACAGCCTGTACCTAAAGTCATGAGGGCAGTGTACAATACCCAACAATAATTTAGTTGCTCTACAAAGCTTGTTAACCAAGTATCCTTGAAATTATCCAAAACAATTTCAACAGGTACACTCCTGGGGTCTTATTTGCTACGGCCCATTATATACGTACCGTGGCGCGTTACGAAAACTACGTGGAATGATCTTTTTATGGTAGAATCACCAACCTAGGTCGCTTAAGGTGTGCAATTGTTCAAATCATAAGTTACACTCTTGTACACATTATTTTGACATTAATTACTTATTGAAAACAAATAAAAAGTCACCGAGAATAGTCACCAGACAAACAAATATTAACCGATAAATTTGCGTGGTGCCTACGTCAAAATGAAGTGCCGTAATATTTTGAATAAAAAGGAAGGAAGAACCATGTAGGAACAACATTTTTTAAATTGGTTATCTAAATGGTACCAAGTGTCCACAAAAAGTGTACAGCTGAACTGGGTTTATAATCCCTCTATGCTTCTAAGTCCTATCTCTATGTTGACAACACATTTAAGTCTTAGATGAATCACTTGTCTAAATAAAGAATCGCGCGCGCAGAAATGGCCTAAAATTTATTTACCCATAAGGTAGATTAATTGTATAACGCACGCGCACACCTTCGCACACATTGACAGCTTTTGAATAATTCCAACCGTGGCGTGTGTGTGTTTGTGAATGATCTACTCTGTTGACCGCGGGGCCTTTACAGCTTTACCGGACAAGAGGTCAAGCGTGCAACCACTACGCTCGAGCCAGAAGGGCAAGGGGGTAACTAGCTCAAGTGCGCCTCGAGGAGGAACGGCCTCGGCTTAGGCAGTCGCTATGGGGGAGGGCGTATACTAGATGTCCCGCCGTGGTGCTCTGCACCGGCCGGCGGGTAAGGGTTCTTCGACTTCGCCGGCGAGGTCGGTGTCTGATCCTGTGTGCGGTATCTGTATCTGAAAGAAGGGATGTAAGGGCATCGGGAAAGTCGGTGAGAACACGCCGCGGACGGCAGTAGCGGCTGATAGGAAGGGAGTTGGGTTCGTAGCGGATTTCTATGATTGGACGCGTTCGCGAAATATTAAGTTGTCACCTTTTTAATAAAGGTGCGAATGTGTTCGAGACCGAGATCGGAATGGAGAGCCAACACTGTCATCACGCACATATAGTGTGTATTGTAACTAATGCCGCTTATAGGAGCCATTTTTGTTAGCAATGCTTCGCCTAAACAAGTATTAGTCTAAGATTCAAGTACTCCAATGGGGGGCCCATATCTCATCGCTTGCGGGTAAACTTAGCTCCGCTGCTTATGCAGTGTGGAAAGTACGGCAACTTACGGATGTGGATACAGCACGTCTAGTTTATTTTAGTTACTTCCATAGCATTATGTCTTATGGTATCCTACTGTGGGGTAACGCTGCTGACGTGGAAAATGTATTCATACTGCAAAAAAGAGCTATCCGTGCCATTTATAATCTTGGACCTAGGGCTTCCCTCAGAGAACTTTTTAAAGAGATCAACATTCTCACGGTCGCTTCACAGTATATATACGACAACATAGTGTACATACGTAGGAATATCCATTTATTTAATAAAGTGAGTGACGTTCATAAATTAAATACTAGAAATAAACATAAACTGGTATTACCAATTGTTAGACTTAAAAAAGTATTTACTTCCTTCGTAGGAGTCGGTATTCGCTGTTTCAATAAGATACCAAAGCCCATGTTAGAGTTGCCACTTGACAGATTTAAAAAGTATATTAAATCTTCACTAATGAGTAAAGGATATTATACACTAAATGATTTTTTAAATGATAAAAATGCCTTTACACAAGTTAACTGAAATCTAGAAGAATATAATGTTAAGTGCAGCGTGTCCTGCCTAGCGAGCGTTCATTGATTTTAAATATTATTCTCGAACGATGTCGACAGGGTCGTGGATTGGTCATGCTCACTAAAATGTCTTTGCTAGTGGCGGCTCTGTGGAGCGGGTCATTCTTTTCCCTCTAAAATGGTTGAGGAGAGTGATGGCTGCTTCTCAGGTCATACTCGTGAACGGGTGCTGCTGGTGGGGACTGGTCCGTCCCCTGCCCTTTGTCTGACTGAACGTGTACCATAATGCTGATGAATTTTGTCTCGTTCGGCATCACACTGGAGCTATGACCAGTTGTTTTGTACGCGCTCTTTACATATTTTATAGTAACACTTTCTCTTACTATTATTATTATGCTTTTTATTATATACCTCTACAACATCTCTATTTTGTAAATGAGAGGACTATGTAGACACTGACCAATATCATGAATCTAAGTACACTTATGATTAATCTATACTTAAGCACATCTATTTAGCTCGTTCTGCATTGTTCTCCCATACTCCATAAATGCAATGTATACAAAAAGAATTGTAAACCTCATTTTTAAAAAAAGAGTAACCGTGGAGTTTCTTGCCCTTCTTCTCCACAGGAATGACTTTCCGAACGGGTGGTAGAGTCTTAAGTAATAATAATTTTCTGTTTTTGACTATTCATAAGTGCCTTTTGGTCTACATGAATAAAAAACTTTTGATTTTGATTTTTTGATTTTTTGAGTATATTTAGATCTACAAAAATAATGATGCTGTTATATGGCAGTGAGAGTTGGGTATGTAAGAAGGAGAACGAAAGCAGGATAAATGCGGTCGAAATGCGATCTCTGCGGAAGATGTGCGGAGTCACGCTGACCGACCGTATTCGCAACAGCGTAGTAAGAAAGCGAGTAGGTATAAAAGATAGTATCGGTGTAAAGATGAGAAAGGGTATGCTCCGTTGGTTCCGGCATATAGAAAGGATGCCAGAAGAAAGAATGACAAAACAGATATACAATGCGAAAGTGGAAGGATGTAGGTGCCGGGGAAGACCTAGACTATCTTACCATGACCAAATAGACCGTGTCTTAGCTGAAGGGCAAGTCAAGAGTCTCCGTAACCGGCGAGTGTGTATGAGACGAACTATGAGAGTGGAGGAAGCCAGAGAGGTATGTAAGGAAAGAACCTTTTGGAACTCTGTACTCTCTGCCTACCCCGCGAGGGAGCTGGCGTGATGATATAGATAGATAGATAGAAAAATAATGATTTTCATGTAAAACATAAGTGTGCAAGCGATTTGAATAATTGAGAATATTAAGTGACTTATGTGCTGACTGTATCCAGAACAATACAGAATATCATTACACGATCATGTTGTGAAGTTATCGTAACGCGCCGCGTTTGATCATAGAGAATAAAAGCCCAGTTGAATGGTACTTGTGCAAATTAGCGCAAAGGTAAGTTGTGTCAGATGTTTTGCAAAGATGTTTGGGCTAAATGTTTCTGATCTAGTTAGGAGTCGGAACAAAAGGGTATGTAGGCTGCTTGCGGCATAATAGAACGGTCAAGGAGTTTAGCACGAACAGATTAATTTTATCACGCTATCGACTTGTTTTGCCTTTCATTTCACGCCAGACATTTTCTAAACAAGGATGAAGAGAACAGCACGCTTCTCGACACTATTAATATAACGTCAAATGGTTTGTACTTAGCTTCTTGGTACTTAGTCCTCTGGGCCCGAGGCCCAATTGACGTTATCGTAACGCTATTAACTTGATATGCCATATTTCACCTAAAAATATAAAGACAAAGGTGAGCGCTGCGGGTGCACTGCTTTGTTAATCCATATCGATACGCAGAGGCAGCGCTGTTCTTTGCGGAAAATTTAAAGGTAGGTGCCTTTAAATATTTTGCAAAGTACCGCGCAGGAAAGGTAATGGAAAACGGAGCAATTTACGGGAATGACATTTTACAGCGAAAAGTCTCGTTGTCTAGGCTAGTGACTGTGAAGTGAAAAATTAGTAACCAATATACTTCATTTTCTCGGTGGTATGCAGGGAAGTAGAATATAAATAGAATAGTAATATAAAGGCTCGCCTCCTATTACAAGGCGATTTGTATACACAGTACCTATACTGCGACGAGCTTATAATATTTGTCCATCAACTGTTTTAGAACGACTTTGGCCAAACGACACTTAAAAGTCATTGGGAATATTATACGAGTATATAACAAAATGAACTAAATGTGTAATATTTGTCATATGAACAAGCATCAATGCAAAATTTGTGTAATTACATTGCATTTTACTAAAAATTTTAATCATTCTTATTGTAGCCATAAAATAAAGCTTTATCTACAATACATGCGCGTAATTATTCGTCCACACCGTGCACTTTTTGTGAACACATTATACGTTTTAATATAACTGTGATTTCATAGTTCTAGCTCAACTTTATAAACAGCGTCCACTGGTGTCCATAAAACAAGTTAATTTTTAATTTGGGCACAAGAGTTCAAACACTTTAAATATTTAAATGTCAATTAATCTACCTATTACTTGTATCAAGTAATCCTTAAGTATTTCATCATCATCATCATCATCATCATCTTAGCCTATACTTGTCCACTGCTGAACATAGGCCTTCCCATTCGCTTTCCAGCGTAACCGGTCCGATGCCACCTGCACCCAACGACTTCCTGCGATTTTCACAAGATCGTCGGTCCATCTGGCAGGCGGTCGTCCCACGCTGCGCTTGCCAATACGTGGTCTCCACTCTAGAAACTTTCTGCCCCAACGCCCGTCCGATCTACGCGCTATGTGGCCTACCCATTGCCACTTCAGCTTGCTAATCTTAAGGACTATGTCGGTGACCTTGGTTCTTCTACGAATCTCCTCATTCCTGATTCGATCGCGTAGAGAAACGCTGAGCATAACTCTCTCTCAATAGCTCGCTGAGCAACTCTGAGCTTTTTTATGAGACCTATTGTAAGAGACCACGTCTCTGTTTCATTGTACACTATTTTTGGTGAAACAAGACGAAATATATTGCATGTCGTGGGTCAGAAGAATCAGAGAAAAATGAAAAAATTGAGACGTTTCTTTGCTGATGAAGACTATACAAACAATGCATGTTCATTACGAGTGTAACGCCATCTCATTCTAACATACGTGAGGTTAAATTAATTTTTAACGTTATCTAATGCCATTGTTCCAAAAGTTCTAAATGAACCCATCATTCCGTAATTTGAACAATTTTAATCGCCCCAACGCACGCATTTATAATTCCTTCCCGAGGGTCCCGTACTAATTCTTGTACAATTTGCATATTAATCTCTAAAGTCGCTCTTTTGCATAAAAGAATTTTGCGATTATTCTGCCTGATCTTGTGGACCGAAAGAGGAATTAGGGGATGAACAATTTTAATGTTGTTATGAATATGTTCTGGAGTTTAGTAGTAGTAATTAATATTAATATTATAAACAGGTTTTGAGTATGGATGTATGTTTGTTACTCTTATACGCAAAATTTACTGAAAGGATTTTTATGAAACTTTAAAGTATATAGGTTTAAAATATATAACTTTAAAGTGTATATAGTTTATACATAACTTTAAAGTATATAACTTTAAAGTGTATATAGTTTATACATCAGAAAAACACATCCTACTAATGTTATGAATGTGAAAGTTTGTATGTTTAGATGTTTGGCTGTTTGTTACTCAATCACGTAAAACCGACTTAATGGATGAAAATTGGCACACACATAGTTTATTACCATTTTTTCACCAGGGGAAAATCCTGCATAGGACTTCTGTGAGCCTCGGGGAAAGCTCGCGGGGCGTGTCGGATTCCTACCGACTAAAAACTCCAGGGTGGCCGACATCAGCACTTTGGAGGGGCTCCGGGATCTCCGTATGGAACGCACCGGTGCCCCTCATTTGCCGCGCTCTGAAGAGCCCACCCCTGGGGTGATAGTTTATTACCTGGCTTAACACAAAGGATATTTTTTATTCTGGATAAATGTAAGGTTCCTGTCTAAAGTCAACGCGGACCAAGTGGCGGGCAGAAACTAGTAGGCTATAATTAATAAAGGTATTACACAAAACGCATCCGCAGCCGCAGGTAACATCTAGTTATGAATATGTTCGCAAGTTTAGTAATTAATATATATATTTTTCTGAATACTGGTCACCAATTAACCCCTATATCACTTAACGAAAAGTGTAGCTGAGGCCGTCTATGTGACTCGGTGACTTAGTTATAGCTTATTCACTCTGGATTTTAAGATACCCAAGTTAAGCGTCTCTGGGAGCATGGACAGTGGTGAGAGCGAATATTCTATCTAACTATGAAATCATTTCGTACAAATGAGACATCAACTAGATAAGGAATATATGAAAGTACCTAGCCGGTTTGACTCCTTCGTTTCATTTAAGCATGTTTTAAAATACTTTACCAGTTAAAAGACTAGCCACATAGCCGACGCAGCGCGACGGGAGCGCGACGGTGGCACAGCTTGGGGAGTTGTAATGTACGGGAGAGGTCACACAGCGCAGCTACGCTCGGCGCGACCAGGCTGGCGAATACCGGTACAAATAAAGATTTATTTTGAATTTGCTGACTTTTTAAGCCATAAGTATCCTCAATTCGTACATTATAACTTTCTGCTTTTCAATTTCGGTGTATTATACTGCTCTATCATATTTAATCTGATATGTCAATTCCAATTGTCATTTGAAGTTGGCATATTAAAGTATTGTGTTTATAATTACTAAACTTAATTTAAAAAAAAGTTATTTTAATATCTCTTTAGAAGGTGTTTTACCAAATATAATTATTGTTGTTATCTCTGTGGCGTTGCATATTCCAAAATGAGAAAAATTAGATACGCAATATGCCAAGTAAAAACAAGTTGGGTAGGTTATTGCCTGTCTGTTTGGTTGCGTATTATCTGGTCGATAATATTCCTAGAACATTTATGACTAAATATCCACTCGGTAAAGATCGGTATATATGTTTCTGTTATAATACTCAAACTCAAATAATTTATTTTGTATAAGCCTTGCGGGGACGCTAACAAATAGTCAATTTAATTTTTATTTAAATCTAATTAAACTACTAATCTACCACCGGATCGGAACGCGGCCTCCACTGAGAAGATCCGGCGCAGAAACTCAGCGGGCTTGTCTTTTTTATTTACTTCTCTTTCTTTTCTTTTTTTTAATCATATTGTGTGGATACAAATTTTAGGTTACAATTAAATAGTTTATGACCTACCTCCAGTGTGATGCCTTACGATTGAGATATGAATCTAATGTTATCTCTAAAGAGCGTCTAAAGGATTCCAGATGGACCAGTCCCCCCAAGCAGCACCCGTTCAAGAGTATGACTGCTGGAACAGCCATCATTCCCTATGTTTTATATTCTTTTACAGTCATTAAAGTTCTTGAGATTCAGATAAATACTAATATTAAAAACAATAGTGATGTACAGGCATGTTATCGAAACTTTTCATTTTTAATATTAATAATATAAACGTATGATACTAAAGCTTCTAGCCTATCCGTTTTTCTTTTTTTTTTGTCATGCAAACTTATTTTTACAGATGAAAACAATGAGTGGCGGTATGCGGAATGTGAAGACTTAGTGTACATTCCTATAAAAAGGTGTATCAATTAAATAAATTATTAAAAACTATTAAATTTTTGTATAGTAGTTAAAAAAGTAACATTTTCTTTCTGTATATTCACATCAATGCCTCCTGCCTGTGGTTAGACCATTGGACTGTCAAAGTCGGAGAAATCAGAGGTCTCGGGTTTTAACCCAGGCATTCATCTCTGTGTTTTCGAAAGCACTGCACTGACTGCTTCGTTGATCTGGTGGCAAAGCGCATCGCTTTGTAATCACGAGGTCCTGGGTTCAAATCCTAGGTCGGACAAATGTAGTTCTTCTAACTAAAAATTCCCAGTATGAGTCCGGAGTCTGGAATTGTGCCTGGTATATGGCAATAGGCTCGCCCCCTATTACGTGGGACCTAACATCGTCGGCGAAACGTGGGTGTACTCAGTACACCTCTGCCACCCCCTCTGGGGAATATAGGCGTGACGGTAGATTTTTATTTTTTCAAATTATCACTTGCTTTAACGGTGAAGGAAAACATCGTGAGGAAACCTGCATACCTAAGAGTTTCTCGAAGGTATGTGAAGTTCGCGAACCCGCACTGGGCTAGTGTGGTGGACTATGGCCTATACCCTCTCAGTTTGAACCGTGCCCGACGGTGAGACAGTTTCTTAACAGGCTAATATTATTATTATTATATTGACATCGTAAGAAAATCGGTGTAATCACGTAAAATCATTATTCTATTTTTATTTCATTGTAAACGGCAGTACTACTTGCTAAACTACGGAACCCTAGAAATTGACATATCGATAGATCCATTTAATTGTTACGTCGAGGCTACATCCCTATTCTTTATTCGATGTTGGCAGTATTGTTTTTTAGTTGGCAGCATATTATAATTTTATTTTGGCAACAAATTATAATTTTATGTTGGCAGCTATAATATTTAATCGTATCACGGTGGTGGAACTTTGAGTGTAAAATCCATACAATTTGCAATTCTGTGCTCTAGTATGAAGTTCTGCCTCTTAAAACGTAGTGATTATATTCTCTTTGGGCGCAACGGGAAATGTCACAACCGAACTCTTCTATCGTGCTCCCGTCGCGCCCCGTCGGCTGTTTGACGAAACGTTAAGGGTCAACAAAAATTAAAGAAAAAAGAAAATTATAAACCTAGCCGGTCGGTTCGGTTTCCATAAAGGTTCCAGACAAAAATTAGATATTAAAAGTTTTAGGTGGTACGTAAATAGGTTTAGATTTTGGACCAGACTTTTATGAACAAAGTAACTTTTAAAAATTGTTTTAATCAATTTTAAACGGAATTAATCCGAGATTTTATTAAAATTAAAAGCTGCTATCTTTATTTTACTAGTAAGGATTAATAAAGTGTAACAGAAATACGCGATCATAGTTCTATCTATCTCTCCAAGCCCCTTGCAGGATAGGCAAAGAGAACTTACAGAGTTTCAATAGGTTCCATCATTCGGACCTCCTCTCTCATAGTCGCATTCTCCACTCGCATAGTTCGTTTTGTACACACTCTTAACTTATCCATCAGAAAATACACGATATATATTTGGTTGTGGTGGACAGTTTACGTCTTCTCCGGTATCTCCTATATAGGTTCACATTATATATGTATTTCGTTATTCTTTCCTTTCTTCTTTCTCTCATTTAATTAATGCAAGACCTAAAAGTAGTTTATCCGACATCAGTAACTCGATCAATTACAAGCTTCTATGTTTCCTTGACTTATTGAATTTATGAGGCCGTAATGTAATTAGAATGACTCAAATTATGTAAGTCATTAATTACCTGAGCCCAAAAGTAAAATCTTATCAAATCTTATTTAAACTGGGGAGAGAATAACTGAATGTCTAACGTCAACTCTTTAAAACACAAATTATTATACGCATCATAAAAGAGTAGCTTTTACTTTTCTTAGATTATCTTACTTTGTACGCTAAAAAATCTCATGGCCATTATAAACATTTACATCGAGAAATACGACGCTCGCGCTGTGTTAGTCTTTTAAACGACTAGAGTGTAAATCTCACGTAAGGGGAACGGGGGAGTCACCAAATCTCACTGAATCTCACTAAGGGAGAGGGAGGGGTCGAAATTAAAAGAAAAACAGCTCACGTAATTGTTGCATGCCCCCTTACACCATGTATTTACATCTCTACACATTCATACATAATGGACCCTTAATATTAACAAAGTCAAACACTCGACTCGACCAAATAAGTATACTATTTACGTACCACAACCGGCTATGAATCCCACTTTTTATGCCACGTATCCCACAGTAACATCGTAACAAAAAGGTTATTGCTCCGGCAGCGCTCGTCATAAAACCGAGGTTGGATTCACCGTATTAAGGGCCTAGGTACATAGCGAACGGGGCGGGACGGCAGCGTGACGCCAATGCTATATGGGGAGGTGGAATGTACTACTACTTCTTCCTATCGTTTTGACAGCAACCATGCTATAATTATATAGAAACAGCCCAGAACGCGATCACTCCTACTTCATTGCCGGAGGCAGTCATTAAGTCCTGCTATGCGTAGGTACAGCACAATGTAAGGTGGACCATCATTTGGGTTACACCGCACAGATACCGCAGATTGGTATTGTCTAAGTCCCCATCTGAACATGTGAACTTAACTGTACCCATGGAAAGACGCCACGTAGCTCAGCGGGATGGTAACCGTCGCGTCCCGTTGTCGCCGTGTGCCTTTGCGTCCGACGTGATAACAAACGAAGCACGACGGGAACGGGACACCGTCTTGGTAAAAAATGGGAGGATAGCTTTGTTTTTGGTGGCGGCCAGCGGAATGTCGACAGTACCAAGCTATACGGTATCGTTGCGACTACTGAAATATAGAAATTCTTCTTTATTCTGTTGTCGCGCCCGCAGTGTCGTACGCGCTGAGCTACCGTCCACCGCCGTCCCGCTCCGTCGGCTGTGGCAAAAGCTTAAGGACGAGGCCGAATGTGGTCAGACCGGGGTAATGTCAAAGGGCTTTACCTAATATAACCGCGGGCACCTGATATTAGTAATAAGGCTAGGGTTGTCAAATTTATGCTTTTGAATTTTTGTTTATCAGCTTCGGTATTAGCTGAGAATAAATAATTGTTTAATACAACCGCATACATATTACACAAGGTATACTTCCTTGATCTGAGAGAAGGCCTTTAAGTAAATTTTGCTGCTATTTTAGCAGATTAGCTTGCCTTGATTGACAGTTATTTTAATTTTTTGTTATAGCCTATGTGTGATTTTCATGTGATGTTTCATCAAAATCCGTTTATCATCGGTAGCTTTAGCGTATTATCGTAAATCCATCCAAATAAAAATTTCGCGTTTATAATATTAGTAAAATAACTAATTGATGACGACAAGTTTAAGTTACTGCGTTGCATGTAGCAACCCTAGGCGGGGTCGACACTATATGCTCCTGGGACAGGTACATGATTGTTGAGTGCTATATAAATATTATGTTCTCTTATGATAAAGGGAATTCTTTATTTACATTTCGTAAACGTATTTGTTGAAATAATCCATTAGCAATATAAGCTAATTATAACGATTTCTGTTCATATAAGTCACTAAACATTCTCTGAGTTCCAACAGGTTTTTGTCTTACAGACCTTTTTGGCTTTTCCACTAACATAGTTCGTGTCATATGGTCGCCGGTTACGGAGTCTCAGATTAGACATGGTCTATTGGATCAAAGTTAAACACTACATCCTTCCATTTTCGCATTGTATTTCTGTGTTGTAATTTTTTCTGTTGGCAAGAAATGTAACCTATCGTAGGTTACATTTCTTGTCAACAGAAAAAGCTCACTTATTTGTAGAATACGATTCACATACTTAGTGATCGCCAACCACACCGTGCACAATTAAACCAACGACATAATCTACTTTTAAACAAGATAATTATAAATTTACAACTCTACCATTCGGGACTTATTAAACCAACTTTCACGTCCCCAGGTTGTAGTTAATTTCCCTAGAAAGCACCTCCAGTACGCTTTGACGTTGGGACATGAATTAAAATTAACCTTGTGACCGCGTAGTCTGGTTAGTCTGATTAGTCTTACTCCGATCGATTGGAGACGTAAACTTTTTTTTTTCCATTGGTCCGATTAAAGAATCGAACTGAGAACTATTGTTATTTTACATCACTTTTTTATGGGCCCTTTAGAAAAGTTAACGACGCGTCCTATTACAACAGTGTGAAACAATTCATCAGATCAATAGGACGACGACTTCTTGATCATACAATAAACTTCTATCTATCTATATCATCACACCAGATCCCATGCGGGGTAGGCAGAGAGTACAGAGTTCCAATAGGTTCTTACCTTAAATACCTCTTTCTGGCTTCCTCCACATCATAGTTCGTCTCTTACACGCCCGCCGGTTACGGAAATTGTTGACTTGGCCTTCAGATAAGACTCGGTTGATTTGGTCATTGTAAGATGGTCTAGGCCTTCCGTCCTTTGAAGCTTGGCACCAGCGGAGAAGAGGGCGAGTCACCTACAGACTTACTCAAAAAATCACCAGTCACGCTTGCTTCGGTGATTATCTGAGGAAGATCGGACGTGAAGCGACGAGGACCTGTCACCACTGCGGTGGGGACCAGGATTCCGACCAGCACATGCTCGAAGAGTGCCCAGCGAGGGCCTTCGAGCGGTGGACCCTGGTACACTGGATCGGACCGGACCTCTCTCTGGTGTGGTGTGGCCCACGTCGCCGTGAGTACCGCGATGGTGCGGGGGGGAGCGTGTCATTAAGTCTCCCCCCAAAGACTCTTCAGAGCGCGGCTGAAGAGGGGCACCGGTGCGTTCCATACGGAGATCCCGGAGCCCCTCGAAAGTGCTGATGTCGGGCTACCCTGGGGTTTTTAATCGGTAGGAATCCGACACGCCCCGCTAGCGTCTCCCGAGGCTCGCGGAAGTTCTATGCTGTATTTTATTTACTCAGGTAAAAAAAAGGTTTTCCCCGGTACCTGCATCCTTCCATTTCGCATTGTATATCTGTTTTGTCATTCTTTCTTCTAACATTCTTTCTATTTGCCCGAACCAACAGAGCATACCCTTTCTCATATTTACACCGATACTATCTGTCATACCTACTCGCTTTTTTACTACGCTGTTGCGAATACGATAGGTCAGCTTCACTCCGCACATCTTCTGCAGAGCTCGCATTCCGACTGCATTTATCCTACGTTCATTCTCCTTCTTAGATACCCAGCTCTCGCTGCCATATAACAGCGTACAATAAACTTGAAATAAGAAATTAAGGTATTTAGAAGCAATTGATTTTAGAACTTATTATACTTTCTCGGTCTAATTTTAAGTGCTCACATTTATTTACTCGTGGTCAGATGAATCTAACCATGAATACTCGTATATCCGAGTAGTCTCTAACACAAAACAACCATCATCTTTAGTACGTGTTCAAACTCGTTTGACGCTGGGTTGAATTCACTGGAGCAGATAAGATGAGTTAAATAAAAATGTATACACCTTCACACCTATATTCCACAAGCGAAGGTAGGTAGATATAGGTACTGTGTATAGATATTGCCAACGATGTTAGGACTCATTGTATAAGGGGCTGAACCTTATGTTATGCGCAGCATGTTCTCACCGAACCTCCCGATGCCCTTACATTCCTTCTTTCGGATACAGATACCGCACAAAGGATCAGACACCGACCTTGCCAGCGAGGTCGAATAATCCCTTGCACGCCGGCCGGTGCAGAGTACCACGGTGAGACACCAAGTATATGCCCTGCCCCAAAGTGACTGCCTAAGCCAAGGCTGTTCCTCTTTGAGGCACCCTTGAGCTAGTTGCCCCCTTGCCCTTCTGGCTCAAGCGTAGTGGTTGCACGCTTGCTATGTAAAGGCCCCGCGGCCAACAGCGTAGATCATTCATACACACAACATCTATTATTATCATACTGGACACAATCCTGGAGACGGGACTCCAACTTACAATTTTTGATAGAAATACTATACTTTGTCCGACCTAGGATTCGAACCCACGACCTCGTGGTGGCCACTCAAGCTATGCGTCTCTCAACCAAGTGTAAAATTATTTTTTTTATCCGAGTATGGCAAAGCCAAAAGAAATACATATTTTTAGTAGATTATGTACATATGTAGGTATTGCATTTCTGTAGGTTTATTCCAAATACAAAATATACCAAGTGACAGCAAAACAACTTTACTATATTCCAGCGTTAATTCCATAGTCAAAACTGTTTAATAGAAATTCCAATCGTTTGTCCTCGTCTTAACCAAAAGAAAACAAATAATGAATCGACCAAACATTTTATTTAAAAAAGCCCAGTAATACAAATATCATTCAAAAGCTCCATTAGGCCATTCAAATCTCAGTGGCATCTATACGAACGTTTGTAAAACAACGAATCTCGAAGAAAATAGCTGTCGTGTGGAGGCTTTCCCGGATTCACCGGAATAAAGCGGCGGATTTTACTCACAGACGACTATTTATAAAGATTACCGAACCCCTATATTGACTAAGAGCTAAATAAAATGGAAATTTTCCCTTTTAAAAGGTCTGGTTTTGTACATTAAAACGTTCTTGTGATTTGGATAGAATTATGTCGGTTGTAATGGATGGTTATGCGTGTAACCTTTTATAAAGCGACAAGTTTGTTTTAAGCATGCGAAGATTTGTTTACTGTGCTTCCTTACTAGTTAGAAGTTTAATTTTACACTAAAATAATTAAGGTGTTATTAAGCTTATTTTATTGTTTAACTACAGTTCTTATAGCGCTCGGAAACGTATTCTAAACACCTGACGGGTGTTTAGAATACTGAAGAATGTTAATCAGCGCTTAGCTCAGTCTGTTTAAATGGGGATTCGTTCGTGGCAATACCATTTTCGAACTTCTCCGTGTTTTTGTAGATGTTTTAAGACGATGACGAGATTCTGCGTGTTTTCATAGGTACTTTAAGCCGATGATCATCGCTGTGGTAGACGCTAAATCAAGTTGGAAGTGTTACTGACGGTTTCTAATAGTTTTCATGGTGGCTCATACGATTACACTTATCTGCTAAACTACCTGAATATGGGGGTTAATTCTAGTTTTAGGAATGAATTATATGATCACTTTGTTATAAAACATTTTTCTCTCTAATTTTCTCACAACGATAACATGTATACCAGTCGAAATGGAACAACAAGAGGATCCGCGCCATTTTTAAATTATTTATACCGCCCTTTATAAAAAAAGGACTTGAGCGCCCAAACCGAAGTTGTTGCCAAATAAACAACGTATCACGTTGTCCGAAATGGAAATATTTTCCAAATATGCCGTTGATTGAACGAAAGGTTGTAAATGAAACGGGCTGGCGAGTCGTACAATTTGTACAGTCCAGCCCGTCCTTTCATATCGCATTCATAAAAATTAATACAAGCCCGTTTCGCGTGGATTTCCCATTCGCAGTAATAAATTCTGATCGGATTTTCCGGGGATGTTATTGTGTCTGTTTGTGATAAAGGTGTGCTTTACGTATGGACAGTCTTATTATGTGTAATTTATTTACTTCGTCTCATGTCAGGAGCAACTACCGCCTGGGCACCAACTATCTTGGCCGGTGTGGAAATCATTAAATCGACTCCACACACAGGTAGGCAGATGCAGGCAAAATCTGTGTACATGGAGATTCAGAGACCCAAATTCAACAGCCTGCGACTGGGGTGCGACTTCACAGACTATGTCGCACCTGCTAATCTGCCCTTTATGCCCATCCAATTGTACAAGGGAAGACCTGAACGCGGCCACAGACGGCGCGTTCAAACTAGCCACTCACTTAGCGGGTCAATTATGAACCATTGACACGAAAAGAAGACGTGTAATTTATAAGAGTTATCAGAGTTATATATGGCGAATATGGATTCGCATCCCTGATTTGACAAAAGGATTTTGTATTTATTTTTCTATGGAAAAGTTAGTTTGGAACTGCGCCCAGTATAATGGCAATGGCCAGCCTATAGAGCCCGTTGTTACATTGGGATGAAACATCGTTGGCGATAAGTGAGTGTATAACTGTGCTTAGTACATCGGCCGGTGTCACTTAATTAAGGATCAAGTATCTAAAATAAATTATTAATATTAATTAATATAGGCATAATTACACGAGCCCAAGTAACCGCAACATATTTATAGAAAAGTTAACCGTTTGATAAAGTCGTAAAAGAGTCGTCCTATCTATCTATATCATCATGCCAGATCCCTTGCGGGGTAGGCAGAGAGTACAGAGTTCCAACAGGTTATTTCCTGACATACCTCTCTGGGTTCCTCCACTCTCATAGTTCGTCTCGTACACGCTCGCCGGTTACGAGATACGGACACTCTGTACTCTCTGCTTACCCCGCGAGGGAGCTGGCGTGATGATATAGATAGATAGATCTGTTAGAACTCTGTACTCTCTGCCTACCCCACAAGGGATCTGGCGTGAGGATATAGATAGATAGATAAAT
Organism: Phalera bucephala; assembly: GCA_905147815.2. Classification (NCBI taxonomy): domain Eukaryota; kingdom Metazoa; phylum Arthropoda; class Insecta; order Lepidoptera; family Notodontidae; genus Phalera; species Phalera bucephala. Next base: position 12,592,268 of record LR990630.1, on the reverse strand, counting down.
ATACAAAATAATTGCGCTTCTGTATTATTGTTTTTTTTTTTTAATGTATAAACATGTTTACAGAGTAATTGTATGTCTGTGATGCACATGTCATAATCTACAAAAACTCTAGACTACGTTAAACCCTTTAAAAATATGTATTACTTACATTATACATAATTAATCAACCTTTACTAGACAGTATTGCTGGGCAAAACCTTTCTCTCACATATCAAGGGAAAGGAGAATAGCTCTTACTCCAATATGTGGACCCGGTGCAGATTAGTGGAGGTAGGTTTATGGCCCTTGCTGTTAGAAATTTTAAAGCCGCTCATATAACCCTCAACTCGGATAAACGACATCACGTTGCTGCTGTAACCTAAGACTTAACCTACCTTTGGAAACACTGGACGCTCGAAAATGGAATTACCGTCTCAGACCGCGATAATATCGGACATTGTGTCCGGACAAAATGCATGACTCAGGACCGATACTGGAAAATTTTCAACGATAAAACTCATTTTATCCGTCCCAGGATTCACATCCAGGGCCTCCAGATTAGTACACGCATTATTCGCCACTAAGTAGTCAATGAAAATTTGCACCTTCAGTGAAGGGTGTATACTCGAGTATAATACGAGGAGGTATCAAAAAGTAGTGAGAATGAGATAGAATATAATGACTATTGATAACTTAATAATTTATTTTTCTACATAGTTTCCGAGTCTCTCTACACACCGAGTCCAGCGCTTTTCCAAGGCTTCAATCTCTTTCACAAAAAAAGTTTTGTCTTGGTCCTGCAAAAGCTCTCCACGGCATCCATCACCTCGTTATCGTCTTCGTACCTGTTTCCCCTTAAGTATTTTTTCAATTTGGGGAACAGCTAAAAATCGCTAGCCGCCAGATCTGGTGAATAAGGGGGGTGGTCAACCAATTCGAAGCCAGCTTGCTGAATGGCAGCCATCGCAACTGCCGACCTGTGCCCGGGTGCGTTGTCGTGATGAAACAGCACGCCCCTTGGAAGTTTCCCTCTCCTTTTCTCTTTGATGGCATTCCTCAACTTGGGAATTAAAGCTGCATAATATTGGCCTGTAATAGTGGTTCCACGCTCCAGGTAATCAATCGACTATATTCCTTCTGAGTCCCAAAATATTGAGGCCATAACCTTGCCAGCCGATGCCACGACACGAAACTTCTTTGGGGTCGGTGATGATGGCCGTTTCCATTGCGAAGATTGCTGTTTTGTCTCGGGATCAAAATGATGGACCCATGTTTCGTCCATTGTTACGAAACGAGACAAAAGTTTTTAGAATCTTCTTGAAACTTGTCCAACAATATTTTCGAAATGTCAAGTCGATTTTGTTTCTGACTGTCGGTTAACATTCTCGGCATCCATCTTGCGGAGACTTTTCACATATTTAAAGATTGTTTCAATATGGATTGAATACTTCCATATGAAATGCCCGTTTCTTGAATTAAGTACCGGATGGTAATTCTTCGATCGCTCAATACAATTTTCTCGACTTTTGCAACAAAAATTGTTGGGTGACTGACGTCGATGGACGGCTGCAACGATGTTCGTCTTCCGTGCTCGTTCTCCCTACTCGAAATTAAGAGGCCCACCTTGCGCCAGTGGAATAAGGGCGGAGCAGACTCTCCTAATGTTGCCTCCAAATCGCAATGAATCTTTTGCGTCGTTAACTTTTTTAAACAGAGGTATTTAATAACGGCTCGCACTTCGTTTTTCTCCATTTTCGAGAACACGTTCCGATACGAAGCAAACAAATGCCTATAGTCAGAAAAAAACAAAAGAGAATCGAAGATTTTTTTTTATTAATGTTACAAATATGTATCTGAGCTATGCCTGCCATTTTTTTTTTTTTTTTTTACCGAGTAGTATGTCGTTCTCACTACTTTTTGATCCCTCCTAGTAATTTTGATATTTTTATACATTATGTATCAGAAAAAAATACGCTAATTTTCAATCATCTTCCTAAGGCTTAAAATGAGAAAGTTTTTTGTGCATAATTATATAACTAAGTTTTTTTTAGAATTAACAATGTGTAAGACATGTCACATTGTCACAAAGTGAACTAAAATGATGTTTCCAATTATTTTGTGCATTCCTGATACAACTTAAATCAATCCCTTTTACACGATCAGCAGGAATAGATTAAAAATAGTTGAAATGGATATAATTATACCTGTATCAGTGCACATCAGTGTTATTCAACAGCTGAACCCATTTCTAAATAGCGTTTTACACATAAAATGACACAATCATTCGACATCACTCCAATACTAAAGCTACACCGAGTTTGTAATGATTTATGTATATTAACATCAATTTATACAAAAAAGTATGAAAAAAAAATCATCGTGTACATTTTAGTTAATATTAAGAAACTTCTTAAAATAATTTCTTGAGTCTTTGAGTATAATAATCTTTAAGTAATAGTCTATCAATAACCATAATCAACGTTCAATTGAGTGCAGTAGAAAGAGTGAGAGAACTTTTTAAATCTTTAACGTCGATATCGATTCGATTCGAAAACTAAGATTTTCGACTTGTATAACCTTTCACTAAAGGTACATAAATACGAGTAGTAACCCTATACTAAATGATTTAATCCTGCTTTGTACGTATGACCGTTAGTGGTTTCATGTATTTGAATAGGTAACAAAAAGCAAGAAGGTAACTTTCTTGTCTCTTGCCAGATTCTAAGTCAACAAATAAGGGTCGGTACGCACGAAAACTTTGACGTCAGCGTGATCTAGCGACTAATCCTGTACTGTCACGTCCATGTTTCTTTAGTTAATTGTTAGTGTGACAAGGACGATATATCTGTTGTATGTAAATGATATACGCTGTTGGGGCTTTTACAGCCTCACCGGACAAGTTAACGCCAATTTTCTCGTGCTAAGCTATCCGCGCAAATTTTGTTCGTATTTAAAATATCACTTTGAGGCTTTGGGCATTTTGGGGCATCTATATCACCACACCAAATCCCTTGCAGAAATTTTACATCTTTTATGATAAAAAAAAACTCGAGCAACGTCCCACTAGTGTGTGTGAGTGATGTACGCTGTTGGCGGCGAGGCCTTTACAGCTTCACCGGACTTAAGGGCGAGCGTGCAACCACTACGCTCGAGCCAGAAGGGCAAGGGGCGACATACTCGAGGGCGCCTTGAAGAGGCGCCCTCGGTTGGGACAGTCGCTGTGGGGGGACGGGGTGCACTACTAAGTGCACCGGTCAACCGCCGGCTATGGGAGGGGATCTACGACTACGTCGTCGTCGCCCGTATTCTGAGCGGAAAGAATGGATGACAAAGCATCGGGGAGATCGGAGAGAACATGTTGCGGCCGGCGGTGGCGGCAGGGGTCGGGGGGGGGGATCGTAGTCGGCGGCGGCTACGATTAACGGATTCGCATGGGTAGATGCGTTCGCGAAGTGTCGTGTTGTTGCCTTTTTAATATAGGCGCGAATAGGTTCGAGGCCTAGATCGGAGTGGAGATCGACATTCCGTACAAACCAGGGGGCTCCTACGGCTTTACGGAGGAAGCGGTTTTGAACCGCTTGGAGTTTATCGATGTGAGAGGGGGCCGAATGCCCGAACTCAACACACGCATAAGTCATGATGGGTCGAACGCAAGTTTTGTAAAGCGTCACCTTATTTCTAAGGGACATTTTACTCCCCTTGCAGATTAACGAATGGAGACGACCGAGCACAAAGGATGCTCGGTGACGGACCCGCTTGATGTGCGGGCCGAAGGACATGGTACTGTTTAGGGTGACCCCTAGATATTTGACCTCTTTGACCCAGGGAATGGGTCGATCGAACATGGTCACTTGGCCGAGATTACTTCTAGGGCGGCGCAGGGAGTGGCGCGGGATGGCACCTCTGGAAAATAACACCGCAGCGCTCTTGTCCGGGTTCACCTCAATACACCACTTCCTGAACCAATTCCCTAGGGAATTGGCGATTGCCTGAAGGTTCTGGTAATGAAACCCTTATTCCTATGCGAGACGTAGAGAGCGGTATCATCCGCGAATAGGGCTAGATGCGCCTTATTCGAACGAGGAATGTCGTTCGTGTAAAGGCTAAACTGTGTAGGAGTCTGTCCGGCACACCCAATTGGTAGAGCTTGTAGATCAAGCCGTTGTGCCAGACTTTGTCGAATGCCTTCGCGACGTCGAAGAAGAGGGCGCCCGTGTAGACGTGTTTGGGTCTGTTAAGACCGGAGAGGATGTGCTCCGTGATGCGGTGCACTTGGTGGACGCAGGAGTGTTTGGCTCAAAAGCCGAACTGCTCGTCGATAAGGATACCCTTGGACACTACAAAGTCTTTGAGCCGCGCCAGAAGTAGGCGCTCGTAGACCTTAGCCAGGGAGTTGAGAAGACTGATAGGGCGGTAGCTTGCGGGGAGATTACGAGGTTTGCCGGGCTTAGAAATGCTTATGACGTCTGCTTCCTTCTACTTAGCGGAGTTGCAGTTGGTGCAGTTCTTCATGGCGGCGTTCAATATGGCCACTAAGAGGCAGATGAGTTGGGCGGGCAGGCATTTCAGAACGCGATTCGAAATGCCGTCAGAGCCGGGGGCTTTTTTGGTTTTGAGACCCATAATGAGATCTTCGACCTCCGTTTGGGTGATAGGAGGTAAGGAATCGGCGGGGGGGAGGGATGCCCTGCGCTCGACTTCCCTGTTGACCGCGTCGACGTGGGACTGGTCGACGGACTGAGAGCTGGGGTGCACTGGCTCTCGAGGGAGTCGGCGAGAAGCTCGGCGTTTTCGTCGTCGTCGAAGGCTGGGGGTGCGCCTGAAGGGCGGGACAGCGGGGGCATGCCAGTCGTGGAGTTGGTTTTGAGGCTACGCGCCAGCTGCCAGTAGGCCAGGTGCGATGGCGCGATGCCCTCTAGGAAGTCACCCCACCGTTCCTCCCGGACCTCCGCGACACGATGTTTTACCTCACGTTGTAAAGCGCGCATCCGGGCCCGATTGGCTTCGGTGGGGTAAGAGTCGTGCGCTCGGATTGAGGCATTCTTGGAATGAATGACATCCCTAACATCGTCCGGCAGTCGAAAGCGGTTGAGGTTGAGATCTTCCGCCTCGACTTGCTTAGACGATCGACTAACAGCCGATCGGATGTTGTCCGTGAAGGCATCTACAGCCTGATCGGTGTCCTGAGGGGACAGGATGGAGTCCGAGCTGAGGGGGAGGGGGGGATGTTCGACATCCGCCAAGGCCGTGCTTAGCGCATGCCAATCCACCACCGTTTTTTTGGGTCGCTGAGGGGCGGAAGGGGAGGAACCGAGTCCCATGACTACGGGTCAATACGAGTGCCGCTGTAAGGTAACACCCTTCATAAGCGCCATGTCCAGGACGTCGGGTCGGTGGTTGGGATTGCCGGGATAGTGGGTAGGGTGCATAGGTGCGATGACGTCAAAGTCTAGAAGGTCGACCAGGGCGTCAAGGCTCCTACCGTTAGGGGAAGTGGTGAGACCATTTCAGGCCACGTGCTTACTGTTGAAGTCGCCCGCCAGAATGACGGCGCTTCCCAGATTGAAGAGTGCTTCAAAGTCATTCCTGAGGACGAGCTTAGTGGGGGAAAGCGCGCAATACGCTATGGTGAGGTAAATTTGACTCCAGTGTCTGGTTACTGGTGCATTCAATTATATGTTTCAAATGTATGTACTCATGAATGAATTGCTTATAATTCTCTGCAATCATTTTATTTTTGGTAAATCTTTTCTCTAATTGACGGAATTGGGCTACCGCCTTGGTCTTTGATTCTTCCAATTTTTCCGTCACATCTGGTTTGAGTGGTAATCTAACAATGTAACACCCATTTGGTTGGTGTTTTGTTTGCAACTGGTATTGTTGCATACAATGGTAATCGTCACTTGACAAATTAAGTGTGTTTTCCGAGATGTCTTCTATCTCCCAAAATCGTTGAATATCCTTTAAATCAACCATGACGACATTGCAATAATTTCGCTGCTGTACCGTGCCACTTAAAATCCAACCTAACTCCGTTTGTTGGGCAATCGGTTGAGATGTGTCCTTACGGATAAGACCTGGTAGTAAGATCAGCTCATATACTTCTACACTTAATATTAGATCCACTGGTCGGCTTCTGTTATATTCTGGGTCCGCTAATGGTACTTTGTCTAACTGCGGCCATGGTTGTCTTGCGAATTACTGGTTTGGTAAATTGCCTACAACATGCTTCATGACGTATGCTTCTGTACTGCAGGTGAAGTCGCTGTATAAAGAAGATATGGTTATTTTAATAACTCCCTTACTGTTGTTAGCCTTGGCGCCTATTCCTACTACTACACAGTTACGTTTTAGCCGTGGTAGGCCTAGCAGTTGTACTGCATTCTCTGTTATTAGCGATGACTCTGCACAAGGATCAATAAGAGCGCGCATGGTATGGTAACAACCGTCCACTGCCTTAATATTAATCTTGGCTGTGGCTAACAGCTTAGGTATGGTTTCCAAACGCATATTAGAAACGCATATGTTGGATTTTCGCGTCACTTTCTCAACTTTAGTTTGACTAAAAGTCGATGGTGAAGAAGTCACATACGCATTATGCAACAATGTGTTGTGCGCACCGTTGCAAAATCGACAAGTTTTTTCGGAACTACATTGTTTGTCAAAATGGTTAATAAGGCAGTTCCTGCATAAATTATTATTTTCAATTATTTTTCGTCTGTTTTCGGGCACAGATTCCAGAAATTCTTTACATTGAAACAGCGCATGTTGGTTGTTGCAGAGTAGACATTTCCGTTGAGGTGCAATATTACGTGGCTTCGTTGTCGCATAATTAATTACTGGTTTATGTTGGTAATTTTTATTGATAAAAGTATTTGGTAATTTATATGTATTTCTTTTCTGGTTATCCGTGTATTGAGACTGGTGTTGATTTGGTTTAATTGAGTCTTGTTTACGCCGTGAGGCCTCTAAGGTCGTAAACTTTGTCTCTAGGAAATCTAGAAATTCGGATATGGTTGACAAATTTCTAGGATTCTGTAATGACTCAATATAATCATGGTGCGTTTCAGCATCTAACTTTTGAGTTAGAATATAGACTATGAGTGGATCCCAATTGGTTATGTCCACCCCCATTGCTTTGATAGCCCTAAGACACTCATTGGTGGTGTCATGTAGCCTTTTGATTAGCGCAGCGGATTGTTGCTGCATACTAGGCATGGTTAAAAGTATATGAATGTGAGAATTAAATATTAGTCTGATATTATTGTATCTATGGTTTAATATGTCCCAACAAATTTGGTAATTGTCAGAACTAATGCGTAAATGCTGGATTAATTTATCCGCTTCTCCTCTAAGTTTGCTTTTCAGGACTTGCATTTTTTGCGCATTTGGTAACGACTTGTTATTATGAATTGTTTCACAAAACAAATCCTTAAAAGACAACCATTGTTGGTAATTACCGCTGAACGTTGGTATGTCCATTTGCGGCGTAGATTTCTCCCTATATGAGGTAGACCACATTTTGCTGTTCACAGCCTTTTTGACGTTATGGTATTTAGTCTCATACTCGATAAAAGCCAGTTCGTACTCCTCATTGTCTACATGGCTTTTACTGTCAATTTCCCAGTGTAGCGAATCGATAACCGACCATCGTGATTGGATAGTCTTTAGAATGTCTTCAAATTCCCACCGTTCGGAAATACTTTCAAGATCGATAGCTTTTATAGTACGTGAGAAGGCTTTAAAATTGCTTTTTTGCTTTCGCAGCATTTCCTCAACTCTACTAGAATTACTCTGACTCGTAATCTTAGATGTGAGAAACAAGTTAGAGGTGCTCGTTTCTACAGGAGTGGTAGGAGTTTCCTGTCGATCGGAAAATTGCGATAATGGTGTCGCTGGTTTCAACAATGGTTTAGTTGGTTCAGTGGTCACATATTTGGTTAAGAACATTTTAGCTCATTATAAAAGTTAAGAGCCTGCTGGTAATTATTCTCACTAAAATATTTATGGTCAGGGTTCTCGAATTCAGCACACAATCTGGTATGATTTACCTGAAATTCTTTCCAGTAAGAATCTAAGGTACTTGGGCGTTTTTCCATATAGGCAGGCGTCTTGCGCTCCGGCCCATCTTTCTTGAAATTAACGCGGAGGGTCTCCATCGCAGACATGATTTGTTGCTGTTTAACTAGGATCGCCTCCATGGTGGTTATGGTTATTTTGGTAAAAAAATGGTAAATAAAGGATAGATCTTACTCAGAGATTGGGCACGTGGTAGCCTGGTTTGTTCCGGAGCACTATCCTGGTTGGTTCTCGTCAGTGGTAATGGTGAACCACTTGACAATGGTGATTGGTTATGGTTGAACTGGTTACGCCGTAAGCTGCATTCACTGCTGCGTGTTTACTGCCACGTTTTCACAGCCACGTGCTCACTGATTACACTCGCGGAGGACCTGCCTTACGACACAAGGCTCGAAGGACCACGATGTACGGGGTTTGGTAACCGTACAGAGATTTATGAATGGTTCATAAATAAAAGATAAGATAAGCGATATCATGGTATATTCACTTAACTTAATCTAAAATTGTATGGTTATGAGTACATGCGAACCGATTGGTGATTAAACGTGTACTAAATGACGAAATGGCGCGTGCCGGCGTAAATGCTGACAACGCGTAACGCGATGTACGGTGCTAGCATCGTACAAGACCGTTTTTGTAAATATGATTCCATCCACCTCAACAGATTGCCTCGTATGCCCAGTTCACTTAGCTTACGTAATAGTAACTCTTCCAAATATTCGGAAAGAAACCATCACGAAGACATCTGTTGAAGAGTTATGCTATCGGGAAAGACAAAGATTTTGCGCACTTTACAAATAATATGGGTGGTAGTTTATCATGTCCAGCTCCTTTTGTAGTATCTAGCTTACTCATTAGCTTTTCAATTTCTTCTGAAGTAATTTGAATATCATGTATAATATTATATATCTATCTATCTATCTATAACCTCACGCCAGATCCCTTGCGGGGTAGGCAGAGAGTACAGAGTTCCAACAGGTTCTTTCCTTGCATACCTCTCTGGCTTCCTCGACTCTCATAGTTCGTCTCATACACGCTCGCCGGTTACGGAGACTCTTGACTTTTCCATCAGACAAGACTCGGTTTATTTGGTCGTGGTAAGATAGTCTCGGTCTTCCCCGGCACCTACATCCTTCCACTTTCGCATTGTATATCTGTTTTGTCATTCTTTCTTCTGGCATTCTTTCTATATGCCCGAACCAACGGAGCATACCCTTTCTCATCTTTACACAGATACTATCTTTTTTTTTTTTTTTTTTTTTTTTTTTTTTTTTTTTTTTCGGGTAGTTGCTACAACAAGACGCAAAGTTTAAGCTCTGTGCTAATTAATTTATTAAAAAGTAATATTTACACAATTTAAAGCTGCAAATGTTTACAAATATTAGCTAACAGTCTTTACTTGCCGTGTAAGTGTTATTTCCTGTCTTAAAATCACATAAATCACATAAAACAAAAACACCTTCACTATGGAGGCACTGCAAAGTTCCATGACGCAAATGACTGACATGTTCAATAAGAAAATGTCCGACTTTGAACATGAGCTCCAGAAAACTTCGGGGACATCATCTTCTACTGCAAGCCTGGCCACTGAATTCAATTTATTTAGAGCATTTATTATCCAAGCGCTCAACACCCTACAGCAACAGGTGGCCATGCTCAATCAAACACTTGATGTCATGGAGATGCGTGGGCGAAAGAAGATTCTTCTTTTGCATGGAGTGGCAGAGGAGAAGAATGAGGAAATCGTGCAGGTGGTCACCCACATCATTGAGGACCAACTCGAGGTCTGCGACTTTCAAGCACTCAATATACGCCATTGCCATAGGATGGGTCGATCTTCTCAACAGTCTAGGCCCATCCTCATAAAATTTAATGATATGGCTATCCGCACTAAAATCTGGTTCGCCAAAACTAACTTAAAGGGCACAGGGATCACGATCTCCGAATTTCTCACCAAGACGCGCCACGACTTGTTTTTGGCTGCTAGGGCGAAGTTTGGAGTAACAAAGTGCTGGACCAGAAGTGGTGAGGTACACGTTCTCGGCATCAATGGAACGCGGCATCGGGTGAAGTGCATGCTCGATCTGAACAGCATCGATCCGGATCCTGAGAAGCCAGCCACCATCAAGGCGACCACGAGCACAACAGGGACGAGGTCTAAGCGCGCCAATCAGGCCAAAAAGTGATGTTCTGCGGTTGTTTCCTTGTGCTTTTCATTTCTGGATGTATAGGTAGCAAAATTTTGTTTATTATCTTTCTTTTTCGTTAACACTGACCTATACTATACCCTCATTATTTTAACTTTTTCGATTGTTATGTGTATTACGAACTTGTTTACTTTATAACTGTCAAAGTCAATTTGCAACCAGAATGACAATGTCAGCTACGTTCTGAAACTGAAAGTTTCTCGTTGTGTTTCGTTCAAAATTTTGTCGATGGTTGCGTTTCGATTCACGTGATATTTTCATTCTGGCATTGAAAAACCTCTATCTTAGTTTGTATTATTGTTTTTTTTTTGTTATTTCTTCTTTTTTGTCTCTTTTCTGTTATATTAATTTGAATCTATAAAACACTTGCGGCAGGTGAATGCATTTGTTGAATTTGGTACCTACATTGTATGTATTTTGGCATTTTTATATTTTCTTTTTTATACTAAAATATATTAACTATATAAGTATAACTATTATATATACATATATATATATATATTTACTTCTTAAACTGTACTTCATTGGTATATACATATCTTAAAAGGTATAATAGTATATTATTATGTCTGATTATGACAGTAACAGTGACGAGGAAACTTTTTTTTCAGTAGACAGCAACGATAATAGTTTCGTTAGTATCCCTTCTCTTGCTGACACTCTAATGACAACGTTTTCTGATGCCCTTAGGAATTTTAATGTTGTCCACATTAATGCCCAAAGTATTCCGGCTCATTTTTCCGATATGCTGGCAAGTTTTGACTGTAAAAATATTCACGCTATTCTTGTCTCTGAATCCTGGCTGAAGCCATGCCTCCCATCCACACTTTATTCCCTCCCCGGATTTAATCTCATCAGAAATGATCGTTCTGTCGGAGCTGGGGGTGGTGTGGCGATATATCTTCGATCCAATATTCCATTCTCTTTAATAGATTTATCGCCGCAACCACCTCCACCAAATGCTGGTGAACATCTTTTCATAGAAATCGAACTTCATCATTCAAGGATACTTCTCGGTGTATTCTACTGTCCCTCGTCACGTATAGATTTCTTTTCCTCTTTCGAGAACATTCTAGAAAATTCGGTCCCTTCTTACAGTCATAGCATCATAATGGGTGATTTCAACACTTGTCTGCTTAAAAACGACTCCCGGTCTTCCAGTCTCCACACCGTTCTTGATTCCTGTAATTTATCTGTTCTTCCACTTCAAGCTACACATCATTTTCCTAATTCAACTCCTTCACTTCTTGACCTTATCTTTGTGTCGTCAACTGAACATGTCGCTAAACATGGCCAGTGCTCAGCTGACGCCTTTTCTTATCATGACCTAGTCTACTTATCCTATAAAGTCCGGCCCCCTAAGGCCAAGGCAAAAATTCTCATGCAGCGTAATTTTAGTGGTATTAATCTTTGGAAACTTCGAGAAGATGCAGCTAGTATTGATTGGGAGATTTTATTGTTGTCCGACTCACTGGATGACAAAGTTAATATTTTCACATCAACACTGATTCGGTTATTCGATAAACACGCTCCAATTCGCCCCATTAAAGTTAAACATCTTCCGGCACCTTGGTTGACTAATGATATCAAGCTATTGATGAGTAAAAAAGTGGCACTCAAATCTAAATTTAAAGCTAGAGTCACAGATTCCAATTGGAATAAATACGTCGCCATTCGGAATCACTGCAACAAGGTGTGTAGAGATGCTCAGCGCCAACATATTCATAGTTCTGTCCAAAACGGTAACCCAGCAAAAGTCTGGAAATTTCTGAAATCAATGGGGATCGGTAAATCGCGACAAGAAAACATTCCTAATGATTTAGATATCAATCTTCTTAATAAACATTTCTCTGCTTCGTCTCACTTCGATAAGACTACAAAATTAAATACGTTAAACTATCTTTCTTCCATACCGATGCCCGATTATTCTCCATTTTTCTTCAGTCAATTTTCCGCTTGTGATGTTAAGAAGAGCATAGAATCGATCACATCTAACGCAATCGGCAGCGATTGTATCAGCCGTAATATTATCCTCCCTATCCTGGATGAAATCCTTCCTACTATTTCCCATATTTTAAACCATTCCATATCCAGTGGCCACTTTCCATCGTCATGGAAAGAAGCCCAAATAATCCCATTACCTAAGAAATCCAATCCGACTTCCCTCTCCGATTATCGTCCCATATCCATATTACCTTTCCTATCCAAGGTCCTTGAGCGGCTCGTCCATGATCAGATCAGTTGTTTCCTTAACAAAAACTGTCTCTTGAATCCTTTTCAGTCCGGCTTTCGCCCTGGTCATAGTACTGTTACTGCTCTGGTGAATATTGCGGATGATATCAGACTTGGAATGGAAAATAGTAATCTAACTATACTTACGTTGCTCGATTTTAGCAACGCTTTTAATACAGTGGACTTTGATATTCTACTTGGAGTGCTATGCTCTATTAACATATCTCCAACGGCGATTGTTTGGTTTCGTAATTACCTGTTTGGTCGCCGGCAACGCATTCGCATCGAAGATACTTACTCTTCTTGGTGCAATACGAATGCCGGTGTTCCACAGGGTGGCGTTTTATCTCCTTTGCTTTTCGCTATCTTTATTAATTCTATTTCCAACCAATTACGTTCTTCATACCACCTTTATGCAGATGATCTCCAAATTTACTCACAAGCTCCACTGACCAGGTTGTCGGAGGCTGTTTACACTATTAATGAAGATTTAAATAAAATATGCGACTGGAGTAAAAGTCATGGCCTCACGGTCAACCCAGTTAAAACGCAAGCTATTGTTATTGGTAGCTCTAGGCTTACTACGCGTGTCGATTGGTCGAAACTTCCCCAGATAAAATTTGACGGTGTCACAATACCAATAAGTCCCACTGTAAAAAATTTGGGGATTTACATCGACACCAATCTCACTTGGGGTCCACATCTTCAAAATCTCAGCCGCAAGATCTTTGCTTCCGCAGGTTCATTGAGGAGGCTGCGAAATTTTCTCCCCACTGCCACTAAAATTGCACTCGCACAATCCCTCCTTCTTCCTATCCTTGATTATGCAGACGCCAGTTATGTCGATCTTACTGAGAGCCAACTTAATAAACTTGAGCGGCTTCAAAATTTTTGCATAAGATTCATATTTGGTTTGCGAAAATATGATCATATTTCAGAATTCCGTGCTAAGCTCAAGTGGCTACCAATTCGTCTTCGCCGGAATACTCACTTGTTATCGCTTTTATACAACATCCTGTTCAATCCAGCATCTCCATCCTATCTCAAAGAACGATTTGAGTTTCTTCACGAAACACATTCAAGATTCCTAAGGTCATCGGAAAATCTCAGACTAAAAACACCGATGCATTCCACAAATTTCTATGATAAATCTTTTTCAGTTCAAGCTGTCCGCTTGTGGAATGCATTACCTGAGTCAATTAGACGTGCACAGACATTTGCTACTTTTAAAATGATGGTTAAGAACCACTTCCTCTCTGTTGTCAATAGTGAGACGCCGTTATAACCTCTAACCTTTTGTATTTACCTATCCTTATTTATACGTTACGTTTATTTCTATTGCACTATGTATAAATTTAATATATTTCTTACTATATATGTATGTCATATTTTGTATATGTATAGTTACTTTATTCGAATAAATGTACGCCACCAACTGCCCTTTATTTTTGTTGTATTTCTTTCGACTTGGTTGTCTGGAAGAAATTGCTATTAGCAATAAGACCGCCAGTTGTGCTTGTTATTTTACAACAACTACTTTGTTTTGTTATAATGTATTTGGTGTGCACAATAAAGAGTATTCTATCTATCTATCTATCTATCTATCTTTCATACCTACTCGCTTTCTTACTACGCTGTTGCGAATACGGTCGGTCAGCGTGACTCCGCACATCTTCCGCAGAGATCGCATTTCGACCGCATTTATCCTGCTTTCATTCTCCTTCTTACATACCCAACTCTCACTGCCATATAACAGCGTTGGGACAAGCACTCCGTTATGCATGGCCAGCTGCGCCTTTTGGCTTAAGTGCCGGCTCCCAAGTAGCCTTCCCATTGCACCATTCACTCTATTACCTGCATTCACTCTTCTCTCTTTATCAGCGGTGTATTTCCCATCCTTACTGAAGGCGCATCCAAGATATACAAACTCATTCACTTGCTTCAGCACATCGTTATCAACCACAATCCCTGCATTCGTTCTGGTTTCTTCCCGTTCAAAAACCATAATCTTGGTTTTCTTCACATTCAAGTGTAATCCATTGATCATGCAGTCGTCTTCCATAACTGTGACTAGTGTTTTCAGATCAGTGGCCGTTGGCGCTATTAAAACCGCGTCATCTGCATAAAGTAGATGGTTTACCACTAAGTCACCCATTTGTACACCTTCATTCATCGTTTTCAGTCTTTGAAGACTTTTGTCCAGATATATTATAAACAGTCTAGCGGACAACACGCAACCCTGCTTGACGCCGATTTTAACGTCAAACCAGGGTGACCTGTTACCACCGACCCGTAAGCATGCCTTGCAGTCCACATAAGTGGACTGGACGGCTCGCAACAGAGTGCCATCTATACCATACTCTGGCAAAATGTCCCAAAGTCTCTTTCGCACAACTCGGTCAAATGCCTTCTCCAGATCTACAAAACCGCAGAAAACCTTCCGCCCCACTGCCAGATGCTTCTCTACGATGTTGCGGAGTGAGAAAACTTGATCCGAACATCCTCTTCCAGACCTGAAACCCCCTTGTGCCTCGCACAACATTCCAGCGGACTTCACGCGCATTCTCCGTTCAATAATTTTACCGTACACCTTGGCTGCCAAGCTGATCAAACTGATGGCTCTGTAATTGGCGCAGTCATATTGTGAATCCTTGCCTTTATACAAGGGTACTATGACTGCGCGGCGCTAATCTGTAGGGACTCTACCGGTCCTCCAACAAAGGTTTGCAAGGGCCCGGAAAGCGTCCCGGACGCAAGTTCCACCATATTTGATCATCTCGGCAGATATCGTGTCTACTTCCGCAGCTTTACCGTTTTTCATACTTCCTATCGCCCATTCAACTTCTTCCATACTGATGTCCTCCGTTGATTCTGGTGCCGCAATCTCGCCTTTGGGCACGTCTGCGGCATCAGCATCCGGGACATCTCCATACATTTCTCCAAAATATTCACTCAACCGGTTTAGCACAGCTTGTGTGTCTGCAAGAATGTCACCATCTTTAGATTTTACCCTTTCCATTCTGGAGCCTGACGAATCACCTCGAGCCTTTCTCACCTTGCTCCAAAAGAGTTTGGTGTTGTTCTCGAAGTTCTTCGCCAGCCTCTCCTCCTTAATCATACTGGCTCTTTCACGCTTTTCTTTCACTAAAGTTTTAGTGGCATTCTTGCATTGCCGGTATATTTCTTTGCTCATTTCTGTCATACTGGCATTCAGGTTCAAAGAAGATACATAGTCCTGCCACGCCTTCTTCTTACTTTCTACGGAGCTTTGCAACTCCGCATCCCACCATGCATCACCTTTTGCTGTAATATGCTTCTTTGAGCAACCACATACTTCTTTCGCGGATTCCACCAAACTCTCTTGCAGACTATTCCAGCATTCATCTACGTTTGAGTCCGAAGAGCCTGCTGTCAAAAGCTTGTCCCGGACTCTGTCTTCATGCATTCTCCTCACGCTCTCATCTTGCAACTTTTCAACCTTTATTCTTTCAAGGTCTCCGAAGGGGATACGCTCTCGCCAGTGCCTCCATTTCCTGAACAGACCACTAAACCGCGCAACTACGAGATAGTGGTCTGATTCCAGAGTGGGGCCTCTATACGCACGCGTATCTTGTAGTTTGCTTCGGAGACGCTTATCAACCAGGATCAGATCTATCATGCTTTTTTGTACATTCCTTCTCCACGTATACATATATATGTCCTTGTGCTGGAATATCGTATTAGACACAAGGAGACCCCTTTCCAAACAAACATCTACAATGAGCTTACCTGCATCGTTCACTCTCTTATCACCATAAGGATCCAGAGCAGCGTCGCAAGTTTGCCGCCTGGTTCCTACCCATCTGTTCAGATCGCCACACAGAATCACCTTTTCATTAGCCTCAGCCAAATCCAGAACTTCCCTGACATTATCCCAAAACTTCTCAAGGTCCTGGGGTGTCGACGAGCTTACGGGAGCATATGCTGCGACCAAAAATACTCTAGTGACACCCAGTTTTAAACGGACCCAGAGAAGTCTCGCATCGCACAGGCCATAATCTCTCACTCCAGAGGCCAGGCGACGGGACAGCAAGATACCCACCCCCATGCTGGCATGACTGCTCTGCGGTACCCCAGACCACAGAGCCATCGTTCCATCAGGAAGACCACAGGTTTCACTGCCCCTCCGCTTAGTCTCTGTTACACACAGAGCATCCAGGCGTCTCTCTTTCATCACATCAATCACCTCATGCATCTTATCTTCCATACCACCTCTTACATTCCAAGTGCCTATTCGGCACTGTGCACCTCACGACTCGCCAGTTCGGGCCCGGCGTGATGGGTGGCGGCCCCCATCGCCGCTTCCACCTATATTCGTACCGACGGGGGCGGGCCGGTACGCGTCGCCTCGGGGGGACGCCCTAGCCCGCACTGCGGTACGTCTTCGGTCCAAGATTGCAGCCATAATGACTGGCAGGGGTCGCGACGAGCACGCTCTTGGACAGACCCCCAATTATATAAATGTGAATAATAATTATGCACAGATGAAAAAATATTATTTGGTAAACTAAAATTTGTCTTAATAAACTGGTTAAAAGCTAAACAAATAGCTCCCCCGTTGTTCAGTTCCATGTCACCATATGTCATATGTAAAGGGTAATCGGAAATTTTTTTACGTTTAGATTTAACGAAATTCCAGAACGCTTTAGGGTTGGATTTTATTTTTCTTGAGTGTGTGCTAAATACGTTTTATAACATTCTTCTTGCAATATTTTCTGCCGTTTCCTTAATTCCGAAAAGTCTACATAGTCTATCGGATTTCCATACTTTTTCCAGTTACAGTGTATTTTATTTTTTTCCTTTATTAGTTCAATGAGAGCTCTGCTATACCAGACTGGATACGAATAAACACCATTGCAACAGACTTTTGGTACATACCTTTCGATCAAGTCATTAATACAACAAGTAAATTTTTTAACAGTATCTTCTAGGTTGTTGTCAGTTGTGATAAAGGACCAGTCCTGTTTAATAAGTAAGTGATTTATACTAGAATAGTCTGCCCGTCCAAACTGATATTTTATCCTGGAACGAGGCTTGAGTGAGGGTATCAATATGTCAGTGGCAGTTATGTCAATTGAAGGATGATAAGAGTCCTCGGTGACAAGTATAAAGTTAGATTTCTGAGTTTTAAGAGGAAAAGTTGAAAACACCAGGTCAAGAGTGTTATTGCAACTGTTTAAAAGGGTATTGTATTGAGTTTAAAAGGGTATTTTATTTATTTTTATTAAAAAGTTACTTAGTACGTGCACTAATGTAATATTAAATTTATTAATACTAAATACTAAAGCCACTTGCACTGAATTAAATTATAAATGTTTAGTAATTTAAATTTGCCGCGTGGTTCCCGGCTTAGAATAGGACCAACCCATCTCATCCCATCGGGTCGTACAAGGCGACTAAGGGAAAACTAGGGAATGGGCAGCAGCGTTCCCTAAATACTTCTACGATCAAAAACTGCGCTCGCCAACCCGCCTGCCAAGCGTGGCGAGTATGGCAAACCCCCTCAATTTATTAAAATGGAAGTAAAGAATAAAACCGTAAAATAGACCGTGTCTTAGCTGAAGGGCAAGTCAAGAGTCTCCGTAACCGGCGAGTGTGTATGAGACGAACTATGAGAGTGGAGGAAGCCAGAGAGGTATGTAAGGAAAGAACCTGTTGGAACTCTGTACTCTCTGCCTACCCCGCGAGGGAGCTGGCGTGATGATATAGATAGATAGATAAAGAATAAAACCAGGCCCCTAGTCTCCGGCAGTCCTGTTCGTCCTGGTCACGGTAGCAGCTATGGTAACGACAGGACAAGGGGTGCTAAGAATCTCCGGCAGAGATTCGGCTACCACCAACAACGAAAATTGGCCCTGGTGCCATACAACGCACGCACGTTGAGAACAGATGAGAAGCTTGTTGAGCTGGAAGAAGAGATAAAAAAGTTGCGGTGGAATATTGTTGGTTTATCGGAGGTCCAAAGAAAGGGCGAGGACATGATAACCTTAAAATCCGGCAACTTGTTTTACTACTAGGAGGGCGAACAGCAGTCCCAAGGTGGTGTCGGATTTATCGTCCAGAAGTCACTCATAGGCAACGTTGTGTCCATCACTAGTGTGTCGAGCAGGGTAGCGTACCTGATACTCAGAATATCCAAAAGATATTCGCTGAAGGTCATACAGGTCTACGCACTGACCTCGGCATACTCAGATGATGACGTCGAAGTTATGTATGAGGACATTAGTAGACCCATACATACATAGAAAGGTGATAACACTTTACTGAAGAATTATAGGCCCATCACACTGCTGAGCCATGTTTATGAGTTATTTTCGAGAGTCATCACGAATCATCTCGAACGCAGGTTTGATGACTTCCAGCCTCCCGAACACGCCAGTTTCCGGAAAGGCTTTAGTACCATAGACCACATACATACGCTGCGGCAGATTATACAGAAGATCGAGGAGTATACTCGGCCACTATGCTTGGCGTTTGGGGACTATGAGAAAGCCTTCGATTCGATCGAGACTTGGGCGGTTCTTAGATCGCTACAGCGATGCCGCATTGTCTATCGGTACATTGAAGTGTTGAAGTGCTTGTATAATAACGCCACCATGTCAGTCCGAGTACAGAAGCAGTGCACGAAGGCGATCCCCATAAAAAGAGGAGTAAGGCAGGGAGACGTCATTTCTCCGAAACTGTTTACGGCCACCTTAGAGGACGCCTTCAAGCTCTTGGAATGGCAAGGACTTGGTATCATCATCAATGGCGAATACATAACTCACCTTCGATTTGCCGACGACATTGTGGTCGTGGCGAAGTCGCTGGAAGATCTAGGACGAATGCTCGGTGACCTCAACAGAGTATCTCAACAAGTGGGTCTTAAAATGAACATCGACAAAACGAAAATAATGTCTAACGTCTAGTCGTACCCACCGCACTCACCGTTGGGAACTCTACTCTTGAAGTTGTCGATGAATACATTTACCTGGGACAGGTAGTCCGGTTAGGTAGGTCCAACGACGAATCCAACTCGGCTGGGCAGCGTTCGGGAAACTGCGCAACATCTTCTCATCCAAAATACCTCAGTGCCTTATGACTAAAGTTTTTAGTCAATGTGTGTTCAATCAATCAATCAATCAATCAGCCTATCGCAGTCCACTGCTGGACATAGGCCTCTCCTAACACGCGCCATTGCACACGGTCCTCCGCCTTCCGCATCCAGTCTGTCCCAGCGACCTTTTTGAGGTCGTCGGTCCATCTAGCTGGGGGCCGTCCTACCTTACGCTTACCAAGTCGCGGTCTCCATTCTAGGATACGTTTGCTCCATCGGTCGTCGGTCCTTCTGCAGATGTGACCAGCCCATTGCCACTTTAGCTTACTGAGTTTGCGAGCTATGTCGGTAACTTTGGTTCTTTGTCGGATTACCTCGTTACGAATTTTATCCTTCAAAGAGACGCCGAGCATAGCTCGCTTCATAGCCCGCTGTGCGACTTTAAAATTGTGGACCAGTCCCACTGTGAGTGTCCACGTAATGTGTGTTACCAGTGATGATATATGGATCAGAGACGTGGTCTCTTACAACAGGTCTCATAAAAAAGCTCAGAGTTGCTCAGCGAGCTATGGAGAGAGCTATGCTCGGCGTTTCTCTACGCGATCGAATCAGGAATGAGGAGATTCGTAAAAGAACCAAGATCACCGACATAACCCTTAAGATTAGCAAGCTGAAGTGGCAATGGGTGGGCCACATAGGGCGTACATCGTACGGGCGTAGGGGCAGAAAGATTCTAGAGTGGAGACCATGTATTGGCAAGCGCAGCGTGGGACGACCGCCTGCCAGATGGACCGACGATCTTGTTAAAATCACAGGAAGTCGTTGGATGCAGGTGGCATCGGACCGTTTACGCTGGAAAGCGATTGGGGAGGCCTATGTTCAGCAGTGGGCAAGTATAGGCTGAGATGATGATGATAAGGATGATGATTTTAATTTCATCGCGTTGAGTTCGTAGACTAGAAAAAAATGTCTTTGTATGTTTTGTTTTTGAGACAACTGTTTGTATTTGTATTTAAAATAATTTTAGTTGCTAATATTAAAATATAATTAAGTTTGATTACTGAAGTAATAAAGGATTTGTTATTATACTACTAATATAACTATGACTATATCATCACAGCAGATCCCTTGCGGAATAGGCAAAAGCAGAGTTCTAACAGTTTCATTCCCTAAAAGACCTGTCTGGCTTCCTCCACTCTCATAATTCGTCTCATACTTGCTCGCCGGTTACAGGAACTGTTTTAATTTGCAAATCAGAAACGACACTGTGTATTTGGTCATGATGGGACCTGCCCATTCCACGTCTTCTGGTACCAGGTCGCCACTTGAGAACTTTTCTGTCCTGACAGCCGTCAGTTCTTCGAGCGATGCGATGACCCACTGCCACTCAAGTTTGGCAATTCTAAGAGCTGCGGATCTTATGGAGAATTGCCAAACTTTGCAGTACTATTTCTACTATAACAGTAACTTCTTGGAACCGACAACAATAAGCAATACAAAAAAATAAGAACCAAACACAAGCCAAATATTACACCAAAATATAAACAATGGTATAATACAATTTGTTCTCTCTTCCCTTTTTTCGGGGAAATTTCAATTTGACGTTTTTCCGCAATTTCACGAATACCATTTTTGTAAAGAAATAAAGCAAAATATCTGTATTAGAATGAATATTTGATTTCAAGCTTTGATTAACGGTGAAATATGTTGCTTCCCAATTCAAAATGGCTCGAAAATTAATGTTATTTGTATTTCCCTTCTGTTCATTTTACGAAATCAGTTCTGGTTTGTTTCCCTTGTGATTTCGCTTGATCTGAACAATATGAATTACGTTTGACAAATAACGAAGAAACGTAGCCATCGCTTTTGCGTCTATGCCGCGTGGATGTGACCGTGTGTGATTGATTTTATATGTGTTTAATATTATTTTGAATTTCTTCTGGAACTTTTTTGGAATATTAATTCTAAATAGTAAGAATAAATCATTTTCGTGAAACGTTTTTTGAATAACTTCAGTTCTTTGACTTATCTGTGCTGACCCATGAGGGTTTAGCCGAATGTCATCATGGACGGATACTTGGATATTTATTTATTTCAGAAAGTAACAAAGCAAATAACTCTATTCTAGTATTGCTAGATAACCATTTAACTTATTTTATTCAACGGCAATTCGTAATACGTGGAAAAACTTTTTTTGAAACTGTCTTTGCTCTAAAGCTTGAAGTTTACGACATAAATAAATAAAGTAATAAATATGTAATACTACCAACAAACTCACATATTCCTGTTCATATTTTTATAAAAGCACTTCCCAGCCGAGCGCACGTTAGTCCAAAGGAATTTTATTTACTTGAGCAAAATCGATACAGTTGAGTAAAATAAATATAGGACATGAAGAAAAAATAAATAAATAATACATACTAATACATAATAATACATTTATCGCTATATTTTCGAAGCAGTTGTAGCAGTGATGTATGTACTGTATACAACGATCAATCGCCTTAATTTGTTAATTACCACACATTTATAAACACTGTCACGTCTATATTCCCCAATGGGGGTGGCCGTGGAGTACTATATACACCCACTTTTCACCGACAATATCAGGTCCCAATGTAATAGAGGGCGAGCCTGTTACCATTATACCGGGCACAATTCCAGATTCTGGAAATGTTAGGCGAATTGCCATATTATACTGGAACTTTTCTATCGAAAAAATGTAGGTTTGGTCTGCTACTGAAACTGTTCCATTGAAAAATGTAACTTTGTGCAACCCAGACACTAGGAGTACATATTCGGAGGTACATTGACAGCCATTGTACACCATGCCAATAGTACTGATATTAGAAAACAGCCGACGGCCATCCGCAAAAGTGAACTGGAGTTCTAAAAGCAACAAGTGCCGACCGTAATACTAATAAAGGCGGATGAAATGAAAACACTGACGGCTGAAAACGGCAAGCCCACGTACCTGTATGCCGGTTATGGTGAGCTGTTTTAAGCCGAATTGTGGGAGAATAAAAAGAAATTACTGTGAAGCTAAGAATACTGAACATTTTTGAAAAAGAAGAAGACGTTGTACAGTGTAATGGATAATGAAAAAAGAAATATAAGAAAACGTATACATATGTCTTAGGGCTTAGCTTGTAAAAAGGATGTTAGCGTGACGATGCGATGCGCTAGCGAGTAAGTGTTTTGTCAAGTTTATGTTTATTTAGTTTATGTAAATTTATAACGTGACAAGAATGACATATCAACTCGCTAGCGTCACGATAACGTAAATCTTTTAGTGCTAAGTCCTCTGGTTTTTGAACATATTAGCATCAAAATAATATGACACCTCTGAAATCTTTTGTATTTAGCTCACCGTTGGTCAAAGGTCTCCCTTGTTTACATTCTGTTCTACTCTCAGCTTTTAAAAACCAGCCTTTCAATAAATATTTCAGCTCGTCCTGCCATCTCCGTGTGGGCCTGCCTCGATGTCATTTATAGTTTTGTGCATGTCTTGTTTAAGTAATCCAATTATAGAAATAAAAATAAACTAGGAATATCATGCTATTTTAGAAAAGGTAAAGTCCCAGTCCCTAAAAACAAACGGATGAAATTACTAAGATCAACACACACACCGTCTTGCCCACATTCCCCAAGAGAGGATAGAGAAATAGTGTGGATGCCCACATTTTACCGACGGACGTTAGGTCTAATGTAATAGGGGGCTAATAATAATTTATTGACATAACTGCCAATATGATCCAAAGACAATAACTTTGGATCATATTGGCAATTATGTGAATAAATTATTATTAACAACGGTCTTTTTGATTAACGCTTATACTCCTACACACCGTCACTTTTTACCATATCCTCTAATGCTCCTGCTCTACCTACGGTAAAGGTAGTTTTAACGGCTGCGAAAAAAGGGCTTTTAAACAAGGAGTTAAAAAATAAAAGCTTGCCGCATCTTAATTAACACATTAATTATGGCTACATTGCGTAAAGTATTAGTGAACGTGTTAATTAACGTATCAAATGCATGGACATTAACAACAATAGTATTTCAACATCGCAGTGGTTTTATCAGCTGGTAGTTTTAGTGTTGTCAGTCAACTGTAGAGTGCAGAGCAGAGAATTAAAGTGGATTACTGGAGTGCCTCCAAACTTCAGAACAAACCGTTGCACCGGTAAACTAGACTAGGTCATAACTGAAAATTATTATTATAAGCCTACACTGTTCCACTGCAGGGTGAAATCTTCCCCTCTCTTCTTCCACTTGTCCCGGTCCAGTGCAAGCTGATACCAGTCTTTGTCGTAGGAGTTCAGCTCGTCTCGCCACCTCTTTCTGGGCCTGTCGCAAAGTCGTTTTACGCCTGGTGGTACCCACTGTGTAATTTTTCTAAAATGTCACGCATTTTCCGGGCCGGACATATCTGCCGCATGTCGGATGCGTTTTGGGCTAACTGAAAATTGCTCTACATTTATACATTTTCATTTAGACTTTCTATCTATCCATATCATCACGCCAGATCCCGTGCGGTAGAGTTTCTAAAGGTGATATAGTCAATAATCATTTATTTTACATCTGTACTACGTCTGTATATCTACTTTTGTATATAGGTACGTGCCTAATCTAACCACCTGCGTCAATACAGTACAACTACTTAAATGATGTGTTGACGTGTCCACGCTACGCTCGCACTTTTACGGCCAAAATTAGATGTCAGTCACTGGAGAGCACACCAAAGGACAGACAAGAATATTAAATTCACACCAGTAACGCTATCACATATGTCTTTGCCTATGCTGAAATCGGCTGGATTGATTGATTATTAAACAGTAACTTAAATTAAAATCGACTATTTAGAAGTCAAAAAGATCTACTTAATAAAGTTTTAACACTATTTAGCTTAAGTCACGCTAAGGACCGAGTACGCACGGGACAAATTGTGTGTGACCATTTGCTTCGGTCTGGGTGTTTGCGTATGTAAATTTCATGTGTAAAGATGACCACCTCAGAACAAAGCCGACTTTTCAAAAAATTATCTCGTTCTTAATAGTGGGTTAAAATTATTCGTTTGGGCGGCATTGGGCGGGCAGCAAGTTATTAAAGATCGCTCTTTGTGGCATTAAACCGTGTTTATTTTACAATAAAGTGTACTCTTTCTATCTTAAGCTTCCTAAAGAACCTTCTACGCATCACGTCTATATGACCAAGGCTTGCCACAGCTAATGAGATGCACTAATTGGAGGCATAAAGCCTTAAAGCTATAAGCTTTAAAGGTAGCTTTAAGTTTTAACTGCTACGGCAACAGTCTCGGCAGCGCTCAAATTGGAAGGATTGAACGTAATTTACGTAACAGTACGTTCTTTTATTATTTATGAAAGCTGCGCATTTTAATTGACGGACGATTTAGCGCAGTGGTTAAGAGCTTGAGCTGCTCCGCCCACTGTGTCGAATAGTCGCGGGTTCGATTCCCGCACGGGACAAATATTTGTGTGATCCACAATTATTTGTTCCGGTCTGGGTATTTGTTTGTGAATTTTCATGTTTATAAACGCACCCACGACACAGGAATAAATCCTAGTGTGGAGCTACGTTTAAAAACAAAAAAAAAAAAATTGAGATATTTTTATTTAAATTAAATTTAGATCTTTCTTTTCGTGCAAAACTCCAGTTAAAAAACCCATATCACGACTTTAAGCTTCCACTGTATTAAACAGAATTTACCATAGTAAAAAACATCTCCTTGCAAAGTTTCACTTATATTAAAACTGAAAAACCGATATTTTTTAGTTTTCCTTTGACACCGTTTAATTTTGCGGAAAGAAAATATAATATTACCTGTAATATGAAATATCGCCTTGCCTTGTTACCGATTCTTGGGTAACAACTGAGCAGTAGCTTTGGAAAATTGTATGTTTCAACAACCTTTTTTTTTACTTACCCCTAGAACTTGTATAATTTCTAAATACCAGACTACCATCTTATAAAATTTCATTTCAATACATCAAATGGATTTTTTGCGTATACTGTAGATTTAGAAAATGATCTATCTATCTATCTATATCATCACGCCAGATCCCTTACGGGGTAGGCAAAGATTACACAGTTCCAACGGGTTCTTTCCTTACATACCTCTCTGGCTTCCTCTACTTTCATAGTTCGTTCTCCGTAACCGGCGAGCGTGTTCATACACGCTACGGAGACGGAGACTTCTGACTCGAAAATGATGTTCTTGCTTACTGTTTTACTTTTTTGTAAACCTGTTGTTTTTTTTCAGAATAAATACTATACAAAATGATAGCCAAAAATATAAGGTATTTGTTTACTAAATTAGATCAAAATCCGCCTGGTAGTTTTTGTTTACTGTACGTTAATCTCCTTAGACAGACAGACACGAAAGACAAAAATTGTGGATTTATATATCAATAATATTATAATTCCTCTGGATTATTATTACTTAAAATATTGCATATGCAGACTCGACCTTGTCAATGACGACCTTGACAATTTTTATTATAAGTTTCTATAGATTATTCTCATGCTAAAATTATATTTTGAATTTACGAAACAAACCACAAATTCTTTAATCTCGAAATCTATAAGAGTCCTTATTCACCATAACTAAACACGGCGCGTTACAATAACTTCATGAAATGTACATGTAATGGTATTCTGTATGCCACTGGAGTACCAAACGATCATTTATTTTGTGTGATGTGTAAATGATCTACGCTGTTGGCTGCGGGCCTTTTATAAGTTTACCAGACAAGATGGCGAGCGTGCAACCACTGCGCTTGAGCCAGAAGGGCAAGGGGGCAACTAGCTCAATGGCGCCTGAAGGAGGAACGGCCTCGGCTTAGGCAGTCACCATGGGGGAGGACGTATACTAAGTGTCTCGCCGTGGTGCTCTGCACCGGCCGGCGGACAACGGAAGGTTCGACCTCGCCGGCGAGGTCGGTGTCTAAAAGCTGAGCTGCCGCAGTGGAAACTCGGCCTGATCCTGTTTGATGTAAATGTATCCGAAAGAAGGGAAGAAAGCGCATCGAGAGGGGAAAAGATAATTTCACAGAGTTATCGTGACGCTCCGCGTAACGTTTTTAATTAGCCTTAGTAAATAAGGTCCCAGGTTTGGCTCTCGCCGTGGGCGGGCAAAATATAACTTCAATACGGCTCGTAATTACCAAGTCCCATTGTTATCTTTAATTACGCCTACCGCTATAAATCAGCGTTAAGATAATTAGTTTTGTATTGTAATCGTGAAGACCCGAATGAAACAACGTCAAAAGCGATATTAGAATAAGGGTTGCCAGTGATGTTAAATTTTTTTGAAAATATATTTGCTCCTGAATCCGTTCGCATAAAGTCATATTCGTTACTGGCAACAAACCTAATTAATGTACTACCTTTATCGGCCTGACTTTAAAGGCCAAATTATACCGACTAATACCATACCTTTTAAGACATTGTCGAAAATTGCCCCAGGACCAACAAACATTTGATCCATGCCATCATTATTTATCAATTTTATTAAATAATGGTAAATATCTGTATCTCACGGACAATTTGCAATCTAAAATTAAAAGTATTGTAAGTACTTATATCGAAGTTGTCGAAATTTTTTCTGAATGTCAACACACAATATAAGCTCATACATTGTAATGGCTACTAAATTATAACCTTAAAATCTAATACTTTTTGAGTAATATTGCGATTTCCCCGCTTTTCCGTTTCATAATAAATGCCTTAAGAGCAATTATGGGTGATTTGGAATCATACAAGTATTTTTACATTGCTGTTGGTTCTGGAGCAAATCTGGGCCGCAGAACAATGTCCTTTATATAACCTAAATATTACTACCTAGTAGCCTCGTTTGTCTAGAAGCCTTACAAGATCCGACACCGACTTCGCCGGCGAGGACAAAGAATAGGCCCGCCGGCCGGTGCAAAGCACACCTAGTATCATATTCCCTCCCTCATAGCGACTGGCCAAGCCGAGGCAGTTCCTTCTTTGGGCGCCCTCGAGCTAGTTGCCCCCTTACCCTTCTGGCTGGAGCGTAGTGGTTGCACGCTCATCGTCTTGTTGTAAAAACCCTCGGCCAACAGCATAGATCAGTCACACAGACACACAAATGGTTAAAAGGAACATAGCGAGGGAAGCGCTCACTAGGTCATAGGATCCAATTCTAGTTCGGTTAGTGTGCTTTTTCTTTTAAAATATTTTAATTCGCAGTCCAAAATCCTAACATAGTAAATTAGTTCAGAAGTTAAAAGATCACAGAAAGGTCACTACTGAGATGTGTAACACTTTTTATTGATATTTCACAAACTTTAATTCTGCACACAGTAGTGCTTTCAGCTCCAACTCTTGACAACGACTGACGATTATATTCCTTTCAAATGGCGTCCTACTGCATTTATACTTGAGTCAATTGACATACTCGTTATCCTTACTTCATAATTTAATAAAATATCACATCGATTTGTCGTTAATCATTAGACGGACTTATTACAAAATAAATGCATATAACAATAGCCTGCGATATTGGGTGTACATGGTACACCTATGCCACCCTCGATACTATACCCTTGATAATATAGGCGTAACGGTAAATTTTAAAATTATTACCTACAGCTTATAATTGACCCTACGGCTTAATCCCATCGTTCATTATTATAGCTTCATCTACCACAAACCTGCCTCCATCAATCCGCACTGGATCCGCGTGGTGTAAGCATAGAGAGAGAGAGAGGATAGCCTCTCTCTCTACGATGTAGAAGGGAGGCCTCTGCTCAGTAGTAGAACAAAATAATTCTACTATAATAATTATTACAAACGCGAAAGTTCTCTACCTTAATAGTATTGTTTTGTTAATTCTTTTTTTTTTATATACTACTCTTTAAGTTACTAAAAACCTCACCTTAAATAACGATATAATTTTACGTTTCTTTGTTTGACTTGGTTTATACTTTTTTTGAGGCAAGATATAAAGAATTGTTATTATAATTAGTGAGACGAACGTGTATGAGACGAACTATGAGAGTAGAGGAAGCCAGAGAGGTATGTAAGGAAAGAATCTGTTGGAACTATGTACTCTCTGCCTACCCTGCAAGGGATTTGGCTTAATGATATAGTTAGTTACTTTTTCATCCAAAATCTGAATAAAACAATGAATTTTGATGAAACATAAAAAAAAGATATTTTATTTCAACATGAATTATGAACTAAACGCGTGTGCAGCAACGGGTAACAACTAGTTTATTATCTATTTATAGGTAGGCAGAGAGTACAGAGTTCCAACAGGTTCTTTCCTTACATATCTCTCTGGCTTCCTCAACTCCACTAGTTTATTATAATATTATATTTTACTTTTAATCTAGTCTGTCTGTTACGGTTGCAAATAGAGATATATTTTTCGAGAGAACGAAAGAAAAATAAAGTATTATCCTATTAGCTTCACCGCTATTAGATGCGGTTCGTCTGACAATCAGATTCGTGTTTTATGATAATATTTTGAGTTATTTTTGCATTATTATAGTACTTAAGTACTCAGCTTGTGTATTTCGTTCGTGAATCATATTATTCTTTATAAAAACTTAAAAAAACGAAGGTCATTGTCCTTTAATATATTTTTCTTCGGTTCGAAGTTAAGACCTTGGTTTTATGGGATCTTCTATAGAGGTTCTTTTTAGATGTTTTGTCGACTTAATAAAAAGCAAAAAATGGCTATGGTAACACAGCGAGAATTAAAAACACCATCACGCCTTTATTCCTGAAGGTTAGCGGCGGTGTACTGTATTCACTCATAAATCATCGACGGTATCAGGACCTCATATAATAAGGGGCGAGCCTATTGCCGTGTCTAGACTACAGACTGGTACAGATTTTTTTTAGGATTCAAACCCAGGACCTTGTGAATGGCAGTCGTACGCGCTCCAAGTTTTTGAGTTTTAAATTATTTTACATGTTTGGTCTGCAAGTGACTAGCGTGATGATATAGCGAGATTATGTCATACGTTTTAGTCAGTTTCAAAACATGGTGTATGAAAACGTTTTATTTATTAAAAAATACGAGTAACTAATTTACAAAATGCGACATTAACAAAATTATAATTCATCAAACAACATTAACAAAATTATAATTCAACGTATTTTAATTACCAATTATACCCTTTGCAGGGTAGGCAGAAAGTTTATTAAAGTCTTTTCGTACAACACTCTTTCACCCTCTACACTCATAGAGACTTGTCCCTCATATTTACTATACTATTCTTATTATTTATCACTATCATTTTGATAGCAAAGCAGATAAGTATTCTTCCATACGATCCAAACGAAACACATGTTTCAAAATATCCAATAGAAACACATCGAAATAACATTACTTACTTCGCTTGTTAAAAACAATACGAGTATGTTCTGGGCCAAATGTTTGGCAACAGACCTAACCAAACAGGCCGTGTTTGGTTTTAATTTAAGATCATGTAAACTTCCAGCTGTGTATCGAAGGGCCAAATCGACCTTAGGAGGTAATAAGGATGATTAATTTTGCGGTTCGATTTATATTTGAGCAAATGTCATCGTTTTTTGCTTGTATGTACTGAGGTCTTTCTATCAAAATATTTTCTATAGGTTTCTGAAGTCAAGAATTCTGCCCGTTTTAATGGCATTATGCTCGCTCCTTTTACATTGGGATTCAATATCGTCAGGGAAAAGTGAGTACACAAACTACACCTCTGCCACCTTCGCTTAGCGATTGCAGGCGTGATGGTGTTTAGAAGAATTTATAGAAGAGCTCTTAGCGATGCGAAATCAACGATCACCAAGGTTAAATAACCTTTGACTCTGTCAGTGTGAGATAAGTCAGATTGTTTATCATTCCCGAGCATCTCCCTGTCCCGACTTTATGCTACCATTTTAATATAGGTAGTTATTAAGTGATGTTCGAAGCCTCACGGTCGGTCGGCTTGAAAATATTTTAATCATTACGTTTATCTATAGTGTGTGATCATAAAATATGTTATTCATATTGTTATTAATTCGGTATAACGTCGATGTAGGTTGTTGGCCAAAATTACTACCCGATATCAGCTTTTTTTTGTATTTTCATATAGTACACATAACGTCGGGGACAGTGCAAAACTGCGTAACTAACAACAGACATTACGGCTTAAATTAGCAATGGCAAATTTTACAGAAAAGCCAATGAACGAAATATTTTCTCTTTTACTTATCTCATATGTGTCTGAACTCTTAGATATTTAAAGATGTGCATTGTTTACCTTTTGAAAAGCTTTTTACTTGCAATGTTTGTATGGCTGTCTGTCTGTCTTTCCGGTTAAAATCTTGTGATCCATTTGTCAGGGATTTGCGGGTATCCGATTGATCTGATATTTGGCATACATGAGTATGTTCGGTGACAATAAAATGGTCTGATCTGATGATGGACGCGCGAAGATGGCCATAGGAACTTGTAAACCATACAACGTAACCCCCTCTGGTTTAGGAGTGTATGGTTGGTATAGACAAGTACTCTACAACCAGACAGTGTTCAGGGGCTGATTATAAAGCCCAAAAGTAGCTAATGGAATCACGCAACTACTCAATATAACCCTGACGTTTGGGCTCGTTGGATTTGTCTTGATGAGTACTTTAGACCCCGATAGTGTCAAGGGTCTAATGATGGAGTCAGAAGGAAGCCCTAGGAACTCCTCCTTGCTTAGTGCAAGATAGGTTCCTTGTTTTTGCTATAAAAGCTTGTTTTTAAAAAGGTCTTTATAATGAAATTATTAATATCCAAAAGCACAAACACGCATTAGATGGGTAAAAGTGCAAATATTTAGTTTATTATCTGTTGTTAGTTACGCAGTATTGCACTAGCCCGATAAGTCGTTTATGATATCTTTTTGTCCTCCTATACCAAGTTCTTGGTCCTGTTTTAATATTTATTATTTAAAATGAAGTTAGTTAAGATGACTAAGTCCAGTGGTCAAGGGCAATGGCCTCCACGGTTACTGAATTAAGTAGTCGCAGGTTCGATTCGCGTACAGGAAAAGTCTTTATGTGACCCACAATTGGTTAATTCGGTCTGGGTATGTAGTTTATGTGAATTTCTATCTATCTATCTATCTATATCATCACGCCAGCTCCCTCGCGGGGTAGGCAGAGAGTACAGAGTTCCAACAGGTTCTTTCCTTACATACCTCTCTGGCTTCTGGCTTTATGTGAATTTCATATACGTAAACACGTCGACGGCACAGGAATGTGCCTAGTTCTACATCTTATAAATAAAATCCTATTCATTAAGTGACTTTATTAAGAAAATTCTTGCTAAGTGCTTATTAATAAAAGACAGCAGGAAGTACTAATTTCAAGATAAAAAATAAACAAAATATATTTTTTTTTATTAAAATGACCACTTGTATGACAAAATTCCATCCTTTTAAAAACTAATTTGTTTGAAATGAAGAGTTTTCATTCAGGTAATATTAAAGGACACTCAGTGTAATGAGAGGAGACGGTTTGTTATTAAAATAAAATATAAATTTAAGGTTGAGGGCTCCTTAATCATTTCAATTCGTCTGTCATAATTGAAAATATTTGAGAAAATATACAATATGAATCGTAAATAAAACGCAAGACTTCAAATTTAATTCAACGTCCCCTACATTAATCCAAATTAACTATGATACCTGGCATTCTGGAACTCTGGTTTTAATGGCATTTTTAAACAACAAAAATTAAAGAAACTTAAGAAGTGTTTTAAAATGGAATTGAAATCTCTACATTTCTTTAAAATATGTCTTTTGTTTATTACAGCAAACTTAGGAAGATTGAAATAAGTGACAGCAATTCTAGCTAATGTAAGAATAAAAAGAAACATAGCAAATAGGTGGAATTATTCGGTTGCCTTTGAAAGTCTTTGAAGTTGTTGTATTTTGAAATAAACTTTTAGGTCTTGCATAAATTACTTTACGCATTGTATACGCAAATAAAAATATTTGTTCATGTCTGCATATACAAGGAGTATCATAAATGACCAAGACCTCAGATACCCTGATTAGAAAATTGCTTGACAAATTCAATACGAAGTCTAGTTCTACTATTTTATTTTTACCCATTTATACCATAATTAACAATGAAACTTGTACGTGTAAATAATCATATTGAGAAATACGTTTAAGAAATGCATTTGATATCTCCGTATTGCTTAGAATCTAGAATAAATTTAGTTTATTATGACGCGCTAAAGGAGTAACAGCTTTCTTGCAAATTTAAAAAGAAATGTTTGATACATTAAAAATTGTTGAAATCAATTTTACCGTTATAGTACCGTATAGTTACCGATTTAGGACCAACTACTTTCAGGTCTTGCGTTTAATATGTTACACCTTGTATCGAGTAGAGTGTGTGTGTGTGTGTGTGTGTGTGTGTGTGTGTGTGTG
Source organism: Phalera bucephala (assembly GCA_905147815.2). NCBI lineage: Eukaryota > Metazoa > Arthropoda > Insecta > Lepidoptera > Notodontidae > Phalera > Phalera bucephala. The sequence goes on along the minus strand of LR990630.1, from coordinate 12,559,250 downwards.
TGTGTGTGTGTGTGTGTGATGTACGCTGTTGGCCGCGAGGCCTTTACAGCTTCACCGGACGGGCGGAAGGGCGAGCGTGCAACCACTACGCTCGAGCCAGAAGGGCAAGAGGCGACATACTCGAGGGCGCCTTGAAGAGGCGGCTTCGGTTGGGTCAGTCGCTGCGGGGTGAGGGGGTGCACTACTAAGTGCACCGGTCAACCGCCGGCTAGGGGAGGGGATCTACGACTTTGTCGTCGTCGTCGCCCGTATTCGGAGTGGAAAGAAGGGATGACAAAGCATCGGGGGGATCGGTAAGAACATGCCATTGAGTAGATTGAGAGTACTTTATATAGGAAATTAGAAGTTCAAAATTTTAACTGGTAGAATTTCTCATATAAAATGAAATAAACGAAAACTAAGGACCTCCTTTACCACCCGCGAGCAAGGTCTGAAGTAGACTAATCTACAGTTAAAGTTGCAAGTATGTGTATTTACGAAGTTCACCATCTCTGAGTAGCCCTATCCGACGGTTAAACAAGTTAGTCGTAATTACCGAGTAACGCTAATCGAGATGTAACTAACCAGCTCTTTAGTCGAGGGTGGCGAAAGAGGTCCTATTAAAAAGTATGTGATGTGTAAATTATAAAACTTACTTAAAGTATGTGTTGGGATAACTATTTTTATAAAATTTAATGGTTTACGACATACCCCGATAGATGGCGACGCTCCGAAAATGAATAATTAATAAAGAAAACTAGCCCGCGGTTTTGAGTTTTCCAGAAGATTAATAACTACCGGTCAGTTTCAGTGTAGCGTCAACAGTGGAACAGTTGAGTTTACTCCTTAGTACACCTCACACGGAGGTTCTCTGACCTTTCTTTCAGTAGGAGTGCAACTGTATAGAGATCATTACAAACAAATAACAAAGAGCGCTCTCTTCTAGAGAATTAAATTAAAAATAATCCTCATTATATTGGCTAGAAAGCCACTACACATGCGTTACAAGTCCTCGAATTTTCTAACAAACCTTGCATGCTCTGGTAACGGCCACAAAATAAGCGGTAATTGTAGTTTTACCATACACGATAGTTCTATACGGACATTCCAATATTATGTCAAATATAGAGAATAAGGACTTTTTTAAAGGACTTTATTGACTTATGGCTTGCTTATCACTGGGAGATGAAGAATTTAAATAAATTATTTTGCGTTACATTTCATCCCGGAAAAATGCACGATTGATACGACTGAATGGCTTTTAAAGAAACTTAGTAAGGAGGTGAGGTAGATCTTAGGTCCTAGAATAATATAGATCTATGTTATCCTGGAAAGACCTAACTAACTATGTCAAATTAAAAAAAAATAATGGCCTGCGTAGCCGCGGGTAACAACTAGTTGAGAATAAGAACTTTTTTTAAGAGAGGGCCTTATTGATTTAGGACTTTATTGATTACACCAATTAGTATAAATAGATTAGCGTTATTGTGCAAATTTAAGTTTTTTTAGTTAAGACCCCAAGCTATGTTTTAGTTTCACAACTCTACAATGCCATCTGACATTCATCCACTTGAATCCATTGTAGGTTTATTGCAATAAAGCGCATATTATATTTAGTTGCTGCGAATGGTTTTGACCCTTTTCTTTCACTATAGTATTTTTCACATAGGATGGATAGTGAAAGTTCTAATTGCCAAACGAAATTATACTTTATTCAATGGAAATAAAAGGCATGACCCGGTTCTATACTTATGGTTTTATGCCTTAACATTATTGAATTAAGTCTGAATTTCGTTTGGCAATTAGAACTGTCACTACCCATCCTATGTGAAAAATACTATAACTCTTACATAAGAGACATGATTTTTAGGAAATTACTATTTATTTCAGGAGAGAAGAAAAATATCGATGTTACCGACTTTTGTTTTATTTTTGTTTTTGCCCTTGATGCAAATATTTGTTTGTTCCCATGTTCCTACCAGCTGTTACCAGTGGTGACACGGGCAGTAATTCTTTCTCAGACAGGTCCAGTAGTAACATGGGAAGTTTGTTTTACCCATAGTATGTTTTATTATATATTATTTATTTTATTTATTTTTGGGTAGCATACAATATGTAATACACCTTAAATTATAATACATTATCTCATGCATAGATCAATTAAGTTTCCACTAATAAAAGGTACATATAAAAAGGCTCAAAACTAACAAAAGTTAAAATTAAAACTCCAGTGAACGCAAATAAAGTATTAAAAAAATCACAATTACAACTGAAATTAAAATAAAAACTAATAATAAAAGAGATACATTCCAATGACTACTTAGCTACATTCTTTTTTATTGTTTTTTTAATGTGTTTTTAAAAGCATGCAATTGGCAATTATACACTTCCATATTAGGGGGATCATTTTATTACATTTCTTTTATATTAAAGAGTTACAATTAGTATTGTTATGGAGATTTTACTTATTAAAATGTTTTTTTTTTTTTTTTTTTTAGTACCGGTGTACAATGAACATTGGATACATCACCTCGGTTTTCGTTCCAGACGACTAAAAGTGTCACCGTGTAGAAACTGTCTCATCTTTATAAAGAGAACTCATGGCTACTCTAGCAAATTCACATACTACCGCCTGGTTGTATGTAGATCCACTTCCATGGAACAAGGGCCAATTTCATTTTCCACCCAAAGCGCAGCTTTAACTTTTATGCGAATAGAGCAGGAATAAAAGGGAATGCGCTTTGTTCTTGCTACCTAATTTTTAGTGCACGTAAACCATCGGTATATTATAAACACCGTCACGCCTATATTCCCCAAGCGGGGGTGGCAGAGGTGTACTGTTTACCCACTTCTCGCCGACGATCTTAGGTCCCATGTAATAGGGGGCGAGCCTATTGCCATATACCGGGCACAACTCCAGGCTCCGGACTCATACTGGGAAGTTTTTATTATAAAAACTTAATTTTTCCGACCTAGGAAGTGAACCCTGGACCTCGTGATCACCAAGCGATGCGCTTTACCACTAGACCAACGAGGCAGGCATCGATATATTATTCGTACAAAATTGCGGATCACGAATAAAATTACAGCCAAAAAATCTACCGCTTTTGCATTAAATTATGTATCTTTGCCTACTCGTAGCTAGCAACTACAGAAGTTAGTTTTAAATGACGGACGATTTAGCGCAGTAGTTAAGAGCTTAAGCCACTCCACCCACTGTGTCTAATAGTCGCGGGTTCAATTACCGCACGGGACAAATCTTTGTGGGGCCCACAATTATTTGTTTCTGTCTGGGTATTTATGTATGTGAATTTTCATGTTTGTAATCGCACACACGACACAGTAATAAATCCTAGTGTAATGCTAAGTCTAAAAAAAAACAAAAAAAATATTAATGATAAGATGTATTTATTATGGTCGCTTCAGCAAACTGTAGCATTTCAACACGTGCTCACGTTGGATCGAATTAATTCGAAATAAGAGGACCATGCCCATACTGGTGCACTTATTCTCGGCCTGTTTCAGACTGTCACTTTTAATCTATCTATCTATACCATCACGCCAAATCCCTTGCGGGTAGGCAGAGAGTACAGAGTCCACCAGGTTCATTCGTTACGTGACATGTCTTCCTTCACTCTCATAGTTTGTCTCCTACACGCTTGCCGGTTACGGAGACTCTTGACTTGTCCTTCAGATAAGACTCGATCTATTTGGTCGTCGAAAGATAGTCTAGTCACTTTTAATCTCATTTAGAATGTCAATTTCACAAATCGCTCAATTAGGACACACTAATATAGGTTACCATTCAAGCCAACTAAATGTCCTAAATATCGCGATTCCCTATAACACTCAAGATGTTTTATCTTACGAAGTAGCACTTCCACAAAGTTATAACAATGAAGTAAATTTTATAAATGGGTTAGATAATTACTTGCAGATAACGCGATATCTTGGTTGGCGATGGTACATTTTGAGAGCTTGAAATTGTCTAAAGTTAGACTCTGTTAGACTTGTGTAACAAGACTTTTAGAGTTTCGAACTAGGAACTCGGAAACATCTAGATAGACTCTTGAGTTTAGGTAAACATCTTATTTATTAGATTTTCAAACTTGACAGGAACGTGCTCTTTGATAGAAACTTAAAGACAAACGTTAAGACTTGCTTCCGTACTAATTTCTGTGTGTGCTTGTTTGTTTTTGGTGGAAAAGTAAGGTGGCCTGTCCGTTGTTTCAAAGTGAATTCCGGTGGTCGTTTCACGCGTTCTTTAAGAGATAATAATAATTACAATGGAGCGTGAAATTGATTCGTGCGCATGATGTAGATAGATAGATAACACTTTATTATCCCACCAGAAATATAAAAGGAAAATTAAAAGATACAATATTACACTTAAAAGTTAGTTTTATAATGGGCAGTCTTATGACTAATGTGACTGTTGATGCGGGATGAAGGACCTAAACTTGGTGAGAAACAGTGAAAGTCGCTGGTAAGTCCAGCTCGAATAAGACCAGAACTTATGGCGACGGCGGTTGGAGAATATGATGGAAATGTGGGTGTACTGTATTGGGATGCGGCGTGTGGGGATGCGAGTAGCCTAGAAGTGGTTGTAGAGTATGCGATGCGAAAGAAAATGAAAGGTTCTTACAATGGAAGATGCCAGAGAGGAGGGTCGTACACACACATAAACAAACAAACAGCAATCAAAGCATATGCACTTACCGGTCAGTCAAGTTCCCGGATCCACGCAATGCAAGCGGCCGATGGCTATGCAGGCAGCACGAAGATCGAAGCACTCACTCACAGAATAAGAGTTTAAGCGGGCTAAGAAGGTCTCACAAGGAGACGTGGGTAAATTTAAAATGCGGTGACCGTTGTAACCGAAACGATGCGCTCGGTCGGTAGTAGATCTTGCGACAGCCTCTGTGCGACACTGTCTTTTTGCAACTCTACCTTATTGCGACTGATTTCGTTTAGTTCTCGAACTTGATTCAGCGATCGGGTCACTAGGCGAGCTAGCGCCCCCCGTGGAGCCAATACAACATTACGGTTCGCACATGATGCCATAGATGGCGCGTTTGCAAGTTCTAGCGTGCAAAAAACGGCCTAAACACAGGCAACATTTGGATGGATATGATCTGAAGACAAAAGAAGATTTAAGGGTGTACTAAATTGAAAGTACATAGTGAAATCGATTTATCTCAGATATTTTTTATTAAAGACTGGTCAGCCATTGACCTCTATCTTACCTGGTGAAAGTGACGATGGCACTGAAGATGTGGCTCACTGTAGCTGAGGAGTCGGAAGTTGGTCAGAGTTCCGAATTAGTATGATCTGGCTGGACCATCCTTGTAATAATCTAATTTTATTTCAGAAAAGGTGCACTTAAAGCCCATTAACCTGTACGTCCTAGGCTAGCATAATAATTTGAACCCAGATCGTCCTGAGAAAAATAGCCTACCTATTAGTGACCTCATAAAAGTCAGATGATAAATCGCTAATATAAGTTCCACAGCCATAAACCTGCTTTTAGCCCTGCAATTAATAATAATAAAGTAGACTGTGCTGGAAACGGTAAAGGAAAATATAGTGAGGAAACCTGCATGTCTAAGAATTTCTCGAAGGTTCGCCAACAGTCACTGGGCCAGCGTGGTGGACTATGGCCTAAACCCTCTCAGTTTGAGAGGAGGCCCGTGCCCGTGCCCAACGTGGGACAGTTCCTAAATAGGGCTAACATTATTATAAATAATATAATAGTATAGACTATGCTGTTCCACTGCTAAGCAAAGGCTTCTTTCTCAAAATGAGGTGAGAAGGATAAGGTCATATTCCACCACGCGGCCCTAGTGTGGATTGGTGAAAGCGGGTTTGGAAATATGGAGGATTATCCTACGGGTGTTTGTAGGATAAATAAACGGAGAGTGAGCAATGGACTGTATAATAATTTAAATACGTAACAAGACTATGTTCCAACTTGAACTCGCTAGAATTAGGTACAACGTGTGCTTCGAACGGACAAAGACGCAGTGCTTTGCCGTAGCTATCATCGCTCCAAGTCGTGCCCGTCCCGCGTCCCTCGAACTCTCCGCCGCATAGTGACGTTCCGGCAGGTTTCTGTACACTAGCTGACGGAACTTATTAAAACGCCTATAAAGCTCCTAGCTTGGCTTAACGACTACCACAAGTAACCAGGACCAACAGCTTAATATGCCTTCTGGAGTAGATGGCGACGCTCGAATATAAAAATGCCACATACGGACACCCATCTCAGACTGACCGAGCCGAACGCTTAACCTTAGTGATCGCTAAAAACACCGCGGCCGCACAGCGCTACGAGCGCCTCGGCGGCATTTAGTAATGAAAATAACCCTTAACAGTACCTTGAAGTAAACCGCAGATTAGACCTTCCAGAACTAAACCTTAAACCAAACCCATTAAGGTATATTAAAATTCAATCAAAGATCAACGCTCTTTGTACAGATACTGTACCTATCAAATAACAAGTTCTTTAATTAAATTTAATCTTGGCGGCCATTTTGTGCCTCGCTACATATGCGCACGTACAAGTCAGGATTTACAATCTCTGTTTTCGTGGTTTACGTAATCTCTCTTGAAAACGCGGGAATTCTCTATGGCGGAGGATTAAATTGTATTTCTACTTAGTAAGTTATAATCTGGTACATTGTTTGTGGGTAGATAATTATAATGTTTGTTTCATATTCATGCACATACATAAAATTACAAAAAGCAATATTTAAAATTGCCAATAATAAGATTAAGGGCGGATTTTTCAATCTATACTAATATTATAAAGAGGCAATAGGCTCGCCTCCTATTACATGGGACCGAACATCGTCGGCAAAACGTGGGTGTACTCAGTACACCTCTGCCACCCCGCTTGGGGAATATAGGCGTGGCAGTGTATTATAAAGAAGAAAGATTTGTATTTGTGTATGTTTGTAACGAATAAACTCACAAAACTATTGGACCGATTTCAAAAATTCTTTCACCATTAGAAAGCTACCTTATCCAGAAGTAACATAGACTACTTAACATTGACCCGGTAGGTGGCGCTGCTGTCGACCGGGTACGAAGTCGCGGGAAACTGCTGGTCTATACATATCTTTCTTTCTTTCTTTTTTTAAAAACGTAGCCCCACACTAGGATTTATTCCTGTGTCGTGGGTGCGTTTACAAACATGAAAATTCACATACACAAATACCCAGACCGGAAAAAATAATTGTGGATCACACAAAGATTTGTCCCGTGCGGGACTCGAACCCGCGACTATTAGACGCAGTGGGCAGAGCGGCTTAAGCTCTTAACCACTGCGCTAAATCGTCCGTCCGTATAATAAAATTGTAAGGAAGTCGTGTCTGTACATGGAATATTTTTAGGAAATAACAACTCAGGGGTATCATCGGGTTAAAGAACACATAGCTGACCTAAAGCACCGTCCCTCAAAGAAGTCTGCAGTCTGCACCCGCCACAACATCAGATTTGATAGACCACAAATCCTCGTGAAAGAACACCGATTCCTACCAAGGATGGTTCGCGAGGCTATTGAAATTAAAAAACATCCTAATTTCAATAGAGAAGATGGCTGGGTGCTTCCACTTGGGATCGGGTAATTAATATAATCAAATCCAAAACCAAGCATAACACTGCAAGATCTCAAGACACCATGAGCTCATTCTGCGTAGATCGGACCAACAAAAATAATTAAGAAGTTTGAGGGTACCCCGGAACAACTATGCCTTTTGGACGTCTAACACCTTAGTCCTTCCCGTGACCATGGGTGTTGCAAAGCACTCGAAACGTCGGGAACTTAAAAATCAAAAATAAACCGCGATAAAATCCGAAAAAGGTGGTTATGTTTTATGTTCTTTAGATGTTTTTAAAATAAGAGCCAATGAGTATTTCCTTTCCAGTTAATATATATTATACATATATGTATTGTGTATTTTTTCATATTTGTGGATATATCATTTATTTACTTCTTACTATATACTTTTTGCTGTTATTTTTTTGGTTCCGTAATTGTTGTACAATTGCCCTCACTTCCACATAAATAATTTTTCTTCACTCTAGGGTTAACTGGCAGATACTCAAATTGAGTTAAGTTCGCCTTTGTACAACTTTTGTTTTAATGTTCTACCTAATCAATGTTATCTTGTACAATAAAGAATAAATAAATAAAAATAAACAAGAATTCAAATGCATTTCTAAAACATTTTTCGTATTGTGTCACAAGTGTCGTGATTATTTTGTATATTTAAATGTTTGAAAGGTGGTAAATAACCCTTTATAATTGTAAGTTCGGTTTTGGTGTTGTATTCGTAAAGCAAAAATTTAGTTGGGATGTCTGAGGTCTAGTCAGTTTTGTTGCCCCTTGGGAGCGAATACATATGCCACAGAGTAACGTGGTTGTAAAAAAAAGTAATGTAGTTGAGTTGGTTTGGGTTGGGTTGGTTGGCAAATGCAAAATAATCACTCTTATCGCTTATTATTCATAGTTTCTTCACGTGTTTGGCAGATGTAATAAATCGTAGTATCTTTTTTAATGATTGCTATAGAATGTAATTCGGGTTTGGTTATGTTGAAAATTGTGATCTAAATCGGTTGAACAGAAATACCTTGAATAATTATAGTGTGTGTATAGCCAATGTTACAATTTAGATACGCCTTTAACTACTTCTATACAAAATAAAAATATGTACCATGATGTTAGATTTTGTTTGTTTACAAAAAAACAGATTACAATTATATCATGATGACATGACATATTTATGATTATTAATTTATTTTATTCTCAACAATACACTATTCTTACAGGTAATAACCTAATGCAATAGCGTAGCACAGTCTTTAATACTAATAAAATATCGACGTACAACCTAATACAATCTTTTAAGATAATACCAAATATGAGGCTTTCGTGAATTCGCTCGGCGAGCACGTAAACAGATCAATTAATCCCGCAACTACGTTAAGCGTGCGCAGCGCCCGCACAAGCGGCGTACGCTGCAGCAGGTTGGTGCGCGCGCGCGGCACCAGCAGCAGTGGCGGTCGCCGCCGCCGACCCATGTACGCATTAGGAACACAAAGCTCCTGTAAAACTGCTGGGTTTCGTACTCTGTCACGAAGGGCTTTAAATAAGTAGATAGCTTGGGCTACTTCCCGTCTAGCTTCCTATCACTTATGAGAAACTATTAAGGGCAAATTAGATTGTCTGTATATGTATAAAAGTGTTATATTTTTGTATTATGAGTAAGTGATTCACGATGCCGGATGGCCGAATGTCACGATCTCCGGTTACAAATGATTTATTTTGAATTGTAAAAGTATTTTAACTGACTTCTTTAACAATAAAATTGTTAAAGAAAATAAATAGTTCATTTGATTTGTTGATTTATCGTAAGTGCTGATTATAATGGTATCTGATTTGACTGAACTAAGAGTATAAATTGATTAGGTCGATAGTTCGATTCGAGCGCTCGATCGGAGCTGACGAAAGAATCGGGTGACCAGGATTAGTTAAAAACTGTATCGGACACGGAATTAATGATCGAGATTAAAGGTATGATAACTTTATGTTTAACGTGTTTTATTTGCTTATTCACAACACAAACCAGCATACATCAATATGCACGGGGTCCACGTGGTGGAATATGACCTATATTCTTTCTCAACTCGATTTGTGAGACAAGGCCTTTTCCATGTATAAACTGATTTATCATACTCTCAATTACATCATCATCATCATCTCAGCCTATACTTGTCCACTGCTGAACATAGGCCTCCCCAATCGCTTTCCAGCGTAACCGGTCCGATGCCACCTGCATCCAACGACTTCCTGCGATTTTCACAAGATCGTCGGTCCATCTGGCAGGCGGTCGTCCCACACTGCGCTTGCCAATACGTGGTCTCCACTCTAGAATCTTTCTGCCCCAACGCCCGTCCGATCTACGCGCTATGTGGCCAGCCCATTGCCACTTCAGCATGCTAATCCTAAGGGCTATGTCGGTGACCTTGGTTCTTCTACGAATCTCCTCATTCCTGATTCGATCACGTAGAGAAACGCCGAGCATAGCTCTCTCCATAGCTCGCTGAGCAACTCTGAGCTTTTTTATGAGACCTATAGTAAGAGACCACGTCTCTGATCCATATATCATCACTGGTAACACACACTGACTAAAAACTTTATTATGGTTTACTACATATTTATATTTATTTCAGTATTTTTTAATCACGTTCTTATAGTCTATAAAAATCTTTTAAAGAAAAAATATAACCAACTTCAAAAAGCAAAAATTAAATATTTGAAGTCGGCACCGGTTAGTTCTGTCGGTTAATTGGCACCGACTTCAAATATTTATTTTTTGCTTTTTGAAGTAGGTTATGTATTTTTGTAAAAAAGATTTTTATTTTACAATTATAAATGACAAGTGAATTATTTACTAGTATTTATATACCTATATTATAATATTTTGCTGAGTTGTACAGCAGGATTGATATAATAACCATAATAACGGAATCTATACATTCGTGCTGTTCGCCGTTAAGGAGTTCCCTGATGTATCTTCAAAGTCCAAAGTTCAATACCGATTTAATTAAAATGGGATCACCTCGAAACTATACTAAACCCATCGCAAAAAGAAATATCAAAATCAGTTCATAAATTAAGACGTTCTAAAAAAAACATAGACGAACCTCCTGATGAAATTAAAACAGGACCACCTTGAAACTACATTGAATCCAGCGGAGAAAGAATCATCCAAATCGGTTTATAAGCAAATAAGTTATAAAAAAACTTCGACGAATTATAAAAAAGGAGGAGGTCCTCCTTTTTTGAAGTCGGTAAATATTCTGATTAGTTCTATGGCAGTCTGATTAGTTCTGATTTTGATGATTCTTTGTGCATTAGGTTCAGTATAGCTCCGTGATGGTGGAATTTAAATTTTATTGGTGTTGGACAATGGGCTTTAAAGATACACCAGGGGTTTCCTATACGGCAAACAGCTATTATGAGTTTCTTCAAATTCAGTTCAAAATTCAGTTATTATGAGTTTTATATCAATCTTGTAGGTACCTCACTGTATAAATAAGTAGGATAATATAAAGGAGGTACATAAATGATAATAATAAATTCACTCATCACTAAAAATTGTAAAATAAAAAAACTTTTTAAAAAGAGGGAAACCGACTTCAAAAAGCAATCAATAAATATTTGAAGTCGGTGCCAAATAACCGACTGCACCAACCAGCACCAACTTCAAATATTTATTTTTTGCATTTTGAAGTCGGGTTCCCTTTTTTATAAAGTTTTTTTTAGAAGTCTGTTAAAAATGTACACCCACGCTTTAGGGAAAATAATTACACCAATAATAATATTAGCCCTGTTAAGAAACTGTCCCACCGTTGGGCACGCGCCTCCTCTCAAACTAAGAGGGTTAAGTCCATAGTCCACCACGCTGGCACAGTGCGGGTTGCGAACTTCACACACCTTCGAGAAACTCTTAGGCATTCAGGTTTCCTCACGATGTTTTCCTTTACCGTGAAGCAAGTGATAATTAATTTTTAATATGCTTTCTAAAAGACAAAGGTGCGTGCATGGGTTTGAACCCGAGACCTCTGACTTTGCAGTCCAACGGTCTAACCACTAGGCTATCGCTGCTATACACCAATATATACAATATATTATATTTAGTAACAAATAAACTCCGCAGGAAACAAATTGGAATCCATCAATGTGTAACGAGTGGGTTTTCCTCGGCTGTAGAGATTCAATTGTTCGGATTGAAGGCTGCTACTTTATCGAGCCTTATGCGAGGCAAACTGCACCTTAAACTTTTGATATTTTATTGTTATTTTCTTGATTTTCTATTCAGGTACATAGTTACATGTTTTATTTATAAAAAAAACATGTACCCTTATCATCGCCATAACATCGCCATCGAAGAAAACCCATAACTCCACTTGTACCGCCCCTCAGGCGAACTAAATTTGGCGCAAACTCTCCGGTCCCTAAAATATGTAAACTTCTAAATTAGCATAGTGATATCATTGCATCCATACAATACAAATAAAATCCGAAAAGCCACCCACTCCGATCTAGGTCTCGAACCTATTCGCGCCTTTATTAAAAAGGCGTCAACACGTCACTTCGCGAACGCATCTACCCATGCGAATCCGTTAATCGTAGCCACCGCCGACTACGACCTCCCTCACGACCCCTGCCGCTACCGCCGGCCGCGACATGTTCTCACCGACCCCCCCGATGCTTTGTCATCCCTTCTTTCCGCTCAGAATACGAGCGACGACGAAGTAGACATAGACGTAGTAGTAGATCCCCTCCCATAGCCGGCGGTTGACCGGTGCGCTTAGTAGTGCACCCGTCCCCCTACAGCGACTGTCCCAACCGAGGGCGCCTCTTCGAGGCGCCCTCGAGTATGTCGCCTCTTGCCCTTCTGGCTGGCTGGAGCGTAGTGGTTGCACGCTCGCCTTTAAAATCCGGTGAAGCTGTAGAGGCCTCGGGGCCAACAGCGTAGGTCATTCACACACACACCGAAAAGCCATATGTTATAATAAACACAGTATGAGTTTATTTATAATAATATATATATATAATAAATATCACTTGGAGTTACTCCTGTGTCGTGGATGCGTTTACATACATGATATTTACATACGACAACGGACAGAAGATTTAGCGCAGTGGTTAAGAGCTTGAGTCGCTCCGCCCACTGTGTCTAATAGTCGTGGGTTCGATTCCCGCACGGGACAGATCTATGTGTGCCCACAATTTTTTTTTTTTTAAACGTAGCCCCACACTAGGATTTATTCCTGTATCGTGGGTGCGTTTACAAACATGAAAATTCACATTCACAAATACCCAGACCGAAACAAATAATTGTGGGTCACACAAAGATTTGTCCCGTGCGGGAATCGAACCCGCGACTATAAGATACAGTGGGCGGAGCGGCTTAAGCTCATAACCACTGCGCTAAATAGTCCGTCGAATTATTTGTTTTAGTCTGGGTATTTGTGTATGTGAATTTTCATGTTTGTAAACGCACCCACGATACAGGAATAAATCCTAGTGTGAGTCTACGTTTAAATAAAAACATAAATACCCAGATTAAAACAAACATTCGTGGCTCACACAAAGATTTTACCGAACGGGGACCGCCCGGTTTCAGGATTATGGGGTCGCGAATCAGACTACTCAATCCGGTGATCGGAGCCGCCCCCGCTCTTAACCACTGGACGAAACCGTTGTCCTAAATAAGAAATATTATTTAATAGTGCCTCATTGGTGTAGTGGCAAATACTGCGTGTAGCGATCATAAGGTCCTTGATTCAAATCCTGGGTAAGACAAAATGTAATTTTTTGATAAAAAAATCAGTATCGTTTCGAGTCTGGTATTGTGCCCAATAAAATGGTAATAGGTTAAATATTAAATCTATTAATCTATATCATCACGCCAGATCTTTTGCGGGGTAGGCAGAGAGTGCAGAGTTACAACAGGTTCTTTCCTTACATACCTCTCGAGCTTCCTCCACTCTCATAGTTCGTCTTTTATACGCTTGCCGATTACTGACTGACTGACTCTTGACTTGTCCTTCTGATAAGACACGGTCTATTTGGTTATGGTAAAATAGTCTAGGTCTTCCTCGATACCTACATCATTCCACTTTCGAAATAGTAAATAATAAAAATATATAACTTGTCGACATTAAGATCTATTTTGCTTAAGCGGCAGTATTGTTGAAATCTAAATAAATCTTGTTGAAGAAGTCGAAAGTCAATGGAGTTTTGTATATTTTTTGTATATTTTCATATCGTCGGCTTAAACGAGGAAATTAGAATTTTTAAAACAGTAACTTATATAATTAATAAAGATGTTAAAAAGCAAAGGCCCTAATAAGGAGCCCTGGGGGATAACTAAGGGTACGTTCCTCCAGACTGAAGAATAACCGTTTACCACCACTGCCTGAGATCGATTTTCAATATAAGAGATGAACAATCTGAATAGGTTACCATGGATTTCGGAGATAATAAGCTTTTGTAACAGTATTTGATCGGAGCGGCCCCCGCTCTTAACAACTGGACTAAGCCGTTGTCCTCAATAAGAAATATTATTTAATAGTGCCTCATTGGTGTAGTGGCAAATACTGCGTGTAGCGATCATAAGGTCCTTGATTCAAATCCTGGGTAAGACAAAATGTATTTTTTTGATAAAAAAATCAGTATCGCTCCGAGTCTGGTATTGTGCCTAATAAAATGGTAATAGGCTCACCCCCTATAACATGGGACCTAACATCGTCGGCGAAATTGCTTTTAATACGCACATGCCTACGAAAAGACAGAGGTGCGTGCCTTACTTATCAAACCGCCTTTTAAGGCTTCCAACTTGGCTTAACGACTACCACATTAGGTGGTAGCCAGGACCAACGCCTTCACGTGTCTTCCGAAGCATGGAGACGCTCGAATATGAAAATGCCACAAATGGTCACCCATCTCGGGCCGACGGAGTCGAACGCTGCGTAACCTTGGTAATCGGTAAGAACACCGCGGTCGCACAACGCTACGAGTGCCTCAGGGAAAACAATTTGTTATCGACTAATGGCCACCACTAGTCGCTGCACCGTACGATGAATCACATCCCGACAATAATTACATACAAATACCTACTAAATTGATTATGATTGAACTTTTATTTAAAATCAGTATTTAAATAATTAATTAACATGATTATAATTTTAATTTAAATATTTTATGTATTTACAAATAGATAATTATTTATACTTTGTTTAATGACATACCTGTCTGTGGTATTTTTTAAATATACCTTCAGAGATTATAAAATTGTACTGTAATGACTTTTCGGCCCTATAAAAGTAGGAGCATTGCATTAAAAAACATTCATTGTGATCTCGAACTGCAAGGCGGAAGCTCTGACCGAATATACATCTAAATACTGAAGACTGAAGTATTATTCCATCCCACGGTTTGTCACAAATTACACTAATAATAATATTAGCCCTGTTAAGACACTGTCCCACCGTTGGGCACGGGCCTCCTCTCAAACTAAGAGGGTTAAGTCCATAGTTCACCACGCTGGCACAGTGCGGGTTGCGAACTTCACACACCTTCGAGAAACTCTTAGGCAATCAGGTTTCCTCACGATGTTTTCCTTTACCGTTAAAGCAAGTGATAATTAATTTTTAATAAGCATATGTTTTCTTAAAGACAGAGGTGCGTGCTTGGGTTTGAACCCGAGACCTCTGACTTTGCAGTCCAACGGTCTAACCACTAGGTTATCACTGCTGCTGTGCACAGTAAAGATAGTAAGTAATATTAAAAGGATGTAAAAGTTGTTCTCCGTCGAGTTTCCTAGTTTCAAATTCATACAGAAATAGGAAAACACATCTTTCCTAACAAGCATGTTCTTTGTAACTTTTAATATGAATACAGTTTCTATTTGAATTAAAAACTTATCGTTTTATATCATTAATTTTAATAAGAAGAGTATGTTATCTATATATGTTTCCCTTGATAGATCCCTTGCGAGGTAGGCAAAGAGTACAAAAAATTGTCCTGTGCGGGTATCAAACCCGCGGCTACTCGATCCAGATGGCGGTGCGGCTTAAGTTCTTAATCACTGAAACAAGCAGTCCTCTGCCAACCCCACTTGGAAAACATATCAGGAATAGGAAACACGCGAAATTGCCTTAAAACGCTATGACAAAGCAGCCGAGTGTGTATTAAGCATACTATTCTACTAATATTATGAATGTAAAAGTTTGTATGTTCAGATATTTAGATGTTTGGATGTTTGTTACTCAATCACGCAAAAATGGGTAAACTGATTTGGTTGAAATTTGGCTCACAGATAGTTTATTACCTGAATGAGCACATATGATACTTTTTATCTTGGAAAAATGTAAGGTTCTTGTCTAAAGTCAACACGGACGAAGTCAATGCGGCCAGAAACTAGTTAATAATTCCAATTATTAATTCCAATTTTATTTACAAAATACACACCACACACAGAGTTCATCTCCCCCACCCCCGCTTGGGAAATATCGGCGTGACGATGTTTTTGATAATAATTTTAATCATCTTTATCATCACGCATCAATCATCAAACAAAAACGTAGTGATAGCCTAGTGGTTAGACCGTTGGACAGCAAAGTCAGAGGTCTCGGGTTCAAACACAGGCAGGCACCTTTCTTTTTAAAAGCAGGTGCGTATCAAAAATTAATTATCACTGGCTTTAACGGTCCAGGAAAACATCGTGAGGAAACCTGCATGCCTAAGAGTTTCTCGAAGGTGTTTTAAGTTCGCTAACCCACACTGGGCCAGCGTGGTGGACTATGGCCTAAACCCTCTTAATTTGAGAGGTGGCCCGTGCCCAACAGTGGGACAGTTTCTTAACAAGGCTTAAATTAATTTATTTTATTTTTAAATATCATCACGCCAGATGCCTTGCAGTAGGCATCCAGCATAGAGTCCCATCAGGTTCTTTGGTAATATTATACTACCATATAGCACATTTTATCCTAATACCAAGGGATTCAATTCTTCAACACTTCTCCATTCTTCGAACAAACATTAACTGCGAGCCGTTTCACTATAACTTTTTTATTTGTTCCAAACTTCGGTCCTCAAAGTTGGGCGTCGATTCCGATCAATAAGGATTTACATTCTCAACGCTGCAAGCTCTAAGGGCTTAGCACGGATAGATTGATATTAGTGTTATGCTCGAATTGATATGCTATCCTTTTCAAACTACAACTTTACTAAATAAAGATGAACGTGACAGCTCGCTTTCTCGACTACGTTATGGTAACTTCAAATGGTTTGTGCTTAACCCCCTGAGGTCTTAACACAAACACTGTGTCGTTAGCGCGACGGTAGCAGATAATCGTGCTGTCTTGTTCATGTTTATTTATTAAATTTGGAGTGTGACAAGGATGGCATATCAACTCGCTAGCGTCATACTAACGTCAATATATTCATGGTTAGCTTTCTGTTTGAGGCTAAAAGTTCGCTTTATTACATTCGAGTTTTGAATAGAGTTGTTAGTACTTTTAATAATATTCTTAGATAGATTAAGGAGCTAATACTAGAACTTTCGCAGTTACCGAGCAATATAAAGGCGGATCTCTTTTCTTCTGTGGATTTCGCAAAATCGGCTACTTAAAGGGAAACTCTACAAGGCCATAGGCTATTGCATAATGGACATACATTAAAGGCTAATATAATCAGAGTCTCAAAGTCATATACAACGTGTAATCTCAATAACACGACCTCAGCCACTCAAATTTGATTATTGCTCTACAAAACCAATACGGCTAAAGTTCAGATTCTTTAGATCTAATTACCAATTTGGAATCTGTTTGTACTCTGTACTCTCTGCCTTCAAGGGATCTGGCGTGGTAATATAGATAGATAAATAGAATTACCATTTTTTGTTGAACTTTTATACCTATCCAAATTATCTACGAAACCCGATGAGCATTATTGTTAAAGAAATTTAGTTATTTTCTCTGTATTACTTTTTATTACCTAAAATAAATGCCGGCCCGCCTTAAAGTACTGTATAGCAAAGCCTTCAGGCAATTCTACGACGACATCTTAATTCAAGCTTATTGGTTCCTTTTGATATACCTTTATATATTTTTATTTTATCTAAGTCTTCATTTTAATATAATTTTTTTTTTTTTTTTACTAATTTGTACTTAGATAAAATGTAAGTAAGCATTAATTGACTTATCATGTAATTTCACACTTCTATATAAGATTAGGCCATTTATTATTCGCGCCGTGTCTGATCCTCTGTGCAGTAACTGTATCCAAAAAAAGGGATGTAAGGGAGGGTCGGTGAGAACATACCGCGGACGGCGGTAGCGGCTGATAGGAGGGGAACTTTGTGCTCTCTGTCTACCCCGCAAGGGATCAAGGGAGGATATAGAAAGATATATTGTGTGGTTTTAATAAACAGCCCTTGCCCAATTTTATAATATTTTATATCTGACATAAAGCGCTGTTATGTAACTAAATTAAAGTGTAAATTCCTTTTAATTCATGAAAGCGAGAGTCCGCATTTTGGCGGACGTCCATTTCAGATCGTTTATGGTAACTTGACGGGAATCGAATGTAATTTGCCAGGAAGGAATTTAAATTTAAATTAACGTTCTCCTTAAATTTTCCTTTTTTGTAAACATAATAATCCGACCTTAATAAATTAACCTAACTATAAATGTTAACTGTCATTCTTCAATGTTTCTTCGTTCAATTAAATTATATATAAAGAAAATTTAATTGCTGTTTATACGAATATCTGTCTGTACATTAAGATATATGCAACAAATTAACGCTAAACTTTAACGCAACAATGCAGCTGTGTTTTTGCGTAAAATATATCTTTGAAAAACTATTCAGAGGGCGCAAAACCATAAATTTTTTGGGCTATTTCTCTGGAATAAAATCATAGATTACCGGAAGCTGGACTAACAGGGGAACGTAAGAGGCTACTGAATTCAGCAAAAAAACTGCAGTTACACTCATATCTATAGACATTTAATTAGGTAATTAGTGTTTAGAATTTACTTAGCCAATTAATGTCATGTGTTTAAAATTCTATACTTGCCTAAGAAAACTAACCTTTGACATTTCTTACTTTTGACAGTTTCTCAAATATAGAACAAACATGATGTACTTAGTAAATACTTGAGTAAAAGTAACTACTTAGATATGTTTATAAGTACGGGAGTAAAGGTTTAGTCAAATAGCCGTCGGAGCGAGACGGAAGTGCTCGGCTATGCTCGGTCGGTGATGGGCAGCGCGGCGCACACGTCACACTGCGGAAACGACGTCGTGATGGCCGGGCGGCTGCCCGATACTAGCGTCTCATTCGCACGCGTATTGGCGTCTCGCTGCCCCTGTGTTTCGTTTGTAATCGTGTCGAGCGCGATGGCGGCAGGTCGTGACGTTTGCTATCTCATCGAGCGGGGCTGCGCTGTGTGGCGTCTCCCGTACATTTCAGTACATTACAACTCCCCAAGCCGCGCCACCGTCGCGCTCCAGTCGCACTGCGTCGGCTATGTGGCCAAACCGTTACCTCAAGCGTGCCAGTACTCAATTGCCAATATTGATTCAGTTGTTTTGGCATCACGTAAGGAATTCATAGTTGATTTCTTTTTGTCTGAAAAATTGAACAAATGGGAAACAAAGATGACAACTTGGTCCAGTGGTTAAGAGCTTAAACCTCTCCGCACACAGGATCGAGTAGCCGCGGGTTCCATCCCCGCACGATACAAAACTTTGTTACCCATAATTATTTGTTTCGTTCTGAGTGTTTGTGAATGTTATTTTCATATATGTAAACGCACTCACAACACAAAAATAATTTTCAGGCTGGGCACACAGAAATGAGCTGAGCCGCATGTCGGATGGGTTTGGGCTAAAACAACCACGCAGTGTGTTCTACCAGACGGGAAATGACAGCGTCGCAAACCCAGAAAGAGGTGGCGAGACAAGTTGGACTCCTATGGTAAGGACTGGCATCAGCTTGCACTGGACCGAGATAGGTGGAAGAAGAAAAGGGAGGCCGCCTTGCAATGGGACAGTATAGGCTTATAATAACAACGTTTAAATAATAACGTTTTTACAACAAAAAGTCAGTGTTCTACGCTATCCCCTGAAACGTATCTTCCTCTACTTATATCTCTAGGCCTCATATTTTATATATACCATCACGCCAGATCCCTTGCGGGGTAGGCAGAATACAGAGTTCCAACAGGTTCTTTCGTTACATACCTCTCTGGCTTCCTCCACTCTCATAGTTTGTTTCATACACGCTCGCCGGTTACGGAAAATCTTGACTTGTCCTTCAGATAAGAAACGAGGCCTCATAATGCCAAACAAATAATATTGTTTCTACATAGACATTGTGAAATGTAATTCGGACCTAATTTATTCTAAAATCGAATTATTAATTTGGCGATAGTATTCGCAATTTCTTTGTTGGAATTAAAATGTGGCCAATTTCGAATACAGCATCAAATTACCTTTTCAATTTATTTTATTTATTTGTATAAGCAAACAAAAGTGCTTGCAAATGTCAAAAATATTACCTTTTAACTACTACCACCGGATCGGACCGAGGCCTCACACTAAGAAGATCCAGCAAGGAACTCAGCGGGCTAGTCTTTTAACTTAATTGTTTTATTCGACTTGCCCTTCTGTTCATCATTCTTTTTTTTACAGAATTGTTTTTAACAGCATGTAATTAGGGATTTCTGAATGAGGAACAGCTGAAACCCAATCAGTATTATCTATCTGTCTATCGATATCATCACGCCAGATCCCTTGCGGGGTAGGCAGAGAGTACAGAGTTCCAACAGGTTCTTTCCTTACCTCTCTGGCTTCCTCCACTCTCATAGTTCGTCTCATACACGCTCGCCGGTTAGGGTGACTCTTGACTTGTTCTTCGGATAAGACTCGGTCAATTTGGTCATGGTAAAATGGTATCAGTATTAGAGGTCATTGCTTAATTACTTCCTTATCGTCAAAATGAGACAGGGTGTAGACGATTTGACAAAGGATAAAGTTTCCTTGTAAAAACACCTCCCTAACAACCCCAGATTGTCTCATTAAAGTATCAATTTTCGAAGTAAATAAAAGCTCTGATTATTTAAAGAAAGTTTTTGCTTAGAATTGGATATATAGTAATTTGTGATCTGAAAATATTAGCGCCAATTATGATTTCAGTACAGAGTTTACCTAATTATACATAAACACCGTCAAGCCTATATTCTCCAAGGGGCTAAGGTGTCAATGTAGTAGAGGGCAAGGCTATTCCATTATGCCGGGCATAATTTCAAACTCCAGATTACTACGGTTTTTTTGCAAGAAACACTTGTCCGACCTATGATTCGAACCCAAGACCTTGTAATAGCCAGCAGCACTATACGCCAATTAACCAACAATAACACATGTCTTTACAAGGTGTAACATGATAAATACAAGACCTGAAAGTAGTTTGTTCTGAATCGGCCACTGAATTGATTCCAATAATTTTTAATGCATCTTATTTTTTTCATATTTGTAAATTATGCTGATTCTCCTTCAGTGCGCTATAACAAACAAAATCTATTTTTGATTCAAAGCAATACGGAGGTTTGAAATGCATTTCTAAAACCTATTTCTCATATCGGACACATCCATACAAGTTTCATTTTAATTGGGGTATAAAAAAAGTGCTTAAAAAAGGGGTAAAAAAACTTTAATTTTGGAAAATTGGTTTTGTACTGAATTTGTGAAGCAATCAACTAATCGGGGTATTTACTGTCTTGCATTACTTACGATACGCCTCGTATAACCACGACGCTACTATGACAAATTACTAAACTGCTTGCTTATATGCTTAATCTAGTTCATTGCCTTTCGGCACAGCTCACACCAAGGCTAATGCTGCAGCAGCAGCCTATTGTAGCTTAATTTTATTTTGTTTTTGTCTTTGTCTGTATTTGTTTATTTTTTTTATTTTTTTTTTACGCAACCTGTCCTACATTTTGTGATTTTCAAATGTGCGCTGTGTTGATTAAATATTTTTCATTTTCATTTCATTTCATGTTTAACCTGTTTATGAAGTTATACAATTCCTGTAATTTTACCAAGTTCTGTATTTCTTTCGAATAGTAAGTGCTGTGCATGCCTGTTACAGGTATACGTATAAGACCAATACATTTGTACTATATTTATACTTTTTGCGTGTGTCTGAACGAAGAAATTAATGCGTATAACCGTACAAAAAATCTTCATAAGCAATCCGCAGACAACAACAACAACAACTATCCCAATACGGACGATTTAGCGCAGTGGTTAAGAGCTTAAGCCGCTCCGCCCACTGTGTTTAATAGTCGCGGGTTCGATTCCCGCACGGGACAAATCTTTGTGTGATCCACAATTATTTGTTCCGGTCTGGGTATTTGTGTGTGAATTTTCATGTTTGTAAACGCACCCACGATACAGGAATAAGTCCTAGTGTGGGGCTTCGTTTTAAAAAAAAAAAAAAATACCACATTACCGGTGTTATTGTTCAGAGCGCGAACACGACTTTACATCTTAGCGAATACACCGTCAGAATGTAATAACTTCGTCTAAAACTTATGATGCAGGAGGATACAATAAATTGAGGTACGTACCTATAATGCGGAGTTACCACAGCTTGCCACGATGGCGAGCGACTCCTTGTTCTAAGCGTAGGCCGTTCGGTACACTGATCTAATATTCGCGAATTCTGTCCATGCAGAAAACACATCTTTTTGTCATCCTCAAAATTTTGGTCTTGGTATTTGTGCATATAAAGTTCACGCCCGTAAATGTAGTTACGACATAAAAATAGTTCATTGTGTCAAGTAACGTGATTTTGTTTGTATTGGGATCGCTAAAACGACAAGAATTATAAACGTTACGTACAAGCTTCAAGTACAAAAATACTATTACATTTAACGGCAACTACCACATTCAAAAGTACAAATTTTGCAGCACTGCTATTTAATAAAATTAGAATAGAATAAATAAAAAAAATAACGTATATAATTCCTAGTGTGCAATTTTTGTTGTATGATATATACTAATAATATACATAAAATGTTCTGCTAAATAGTAAGAAAGGTGTTGTTTGTTTATCTTAATCTGCTAAACTATAAACTAACATTAGCAATATTGTTACTCTCTCTCGATATTGTGACATGATGTTAAAAGAATTCATGCTCGCTAGAAAACGCAAGCAATCAAAATACATCCTAACATGTGGTAGTTTGTGGTGAAGTTTGTCCCGTCCCGTGTGGGCCCGGGGCAATAGAATTGAATAAGATTGTTCCTGCAGTTGTACGTGAAAACAGTTCACAGAGCTGAGGACTTAGCACGGAAACCTTAACGTTATCGTGACGCTACCGAATAATCGTACTGTCACGTTCAAGTTTATTGAGTAAATATCTAGTGTAACAAGAATAGCATATAAACTCATTAGCGTCACGTTGAGCTCAATATTTTCGTGTCAAGCTCTCTGAAAGCGTAGCATACAGATTATCGTCAGCATGACGATATATAGTTTTATTATATTGTCATCCATTTCATACTACAAAATTCTATCTATGTCATCTCGCCAGCTCCCTTGCGGGGTAGGCGGGGTAGTACAGAGTTCCAACAGGTTCCTCTATGGCTTCCTCCACTCTCATAGTTCGTATACATTTGCATACACGCTCGCCGGTTACGGAGAGGACTCAATTTTTTTTTAAATAAATAATTTATTTTGACGACGACTTGATCCAGTGGCTAAAACCGTCTGCCGCTCCTTCACTAGATCGAGCAGTCGCGAAATCGATCCCTGCACTGGATAAATGAGAGACGATTTAGCATCTAATAGTCGCGGTTTCGATTACCGCATGAGACAAATCTTTGTGTGATCCACAATTATTTGTTCCGGTCTGGGTATTTGTGTATGTGAATTTTTACATTTGTAAACACACACATGACACAAGATTAAATCCTAGTGTGGGCTACGTTTAAAAAATCTTTGCGTGGGTACAAATATATTTTTCAGTCGGGTTGTGTATGCGAATTTCAAGTAATAAAAAAGCACCCTACAAAATGGATCGTTGAACTGGAGAAAGTCGCAATCTTATTGAATAAACTTCGTTATTAGGTATAACCGTAGATGCCAAATAACATTCGGGCGAACATATTTAAAAACTATCTGGAAATATATTTCGGCAGCTTATGAGTTGTTAAACGAATTAGACTCCTAACCGATGTTAAACGGCTAGAATCGTTTATTTCAGTAATTTTCATAGTCAGTAATTATGTCCTATGGAATCTTGCTTTGGGAGTGCTCTGCAGACCGCAATACCATATTCATGCCGCAGAATAAGGCTATTAGAGCCATCTGCAATCTAGCTCCTAAAGAAGCTCTCAAAGAGAAGTTTAAGGAAATAAACATTTTAACCGTTATTTCCCAATTCATTTATGAAAATTTGTTAGATGCGAGAAATAATATTGACAAATTTTATAAATTGATTGATATCCACACTGTAAATACTCGGAGTAAAAATATTCTTGCTGTACATGTGACGCATCTCCACTGAATTAGCAATTCGTTCATGGGCCAGTTTATATGCTTATAACTTACTTCCCCACGATATTCGAGATTTACCAATTAATAAATTTAAAACCTCATCAAGGTAATATTATATAAGAAAGCTTATTACAAAATCTTCGATTACATAGAAGATAAGACCGCGTGGGATTGAAGTGCTATATTATTAATAGTAATTCTATGTATTTTTCTCTTGTAATTACGGCAATGTTAAAGCGTAACGTGTTCTGCCTGATGAGCTTGGGGTTATGGCTGCTTTGCAGGCACAATATGGCTACCGTCTTTAGGGTTCTGGTTTGATCATGCTCACTTTAATGTCTTTGCTTGCGGTGGCTGCCCGGCGCGGGTCACTCCCTTACCTCCAATATGGTCAAGGGGAGTAATGGTTGTTCCAGCAGTCATACACGTGAACGAGTACTGCTTGTGGGAACTGGTTCTTCTGCAATCCTTTAGACACTCTTTACAGATAACATCATTAGCTTCATATCTCGATCGTAAGGCATCACACTGGAGCTAGATCGTAAACTATTTAATTATAACCTAAACATTGTATCCACACCATGATTGAAAAAAAAAGAAAAAAAACCGTAGCAAATAAAAATGACAAGCCCGCTGAATTTCTTCGGCGGATCCTCTCAGTGGAGCCCCGTTCCGATTCAGTGGTAGATTACAGGTTAAATTAGATTTAAAAAATGTAAATTGACTACGAACTATGAGAGTCGAGGAAGCCAGAGAGGTATGTGGGGAAAGCACCTGTTGGAACTCTGTACTCTCTGCCTACCCCGCAAGGGATCTGGCGTGAGGTTATAGATAGATAGATAGATAAATTGACTATTTTTAAGCGCCCCCGCATGGCTTATACAACATAAATTATTTGTTTTATTACACGCTTTCTCGACAAAAATAGTATAATGTCAAATTGTACGTACTAAACCCTCTGAGGTCTATATAATACGTGTGACCGCCAAACTAATCCAAACTCTACTAACAACTTAGCTCGATGCTAACAGGAATAACGAGAGAAAGGCTAAACAGGACTAAACAGGGTTAAGAAAGTTAAGCTAGGACATGTTTGCGTAAATATTCAAGGATCAAACCCTAAGAAAATACAGTTGTATGTAGGTACTTTTAGAACTAGACCGAAAATTAGCATAATTTGTTTGAAGTTTGTAAATGTTAATCTGCGATGTTTATGTTTATTTAGTTTAGACTGTGGGACACTGGTGGACTATGAATCCTACAGTGTTCGTGACATAACTAGAGTAGTAGTCATCCACATATAGATCAAAATTAAAGTCAAACTAAACATGTTATTTATATAAAGTATTTATTTATATAAAAGTTAAACATCTCTTCTACTATAACAGAACACAAATCATATACAAACTCTTTTTGTAACAGTTAGGAGCCTTGAAATTCAATAATTTCGCTGTGAAAATCACATCTTACGATTAGGAACTCGATTATAACTAAAATGACGGCAATAATTCCACTACGTCACAAAATTTAATATTACAGATGTATTCAAAGTGATCAAAAACAAAGTTTTTGCAATATTTGCCAAAATATACGCATTTTCTATACCGTTTACGCCCACGTGCTCTACTTCATTATTTAACAAAAATGCGAACTATATCCCTTTTTGATAATAATAAATAAAAACATATTACTAAAATACAAAAAGTGGCATAGAAGTATAAAATATTATAATTATTTTAGCCATACTTCTAATAATAAAAAATATTAAACTAATCGGTGGCATCAAAGTAAACAACAAAACAAAATCATAAAGGTTTGGTTAAATAGCCGACGGAGCACGACGGACGCGCTCGGCTACGTTCGTTCGTGACGTTTGACATCGCGCCGAGCGGGGCTGCGCTGTGGCGTCTCCCGTACATTTCAGTACATTACAACTTCCCAAGCCGCGCCACCGTCGCGCCGAGTCGGTTATGTGGCGAAACCCTTATTCTTTGATGTCTGGACGAATATTGTCATCCGCCTGACCACTGCAGTGTTAACTGGTGTTTACTGTAACTAGTAAACTATTCGCAAATGGCAGTCATACTTCTTACTGAGCTACTTATTAAAGATGGTCAGCCAGCACATACGCGTCAATGTGCGAACAACTGATTACTTAAGTTAAACTAAACTAACTAAACTAAAACTTCCAATAATTCACAAAACGAACCTGTTTGTGGCGCAGTTGTTACTAGTTAGCTATAGTATTCAATAGAATACAACGCAAATGTTTCGTTTTGTCACTTGTTTCACCCTCTAATACACCGGAAACCGACATAGTTCGGTAAAAGTGAGGGAACATGGTACAATGCCACCCACACTTAAGGAATATAAGCGTGATAGTATGTTAAAATAATTTTAATTAAAAAGACCTTTATATAAACAAGCTTGTATAGCCAAAACATAACGAAGATATTTTGCTTAGTTGAGGAGTTCCTATGACTTCTTTCCGGCTCCGTCATCAGACTTTGGACATCATCTGAGTCTATAGTCCTCGTCAAGACAAATCCAGCAAGCCCAAACGTGGCAGGGTGGTATTGAGTAGTTGGGTGGTTCCACTGGCCACCTTTCGGGTTTATCATCACACCTTGAACACTATCTGATTGTATAGTACTTGTCAATTCCAATCTAATAAGCCTAAACACGAGGGGGTTACATTGTATGGCTCAGTTCCTATGGCTACCTTCCGACTCCAGCATCAGACCAGCTGCATGGTACCATGTTATTGCATTGTCACCGACTTTAAATACGTGTACCAAATTTCAGCTCAATCGGATTCCTGTAACTGCTTGAAAAGAGGATCACAAGATTTGAACCGTAAAGACAGACAGACATACGAACATTGCAAGTTCAATAAAAGCGTGTACAATACAACTTTTCTCACTATCCGTTTTATAATTATTGCCACCTATCTGAAACCATTATAATTTACTACGGTAGTTACTTTCGATCTCGCAGCCTCAGCCTCACAGAAGGTGTCTTATCCCAACGTTCGGCGCCGTCTAGGTAAACGCAACCGGACACGAGGGGTCTAAAGAGCCCTTCGTTCGGACTCGAGTGCTGAACCAATAGAGGGAACGTGCGAAATAACTCACGAGGCTGTTTCTCTCCTAATTGCCTGAATAAAGTATGTTGTATCTTTATTGTTAATTTGTAGGGAAAATTTGCAGGTACAAATTGAATTTGTAGATTAATAAACCTATAGAAGATGTGACTCCTTATACCTCTTTTCGCAATAGAATAAAGGCCTAAAATAAAACTATTTCTCGGATTTTAACTCGGTTTATTATTGATTTTTGGGTTCCGACGTTCAAACACTTCAGTCCCTCCCGGGACCATGGATGCTGCAAAGCACTCAAAACGTCGGGAAAATAAACTTTTAATTTATAAGATCTTCTGAAATACAAGCTTTTATAGCAAAAACACAACGGAGACCGACAAGTACTGGTCAAGATAAATGAAACGAGCTCCAACACGTCGAAGTTATATTAAGTAGTTGGATAGTTCCGGTGGCCACTCTCCAGTTCCATCATGAGACCATGAACATCATCTGAGTCTACAGAACTCGTCAAGACAAATTTAACGATCCCAAACGGCGGGCTTATGAGGAGTACTTGAGTAGTTCCGGTGGCCACCCTCTGACTCCATCATCGGACCCTGGATATCATCCGGGTCTTTACGACTCGTCAAAACAAATCAAATGAGCCCAAACACGGCGGAGTTATATTGAATAGTTAGGTAGTTCCATTCACCTTCCGGCTCCATCATCAGAACTGGACATCATCCAGGTTTTCAGAACTCGTCAAGACAAATCTAATGAGACCAAACGCGGCAGGATGGTGTTGAGTACTTGGGTAGTTCCGTTGGCCACCCTCCCGCTCCATCATCAGACCCCAGGACACCATCCGGGTCTACAGAACTCGACAAGACAAATCAAATGAGCCCAAATACGGCGGGATTATATTGAATTGTTGGGTAGTTCCGTTGGTCACCTTCCGGCTCCATTATCAGACCCTGGACACAATCAGGTCTTCAGTACTTGTCAGGACAAATCCAATGAACCTTGACACGACGGGGTTATGTTGAGTACTTAGGAAGTACCGTTGGCCACCCTCCGACTCCATCATCACACCCTGGACACCACCCGGGTGTAAAGAACTCGTCAAGACAAATTCGACGAACCCAAACACGGCAGGGTTATATTGAGTACTTGTTGGGTTCCATTGGCTGGCACGACGGCGGCATTGGCACCTTTTGGCTCCATCTTCAGACCCTAAACACTATCTGGTTTTATATCTATCTATCTATCTATAACCTCACGCCAGGTCCCTTGCAGGGTAGGCAGAGAGTACAGAGTTCCAACAGGTTCTTTCCTTACATACCTCTCTGGCTTCCTCGACTCTCATAGTTCGTATCATACACGCTCGCCGGTAACGGAAACTCTTGATTTTTCCATCAGATAAGACTCGGTTTATTTGGTCGTGGTAAGATAGTCTAGGTTTTCCCCGGTACCTGCATCCTTCCACTTTCACATTGTATATCTGTTTTGTCATTCTTTCATCTGGCATTCTATCTATATGCCCGAACCAAAGGAGCATGCCCTTTCTCATCTTTACACCGATAATATTTTTCATACCTACTCGCTTTCTTACTACGCTGTTGCTAAAGCGGTAGGTCAGCTTCACTCCGCACATCTTCCGCAGAGCTCGCATTTCTACCGCATTTATCCTACTTTCATTCTCCTTCTTACATACCCAGCTCTCGCTACCATATAACAGCGTTGGGATAAGAACTTTGTTATGTATGGCCAGCTGCGCCTTATGGCTTAAGTGCCGGCTCCCAAGTAGCTTTCCCATCGCACCATTCACTCTTCTCTCTATGTCAGCGGTGTATTTCCCATCCTTACTGAAGGCGCATCCAAGATATACAAACTCATTCACTTGCTCCAGCACATCGTTACCAACCACAATCCTTGTATGCACAATGTAATACATATTTCCGTAAATCTAAGGACTCAAGGATTTATTTTATTATTTAAGGACTCAAGGCTGTAGCCGCAAAAATTTATACAATTACCCAGCGGAATACCAATCCGTACTTACATGCTTTTATTTAACTTGCAACGTTCGTATGTTTGTCTGTCTTTCCGGTTCAAATCTTGTGATCCATTTTCCAAGCACTTGCGGTTATCCGATGAAGTTGAAATTTGGCATGGCACTTATGTAACTTCGGTGACAATGCAATAATATGGAGCTGGTCTGATGATGGAATCGGAGGTGGCCACAGGAAATTGTTAAATATACATACGTAACCGCCTCGTGTTTAGGCTTATTAGATTGGTACTGACAAGTACTATACAACCAGATGGTGTTCAGAGTCTGATGATGAAATCAAAAGGAATGGAACCACCCAACTACTCAATATAACCGTGTTTGGGCTCGTTGGATTTAAGTTGACGAGTACTTTTGACTGGAATGATTTCCAGGGTCTAATCATGAAGCCCGCAAGAAGCCATAGGAACTTCTCAACTAAGCAAGATATCTTCGGTGTGTTTGTGCTATAAAAGCTTGTTTTTAAAATGGTCTTATTAAATTAAAATTATTTTCTGTACCTACTACGGTAGCCAATACCACTTAGGGAATCACATGGGTGCATACCTACAATGAATACAGATATTCTTCTATAAGCATAACAACAATTTCATTATCATCAATCAGCCTACACCTAGCCACTACTGGGTGTAGACTATGGTATAGACTAGTACAAGACCGGAACGGATGGCGTGATACAAAAGAACCTCTATCTCGTCATCCATTCCGGCCCAATGCTAGTCTATTTCACAATTTTCCGGCAACGTTCACAGAGACATCGCTGCATCTGGCCTATAATCCACCTTTGGGCATTCGACCCTTTTGCGGCCACTACTCTGTCACGGCCGGTCCACCTGCCAACATCCCGCCTTATCAAGTGTCCTATTCAAAAAGCGCATCGCTTTGGGATTACGAGATCCTGGATTCAAATCCTAGGTCGGCAAAATGAGGTTTTCTAACAAAAAAATTCCCAGAATCAGTCCAGAGTCTGAAATTGTGCCCGGTTTATGGCAATAGGCTCGCCCCAATTTCCTAATCGTTGACAAAACTTTGTCTTTTGTAAAGACTTGGGACCTAACATCGTCGGCAAAAAGTGGGTGTACTTAGTACACCTCTGCCACCCCCGCTTGGGGAATATAGGCATGACGGTGTGTTATAAGAACTAACGACGTAACAACAAAATATCCTTGTCAAAAAGACGCTTAAATTCTAAGAGACGATATAGTTTGAGGTTATGAGGAATTTACCCTTCGAGGATATTACTTGTCAATACAATATCTAAGTTTTTCCCTAAAATAATGAGGTTTTTTCTCTTTATGTCTACAAATTGAACGTTCACCTGTTATTGGTCTTAGGAAAAAGAAAATTGCTACTTCGACTGAAACATTAAAAGACGAAAGAGACAAACTCAAACTATGCGAAATGAAAACTAATAACTCTTAGCCGAAGCCGTTAACTCCCAAGTCTTTACAAAAGACAAAGTTTTGTCGACGATTAGGAAATTTCCGGAGACATTGTAGCTCTGAGCTGAACGCAATTACACTAACATTTTGAAACTTATTGTTATTCGCAAACGGTCCATTTGTATTTATAGAGGATTCATGACTAATTTGCTAAAGTTAGCTGAAAATATACGGTCTATAGTGGAGATTATTTACAAATAGAAATTATTTTCTTGTCTGAAGGACAAGTCAAGAGTCTTTGTAACCAGCAAGCGTGTATGAGACGAACTTCGAGAGTGGAGGAAGCCAGAGAGGTATGTAAGGAGAGAACCTGTTGGAACTCTGTACTCTCTGCCTACCCCGCAAGGGATCCGGCGTAATGATATAGATAGATAGATGTTGCGAGAAGATAAAAATTGCCATTGATTATATTTTACTTTTCATGATATATTTGAGTTGACGAATGTTATGTATATGTCATGTAAATACCGACGGTTTGGTCCAGTGGCCGCTCCGCCCACGGTGTTTATTTTTAGTGTTCGTGAACAACTGTCGCGGATTCGATGCCTAATCAACACACTAGTCAAATCTTTGTGTGACCCACCAATGTTTGTTTCGCTTTCGGTGTTCGTGGATTAAATGTATGTAAACGTACCCATGACACAGGAATATATTGTAGCGTAGGGGTACGTTTTTCTATAAAAAATATAAATTTTGGCTTCACATTAAGAGGACTGCCTCGTTGGTCTAGTAGCGAATACTTTGCTTTGCGATACGAGGTCCTGGGTTCAAATCCTTGGACAAATGTAGTTTTTCTATCAAGAAACTCCCAGTATTAGTCCGGAGTCTGGAATTGTGCCCGGTATATGGCCATAGGCTCGCCCCCTGTTACATGGGACCTAACATCGTCGGCGAAAAGTGGATGTACACAGTACCTCTGCCACCCCCGCTATGGGAATATAGGTGTGACGGTGTTTATTTATTTATTAATTAGTAGGTATTGTTAATGATGTAAAATTCAAATTGTTAACACCAATTTGAAATTAATTAAACAACTTGTTATAACTGCAATAGGTATCCTAAGATAAGCTTATTGACACCGCAAAGCGCTATGTAAATATTTTGACCACGCCTTAATCCTTTACTAACATGTACGTACGTAACTTTAAGAATCCACTTTGGGCCGCTGTCGCACTTGAGTTTAGCAGCCAATTGGGAATATGAAGAAGTTCTTTATTTTGCATTGCATTCTTAGTCACTCTATTTTCCAATAACCACATGGTCCGTCTGCTTAGTCCTTGCAACGAAATCATCTGACATATTTGAGGTATGGAGGATCGTGAGGAAACCTGCATGCCTAAGAGGTTCTCAAAGGTGTGTGAAGTTCGCCAACCCGCACTGGGCCAGCGTGGTGGACTATGGCCTAAACCCTCTTAGTTTTAGAGGAGGCCTGTGCCTAACAGTGGGAAAGTCTTTTAACTGGGCTAATATAATTATTCGTAGACAACAGAATAATATTATGTTTTCTCTCTGATTAATTATTGCTTTACACCAAACTTTTAAACTCCAACAATGTTATGTAAATTGAACAACTCAAACTCTACAAATGTTTTATAAATTCTTTTGTTAAGTTGTGTCTTTGAATCAAAAGACGGTCAAGATTACGTCCGAATTCCAAGATTTATTTTTAGGCCCCTAGTTTGACACTTTTTCGTTGTAGAAAGGTAAGATCCCAAATTCTAGGATCTTTTCACTTGGCGATAAGAAATTTATCAACTATGCTAACTTTGTAAGTTAATTTATTTTAGGTGTTCATGAAAGTATTAAAAGTATGTTAGTTGTGGCAACAATTCGTTACGCTATTTACAATCTCGTACATCACGTCACACCTAATTTGTAGGTAGCCATTCTTTGGTTTTTCTCTTTGAATTAGGTAAAAGATTACTTGCCTTTTCATAAAGCCTAGATAAAGTAAGTTACGTGGCTTATTTTTTATAAAAGATGCTACAAAATTTTTTTACAGTAATCTCATTGACGATATAGTTTGCAATAAATATTTTCATGCATTTCTACATCTCTTACAAGTCTTGTGTATTATTGAAAGAGCACTCAGAGAGGTGCAGTTCTTTCATATAGGCTCATGCTTATACCAGAATTATTTTAAATGCCTACATATTGGACAAGACTATTACAATTATAATTAGATGGTACCTTACACCACTAGAAGTTCCCTCCTATCAGCCGCTACCGCCGTCCGCGGCATGTTCTCACTTACCTTCCCGATGCCCTTACATCCCTTCTTTTGGATACAGATCCCGCACATAGTTTCAGACACCGACCTTGCCGGTGAGGTCGAATATCGCTTGCCCGCCGGCCGGTGCAGAGCGCCACGGTGTGACATCTAGTATACGTTCTCCCCCATAGCGACTGCCCAAGCCGAGGTCGTTCCTCCTTGAGGCGCCCTTAAGCTAGCTGCCCCCTTGCCCTTCTGGCTCGAGCGTAGTGGTTGCATGCTCGCTCTTTCCAATTGAACGCACGCACCCACGCACGCATGCACACGCACGTGCACGCACGTGCACGCACGTGCACGCACGTGCACGCACGCGCACGTACACACACCACCAAAAGAATAAGAACTGTTCCATTTCCTGGTGTACCAGCAACAAAACAAATTATCTACGTAACAAGCATCTATATATCAAAATCCAATAGTTCCTAGACTTTTATCTCCTGCAGATAACGAAGGCATCACGAAGTTGTTTGCTCTAACCAGCGCGGGAATAGTTTCAATTTGTTAGAATGGTTCCAGCCATTCTTCTCGCCGAGTGAGGGGGTGTTTAAATATGTACCTACCCGACGCGATTCTTTTCCCGTATGCTGTGACTTAAGGGAGATGCGGCGGTTTCTACATACGGCAAGTGTATATTTTACATAAATATATATTTTAGAATTGGAAATTGAGCAAAAATAAATATTATCTCAAGAATTATTTTATTAAAAAGGAGTACGTATCATAATCTGTTGAATTCTTAAGTAATATTTAAATTGTCATTTTATTTATGCCGTTTTTGTGGCCACGGAGTTTAGCTTCTGAATAATTTTACATATATTTTTTGTTAAAATTACACAACTCCATTTTTTATCTGTTTTTGTTTCTATAAAATTTATTACTTTATGTAATTGGGTTGGGCACGGGCCTCTTCTCAAACTGAGAGTGTTAAGGCCATAGTCCATCACGCGGGCCCAGTGCGGGTTGGCGAACTTCACACACCTTCGAGAAACTCTTAGGCATGCAGATTTCCTCACGATGTTTTCCTTCACCGTAAAAGCAAGTGATCATTAAATTTTAATCATCATCATCATCTCAGCCTATACTTGTCCACTGCTGAACATAGGCCTCCCCAATCGCTTTCCAGCGTAACCGGTCCGATGCCACCTGCATCCAACGACTTCCTGCGATTTTCACAAGATCGTCGGTCCATCTGGCAGGCGGTCGTCCCACGCTGCGCTTGCCAATACGTGGTCTCCACTCTAGAATCTTTCTGCCCCAACGCCCGTCCGATCTTCGCGCTATGTGGCCCGCCCATTGCCACTTCAGCTTGCTAATCTTAAGGGCTATGTCGGTGACCTTGGTTCTTCTACGAATCTCCTCATTCCTGATTCGATCACGTAGAGAAACGCCGAGCATAGCTCTCTCCATAGCTCGCTGAGCAACTCTGAGCTTTTTTATGAGACCTATAGTAAGAGACCACGTCTCTGATCCATATATCATCACTGGTAATACACATTGACTAAAAACTTTAGTCTTTAGGCACTGAGGTATTTTGGATGAGAAGATGTTGCGCAGTTTCCCGAACGCTGCCCAGCCGAGTTGGATTCGTCGATTGACCTCTCTCTCAAAGTTGGATCTACCTAACCTGACTACCTGTCCCAGGTAAATGTATTCGTCGACAACTTCAAGAGTAGAGTTCCCAACGGTGAGTGCGGTGGGTACGACATGGACGTTAAATATTATTTTCGTTTTGTCCATGTTCATTTTAAGACCCACTTGTTGAGATACTCTGTTGAGGTCACCGAGCATTCGTCCTAGATCTTCCAGCGACTCCGCCATGACCACAATGTCGTCGGCAAATCGAAGGTGAGTGATGTATTCGCCATTGATGTTGATGCCAAGTCCTCGCCATTCCAAGAGCTTGAAGGCGTCCTCTATGGTGGTCGTAAACAGTTTCGGAGAAATGACATCTCCCTGTCTTACTCCTCTTTTTATGGAGATCGCCTTCGTGCACTGCCCTTGTACTCGGACTGACATGGTGGCGTTATTATACAAGCACTTCAATACTTCGATGTACCGATAGTCAATGCGGCATCGCTGGAGAGAACTAAGAACCGCCCAAGTCTCGATCGAATCGAAGGCTTTCTCATAGTCCACAAACGCCAAGCATAGTGGCCGATTATACTCCTCGGTCTTCTGTATAATCTGCCGCAGCGTATGTATGTGGTCTATGGTACTAAAGCCTTTCCGGAAACCGGCTTGTTCGGGAGGCTGGAAATCATCAAGCCTGCGTTCGAGACGATTCGTGATGACTCTCGAAAACAACTTGTAAACATGGCTCAGCATTGTGATGGGCCTACAGTTCTTTAATAAAGTGTTATCACCTTTCTTGAAAAAGAGTACCACCACACCCCTGTTCCATGCTTCCGGCGTTTTTCCTTCGAGCAAGACGGAATTAAACAGCCTCTGAAG
This sequence comes from Phalera bucephala, assembly GCA_905147815.2. Classification (NCBI taxonomy): domain Eukaryota; kingdom Metazoa; phylum Arthropoda; class Insecta; order Lepidoptera; family Notodontidae; genus Phalera; species Phalera bucephala. Next base: position 12,523,804 of record LR990630.1, on the reverse strand, counting down.
GACTTTAAGTACCGGCGATCCACCCGCTTTCAGAAGCTCTGCGGTAATTCCGTCTTCACCCGGCGCTTTGTTGTTTTTTAGCTGTTTGAGAGCCATCCTAATCTCGTACAGGCTGATGTCCGGGATATCTTCAGTGTAGTGTCGGGTTAGCTTGGCTCTTGGGTCTTTTACCAAGTCAACAACAGGTTCAGCTACTGAGGTATACAACTGCCCATAGAACCTCTCTATCTCCCTGAGCACCTCTGACCTATTCGACGTTACGTTTCCGTCCTCCGTCTTCAGCTTCGTCAACTGGCTTTGCCCAATAGACGCGTCTCTTGCGAACACTTTGGAGCCCTTGTTCTGCGCTATGGTCTCCTCAATACGTCTTGTATTGAAGGACCGTAAATTGTGTCGCAAGGACTTCAATATGTGTCCATTGAGCTGCCTATAGGACTTAGCATCATCGGAGGTTTGGAGTGTCATGGTACGTCGCTCAGCCATAAGGTTTTGGGTGTAGTCAGATAGCTTTTGAGGCCTATTTTTACGGTGGGGCTTAAAATGCTTGGACCCGACCGTATGGACGGTCTCTACCAACCTATTGTTAATTTCGTCCACTGATGCGCTGCTGTCTAGCAATTCGAAGCGGTTTGACAATTCGAGTTGAAAGTTCTCGGGGTTTTGGATATGTGCATTAGAAGGTCGGAGCGTAGACTTCATCAGACGCGATCTTTCCATTTTGACATTCATATTTAATGTGCCTCTGACCATTTGGTGATCACTGCCGGTTTTTACCCTGTGAATCACGGAGACATCATTAAATATTTGTCGCTTGGTGCTCATGATGAAGTCTATCTCATTTTTTGTGAAACCATCAGGGCTCATCCAGGTCCATTTCCTACGAGACGGCTTCTGGAAGAAAGAGTTCAACATAAAGAGTCCCTCCTTCTCCAGAAATTCGGCCAGCCTCTGACCCCTGGGGTTGCGCTGCCCATATCCAAATTGCCCCACTCTCAACTCATCATCGCCCCGTTTGCCCAGTCGCGCATTGAAGTCACCCATAACTACTGTAAAGTGTGCTTTGGAAGTATGTATGGCTCTACTAATGTCCTCATACATAACTTCGACCTCATCATCTGAGTATGCCGAGGTCGGTGCGTAGACCTGTATGACCTTCAGCGAATATCTTTTGGATATTCTGAGTATCAGGTACGCTACCCTGCTCGACACACTAGTGATGGACACAACGTTGTTTATGAGTGACTTGTGGACGATAAATCCGACACCACCTTGGGACTGCTGTTCGCCCTCCCGGTAGTAAAACAAGTTGCCGGATTTTAAGGTTATCGTGTCCTCGCCCTCTCTTCGGACCTCCGATAAACCAACAATACTCCACCGCAACTTGTTTAACTCTTCTTCCAGCTCAACTAGCTTCTCATCTGTCCTTAATTTTAATACGCACATGCTTTTGAGAAGACAGTGGTGCGTGCCTGGGTCTGAACCCGATATCTTTATAATTAAATAATTATATAATTAAGATGTAGGGGGCCTGCCCACTCCACGTCTTTCGGCTCCCTACAAGATGGACCGGCCCCCTACAAGATGGACCGATGACCTGATGAAGGTCGCGGGTAGAAGTTGGATGCGTACAGCACAAAGCCGGTCGTTGTGGCGGTCATTAGGGGAGGCCTTTATCCTGCAGGGGACGTCTTTCGGCTGAAGCAGAAGAAGAGAATTAAGATGATTCAGTTTATAATTAGTTACATTGTCACTTCATCAATTCAAAATCAGTCACCCATATGATTCACTTTTTTTTGTGTGTGTGTGAATGATCTACGCTGTTGGCCGTCGAGGCTTTACAGCTGTACTGGACAAGAGGGCGAGCGTGCATCAATTACGCTCGAGCCAGAAGGACAAGGGGGCAACTAGCTCAAGGAGGAACGGCCTCGGCTTGGGCAGTCGCTATGGGGGAAGGCGTATACTAGGTGTGGCGCGGTGGTGCTCTGCACCGGCCAGCGGGCAAGGGATACTTCAACCTCGCCGGTGAGGTCCGTGTCTGATCCTGTGTGCGGTATCTGTATCCGAAAGAAGGGATGTAAGGGCATCGGGAGGGTCGGTGAGAACATGCCGAGAACGGCGGTAGCGGCTGATAGGAGGGGAGTTAGGTTTGTAGTCGGCCGCGGCTATGATTAGCGGATTTCTCTGATTGGACGCGTTTGCGAAATATCGGGTTGTCGCCTTTTTAATAAAGGCGCGAATAGAATTTAGACCGAGATCGGAATGGAGATTGACATTCCGTATGAAACACGGGGCTCCGACGACTTTGCAGAGTAAAAGGGATTTAACCGTTTGGAGTCTATCGATGTGAGAGCAATGAATCACTTTTCAATGTTTTAAACAAAGGGAATAAAGTGCTACGACAATGCTACGATACTGCAAGAGTGCTACGACTGCTATGCGTAGCAGTTGCAGCTGGCTACATTAAGCTGAATCCATCTTTAGAGACGCAAATCCTACTTTAGTTCTTGGCCCGATTTTGAGCGTGCCATGACACTACCCTAAATGAAACAAGCAACATTGGCCCTAGGCCACTCGACTTCAGACCTTAACAACAAATTTAAGCGCACGAGGGCTTTTTCGACGCGTGTTAAAGAAGCATTATAAGCGCTTTTAAAAAAAATAGTTTATACCATACTTTTAGTCATTTATTTTATTCCAGCGCTTACTAGCGCATGTTGTAATAGCACTCGTGCCTAACACCGTATTCGCATACGGTGTTAGGCATCATTTCAAAGCCATTTAGTTTGCATAACGGGTCCTATTATGGTGAACAATTAGTTTGAGAATGCACATTGTTGAGGCAATAGTCGTATACATGACTCAAGCAAATATGCTGTTACACAGCTAAATGGCGCCTTGAAGAATGCTTACATTCTAAACATAAAGGCATGATATTGATAGCCATAATTTAATGATAAACACGCTTTAAAGAAAACCTTGATATAACAGAATCAATTAAAAAAGTAAATAAAAGAAAAATCATGTATACCAATAAAAACGTAGTTACTTACATTACATTTCGTTGAGCCTCAAACTAAGCACGCTTGTATCTTGGAAAAGAAGGATGGCTTTAGAAATGTAATTTTTAATGTTTGTTATCATTAAAAAGTAGTGCAATCTTATATACTACAACGTATTTTAAATATTTTATTATATGTGTGAAAATGTGAGAAAGATGGACAGCGTCCAGCAAGTTCAGATGTATATTTTGGTACTGGACTGCTTTGTACACGTTTTCATATCATTTCAGAGTAATCAGGACGGGTTTGAGATTTTTGGTGTTTATATTACGGAACTTAGCATGAACAACTGTTGTACTCGTAGGGCTTTCAATTCATTATACGTAGCATTAGTACGATACGGTTTTTTAAAGCTACTTTATTGATTGCACGTTGGGCTCTTTCCAACGACAATAGTACGGTTTTTGAGGCTGAACCCCATACGCCAATACAGTACTGTAAGGTAGACTAGCACAAGGCAACATAAACGAGACTCAAAACATCCACAGGAGCGCAATCGCGAAGTCTTTTGACTATATGAATCAATTTGTGTGATCGAGTGGCTAGTGTTGTGATATGCTCTTTGAAGGTTAAATGTTCATCAATTATGATACCTACATATTTTATTGTCTTAGTGCATTCTATTTCTTTTACGGACGTTATGAAAAATTGCGTGTTTCTTGACCGAACAATAGAGTTAATGTTTAGGAACGAATCCGATGAAGGTCTTGTGATCATAATTTTTGAAAATGCAACATTCTTACTCTCTTAGTAATCAGTGTTAGAAGATTAAAATAGAATGTTACTAGAGTGCTACTTGAGAAAGGCCCTATTCTGCTGTGTAATAAACCTGAATATTATTAAATAAGCTTAACAATGCACTCCACCAATCCACAAAAAATTTCGCGTATCCACCACGCGTAATTTTTTGTATGATTTTCTAATACCTCAATTCGTGAGAGAATGCATATGACTTACCACGCAGTATTACGACAAAAGAACCAGAAGAACTATTGTACTAATATCAGCGAACATAAGCCGGGGTTGATATTTCGAAACTATTGCAACATTTTTCTCTATATTTTAATAAAAAAAGCGAGTTAGGCCGTATGTGTTATGGAAACCATATGTATCTAGAACGCAATATGAGAGTACTCACGACACCTAACATATGTTATACAAGCTCTCGATACATTCATCTGGCTGGAAGATCTTCCCTTTGACAAATCCTGCCACAACATACCTACTACATTAGTGACCATCAACATGGACATTGAAGAAGCCTTCTGCAGAGGCAGCCCTCCACAACAGGTTTTTTAGATTCAGCAGCAACATTGACACAGCAAATCACTCGTCATTCTCAACGGACATTGGCTGCTTACTCTAAGGCGAGAGGGTCCGGCGACTAATGATGACACTGAACTGACTCAAGTAGACCACAGTCATCATACGGACTTCGCTACCAATAGTCGACACTCCAAGAGTCTCGACTCACCGAAGACTTCAAGCAATTAGGTAATCAAGCATAGTCTCGACGCAACGGAGACCCCGCCAGACACGACAGCCGGCTGGCTGGCAGAATTTCCTTTTGACAAATTCTGCCACAACATTCATGACACTATAGAATACATGAAGCTATTACAAAGGTACAATACTTCAAAGTATGGCGGTGTGTGCGTGCCCTTTCACCGACTCGTTCACGCACACACCATCTGAGGACAAAACCAATTCACGTCTACCATTGTCCGCACTCAACGTGCTCTAAATGGCATACAAATATTTTTTTTATAAAATAGGAATCTCTTCCCTTTTTAAAAAGCCACTCTGCATATAGTCAAATATTCCCAACAAACTTCGCTACAATAGTATTAAGGCATTGTGCAACTCATGACGGTGGATAGTTGTATAATTAAGAAAGAATGCCTTGTCAGTTGCAGCTGGCGGGAGAAAATGAAACTCGAAAGTTTCGGCAGCTTAAATGTGATCTACTAGAGATATGTACTGTACGTATTGTGAACGTTTCTTTGTTCGAATAGATGGTGTATTAATATAAAAAGGAACTGCGTAATTTGTGGCATCATAGTGGTAATAATTCTTAATTAAAAAGACCTATTTAAAAACAAGCTTTAATAAAAAAAATACAAGAAAGATATTTTGCTTAGTTAAGGAGTTCCTATAGCTTCCTTCCGGCTCCATCATCAAATTTTAGACATCTTCCGGGTTTAAAGTACTTGTCAAGATAAATCCAACGAGCCCAAACACGGCGCGGTTATATTGAGTAGTTGGGCAGCAGTAGTTGAGTAGCATCAGACCCTTAACACTATTTGATTGTATAGTACTTGTCAATACTAATCTAACAAGCATGGGGGCAACACGAGGGGGTTCCTATGGCCACCTTCCGACTTCATCATCAGACCAGCTCCATGCTACTATAATATTCCATTGTCACCGAATTTACATTAGTCTATTAGTCTACCAAATTTCAGCTATCCTATCTATATTATCACTCCAGGTTTATTTGTAAAACTGTAATAACCTCCCAGAACTATATTATAAGTAGCTAAATATAATAGCTTTATAAAAAACTTATGTTCTGAGATCCTAATAATTCGAGCGGAGCTAAATTCAGCTGTTTCATAACTTTTGTTGAGCGTTCTATATTTTTTTCTATGATACAGATGACTTTTTGGCTGAAAATAAAAAAAAATCAGAACATAAGTCGCTTATTTTATTATGTTAGTAATAGTCCGTCGAGGATATTAGTGTTTACAAGTTAGTTTATATAAAAACAATAGTTCAAATATCAAAACGTAGTTCAAATCAAAAAGTAGTTTTTATGAACAATTAAATCCTAGGTCGAACAAATGTAGTTTTTCTAACGAAAAATTCCCAGTATGAGTCCGGAGTCTGGAATTCTGCCCGATATATGGCAATAGGCTCGCCCCCTTATTACATGGGACCTAACATCGTCGGCGAAACGTGGGTGTACTCAGTACACCTCTGCCACCCCCTCTGGGGAATATAGGCGTGACGGTTTTTTTTTTATTATATATATAATAATTAATGTAGTAAAATTTTAGTAACATGTATGTAATGTAGTAACATTAAACAGATACATAATGCGAAAGTGGAAGGATGTAGGTACCGGGGAAGACCTAGACTATCTTACCATGACCAAATAGACCGTGTCTTATCTGAAGAGCAAGTCAAGAGCGTAACCAGCGAGCGTGTATGAGACGCACTATGAGAGTGGGGAAAGCCAGAGAGTCTGTCTGTCGGGAAGTCTGTAAGGAAAGAACCTGTTGGAACTCTGTACTCTCTGCCTCGCCCGCGAGGGAGCTGGCATGATGATATAGATAGATAGATTAATTATTTTTTATTCAGATCCAAAAAAAAAGGGAAATATCACCACACCTCATCATCACGCCTATATCCGAAGAAGGGTTAACAGAGACGTACTGTGTATAACTATACATCACTGTCAATGTTAGGTTCTATTGTATGCAATAGGGGCGAGCCGTCATTAAAACGAGCACAATTTCAGGCTCCGGCTTCCACAATAATCTTTTTAAAAATTTTATTTAATGAAATGGTCCGGCCTCAGATTTGAAGTAAGGACTTTGAAACCGCGAGCAAGGCTTTACGGCTATACGCCACGCGCAAGGCCATACGCCACGAAACTAGTGAAGCAGTCCATTACAGTGGTGTTTTGTTTGAATTTTTTGATCAATAATATTCGTTTAAAACTTTGCGAAAAGTTAATGCGCTTTAACGTACGAAAGTGCTTTTAAAATTTATATAATTACTAGCTTCTGCCCACGACTTCGTCCGCGTTGACTTTCCATAGGAACCTAACATTCTGGGTTAAAAAGTATCCAATCTGTTAATCCAAGTAATTAACTATCTGTGAGCCATATTTTATCTAAATCCAGCCGATAAAGAATGATTGAGTAAGAAACATCCAATTATCGAAACAAACATACTTTCACATTTATAATATTGGCAAATTTTTGTCTTATTCATAAAAAGCAAACTAAGGAGCATAATCTCTTTAATGAAAAAACGTTACCCCATACCAAAAACTATATTCGTGTTTAATGGGTGCATTTGCAGATTGGAATACACATACACTCAGACCTAAACAAACATTTGTAGGTCACACAAAGTTTTCTCCTGAGCGGAATAAACATGCGACTACTTGATCTAGTGAATGAAACGGTCCACTCACTGTCTACTAGACTAACTCATTGTCGGCGGTTTTAAATTCAGCAATTTGTAATATTATGACAATAATATGTGGATGTGATGTGAATAAGATGTGGACGACCGGCTTGGTCGTCATGGAGATCTTTAGGGGAGGCCTTTACAATAATAATATCAGCCCTGGTAACAAATTGTCCCACCGTTGGGCACGGGCCTCCTCTCAAACTGAGACGGTTTAGGCCATAGTCCACAACGCTGGCCCAGTGCGGGTTGGCGAACTTCAGCGGTGGGTTTGAACCCGAGACCTCTGACTTCGCAGTCCAACTGTCTAACCACTAGGCTATCACTGCTTACTTTGAAGAGGCCTTTGCCTTTGGACAATGGATGATAGTATAAAAGTGATCGTCAGCCGCGCCATACTCCAATAGACTAACACAGACATTCTAATACTGTTTTAAACCGTCACGCCTATATTCACCAAGTGCAGGTGGCAGAGGTGTACCGAGTACACCCACTTTTTGCCGACGATATTAGGTACATTTGTCTGACCTAGGATAATACTACTAATACTGTTTTATTTTGTTTAAATTCATTGAACAATAATATTCATTAAAACTTAGCAAAACTTTACTGCAACGCACCGCAAAGTAATTGCAGAAGTTCTATCATAGTAAATAGACTTTGACTCAATTAAATTAAAGCAAGCCACAGAGCACATTTATTGGTGTAGAAAACTTATGATCAAATTTTACAAAGCACTTTTTAAATTGAAATGGCAGACAGCTTGTTCCTGTAGATTACAGCTTAAATTGCTTCACCCACTGAATCGACTAGCAGTTCGATCTCCACCTAGGACATCTTTATGTGACCCACAAATGTTTGTATTCGTCTGTGTGTGCATGCGTGTGTGTGAGTGATCTACGTTGTTGACCACGGGGCCTTCACCGGACAAGAGGGCCAACAACCACTACGCTCGAGCCAGAAGGGCAAGAGGGCAACTAGCTCAAGAGCGCCTCAGGAAGGAACGGCCTCGGCTTGGGCAGAAGCTATGGGGGAGGGCGTATACTAGGTGTCTCGCTGTGGTGCTCTGCACCGGCCGGCCGCGCCGGCGAGATCGGTGTCTGATCCTGTGTGCGGTATCTGTATCCGAAAGAAGGGATGTAAAGGCATCGGGAGAGTCGGCGAGAACATGCCACGGACGGCGGTAGCGGCTGATAGGAGGGGAATTAAGTTTGTAGTCGGCGGCGGCTACGATTAGCGGATTTCTATAATTGGACGCGTTCGCGAAATATCGGGTTGTCTCCGTCTAGGTATTTGCGTATGTTAATTTTATGTAGGTAGCATATCTACGACACAGGAATGATTTCTAGTGTGGGGCTAACTTTAAAAAAAGAGAATCCCCAATAATTGCGCCCGTGAAATTTCAGGTCCCAAATTCTTACCTAAAACACAATCTGACCGCATCGTTATCAACAAATGTAGGGAAATTTATCGGTCAAACCACAGAGTACGGGCGGTCCAAATAACAGGGATGAAGCTTTGAAGAGAGTACTTGATTATTTTTAACCGAATAATGTTTCCATTTTATTTTTAACATGAACCTTTGTATACCCTTAGGGTGAAACATAGTGTGACTGTTCATAGTATTCAGATCTAATACCATACCTATGTAATGACAAATAAATAATTCATTCATTCATATAAATCAGCCGGCCCCCGTCTGTCCTGGGGAAATGTTTTCTCTTACAGTTCTATCGGGGTAAGAGATACTTACGCAGTACGCGATCATTTAACAACCTTTCTCGTGACTTAAATCTTGACATATTTTGTACCAACATGGACACGGTAAGACGGCTCCTAACTAAACAATTTTTCTGAGCAAGTGTGTGGCACTCAAACTGCAAGTTTTGTTATTTTTTTTTAACCTCCTTTTTTCTGTTGCTTTCTTTATTTTTCTCTTTTTTCTTTAAGTGGTTTTTGTGTTTATTCTTTTTTTTTCTCATTAAGTAATGATTAATCATTTGTTTTTTTTGTGGATACCTTTTTGTTTATCTTTTCTTTTTATTTTAGTAACAAATTTATAATATGAAATAAGTGTGTAACAACATCGTAACTAATTGTGGAAGCTTGTTATTAGCAACTGGTTTACTGTTCATATTATAATGCAATTTTTGTTATTAGCCGGTAAGCTTTCTTAAAAATAAATAAAATAAATAAATACTCATTTACTTGGACTCAGTGTGGATGGATGGACTAAGCCATAATGTTATATACCATTCCGGCCTGCTACTAGCGCCAGTGTCATTGCGGCAGCGGCGCGTATTAATTCAAGCGGTAGCGCGCACCTGCCAACTCTAGCAACACCTTTTTCCTTCTTTAATCGAAATACATATATACTATTATCCTGCTGGACAAAGTGTTTCTCTCAAAAATCGAGGTGATAGAGACTAGGTCATACTCCACGCAGACCCAGTGCGGATTGGTGGAGACAGGTTTGTGGCCATGTGCAGTTGGAACTTATCAATCCGCCCTTAAGGATTGCAGTTAGCTCAACAACCACACTAAGTGGCAACCACCACTAATAGTTTAGTACCTTCTGAAGGAAGGAGACGCTTTGCAATAAAAATGCCACAAACGGACACCCATCTTATGTCGACCAAGCTGAACGCAGCTTTACCTTTGTGATCGCTTAACAGCGCGGACGCACAGCGTTACGAACATTCCATTTAAATCACACGATAGTGAACTATTAATTGCGGGTTGTTATATGCTGTTTTAAACTCAAGGATACACTTTCATACTAACCGTAAAATTTTGACATATGGAAAATATAATCAAAATACAGTCATAACAGGATCTTGTGGCCCGCAACCAAAAAAGAAACTTATTTAAAATTTCTTTGATAGAACTTACGCTGTCATCAAGTGAAATGACATTTCATGACAGTCGTAGACTTGCCGTTTGCTATGATATTTACCCAAGTTCTTTTTTTAATTAGTGATCATGCGGTGAGTCCTGTTGAAATATTTCCTTGGAAGTAGCAAAATTGTACTAAATGATAACCCTGTCACACCAACGCCTGTCAATGTCATCGACGGGCCAAAATATCCTTGTCGCACTATAGTACTGACAGTGAGCAAACCGTACCGGAATTTACCGTAGATAATTTCCGTGCGATCAAGTATTTTTGCCATACCTATTACTGGAATCAAACATGCGGCTCACAAATAGGCCCTGTTAATATTTGTTCGTGTCCGTGGTGCTGTGCGGACCCACCCGTTAAAATATTCCCCTGAAAGTAAAAAATTTTTACTCAATGATAACGCCTATTTCACATCAACGCCCCCCCTCATTAAACCGAGAAGTGCGAGCCAGAATGATACCCCTGGTTCGAGTATTTATACGCAGATTACCTAATCAAAAAAAGAAACAAAAGATTAAAGATAGAGGACATTTTATTGTACACCAACATAATCACAGTACAACAGACAAAAAAATATACATGTATAAAATTGTAATACAATTTGCGGTCTTATTACTAAAAGCAATCTCTTCCAGACAATCACCGCTACGTTTAGTTTTCCCAAACGGGGATGGCGAACGTTTATATGTACACCCACCCGCATACCACCGACAATGTTCTTTTGGGGTTATAATAATGAACACGTGACTAGTGACGACAGATTAGTCTATTAGTTAGAGCGTAAGCCGCTCCGCTCTCTGTATCGGTCAGTCGCGGGTTCGATTACGCACGAAACAAATCTTGTGAGCCACAAATGTGTTGTAAATTTCGTGCTTATAAACACGCCCACGCCAAAGGAGAGGCGCCAAATCCTGTCACAATATATGCGTAGTGCTTCCCTAGCACATAAATACTACAGTTAAATTTTTCGCAGTCTGTTCGAACATTCCGGCTGGGAAAGACAAATGGCTTACACAAGGTGTTTCCAGCCGTGTAATGTGAAAACAACCATTTACTTGCTCGCGTTAACATTTCTCCGCCGAGCAATAGAAATAATGAAATTTACATTATTATTATTATTTAGTACAATTAATGATACCCGTATGCAATACCATCGCATATCAAAATTAATTTGAAACTGAATCTGAGCCTTTACCCACCCGTTCCTTTTCTCTTCGGACCTGAAACCTTATGACTGGACATTATTAAACAAATCCGTATCAATCACATTTTAAGTGTCTCTCCAAATGAAACTCTAATCTTTATAAAATAAAATTCAATTACCAGTGGTATATATGTCTACTGAAATGGAAGTCAAGAGTCTCTATAGGCAGCGAGCGTGTATGACGCGAACTATGGGAGTAGAGAAAGCCAGAAAGGTTTGTAAAGAAAGACCTGTTGGAACTTTTGCTCGAATGCCTCGTTGAAATGAACTCTGACTACCTCGCAAGGGATCAAACGTGATTAATGCAATATTTAAATAATAGAAATATTATTTTATTTTTTTATACTTACCCAATAATTATCTAATTGATATTTATATCACAGCTCGAGGTGACAGAGATTAAATCATACTTCACCACGCGGACCTAGTGCAAATTAGTAGAGGCAGGTGTGTGGCCTTTTGTTGGACGTCCAACTTTTAATTACTGTATAAGTGGCCATCGGAACCTACGATTTAACGTTATTCCCGAATCACAGAGAGGCTCGAAGATAATAAAGCCACAAACAGTCACCCATCTTAGACCAATCGATCTGAACACTGCTTACCCTTAGTGATCCTCAACCACAGTCCCGAAGAGCTACGAACGTCTATTGCTATTTCTAGTTCACACAATATCCACGTTAGAAAATCTACTTATTTTAGCTGCCATAAATATGGGCTGAATTACCCCAAGCGCATTTCGAACCCATGGCCCTTTGCCTAGTAAAAAAATCTTTTTTTTATTAAAAACTGACTTCAAAAAGCAAGAAATAAATATTTGAAGTCGGTACCCGTTAGTGCAGTCGGTTACTTGGCGCCGTCACACTTGTGACAGTCGATTTTATTTTTCTTTTAAAAAGAGATTTATTTTAATATTTAAAGTGACAAGTGAATTATTTACTAATATTTATATGCCTATAAGATACTAATTTGCTGAGTTGTACTGCAAGGTACCTACAGGATTGATATAATAACCATAATAACGGAATGTATACATTCGTGCTGTTCGCCGTTAAGGAGTCTCCTGGTGTATCTTCAAAGTTCAAAGTTCATTACCGATTTCATTAAAATGGGACCCCTCGAAACTATACTAAACCCAACGCAAAAAGAATCATCAAAATCAGTTCATAAATAAAGACGTTATAAAAAAACACAGAAGAATTAGAACGACCTCCTCTGTTTTTGAAGTAGGTTAATATTGTAATTAGTTCTATGGCAGGGTACCTATAGGATTGACGTAATACCCATAATATCTCAATCTACGCATTCCTATTGTTTGTCGTTAAGGAGTTCCCTTGTGTATCATCCAAATCCAAGGTCCAATACCGATGAAATTAAAATGGGACCACCTTGGAGCTATACTGAACCTAATGCAAAAAGAATTTTCTAAATCGATTCATTATTGGCGGAATGATCGTTTAACATACATACAAAAAAACATGCAGTCGAATTGAGAACCTCCTCCTTTTTAGAAGCCGGTTAAAAAATATACTGTCTTGTAGAAAAGCTACTTAAAGCGCTACAAATATATTTGCCGACAACATGATTATTTATGTACTGTACAAATGGAGCCTCAAGGCAAAATCATGGAAATGGCTCATGATCAATGATTCATGGATGTCATGGAATGGAAAATGGCTCTAACATAGCTTTTTTCGTCCATGTCAAAGTAAGACTACACCCACACTTGTGCTCCTTTTTGGGCCGTTTTTCAGATTGACACCTTTAATATTTTCTTTCTTTCTTTTTTTTTAAGACGTAGCCCCACACTAGGATTAATTCCTGTGTCGTGAGTGCGTTTACAAATATGAAAATTCACATACACAAATACCCAGACCGGAACAAATAATTGTGGATCACACAAAGATTTGTCGGTGGGCGGAGCGGCTTAAGCTCTTAACCACTGCGCTAAATCGAGATCTAATATAAATAACAAATCAATATTTATTTATTAACCGTAGCAAAACAAAGCTTTAAAATACTACCTGTGGCAGTACGGGGCAAAATCCCGAAAAACAGTCACTCGCCTAATTAGCGATGTAATGTAATAAATTCACCGTACTTGCGCCGAGGTGGAGCTGTTAAAACTTTTAATGAGTTCCTCGAAAGTGTTTATACTCGAGCAATAGGAAATACCTTCCGTCCATCTCCCAGTTTTCTCATTTCTGTGGGCGAATTAAAAACTGGATTATGGATTAACTCAGCCGGAATATCGGGAAAGCTTAGGCTTAAATGTTTTGAGTCATCGAATGCGTTATATGTTTTCTATGCTATTTTATTTAAATTATGGTTTTTGAACGGTAAGGACCGGATTGTGGTTGTGCACGATGTGCAGGAGCAAGTGAATGAGTTTGTATATCTTGGATGCGCATTCAGTAAGGATAGAAAATACACCACTAACATAGAGAGAAGAGTGAGTGCAGGGAACAGAAAGAATAGCGCGATGGTAAAGCTACTTGGGAGCCGGCACTTAAGCCGAAAGGCGCAGCTGGCCATACATAATGTAGTGCTTGTCCCAACGCTGTTATATGGCAGCGAGAGCTGGGTATGTAAGAAGGAGAATGAAAGAAGGATAAATGCGGTGGAAATGCGAGCTCTGCGGAAGATGTGCGGAGTGAAGCTGACCGACCGTATTCGCAACATCGTAGTAAGAAAGCAAATAGGTATGAAAGAAAGTATCGGTGTAAAGATAAGAAAGGGTATGCTCCGTTGGTTCGGGCATATAGAAATAATGTCCGCAGAAAGAATGACAAAACTGATATACAATGCGAAAGTGGAAGGATGTAGGTACCGGGGAAGAACTAGACTATCTTACCATGACCAAATAGACCGGGTCTTATCTGAAGGACAAGTCAGGCGTCTCCGTAACCGGCGAGCGTGTATGAGACGAACTATGAGAGTAGAGGAAGCCAGAGAGGTATGTAAGGAAAGAGCCTGTTGGAACTCTGTACTCTCTGCGTACCCCGTAAGGGATCTGGCGTGATGGTATATGTAGATAGATAGATTTAAATTGCCTAACATTTTACTAGTGTGTTTTTTCAATATCCTCTTTTTCTGATACTGGCAATTGATGTTTCTTTTGCACAGGATTAGAAGGAATGGCCTACACAGCAGTGGGTTGATACTGGCTTGATGATAATGTTGATTTTTTTTATTTTTTTTTTATTAATTACACAATTGATATATGCCAGTATCTAGAAGTATAGTATTATATCAAGTTCTAAATTAATTAGTCTCCCCAATTAATATTATGATAACGATGATAATGAAATTGATGAAATACCGTCACACCTATATTCCTCAAGGGGGGAAAGCAGAGGTGAACTGAGCTAACCTACTTTTCGCCGACGATGGTTGGAACCCCTGGACATTAAATCGGCTGATACTTCACAGACCATTTACGACGGGCGTTTTGACCGGAATTGATTCGTCAACGCCAAATTTCTAGATTTTTTAATGCGTTTAAATTTGTGTGACGTTTATAAATGTTAATGTGACTTCTACATAGATCCAGTACCATTCGTACTGACTCAACCATATTTCGGACAATAAGGGGCCATTATTGCTTGCACACATTTTTAAAGCCTCCTTGTCCCTTATAATACTCATACTTGGCATATTTCTGGACTCCGGACTGAGTTTGAGATGTTTTCCACAGCACACTTTGTCTGACTTGGGATTCGAACCCAGGACGTCGCAATCGGCAACCGCAGTAGGCATGTACCACTAGACCAACAAAGCAATCTTAAATTTACTTCTATCTATCAAAGTAAGATCACTTGCGGGGTACGCAGAGAGTAGTTTCAACAGGTTCTTTCCTTGCAGACTTCTCTCGCTTACTCCACTCTCATAGTAATCATACCTATATATTTGTTGCTATATAATATTGTTTGCTTACTATTTTGAGTGCGACTGCCCTCTCTATCAATACAAACAGAAACGTCCACGACCCAACACGCCGAGTTAATCTTCCAATTTGCATTGTAAACCCTCCCAGTGATTCGGAACAGAAACATGGTTGTTGTGTAAAGATTTTATTTAGAGTTACGTCTGTTTTGAATCAAAACACAGAGAAATGGTAATAATTTTATGACGATTTATGTAGTTTTGAATCAATTAAAAGTTTTACTGAGATCTTTTTTATACCCAATTTACATACTGCCCACTACCGCGTGAAGTGAAGGAAGGTCAGTCGTATAATTACCGCCACTTACGCTCTACTTCCCTTCTTACCCTATCACTGTCTGGTGCTCCCTTCGTTGGCGGTTTTTAAGAGTGACTATAGACTGACACGCCCACTCAGTGTGGCCGGGGTAGAAATATTTTTGGAATCATGGGGAAAAATATATTTTTTGATAAAAGTTAAGGATAAAAATCTAAAGAATTATATAAAACACAAAACAAATGTTAGGATGATGCATCACAAAACCATAGGAAAGTTATTTTAAAAATTGCCATGGAATTATTTTTTCGGAGAAAAGAAAATCTGATGTCGGGAGTTTTTGGGAAATATAAAAGTATCACAGATCGATGCTTGAAGAACAGTCGATACTGCTGCGGTACTGCTCATTGCTCTAGGCGGGAGCTGGTGGCAGTGTATAAACCGGGTATTAAATACAAATTAGTACTTGTTTGTAATAGTGACTTAAAGCGTAGGTCACTCCGCTTGCTGGATCGAGTATTCGCAGAATCGATCACCAAGTGTTTCGGTCTGGGTGTTTATGCACCAATGTAATTTTCATTTTTGTAATGTGAATTACAAATTTTAAATTCGCGCAGTGGTTAAGCCGTTCCGCCCACTGGGTCAAATAGTCGCGGGTTCGATTCCCGCACGGGACAAATCTTTGTGAGACCCACAATTATTTGTTTCGGTCTGGGTATTTATGTATGTGAATTTTCACGTTTGTAAACCCTCCAACGACGAAGAAATAAAACGTAGTGCATGAAAAAACAAAAAAAAACTCAACCACAACAAAATACCAAAAAACTCAAACTCAGTAGCCTTCAGTGCGACCTTATATTTATGAAATATGAGAGTACAAAGTACCCTTCTGCCACCACCGTTTGGTGAATATAGACGTGACTCCATGTTGTATATCCGAATCCAAAAGCAGAATACACCCACTTCTTTAGTAAAATATTAATTTGCTGGCAAATATTATACGGAAAGATTACACTTAGCTCCCTCGCATTGCAATAAGCAGAGCAATTGAAATAAAACTGGGCAGCGTGGAAGTCTAAACAGCGGCAATAAGAAATGGACATAAAAAAACTTGTTGTGTAATGTTTACATACTGCCAGTTTCTATGTCCACTTCCCCGCAAACTCCCACGGGAATGGGTTGTATCTGAATCAAGTGACGTAACCACGTCAAAAACCCTTATTTATAATACTACCTCTCGCATAATCTCACCTGTACATGAATTATTTAAATTGGAAAACGGTACGAAAACACTCATAACCGGACCCTTTTAATCCTTAAGCAAAAAAAACGTTAACCCAAGCAATAATGTATGTTGCAGACATTAATATAAATTTTACTCCTGTACTAGAATAACCTGTTATGACGGCTCTATCACAATATATACAATACGCAAAATAAAAACCACACCCAAAATGTACAATATGCTTATTGTTCATTTTGGGTCTCCGTTGTAAAATCACTAGATTATTCAAACCGCAATCTATTGCCTATGAAGATCTCCTGACCGAATGGCAGAAAAGATAGGATACAACAACAAAAGGCCGTCACATCTCCCTGTTCTTTCCGTCCGTACGTGAATGTTTGGCAAGAACGTGGCTGCAGGTTGATCACTGTGTGGCTCAATTTCACACCGGACATGGCAACTTTAAAAGTAAATTATTCTCTTTTAAACTGGTATCTTCACCACTATGAGTATAAACAATCAGCACAACACAGCACACGTTCTTTGGGAGTGCAGTATCTGGCACAACGAGCGTACCATTATGTTAAACAGTCTGCGAAATACGTCTGGGGTAATCTACTATAGGGATCTTGTAGAAACTCGGAATAATTTCGGTGCGTTCAAGCGTTTTCGCCATACATATTACTGGAATCAAACATGAGGCTCACAAATAGGCAATGTTAATATTTTTTCGTATGCGTGCTGCTTTGCAAATGGGCTTAGCCTAGTTGTACTCTTCTTCTCTATGGCTTATCTGCCAATTTTTTGTGTCTCCCGATTTGCAAAGGAGGGAAGTGGAATTTTATTTTACCTACTCCTTCTAATTAAATTTATTGCGGGTTACAAGACAATTAAAGCGCCTCCCGGGACACCCCAAGGTTTAAACCTTGGCGTCATCTAAAAAGACACAATGGTGGGAATGTATGGTGGGCTTAATCTCATTAAAAAAAAAACGCAAAATGTACAATAAGCAAATTGTACAATACGTTATATTTATAAATGTCCAACCAACAATGCCTATTACGTTGATATAGATTAGAATGCCTAAAAAGCCTAAGTCATTAAGAAAATCTGAGAATCATTTAAAAAAATCACCTGCTATCTATCCATCTATGATCACGCCATATGAAGGAAAGCAGAGAGTACAAGTTACAATAGTTCCAACAGGTTTTATTCCTTACATACCTCTCTGGCTTCTTCCTCTCTCATAGTTTGTCACCTGCAACATCCCAAAAAAGGCTCCTTTTCTTTAACGCTTCATCTATTTTATCATTCTACGTACGGTTTAAAAGTATTATTATCCTCTTGGCATTTAGATAAACGGCCTTAATGCTTGTCCGCGGTAATAACCTGTTTTAATGAAAATCCGTCCCCACCTGAAATTCTCTGTGGTGCCATAGCACGATATTTTACGGTGCCTAATTTACAGTAATTATCAAACCTTTATAAAATGCTAATTGAGATTAATCCGGAGTTAGTCTTTGACGGTGTTTACCCCAAGCTGCAGACATGTATTGCATATACCCAAATTTCAATGACCATATTAGCTCTCATTTTTCTATGGGGTACGACTCCAAACCACACAGAGAGAGAAAACCATAGACAACTTTACAGATTCCGTACCCTGCTTGGCATCTGGTGTGATATATAAATATAGATGTGAGGGCTTAGCGTAACGCTATCAAGATGATAAGCCATCCCTTTCACACTGTAAATTTAAGAAGTAAAGATGAATGTGACAGCATGCTTTTGCTAGATTCTGCTTTATGTGTGTAGTACTGGAGTTAGCGTGTGCTAGTTTAATCACTGTATGGGACCCCACGATACAGGCTTGCCTAGTGTGGGGACAATGAATAGATTTTCACATGTAATTCCTACAATGTATAAATAATATTATCATTTTGTGATCTCACTATTAAGTTTGAACATTATTGGTGTGTGCAATAAATATATTTTCATTTTTCATATAATGTTGATTTTATTTGGGGCCATATTTCAAGAAAATGGCTAATTACAGTTCATGAGTAGCAACACAGACCGTTTGATTGATTACCAATATAACTAAGTAGCGTACGGTGATCCTCGTTCCAAAGGTCGGGACTCAGCCTATCCAGATAAATGAAGCCATTTTCATTCTAGTTGAACAAGAATAGGATATTTATGAAAATCTTGTGACCTGAACACTGGCGTTCCTCAGTAAAAGTAGGTTAAGCCAGTCCTATTGTTATTTTGCTTGGTATATTTTATGCTTGTTTGATTTCATCACGTTCCTTTTATTAATTTATTAGCCTTTAATTTCCCACGGCTAGGCACAGGCCTTCTTTCAAAAATGAAAGTAAGAGATGAGATTATATACTCCACCACGCGGACTCGATACGGATCGGTGAAGGCAGATATACGGCCACCTGCTGTTGGAACTTATCATCTGCGAATAAGATTTTAAAATTGACTTGATTAAAGTGGTTATCAAGGCCAACAATTGCTTAGTGAGTCTTATGAAGTATGAAGGAACAAACATGGAAATGTTACAAATTGTCACCTATGTCAGACTGAGCGAAAGCGAACGTTGCGTAACTTTTGTGATCGCTAAAACACCGCGATTTTGTGATGCTACGAGCGCTCGTAATAGCAACCAGAAATAATGATACACTATTTTATTGTGTGTCGGGTTTGAATATAGCAGAGATCTTCCAGCGCAGTAGATGTTAAATTTTGGGTGATCTTTCTGTATCATTATGCTATATGATGTATAAACGCTTCTTGCGCGTTCTATACTTCTTCTTTCACTACGCCATCTCTGTATCGTTAGTCACATCTATTTTGCCAAAACTGTTTTTAACTAGCTACTTCTTTCTCGTTATTCATTTCCCGTTATTAGTTAAATAGTGTCATGTCTTCAACCTGCATGCGCGGCTGCATTCGTCTGACGCGGCTTGTAGATTTAGAATTATTTTATGTCCAGCTACTTTTATGGAATGGCTCGACCTCATCGCACAGTTTATTGACAGAAATAAGTTTATTTTATAGAGTACCACGGGAACGATTAATGAGCCGTTGGCTGTACAATAATAATATAGTGCTGTGAAGCAAATAAGGCGTTCGGTTTTATGATAGCAAGCAAATTACAACAGTCGATCGAGGTGCACGGAAAACGGTAATCAAACCAGCGCCGGTCGGCCCTAGAAAGTGTGGTACAAGTTGGAAACTACAGGGAATTTCATGAAATCACTTTTAGGCCCGTATTACAGAACGTAAATCAGTCGTAAATCTAGTATTCAAAACTGATTTCTTGTACTAAAACGTTATTTTTAAAAACTGACTTTTGTACTTAAACGTTAGTTTTAAAACTGGAAACAAGACTGATTTACTTACGGGCCATAGTCCCGTTTTCCGTGATCTGTAAATTTTGATACGAAAATATTGAAATAACTGATGCTTTCTTTAGATGTACGAAAGCCAAGTAAAACTAAAGACAGCGCATTGTATGAGTATTTTGGCACATGCACTTTACGTCCATCTTGAAATACAAAACTCAAACTGACCGATAGATGATGATTTTTTTAGTTAACTTTCATCTTTTGCCGGTTTTGTCTTTATGGACACCGAAACTGAATGTCGAAAATTTATAAAAGTAGCATTATGAGATTTGTTTAAGAGAATGTATCTACGTACAGATAAATGAAAACAAAATATAGGTACCTATAGTTTATTCAAATGTAACTTTAAAAGTTTGTAAAACTTTTTAACAGAACCTAAAAACGTCAAATACTTACTAACGACATTTTCATTTCGATGTCTTCGGAAATGATGTTGCCTTCATTACACTTGTTATAGTTGCAATCACAACAAAAATATCCAGAAATTGTGATGGTTTGTTTAAATGGTTTTAAAGTTGGATAAGAATAGAGTGTACGTACGTATCTATCTATTTATCTATATCATCATGCCAAATCCCTTGCGGGGTAGGGAGAGAGTACAGAGTTCCAACAGGTTCTTTCTTACATACCTCTCTGGCTTTTAATACGTAATTTACGTGGGCAATCGCCAAGCTTTTTATTTAATTTACTAAAATCTCTCTCATCACTATCATTACAGAAAATATATACAAGTTCGTCGTCTACATCTGTTCTTGACAATTTCAAATCTTGACATTTTTATAGAATAAAATATTCGTAACAACTGAACGAATCGTTTATACCTTGTCCCGTACAACACGCGATTGTGCAGTGTTGTCTGCAATGCGGGGAATTATGGCCTTCGGTCATAGCAACGTTGCCCCCACATGACGAGCTTATCCGCCCCCGATGCAATCTCACACACTCCATACCCACTTTTGGTGGAATCGTGCGGATGTAAACGAAACAATGTAAACGTTTAGGGCAATTAGACAGGGTTAATGGCAGTGTAAAATGTCGTTAGAGAATAAAAGCTTACTGTGTGGGTGTGACAAAAATAGTATACAATTCAAGTTGGAAATAGATGTAGACACTAGAATTAAGCATGGAAATAATAGCTACTTTTAAATACCATTTCATGAAATAATAATTTTATTTTACAGTGAATTCCCGAGCCTTCTAGACTTTTCTGATCGAATAAGGAAAAATGTAATAAAGACCCTCTATGACCAAACTGTCACATCTGCAGAAGGACCGACGGCCGATGGAGCAAGCGTGTCCTAGAGTGGAGACCGCGACTTGGTAAGCGTAAGGTAGGACGGCCCCCAGCTAGATGGACCGACGACCTCAAAAAGGTCGCTGGGACAGACTGGATGCGGAAGGCGGAGGACCGTGTGTAATGGCGCGTGTTAAGAGAGGCCTATGTCCAGCAGTGGACTAAGATAGGCTGATTGATTGATTGATGACCAAACTTGGCGCGTATTAATATATTAAATGTATCCGTAACGCATCGCAACTTGAGAGTTTGATATAGATTGAACAACTAAGTAATGGTGAAAAATCTTTGTGTTACTTACAAATTTTTGTTTCAGTCTGTGTTTATGAATGTCATGTTTCTAAACGCACCCACGACACAGGAATAATTCCTAGTGGAGCTACGCCTAAAAGGAAAGATAAACCTGTACAAAAATATTAATCGAATGCTATGTGACACTTAATTGGCGTAGTGCCGGTGCGTTCTTAATTTTCGCAAGTTTATGCGCTATATCTTTGATTCTTTCTTGAGTTTTTTCTCGCTCTCTCTCTATCTCTCTCTCTCACTCTCTCTCTAAACGAAGATAAAAGTGTGTATAAAAATATTGTCAG
This sequence comes from Phalera bucephala, assembly GCA_905147815.2. Classification (NCBI taxonomy): domain Eukaryota; kingdom Metazoa; phylum Arthropoda; class Insecta; order Lepidoptera; family Notodontidae; genus Phalera; species Phalera bucephala. The sequence continues at coordinate 12,501,710 of LR990630.1, read as the reverse complement.
CTATAATTTTCCGGCGTTAACCCAACCTCCCAAAAGGCAATAAGTCGGCTTGGAAACAACAAAGTGAGCGTGTGGGGCAATTAGCCGGATAATGTTGGGCAGGTAAAGTGTGTTCCGGGCCTATGTGCTTAGTTAATAAATTACGGTTAGTGTAGCCCTGTGTCATGTGAATCCACGAAGCAAATACGAAGAGAAGATAGCCTAAGCTAGCAAGCCTTTTGATTTCCTAAAAGCCTTAACATCGTCGTGGTGGGCGTGGCTTACCTCAGATTGTCATCGCTACTCGTTCCATTCACACGTCCGTTCGAGTTCGCTTAGCTATTAAATATTGTCTATTGTTACTAAAAATAAAGCCCTTAAAATTAAATAATGTATCTTAACGTGCAAAAATTACTTGGATACGTCACACAAATAATATCACATTTCACTTGATATTTTGAATTTTTTTCGTAATTTATTAGAATGCTTCTTTCTTACAAATGCCATCTACCGTAATATAATTAAACTTGCAAGTAACATTGACATGGACGAACCGTTTAGTTTTTACCAGTCTCCGCCAGATGGCAAATACAAATGTGGGTTGGGCGTAACGTCCCCCTCGCCCTGTGTCACCCCGCGCAGTGCCACGCTTAAATTGTATTAGGACATCTTATTACGCTCCCTCCTCCCCGTATTTGCTTCGTGTGTAGAGCCATTTCTGTCCATATAAAGCTTTACTTTTATCTTCACACTTGTAGGTAATAAAACATTATCAGCCGAAAGATGTCTTCTGGACGAGAAAACTCTCCCCCAAAGATTGTCACATTGATTTATGATGTACAGCATCCAGCTCTTACCCCCTACCTCCTTCCGGCACGAAGAAGCCACTTATGTAAAACTGTACATAGTATGTTAAATATCTTCTCTTTCAATTATTTTAAGCGTCTCTGCGCTTTTTCGTTTAATTTTTCAGTAACAGAAGCCCACTGTTAACTAAAAATTACACACCGCAGGGATTAAGCCCAGTTTTGTACGATTGAGCACATTAGTAAAGAGCTTAAGCTGCTCCGCCCACTGTGTCTAACAGTCGCGGGTTCAATTCCCGCACGGGTCAAATCTTTGTGCGATCCACAATTATTTTTTCAGGTCTGGGTATTTTTGTATGTAAATTTTAATGTTTGTAAACGCACCCACCACACGGGACTAAATCGCAGTGAGGGGCTACGCTTTAAAAAAAAAATAAAAAAAAGAATCTTAGTCTTCAAAGATTACAATAGATAGAGAAATGCTGGATAGCTTTTACTCGTGACCTTCATCAGGCCATCGTTCCTGCACATTTCACGTCTTCCTACCGGAATGTACGAGCCCATAGTGGCCTGGATCGGGTAGTCGCGTAATGTGTGACCTTGGCCGCGTACCCACAAACTTTTGCTCTGGTTATTTCTGCATGAATATTACATGTTGTTACCGCATCTAAGGACACAGGAATATTTTCTGGGTAAGCCTACGTTTTTTTTAACATAAAAAAAATAGTCACTACTCGAGAACCTTTTTGCCCTAACAAAATTGTATACCCACTCTAGGTTCTCCTATATGTGAGTGAATTGTTCTACTATCCTCAAAGGTATAAAAAACCTCTCATGTTCATTTGCCGTATATATATCACGGTTAATCACAACATCGATGAAATTCAATATAAACTGATTAATGCTAATTGCTATTAATTATCGGGATGAATTTGCGTTTCAATTAAACGAGAGACAAATGAATATTTGGGTTTCAATTAAAAACTATATGAGAAAGCGTCTAATTAGTAACATCAGATGCAAAAAGTACGGAATCAGAGTCGTATTTATATTTATTACATATTATTATCGTTCATCATAGTTTTATATGTGTGGTTGGTAACGATGTGCTAGAGCCAGTGAATGAGTTTGTATATCTTGAATGCGCCTTCAGTAACAATGGGAAATACACTGCTGACATAGAGAGAAGAGGAAGTGCAGGAAACAGAGTGAATGGTGCGATGCGAAAGCTACTTGCGAGCCGGCACTTAAGCCAAAAAGAGCAGCTGGCCATACATAACGATGTGCTTGTCCCAACGCTGTTATATGGCAGCGGGAGCTGGGTATGTAATAATGAAAAATAAAAATGAAAGTAGAATCAATGCGGTCAAAATACGAGCTCAACGAAGATGTACGGAGCGAAGCTCACCGACCGTGTTCGCAACAGCGTAGTAAGAAAGCGAGTAAGTATGAAAGATAGCATCGGTATAAAGATTAAAAAGGGTATGCGCTGTTGGTTCGGGCACATAGAAAGAATTCCAGAAGAAAGAATGACAGAACCGATATACAATGTGAAAGTGGAGGGATGTAGGTACCGGGGAAGACCTAGACTATCTTACCATGACCAAATAGACCGCGTCTTATCTGAAGGGCAAGTCAAGAGTCTCCATAACCGGCGAGCGTGTATGAGATGAACTATGAGAGTGGCGGAAGCCAGAGAGGTCAGTAAGGAAAGGAATTGTTGAAAATCTGTACTCTCTACCTACCCCGCAAGGGAACTGGCGTGACGATATAGATAGAGAAAGAGAGAGAGATATAAATAATCAATCATTATTTGAAAACTGAAAATGAGAAAATAGACACTGCCACGCCTATAATCCCTGAGCGGGGGTAGCAGGAGTATACTGGATATACTCTCATATAGCGGACGGTGTTAGGTTCTTGGTTCTTGTTTGAACAGGACCTCGCGATCACTCCGCACATTCGCCAGTCGAACGAGGTAGTTTATTTTTATGTTATAAATCACAAAATTTAACATGGTCTTATCTATCTCTGTCATCACGCCAGATCCCTTGCGGGGTAGGCAGAGAGAACAAAATTACAATAGGTTCTTCTTATATATATTTCTGACCTTAAATGAGCTGTGTCAAGAAAAGAAATCTCAGGTTTGTTAATAACAATGGATCACCTTTAGACGTAGAACTGATAACGCAAAAGGTTAATCCGATGATTAATGATACGTATGGGTGTATACAAAAGCAACGTGTTTAAAATGTCACGCATTTACCTACGCGATGTCATTGTATGAGAATAGAATAGAATAGAATACACTTTATTGTACACCAGCATAAGCAAGAACAACAAACAAAGAAAATAAAATATACACATATAAATGGTAGCACAATTGGCGGCCTTATTACTAACAGCAATCTCTTCCAGGCAACCAACATTCCAAAGAGCAGAAGAGAGAAATAGGGCAGTTGGTGGCGTACACTATCATTGAATTATTTACATTTAATTAATCTAAATACTAATCTACATACATAGACCTACATACTACATACACACACACACATATATATTTATATATATATATATATATATATATACATGTACACATATACATCTATATACATATACTTACACACTAATACATACTAATAGGTAAAACACAATAGAAGAATTATGAAAGACAAGAAGAGAGCAAATGATTTTTTACCATAGATTTAAAAGGAGCTCGTGTATTTGCTCGTCTGATAGACACGGGCAATGCATTCCACAAACGTACAGCTTGAACTGTAAAGGATTTATTAAAGAAGTTTGTGGAATGCATCGGTGTGTTCAGTTTCAGGTTTTCCGATGACCTTAAGAACCTTGGATGTGTTTCGTGGATGAACTCAAATCGTTTTTTGAGATAAGGAGGAGATGTTGGATTAAACAGAATACTGTATAGAAGTGATAATATGTGAGCGTTCCGGCGAAGTCGAATAGGTAGCCACTTGAGCTTTGCGCGAAAAACAGAGACATGATCATATTTGCGTAGACCAAATATGAATCGTATGCAAAAATTTTGGAGTCGCTCAAGTTTATTCAGTTGTTCTTCTGAAAAATCTAGATAGCTGGTGTTTGCATAGTCGAGGATAGGAAGGAGAAGTGATTGAGCGAGCGCAATTTTAGTGGCAGTAGGGAGAAAATTTCGCAGCCTTCGCAGTGAACCTGCTGAGGCGAAGATTCTCCGACTAATGTCTTGAAGCTGCGGTCTCCAAATAAAATTAGTATCTATGTAGATACCCAAATTTTTGACTGTTTTACTAAAAGGTATTATAATGCCGTCAAGCATGATCTTAGGAAGATGCAACCAGTCGATGCGTGTGGTCATTTTGGAACTACCAACAATGATAACTTGAGTCTTTGATGGATTCACGTTGAGGCCGTACATCTTACTCCATTCGCATATTTTTGCAAGGTCCCTATTAATTGAAGTAATAGCCTCCGACAACCTGGGTAATGGAGCTTGACTGTAAATTTGGAGATCATCTGCGTATAGGTGGTAGGAACAATTTAATTGATTGGATATGGTGTTAATAAAAACAGCGAAGAGTAAAGGAGATAGAACGCAACCCTGTGGGACACCAGCATCGGTATCGCACTACGAAGAGTAAGAATCTTCAATGCGAATACGTTGCCGGCCGCCAAACAGGTAATTACGAAACCATTCAATCACCGTTGGAGATAAGTTTATAGAGCGTAGCACACCAAGAAGAACTTCTAAGTCTACAGTATTGAATGCGTTACTAAAATCAAGCAGTGCTATTATTGTTAAATTGCCCTTTTCCATATGAGGTATATAATAAGGACCCATTAATATGTGTTGGCTTAATTTAGCAACATGTTATACATTATGTTAGTATGTATACCTGGAGAAGCTATTTCAAACATAAATGGCGTGTAACTTGATGACAACAGGGTTAGCAGGGATGTTTGGGTTTTCATAGATAATAATCTTATGTTTCTTGAGTTGTGTAAACAATTTCTCATTGGACATGAAGACATATTTTAGAAATAAAACTTAGTAATTGATCCTTACACACCTTATCTATGAAATTGCCGATTTTTGATACTGGCTAGTGTGAATATCGATATCTTTCATTCTATTTAGAATTCCAAATTTAAATTAATTTTATAATACAGCATGACATTTTTAAATCAGCTATTCATTGGTTTTCCCGCCGTGGGATTTTTCTTCGATATCACTGTTTCTGTAACCATGGACAAATCGCAATTGCGTGCTATTACCGAAATCGAGTTAGTCGTGGCACCAACGCAGCACAGACACTGCACACAATTTTAACTACGTGTATGAACAATATGCGTTTTTGATTCGATCGCTTCTGTTCTGGCAATTTTGATATCAACAATAAGCCCCGTGGCTGACCGGAGACAAAACTCGAAAGCGATGAATTGAAAACTATAGTGAAAGGAGATTCATCTCAAACTACGTCCGAACTTGCAGCAACCTTCAACAGTAAGATAAAAAAGGTCGAAAAGTGGGTACCGTATGAACTCACTGGACAACAAAGCAAAATCGCGTCGAAGCTTGTCTTTACTTGTTGAATATGCACACAAATTAGAGGATTCTGAATCGGATTGTCACTTGTGTTGAAAAGTGGATCCTGTATGACACTCGAAAACGTCCCAAACGCAATTTTTTGTGTGGTGGACCTGTGCCGGCTTTTTCATTACAGTTTCTTAAGACCTGGCCCAATAACTACTGCAGAGGTGTACTGTAAATAATTGTAAATAATGATGGACAAGCTCGCTGTCAAACAACCGTGACTTGTCAATTGCTCCAGTCCACTCCTTCTTCATGACAACACTCTTCCACACACCGTACAACGGGCCCTCTGAAAACTACAGGAGTTACGACTGGAAACTCTCCGTCACCCACCATTTGCTCGAACTAATTTCAATTTTCTGCGGAATTTGTATAACTTTTTACAGGGGACAAATTGCACCCCAACGCGGCGGTGAAAAATGCTTTTAAAAGAGTTCATCAATTCTCGTCTCTAGGATTTCTATAGCAGAGGTATCAACGAACTTCCATTAAAATGGCAAAAGTGCCAGTCGACAATAATGACCAATACATACCAGCTGTAACATAATAAACGCAAGACCTGAAAGTTTAAATTTGAAAGTGTGGTTTTCGTTTTGACTTTATGAAGCAATTCTCTAATCGGGGTGTCTGAGGTCTTGCGTTTATTATGTTACACCTTGCATATTATTAATTAAAAAACTTAGATTTTTTCTATGTAAAACGGCAATTTCACAGGTAAAGGCCTAATATAAAGAAAATTTTAACACCATCTGTTATAATCAGGTACCTCAGGATTCGTTCCTGGCCAAATTTCTTTAACTCGGATGTATATATAGAATATGATACTGGGTTTGTCATAACCTCTACATGGTTGCCGTTACCGCGATGTCGAGAAAATACCAAATGAACAATTTGAGGTCGTAGGTAAGAGGAAAGTCAACGTCGATAGAAATTTCATATAACACACAAACGCTCCCTATTACACCGACACGTTAATTCGCGTCTGGGTATTTCTGGAATTTCCATTGTTATCAAACATTTCATGTCACATTGCTTAGTTGAATTCATTTTGATATAATTTTGAGGTCATTACTTTAATATGCAAGTACTTTGTAGAGAGAAATGGTTATTATCGTAACGTATCGATCCCCGCACGAGATAAATCTTTGTGTAAGTCACAATTATGTGTTTCGGTCTGGATATTTATGTATGTCAATTTGATGATGGAACCCACGACACAGGAAAAATTTCTAGAACGGTGCTATGTTTTGTGGGGCAAAGAAATGTACTATATAGGTTAATTTAGTTCGTTGCCCGTGTTACTAAGAGCTGTACTACCAGTATTAACGGACAATAATTCTTTCCTGTATTGATACCGACGGGTCTAATAGAAGCAACGCGGTATTAGGTAGGCAGTAATAGGTATTTGATACATTATAGCATGTAACAAACTGGTGAACCGGGCGTCCTAAGATGTAAGTGGTTACATCTTGCGACGACAGACCACGCCAAAGACAATTGACCTAATTGACAAGAAAAATGGGGACTAAATAAAAAGGTGAGCACCCCGCCGTGTTAGAACTTAATCATTTGGCCTGGATTGTAGTTAGTAGAATCGTTCGTACACAGACTATATTTAGACGAATATCTCATCAAGTGTCTTGTCTAGGCTACAGCTTGAGCCACTTGATTTATAAGACCGATATTCGTGAGTTTAAGTTTTTTTCTGGACACTAGCTATTATTCCTGTATTGTGGGTGCATTTACAAACATTAAAATTCACATGCAAAAACACCCAGACCAAAACAAACATTTGTGGGTCACACAAAGATTTGTCTCGCACGGGAATTGAACCCGCGACTACTCAATCCAGTGAGTGGAGCGTCTCAAGCTCTTAACCACCAAGCCGTTCGTTAATAATTACCACACAAGACAATCTCTATGTTGTTGTTTGTGTGACTAACAAACTTCTTTTTCTTTAAAATATAGCACTTAGCCATAGTTACTATGAGTAAGTCTTTTATGGCTGGATTCAATATTCAACTCATGGATTTACTGTCAGTAGGATTTTGACAGATTTTTAATACAAAATATTTCAAAATTCTATCCCTAGTAAGCCAATCTATCCTTGATTTGAATATTGAAACCGGCCGTTAGTAACTACGGCTAAGAGATCATATTTTAATTAAATTAAAACTTTTAGCGCCCTGGAAAAATGCCAATGTTATAACCCCTCCCTAAATTATTAAAAAGAAACAGTTAAAATGCCGATGTCCTATAACAAGTACATCTCTAAGCAAGTCAAGAACCTCCGTAACCGACGGACGTATAAAATTCGAACTATGAGAACGAAGCAAGAAAGAGACGTGTGTAAGAAAAGAACCTGTTGGAACTCTGTACTCTCTGCCTAACAGACGAGGGATCCGGGGTGATAATATAAATAGCTTCTTATGCGAACCCTATTTCTATTCGTTTCTTTAAAACCCGTTCGGATCACTGTTCTATGTGTCTACCCCTCAAGGGACCTGGCGTGTTAACAGAGTTTTCTATGCAATGGTTGAGCAAAGTGGTATTTATAAGTTTAGGATCCGTGCTGGTATCAAAGCTGGTAGGTTTTGAGCGTCTGGGAGAAGTTCAAGCCCACGGTAAGTGTCTGGCAGTAATGAGTTTTGGTTTTTAACAATATTCTCTGGTACATATTATACATGGTGCTGGCCCAGGTAATGGCCTAATGCCTACTGTTACCTGATTATAAAAAAACACTTCAGTAAGTAACATCTACCTACCGAGCTCTCCGAATATCATAGCTAGGATAAAAATCTGGAACACCGGCCGGCTGACAAGCCGCGCCGCATCTTGCGCTTAGTGTTTTTAATACACTAAATTAGTACTATTATAGAGATGTTAGTTATTGATGAATTCTTTTTTTTAGTTTTTTAGTACCAGGGAACAGTAGTAGTGGATACATCACCTGGGCTTTCGCTCCAGGACGACTAAAATAGCACGGTTTATAAAAACCAGCTTTCATATTATGACGTAGGTTAGCCATTAAACAATATATAAAAACCATTTTTATGCACCTTTTGTATTAGACTACTCACACACAGAATTCTAACTTTCATAAAATATCGTGGATCTAGCTCACCTGGGATCTTGGTCCACATAATTTGACAGTCAACCTCAATTCATCCTAATTAGTGTCTGAAAATGTGTAATAGATTTTAACTTGAACAAACAATGATGTATAAACATTCGACCCTTGAGACAAAGTAAAACAACCTTCTTTAACAACCTTTATTACAACGCCGTCCTTGTTCCCAGCTTTATCAATGGACCTTTATACAGATAAGCTGAAAACATACAAGTTAAGTCTTTGATGTACATGATATTCCGGGCAAGAGCGAGTGTGGAATTTTTGTTATGGTATACACATTATGGTATTGCAAAGCAGCATATTATTGATAGACTTACGGAAGAAGAGAAAAGAAGAACCCTTAAGCTACCTCAGTACCTATATAATCAGCCTATACTGTCCAACAGCTGGGCACTGGTCTTCTCTCATAAATCGAGGTGACGCATATTAGGTCATATTTCACCGCGCGGATTCAGCGTTAGTGGCCACCTGCTGTAGAAACTCGAGCTTAACGACAAGGTTTCACAATAAGGAGTAATCGGGACCAATGGCTTACCGTACCCTCCAAAGACGCAAACAATTAAATATGAAAATACCACAAACGGTTACTCATCACAGCCCGACCGAACCGAACGCTGATTAAACTTGATGAACGCTAATAAAATCGCGGCCGCACAGCGCTCCGAATGCTTGGCAGTGCACTCGTATATACCACTGGCACCAACTGAATTTGATTGGAATAGACCGGTACTCGGAATGAACATCATCACCGATTGGGTACGTATAACACCGAATCTTCTTACATGGCGACCCTGTCAAGACAGCGCCGCTAACCCACGCGACGTAAGGTCGCGAGTGCAGAGTGCACTTAATCTATTACGTCTACCATACCTATAATCAGGTACTTTTACACAGGTAAAATCGACATGAATAGCCTTTTAGCAAAGCAACTGATAAAATAAAATTAATAACTTAAATTAAACACTTATATTTCCTTCGACAGCTCTATGATATATTAATCGCAAATGATATGATTTATGAATGCTAAAAACACACACACTGTTATGCCCATATTCGCCAATCGGGGGTGGCAGAGGTAAACTGCGTATACCCATATTTCGCCGACGATGTTGGGTCCCACGTAATAGGGGGTGAGCCTGTTGTCATATACCGGGCAAAATTCCAGACTCCGAATTGAATCTGGGAATATTTCTGAAGACAAACTACATTTGTCTGACCTAGGATTTGACTTCGTGATCACAAAGCGCGGCAACGAGGCAGTAAATTAATGGTAAACTGATACAAAATTTATATGACACAGCGAAGCGTCTTTGAACCTGCCCTAAACTGCATCAATCGAACTGAACATGTGGCGCTCATCATCATCATCATCATCATCATCAGCCTATAACAGTCCACTACTGGACATAGGCCTCTCCAAGTGCACGCCACTGGGTACGATCCTCGGCTACTCGCATCCAGTTTCTGCCAGCCGCCCTACGAAGGTCATCGCTCCACCTAGCCTGAGGGCGTCCTGCATTACGTTTGCCATGTGGCGCTCGATTACATAAAATTCTAACACGGTCTTTGGTAGTCCACAGTGCACCGATCACCATCAGTAAATTCTTTTTCTCCAATATTTCCGGGCATGTAATTCTAAAATCTTGATAAAAAAGAAGCTTTCGATAAAAATAGCCTCGAGACAACACCAAGATAATTAACAAAATTAAACAGAAACAATGAACTCCGAGCAAACACCAGCCCGCAGCCCCACGACGTAACTCCCGGCTGATCAGAATCACCCCTAAACTTTGTGATCGGACTTTGAATTGAAAAAACTTGTAGAAAAACGGCGCTCATTTTTGATGCCCACTCAAACGAAACGCGAAAGTCTAATGGAAGCCGCGGAATTTTAATCCACGTTAATCCAACAATGTGTGGCTTTGGAATGGGCGGTAATAAACGCGTGTAAGTGCTTTAATATTAGCTGAAATACAATGACTACTTTTATGGTCCCAGTTCGGCCTGTGTGGCCTATGGTTACAAACATTTGTTAGGTTCCGTCGGATATGGATTATTTTCACATTTTTCCTTTAGTTAGTCAGTCGTAATTGTACGTTTAAAATAAACATGAACTGGTATTACCAAATTTTAGACTTAAAAAAGTATTCGCTGCCTTCATGAAATCGGCATTCGCTGCTACAACAAGATACCGATTTCGTGTTAGATTTGCCACTAGACAGATTTCAAAATTATATTAAAATTTCACTAATGAGTAAAGGATATTATACTGTTATTGATTTTTAAATGGTAAGAATGCTTTTACACTAATTGCTTCATGTTTACAAGAATATGATGTCAAGTGCATCGTGACCTGCCAAATGAGTGTTCTGTCTCTGCTAGTGACGGCTCTGTGGAGCGAGTCACTCTCCTCCCTCCAATATGGTCGAGGAGAGTGATGGCTGCTTTTCAAGTTATACTCGTGAAAGGACGGATCAGTCTCCACCAGCAGCACTCGCTGTTGGTCGAGTCTTATCCGGCCTCTATCTTTTGACTGATTAAACCTGTTGAACTTTGGCTTGTTCGGTATGACACTGGAGCTATGACCAAGTATTTTTTTCGCACTCATTATATATTTTATACTAAGCAGTTTTATTTTTCTTGTTGAGATTCACTGGCTTATACAGGACCTTATTTTTTAAATTATTGTTTTTTTTTTTAATTATATGCCTTTGTAAAAGTATTCATTTTGTTAATGAAAGGACTGCGTAGACACTGATTAATACCATGAGTGTAAGTACATTTACGTTTAACCTATACTTATATATACTCTTAACTCGTTCTGTATTATTCTCCCATGCCCCATGAATGCATTGTATACAAAAAGAATTGTAATACTCACATTTTAAAAGAGTTACCCTAGAGTTTCTTGCCCTTCTTTACATTAATGACATTCCAAACGGTTGGTAGAGTTCTAAGTAATCACTTACATTTTCTTTCTTGACTATTCATAAGTACTTCTTGGTCTACATGAATAAAAACTTTTGGTTTTGACTTTGACGACTCACTAAAGAAAAAAAGTTAAATGTACATTGAACATTATAATTTAGTAAATATAAAAAACTCAATGCTGCGACAAGCTTTTAGATCTTAAGTTCCTGACCCGGACCTCGATTACAATTTTAGCTTTCTACCAATTTGTTTCTCTCATTATCTCGGCTTTCTACTTGTATAAAAAATGTATCTAAATGTAAAATGTATCTGAATTAATCGCTCATTCTCTGGCCTTGCACTTATGACAAAAAGTTTTAATCTCGGGATTTATTACTCAAGGTAAGATTTCTGATTCCTTTCATACTCCATTCCTATCAGGTTTACGGCAATAAGATGAAAAATAACTTTTATCTCCCAAGTTAAGGAAGAGGATTTATACTTGGCAAGATTTATTCAAAGCAATAATATGTTATATAGAACAAAATTCCTCTCAGTGACATGGTGTATCAATATATCATCGGTTTCGTCACCTTTTTACGAAATTAGTAATATAAGTTGTTAAAAAATCTTTAAAAAAAACCGACCTTAAAAAAGCAAAGTAAATATTTAAAGTCGGTACCGGTTAGTGCAGTCGGTTACTTGGCACCGAATTCAAATTTTTATTTTGTGCTTTTTATTTTTCGGTTTTATTTTTTCATAAAAAAGATTTTTATTTTACAATTTTAAGTGACAAGTGAATTATTTACTAATATTTTTTTAAAATTATCAAAATGGATTCATAATTGGTGGAATGATCGCGTAACATACATACAAAAAAAACATACAGTCGAATTGACAACCCCTTTTTTAGAAGTCGGTTAAAACAGCGTGCTGTCAAGTTCATTATCATTTATTAAAGTTGTAGGCTGAAAAGGATAGCAAATCAGCTCGATAGCCTTACGTTAACGTGAACACATCAGAGTTAAGCCCTCAGGTAAAGTTATCATAATGTTGTGGAGAAAAACTAGTGTGAAAGGTTAACATATAAACTCAATAACGTTACGCTAACCTCAGTGTATTCATGCTAAACTCTCTGAACCATGACTCTGAACACAACCGTGTGTGTGTGAATGATCTTCGCCATTGGCCTCAGGGACTTTACAGCTTCATAGGGCAAGATGAACACAACCACATGCATAATTTATAAAGAGACACGAAGTTCCTAAGTTTTAATTTTCCTCTGGTGCGGTCTTTTTTAATCTCGCTCACGTGATTTACATCACGTCAGAGAGTAAATTTACTAAAAAGTGATACACATTGATGATCAAAGAAAGCCTTATACTAAAGGCCTCTTTTCCCACCCTTGAATGAAGTCTAAAGTAGTTTAATCGACAATCGATCAACTTGCTAGTAAATATATGTACGAATTTAACCATCTCTGAGTAGTTCTATCCGACGATTAAATTAATAAGTTTTAATTGCCGTGTAAGGCTAATCGAGAAGGAACTAACCGGTACTTTATTCGAGGGTGGTAAAAGAGGCCTTTAGTATAAGGTTTTCTCTGATCATCAATGTGTTTCACTTTTTAGTAAGTTTTTAGTAGTAAGGAAACTCTTCTGAACTCATAAGTTATAATGAAACACGTTTCTTTAATGAGGTCGAAATTAAATCTTCTTCTATCTCGCTCACGTGGTGCACGTCACTTCGGCAATTCAATTTACTAAATAGTAATGCACTTTGATGAAGATAGCAAAAATTCATAAAATATTCAATGAAACAATAATCATTCAGTCTAAGGCACTGTACAGACACGCATGTACATCACCAAACACCACGTACACACCAAGTTCGCCGACGCACCGACAGAACCCGGCGACTTGGTGTTGGCGTATATTTTGACAAATTTACGTCGGCGGCTTGCACTCGCTAGGGCTGACTGGCAATAAGTCGGCGGCTTGCGTAAGGTGATCAGTTCACCGGCGATATTCAACATCTTATTAGTCACAAGCTACTATCACTAAGGTTCATAGACGAAGTTTTTGAGTGTGGGAGGAAAGAATGACTCCACGGAGATTGCAAATATGTTCATGGAGCACTTTAAAATGAGGTCTCCGTTGGGCCCACCGACTCTAAACACTGTGGCTGAGACGGACTGTCCAGGAAAGGAGCTACCATTACTTTTCTCAGCCAAACAAGTTAAGGAAGCTATAAATTACATGAGTCGTGGCAAATCTCCTGGACATGACGGGCTCAGTATCGAGCATTTTAAATTTGCGGGAGTTCACCTCCCGAGACTCCTGTCCCTGCTTTTCACGATGTGCGTCAGTCATTCATACCTTCCAACGGAATTAATGAAAACTGTAGTGGTACCCATTGTGAAGAATAGAACAGGGGATATCTCGGACACGGGAAATTACCGACCGATCTCCCTTGCGACGACAACTGCCAAGATATTGGACAGTTTGCTTGATGGTTATTTGTCAAAACATCTCAGCTTGCACGATGCACAGTTCGGTTTTCAGCCGGAACTGTCAACTGAAAGTGCTATCTTAGGCCTCAAGCATACTGTCCAATACTACATTGACAGGAGGACGCCTGTGTACGCCTGCTTCCTTGATCTGTCCAGGGCCTTCGACCTTGTATCGTACGATGTACTCTGGAAGAAGCTCAGGGACGGGCGTCTACCGGCACCGATCCTCAATATTATTAAATATTGGTATTCGAACCAGACTAATAACGTAAAGTGGTCGAATGCACTTTCGGAGTCGTATAAGTTGGAGTGCGGTGTAAGGCAGGGGGGGCTGACGTCTCCTAAGCTCTTCAACTTATACGTTAATGACCTGATTGTTGAGCTCAGCAGTATGCGTGTCGGATGCCATGTACACGGCGTGCCTGTCAATAACATGAGCTATGCGGATGACATGGTGCTGCTGAGCCCAACAGCGGCAGGTATTCGAGAAATGTTGAAGGTATGTGAGTCTTATGCGGCCTCACATGGATTAATATATAACTGTAGAAAGAGCGAGTTCATGGTCTTTAAGGCCGCCGGTAAATGCCCAGAAACAACACCTGACATTACCCTAAATGGCGTGAACATAAACAGAGTCCATAAATTTAAGTATTTGGGGCATTTCCTCACTGACGACCTTAAGGACGATGATGACATTGAGAGGGAGCGCAGGGCTTTGGCGATCCGAGGTAACATGCTGGCCCGCAGGTTCTCCCGCTGTACCGATCAGGTCAAAATCACCCTTTTTAAAGCCTACTGCCAGGGTATGTACACGGGAAGCTTGTGGGTCCAGTACACCAAAAGGTCGTTGAGTAACCTGCGCACGCAGTATAATAACATTTTCAGGATATTGTTGGGGCTGCCCCGCTTTTGCAGTGCCTCAGAGATGTTTGCGAGAGCGGACACTGATGGCTTTGCCGCCATCATGCGTAAGAAAACTGCATCACTGCTGCGCTGGGTGCGGGGCAGCCGTAACAGCATTCTGGAGATGGTGGCGGAGAGTGTGTCTTCTCGTATCCTTAAGCAGATGGTGTGGAGGACGATCAATTAGGACCGTTATTTGTTATTTTAGTTATTTGTATTGTTTTC
Source organism: Phalera bucephala (assembly GCA_905147815.2). Lineage (NCBI taxonomy): Eukaryota > Metazoa > Arthropoda > Insecta > Lepidoptera > Notodontidae > Phalera > Phalera bucephala. The sequence continues at coordinate 12,486,648 of LR990630.1, read as the reverse complement.
GTTTTCTCCTTTTACTAACACTAGGCATAAGTCGTCTGTATACTAACACTTTGGATCAATGTTGTCCGTAAATAAAGAATTTATTATTATTATTATTTTCAACTTGTAAAGACGTGAAGTGGCAAACATTAACTTCGTTAAAAAACCTGCAGATATGTTCAAATTGTCTTAATTCTCAACATTTTGACGAAAATAGTGTCCAACTCCTTTTCTCTTTACAGTATCATTTTTTTGTACACGATAACATCGCTTCTTTGTATACGTATTGTATATATAGTCGTACAAGTATCTTTTGGCAGCGGGCCAACGTTATCAAGTAATGATCTGAGATGATCAAGTGAAATATCACTTCAGGACAGTCGCAGAATTGCAGTTTGCTATGAAATTTACGCAAGTTCTTTTTTTAATTAGTAATCTGTTGTAATATATTCTAAGTAAGGAAGTAAAAAAAAATACGAAATGGTAACCCTAATTTTAAACCAAAGCCCGACGTTATCCAAGTGCCAAAAGATCCGTGTCATACTATACTGTCGAACTTCTCTGTATTTTGTACACGTCTACGTCGCTTCATTGTATACGTATTGTACATACACTTTGCAACGTTGTTGTGTTACAAAGCGCTGTAAAAAGCTTATGTCGTAAACCGTGCATAATGTTGACGCCGTGACACGCTCACTTCGGGCGTGAAACGCTCTCCTATAAGCTAGGTTATATTAAGGCCCTTATTCGCTATATTCAAACACGGCACGTCACGATAACTTCGAGTAATTATCGTGTATTGTATTCTGTATGCCACTGGAGTTAGTGTTGTAAAAATGAGCCCTGAAGCGTTGAAACACGTAGACGACGCGAGCGTTTTAAGCGCCGACTCGAGTGTTTTTACAACACTAACTGGAGTACCATCAAAGGATTAATTTCAAAGTTATCGCAATCAGTCGCGATACATATTTTATTTGACGACTAGTTCGAACAGTCGCGGGTTGATTTCCGCACGGGACAAATGTTTCTGTGTCCTACATATATTTATTTCCTTCTAGGTGTTTTTGTATGAGAATTTCATGTCTATAAACGCCCTCACAACACAGGAATAATCCCTAGTGCGGAGCTACGTTTTTTTAGTTAATTGGCCATAGCGAATAAGGCCCTGCACTTTTATACAATGTACGTCTTATCAAATCTTGTAAGTCTTATCTGATGGAAAGGTCAAGAGTCTCCGTGGCCGGCAAGCGTGTATGAGACGAACTATGAGAGTCGAGGAAGCCAGAGAGGTATGTAAGGAAAGAACCTGTTGGAACTCTGTACTCTCTGCCTACCCCGCAAGGGATCTACCGTGAGGTTATAGATAGATAGATAGATAGATACGTCTTATCAAATAAGTAGCAGCGCATTGTATATAGACCCGTTCACTCTCCTCCCATCAGCCGCTACCGCCGTCCGAGGCATGTTCTCACCGATCCTCCCGATGCCCTTACATCCCTTCTTTTGGATACCAGGATCAGACACCGACCTTGGCGGCGTGGTCGAAGAAAACTTTGCCCGCCGGCCGGTGCAAAACACCACGGCGAGACACCTACTATACCCACGCCCCGCGGCCAACAGCGTAGACCATTCACACACACACACACACACACACACACACAAAACCGTTGACACGGCCTTTGTACAAAGTACACCGCTAATTTCGTTGAACAGATTTTCACCGGACCTGTCAAGCTAACCGAAGGAACTTCAACCATGGTATCGCCTTTTCTTTTTTACACGGCACGTTTTATTAATGGTCTAACTTAAAACTCAGGATCCCTGTTCGTCTTTCTCTCGAAAGAAAATGTAATATCGTATGAACGTCTCGCTGTTTCTATGCTTATAAACAAACTAGCTGTGCCCGCGGTTCCACCCGCCATTTACCACGGAGCTTAATCAGATTAATTATTAATCACCCCCGCTTAGGGAATATAGGCGTGACGGTGTATTAATGATTAACGGTTACAATTACATTTTGTAACCTTTAACGATTGCGATTACACGTTTAAGCTTTAATCATGATTGGATTGAATACAGTTTATTCTTGAATCATGCTTAATGTTCTTCCCGACTTTTTTCCTTTTAGTCGGCGGATTTCCAAATCACCGTAGCGTGATGTTTAAAAATATATTATATAATATATAATCCTCCTCAAAAATTGGGCTATCAAATGATAAAATACTTTTTCAAATCCGACTGGTAGTTTCAGAGATTAGTTGGTTCATACAAAAAAAGCTCTATAGCTGTATTACATTAGTATAGATTAAATGTGCAGTGCAAGTGCGATTTATAAGGCGATGGAATAAAACACTAGCTAACCTTACAATTTTTAAAAGTTAGCTTGTAAACGCGAGTTGAAATAGCGTTCGTGCGAATAAGGAATTACAAGTCTCCATTATTACGGGACGTAGAGCGAATTATATTATATAATAGGGATTAGGGTTATCAGTACAGATGACTTTGTTATGAAGCTATACTCTTTTTCAGCCTGACGTAACGTAATATTTTACTATATTTTCTGCCAAAAGACGCCTACTGCAGGACAAGGGCCTCCGACCTAAGATTTCCACGACGACCGGTTTATCTAATACTAGTTTCTGTCCGCGACTTCGTCCGCGTTCACTTTACACAGAAACCTGTAGAGACACATTTGATGAATACGCACCTTTCTGTATGAGGCACATTGTCATGTCGTGCCAGTCAGTCATCGCTCTGCATTCGAGCCATTCAGTCAGGTTGCACAAATAAATATGGTACCATAAACATTAGTACTTTATTTACATCAGAATTATGGAGTATAATGGAATGTTCCTCAGCAGCAGCTCAGCAACCAATATTATTCGGCATAAAAACCTTACATTTTTGCGGGATAAAAAGTCTTGTTTTTATTCCGGTAATAAACTATCTGTGCGCTAAATTTCATTCAAACCCGTTTAACCGTTTTTGCGTGATTGAGTAACAAACATCTAAACATACAAACTTTTACATTAATAATATTAGTAGGAAGTAGGACTACAGCTCAACAAAAGAAACTCTAAAGATGAAACAAGAACCGTAAATACGAGTAACCAAGACTTCACTTTCGTCTTTTATTACGACAGATACTAGAAAACATTTAGCTTAATAGTTATTTTAGTGCTCGATGTACGCACAACTTGAGCAACGCTCTTTCATGACTCATTAAATGTAGTGCTACTCTACGTTTTAGTAGTCAGAGGGCTTAGCATGAAAAGATGGACGATAGCGTAACGCTAGCGAGTTGATATACCATCCTTATCACACTCAAAATTTGCTAAATAAACGCGAGCGTGATAGCACCCTTACTGGCTAACGTCACGCTTACGTCATTATTTTCGCGCTAGGCCTTTAGTTGTTTTGGCTTATAGCTCCCCTGATGGTACATTTCTTTTAAGTTTTAAAGCTAAAAGAATATATTCTTATTTCGCTTTTGTTGTAGAGACAAGAGAGTATTTTCTACTAAGTAGATATATTTAATCTACATAAGATATTTTATTTGAAATCATGCAGAATGTTAGCATGTGATATCATTTTTAATTAGAACCAAAATTACATTGTAAATAGGTATTTAGAATACAAAAGTTATAAGAATCGTTATATTCATAAAATCTTATATTCTCGCCTTGATTGCTCCCATATACTTGTCTAGAAAATGAAAATGTATTTAGTAACGCGCAAGTATTCTGATACGATAAAGATTTTTCACTTGAAAGGTCTTCTTTTAATAATCGATTTTTGTTTGTATTGACGCACATAACAAAGAAGTACTTCTATTTGACCCGTGTGTGTGAATTATCCACGCTGTGCCACTACCAACCACTACGCTCCACTACGCTCGAGCCAGAAGAGCAACGGGGCAACTAGCTCAAGGGCGCCTCAAGGAGGAACGGCCTCGGCTCGGGTAGTGGCTATGGGGAAGGGCATATACTAGGAGTCTCGCCGTGGTGTTCTGCACCGGGCAGCGGGCTATGGTTTCTACGACCTCGTCAATGAGGTCGGTGTCTGATCCTGTGACTGTTTGACCCAAAGTGTCACGCTAAAAGAGATAACAGGCTAAGCTAAGCTAACATGATAATTTATATGAATTATCTCACACGGAATATGTAATGAATTACCTACTTTCAAATTCAGATGAAGTCCCTCGAAGTAGTGTCGCAACTAATTATAGCATAATATTATGTATAAAATGTATGCTAACTTTGCATATATATTTTAATTGGAACAAACTTAGCGCGCGCCAAATATGCATTAGACGGTGTTCCGCCAAGCTTGTAGCGCTATAAAATTCATGCCATGTAGTTAAAGTGTAATGTAAATTCATCTTATATGCTTAAACTCTAATGCAAATTCCTTGTTTGCCTTGAAATGGTCCGTATTTAATTAGGGAGGTGACCGACCGCTTAATTTATTTTAAAAGACAAATAGAATAGACAAATAGTTTGATCGTACATTAGCGAGTTTTAATTGTATAAAGTGATAAATTTTAAATGTATGTACCTAAATATACGCTACCACTACGACCGTTATCCCAGACGGGGTAGTCACAATCAGTCGTTCTAAATGGTTTAATATTCCGGAGATTAAAATCGCTCGGGAGATGATTGATGTAAAAAATTGCGACTAGTTTGCACATCATCGAGTTTTTCCACAAAACTATTACGTCATGTTAAATCCTGAGGCACTCGAGATTAGATCGAAAGTATTCAACTTAAATAAACGGGAGTTTATTTAAGTGGAATACTTTTGCGAATGTTTATGTTTATGTTTATTTTTATTTATTTTTCTAAACACAAAGGCTTACATTCTAATTGGTGGATACACAGTTTGATATCAAAGTATACTTGCACACCTTTGTGAGAGACTGGTAACTGCACTAGGATAGTGATATCCTGTACGACAGATTACCAGGCCCCCAATACATTTATAGGTACTGTAGATTAGTGACAGCTTGAAATATGTAAGTATCATTTATGTTGAAATGTGAGCGCGCGCGCGTGTGTGTGTGTGTGCGTGTGTGTGTGTGAGTGTGTGAGTGTGTGTGTATGCGTGTACATGTTTGTGTTCCAAATATGAACATAATAAGTAATTATAAGAAGCCAAATTAAATAATTATGTTATTTATTTATAATGTTGTATTAAGAAACAATTTTTAACAAATTTTCAGACTGATCATAGCTAAGATTTTGCAACCACGATATAACTGTCTCTTTACATTTGAATTTGGAAAGTGGATATATTGTTAGTATGCGATTAATGGTATTGTATAAGTGAGACCCAAGAAAACAGTACATCCTGTGTGACAACTTGTTTTTAAAATATTTTGATGGGCATATATTAGAGGTCTTTCGTCTCAGAATTTGTGATGAATGAGAATAAATGAGTTCGGAATGTTTATTTAAAACAGTGTTTAAAATAAAGAGCTGTCTAACTGTTAAAACCTGACAATATTGGTAAAGATCGGCAGTGGGATGAAAGAATGGAAGAGAATGGCTTACCTTAAGGACGGCTCTTTGAGCACGTTCCAATGGTAACATATACGTTTTTACACTACCAACCCATACAGTTACACAATAGGATAATAATGATTGGCATAGGGCAAGGTAGGTTTCTCTTATTACTTTTTTGTCATTTATGTGTCGAAGATTTTTAAAAACGTATATAAGCTTACGAATTTTAGAAGTTAAGTGAATAATATGGTTTTTAAAATTTAAATTGTAGTCTATTATTACGCCCAAGTCCTTAATGCTGCTAACAGCTTCTAGTTTGGGACAAGAGCAAGAGGCATTTAAGTTATAAGGACACTTATGAGCTATTATAATGTTCCTGTGGTGGAATACTTCATTTGTATTTTTAAGGGACATAGCAATATATTTCGTTTTGACTGCATTCAGGGACAACAGGTTAGTGGACAACCATTGCATAACCATATTGAAGCCAGTCTGTGCAACTCGATACGTTTCTTCCCATGTGTTACCCCAAAAGACTAGAGCTGTATCATCCGCATAGGCAAAAATGTTATCATTAGGTAGTTGAAGCTCGCATAGGTCATTAATAAAAGTAAGAAAAAGAGTTGGACCTAAGACACTACCTTGTGGAACTCCATATACTACCTCTAGATCCTCACTAACCCACTCATCTATTTTTACACATTGACGGTGATTAGTTAAGTAGCTCTCAAAAATATTTAGTTGGTTACCCCTCACTCCCAAAACTTCAAGTTTACGTAGTAGAAGTGGAGTAGAGACAGTGTCAAAAGCTTTTGATATGTCTAAAAATATTGAAATAACTTTTTGCTTTCTTTCCATTCCATTAATTATACACTGTGTGACATCATGAACAGCATCACAGGTAGATTTTCCTGCTCGGTAACCGTATTGAGTGTCTGAGATAAGGTTCTTGGACTCCAAAAATGACAGTAATCTTTTATTTATAAACTTTTCTAGTATTTTAGAAAACGATGGTAAAATGGAGATGGGACGATAATTGGACACACATTCTTTACCCCCACCCTTATGTATTGGAAGGATTACTGAATGCTTAAAATCATCTGGAAAGATGCCAGTTTCAAGGCAAAGATTACATATATGAGTGAGGGGCCCCACAAGAGTATCCAGATGTTTTTTTTATTAATGCGCAAGACAAACCATCTCGCCCCACAGAACAGCTGGACCTCATGTTACTTATCAGTGATTTTACTTCCTTTTCATCCGTGGAAAACATAACACACGAGTCTAAGATGCGAGCGGGAACGAGAGGGGGTGATTGCGCGGCTTTATCTTTTAATGATTCTGCTAAAGTTTTGCCTACATTGACGAAATATTCGTTTATATTATTTACAGACTGTTGTGGGTCATCGTGAGATATAAGTTCAATAGCCGAGTGCTTTGTTTGTTGTGTGTTCGTTATCTTTTTAATAATGTGCCATAGTTTTTTTGGATTATGTTTTGCTTTACCTAATTCTTCTCTTTCATACTGGCGTTTAACTTTTTTAAGGATAGAGTTGCAGAAATTTCGGTATCTTAAATATGTAACTTTAGCTAGCTCATTTTCAGGGTGTCTTTTTGATTTTAGATGTAGCTTATCCCTATTTTTTATACATCTTAGGATGCCTGGTGTCACCCAAGGTTTAATAATTCTTCTCCTTCTTGGAATTAGCCGTTTGGAGCTACATTGAATGAGTAAGTTTTTCAAAGAGGTAATCAAACATGAAACTTCTTCATTAGGATTGTTCAGAGAGAAAATAGGACTAAAATCAAAATCTTTAATCAGTGCGTCAAGGGCTACGTGGTCAATGTTGTCAATTATTTTATAATGATCATAATTAGTTAGATAACATTTTAGGTTTAGAATTATGCTATAGTGATCTGTAACAGTAGTAGGAGCAACGTAGCATTTAGCCGGAAATCTAGTTTTAAGGATAAAGTGGTCTAAACAAGACAAAATACGTGTGGGTAAATTAAAAGCTGGTAACATTCCATGAGATGCTAAAAGGTTGAGGTAGTTTTCAGATCTGGTGTCACTAGATGCTTGTGCTATGTCAATATTCAAATTTCCAGTCAATATAATATTTTTGTAAGAGCTCAGTGATAGTAACAACCCATCCAAAGTTTTCAAGAATCTACTTATGTTATTTACTTTAGGTGATCTATAAATTGCAATAACAGCCGTATTCAAATCCACTTTAATCAGTAAACAATTGGCATCAAATATATGTGGCTCAGAAATACTATACCTTTGGGTGGATCTGTAATAGACAGTAACGCCTTCATTTTGAGTTTGGTTATTTTTTGTATATTTGTAGTTATAGCCCTGCAGGGTAGGAATAACTGGATTAACAGGCAACCAGCATTCTGTGAGGATAATCAGGTCCCAGTCAACGTATGAACCACTTATGACTGCTAGAAAATTATCGATATTGCGTTTTAAGCTACGTATATTTTGCGTAATGATATTTATGGACCTTTTATCATTGTACATGGATTTGTGACATTCTTCAATGTTGCATACGCAGCTTTCTGCCGAAGTGATACAGTCTAGGTCATTGAATAGATTTCTATCGAATTTTAACGAAAACTGTATACAGGATCTTAAATCTTAGGTATGTAGAAATACAGAACATGGGGGTAAGTACTCTATGTATAATTATTTTATCGGCTCTATTATAATAAATAATCCAATGAAATAATTTAGTCAAACATGTAGTAGTCGTGGTTGTATATATATATAGTTGAACTTGGCTATGTAGTATTTTGTAGTAAAGTGGTGTAATGTGAGTATTATTATAATAATGTGTGAAGTTAAAAATTAAATAATATAAACTACTAGTTAAAATTTTGCATGCATAAACAGAAATAATGAGAAAAAATATTAATGATAATAAAAACAATAACAATTCTCTATCATTAATTAATTTAAGGTAACGCTGGTATCTAATAGCACAGAAGAATAATAATAATAAACTAATTATAACTAGTCAGATTGGTTTGTTTAAATTTGCGAGAGTAGCTTCAGAATCCACGCGAATTGATGATTCACCCTCTTTCTTTTTTATGTACACTCTTCCGTGAGCTGTCCAGCAGAAGGAGAATTTATTGGCATGTGCATAGCTTCTAGCTGCAGAATAGAGTCGTTTGGTTTTGTAAGTCAGGCTTTCCGATATGAAGACAGGCTTAACGGCGCCTTCTAGATTTAATGTTGTTGTAGATAACTTGTTCTTATGATTCTCTCTATTATATGTTTTAACTTTTGCAAGTACATTTTCTTTCGCTATCACTGACAAAAACTCCACGACTATGGGCTTTTCGGGAAGCGATTTGGATTTGAAGCGGTAAACATTGCGAATATCAGATTTTTGTATGGTCATATTCAATGTGTTACCAAGATTGACAATCATGTTACATAAATCATCTTTGTTTTCCGACCGTGTCTCAGGAATATTTCGGATTTCAATATTGGTTGCCCTAGTATTCCTCTCCAGACAGTCAATTCTCTCTTCAAGTGTCTTTATGTATTTTACTTTGTTGTGCCATTCATTTTGTAATTTATCAAAACTTTGTTTCAAATCATCATAGTGGTTTGACATTAACTCTACCGAGTTGCGAATTTCCAAATTCTGTTTAATAAGTTCATCTACGGACTCTTGCAACTTGTAATACAGCCTATCCTGTCTTTCCTCAAACAACGCAAACATACGATTTATTTCCTTTAATATATCATCGGAATTATCATCATTTTGACTAAGTTTGCGTCTATAGCGCTGAGTTGTAAAAGCGCTATCAGAGGCTTGAGTCGCTTGCAAGTTGTTATTTGAGTTAGAACCTGCACTTTTTTTGTTTGCAGATGGAGGAGTCCTTTTTAAAGACATAATTAAATGTAAAATACAATTATTGTAATCGCAAAAAGAACCTCTGTTCACTGAGGCTTGAACTCTCGACTAAAGTGGTGTCAACCCAACTGGTTACACAACTTGCTGTCTTAACTTATCAATCGTGGTGAATTAGGGGACTATAAGCACTCGAGCTTACGATCTTTGTGATTTATGTTGTCCTGGTACTTTTGGGTAATCAGTTGTTATAAAATAACAACTTAGAAAATATATTTGTTTCACTCTAACCTGTACTAAGTGTTCAGATGTCGGCAGCTTAAAACTTATCGATTGCGCTGTCGTCCTGGTATATAGGCATGATCTTGTTTTAAGTTTAGAGTCCTGTAGGATCTTCCTTCTCGTATTTTTCCAATATGGCCGCGGTCTTATATGGAAGACAACATAAGGAGAAACGAGATAGTACGATTTGTTCAATTTTATAAAATTATTTTATTAAAATCGATGTTTAAGTAATTTTTCAACGGAGCATAACACGGCACACGTCTAATCACTGCAAAAGCACGGACGGGAGGGGAATCCTACTAATATTATAAACTCGAAAGTTTGTGAGAATACATGTATAAATGTTTGTTACTCTGTCACTCAAAAACTACTAAACGGATTTTGATTATATTTATTTTATATTATTATTTTATATGTAATATAGCTTATACAACAGAATAACACATAGACTAAAATTATAAAGTTATTACAAAATAAACGAATACACAGCCGCGGGTAACGACTAGTGGTGAATAAATTGAAAACGAAATTTGCCTTAATTAAAATGGACAATTGAATGAATTAGGTCAAGGGAAGTATCTACACTTAAGGGAAATCCATAGTAAAATCAATTTGCAGAAGAGAACCGCCACTCAATCTCGTCCAGAGTAGAACTAGACAGTTGTATTCAGTAACGGTATTCGACACTTCTGACAGACTCTCGATTGAACTAAAATAGACTTGTAAAGTCGGTCACCTGTATTGTCTATCAAAACATTTGGAGCAAAACCGGGAAGGTTAGCAATTCGATGATATTGTCGGGCCAACAGTGAACTAGCCATTTTAAAATTTCAGCAGTTTAAATATGCCAATCTGTGTAAAGTCTTTTTGATAAAATATTTCTAAAGACATTTATTTTTGACTAACAAAAATATAAACTTGAAAAGATATTTAAAACACTGATTTAGAGGGCCAATTTTTGTTTCGTTTCGATCGCCTCAACAATACGACATTTGCAGATCGGCTTGTTTTACTTTAACCCGGCGATATATTCCCATAGTTTCAATTATTAAGTTTATTTTACATTCATATTTTAGTTTTGTATCTAATTTTTAAGTTGTAAATCATTATTCTTCAGTTTTTTTTCTGTTTTGGGTTCAAATCTTATAAAACCATTCAGATTGTAAATGAAAAATTAACGAACTTTTTTTAAACCATATTACTACTGCAAAAAATAGAAGAAATAAAAAATGAAGCCTGCTTTGATGGCAATAAGCTCATCCACAGAAATCAGATTATTATGCTGATTTCTGTGAGCTCTAGATGAGCAGACAGCATTCATAGGCTGCTTGAGATAATTTTGATAGGTATAGTACTGATATTCGAAATAATAAGTACGTACGTTTAGTATTTTTGACATCTCCGACCTTTAAAGATATGTTGTTAGAATATAACAAACATAAGAAACCAGTAATGGATGAAGGGATTCAACAAGGTCATAATGAAGTGTCTCGCTGCAAATCTCGACATCGCCGCTCACGTCACGCGCACCGCGACCCGGCGATCTCATTAGCGTCACGCTCGCCTTGAGACCGATGTCACGGGTGTCCCTGACACTCGTGACAGACTCTCGATTAAGAACAAAGGCAGTCCAGTCTTGTCGATCTATTATTGTCAGACAAAGTAGATGACACAGTATTTGCGGCAACTTTTGTCCTATGTTAGGTTAGTTTCACATCGGTATTTATAGCGTATCGTATCTTTGTATTATCAATGTGTCGTCAATGTGTTAATCGTATGTTTATGGGAAATCGAATCCTTGTATCATCAATATGTACAAAGCTAACCAGTTTGGACCCGACGGCCTTTCATTTCATGTTCAAACTAGCGTTATAAATGGCATTCGTACGATACGGAAATAGGTACCTAAAATACGCCCCAAGGATAAAGAAAGCGGTAAGTATCCTTTAATACGCAGCTTGTTTACTACCTTAATTTTATACAAAAGGAGGAACAAAAGACGCTTTTATGCCGCAGGGTTTCGATGGTCATTAAATCTAAACGTGTTCAACCAAGTTTGAAGCCTATTGGGTGACTTGATAGACTGGTTAAGTATCAAACAATATGTGGAAACAAACCGGCCTGTACCCACCAATCTGTACTAGGTTTTTAAGATAGTGTGACATATCTGACTTCGATATAATATGAGTAAAAGCTTTTGCTCATCAAACATTGAAGACTGAATTACAAAGTTTTGGTGGTTTTGGTACAAGGTATATCAAAATATTTCCAGTATAATGGCAATAGGCCAGCCCCCTATTACATGGAGACATAAGATTCTCAGCGTTATAGCGTGGGTTGTACATAATACACCTCTGCCACCCTGCTTGGGGAATATAGCAGTGACTGTGTTTTGTTTTTATAAATTTTGCATAAAAATATCCTATCCCCTATATTTATACACACTGAAAGCTATCGATATATTTAATAAAGCCCAGTGCACACAAAGGGAAGCCTAAAATATCAGTTAACCTTTGCAGTGTGGCGTCGAGTGCACAAAGCGAGTCAATCGCTTACACGAACACCCGTGCACCCCGTACGTGTAGCTATGGCTTTATTGTATCATGAATATACAGATTGTAAACTAAAATAGTACGTGTAAATAATTCTTATAAGTCGGTTATTTTGTTAATGTCAATCTAGTTGGCCATTCACTTTATTATTTTATTGACTCTGCTCCAAAAAAGTATAAATTCAAGGAGATGCAAATCCTAAGAGATGCTAATATTTCATCTAAACGTTTTTGATAGGAGTCCGGATTCTAGATTTGTGCTCGGTATCACGTGCGCAGGCTTTAACGAGAATTGTACGTACAATTATATATACTGATAAAATCGGGCTTGTTTATGTCAGCCTCGTTGGTTTATGACCGGTTTCAATATTTAACTCAACGATAGATTTGTCTACTACGGATAGAATTTTGACATATTTTGTATGGAAAAGCTGTCAACATTCTACTGACAGTAAGTAAATCTATCCTTGAGTAGAATATTGAAACCGGCTATTATTGGTAAAGCATGATGCGGCTTGCGATCAAGATATCCTGTGTTCGTATTCGAGGTCAAACATAGTGCTATTGGGGTTCTGGATGTGTGCTCAGTATAGTGGCAACGGAGTCGCCCCCTGTTGGGACCTAATTAGACATCGTCTTTGCAATGCAACGATGGCTATGTACATTTCTGCCGCTCCCGCTTAGGAAACATGTAGGCATAATAGTGTATTTCACCTTAAGCTTGAGAGGCAATTTGTAAATATTAGGATTTTCACTTCAAAACCAAAATAACTGTTATTTATGTATCCCATGCAATCAAATTGTATAGACCTCGTAATAATATTCCCTTAAGATCTTTACGTAATACTTATATGTTGCAAATAAAGATGCGATTGTTACAAGCTTTTATTTAGCTTGCAGTTTTCGTATGTCTTTTTACAAGATTTGAATCTTGTAATCCATTTTTCAAGCATTTTCAGGTATCCAATTGAGCTGAAATTTGACATACGTATATAAAGTCGATGACAATGCAAAAATATGGTACCATGGGGCTGGTGTGATAATAGAGTCGGAAGGTGGCCATAGGAATATGTGAATTATACAGCGTAGCCCCCTCGTGTTTAGGCTTGTTAGATTGATATTGAAAAGTACTATAGAACCAGATAGTGTTCAGAGTCTGATGATGAAGCCAAAAGGGGGCCAATGGAACCACCCACCCAACTACTCAATATAACCTCAACGTGCTTGGGCTCGTTGGATTTGTCTTAACGAGTACTTTAGACCTGGATGGTGTCCAAGGTCTGATGATGGAGCCGAAAGGAAGCCATAAAAACTCCTCAACTAAGCAAAATATTATTCGTTGTGTTTTTTCTATAAAAGCTTATTTTTAAAAGGGTCTTTTCAAATTAAAATTATATATTTTTAAATAAACGTTTTGTAACAGGTTGTTTATTCTTTACCAGAATATAGAAATAAACGAATGCGTAAAAATGAATATCCTACCTCCTGCCAATCCTGCCAATATCGAGCTTTTACAGGATGTCATAACAGGGACCACTCGCTGAGATGGCGCCAGCTTTGGACTGACCTTCGAACTTACTGTGATGACTTCATAACACACGACATTACATTTTATACCTACCCATTCTTTCGATATATTTATAAGTGACGCGACAGTTTGGCTCGTGTAATGAGACGTAGTCGAGCGATGTCGCTCGACCAGTCGCTTTTGTTAAGGAACAAAAGTCATCGAGGGTAAACGCGTGCTGACCAACAAAATGGGTGAACAATGTATGGAATCTCTTCAGGCGACATTCTTCGTATATGGGCACGGTTGGTGCCACTTTCAGTTCTCCGCTCATTGCTTTTTTTGGGAACCGCTTCATGCGTCCACTTCACTTGGGGTACCACTGAAAATCACCGCTGTGTTGTGGTTCACGCTGCAACTGTCAGTGCATATTTCTATCTATCTATATCTATCTATATCATCACGTCAGCTCCCTCGCGGGGTAGGCAGAGAGTACAGAGTTCCAACAGGTTCTTTCCTTACATACCTCTCTGGCTTCCTCCACTCTCATAGTTCGTCTCATACACACTCGCCGGTTACGGAGACTCTTGACTTGCCCTTCAGCTAAGACACGGTCTATTTGGTCATGGTAAGATAGTCTAGGTCTTCCCCGGCACCTACATCCTTCCACTTTCGCATTGTATATCTGTTTTGTCATTTTTTCTTCTGGCATTCTCTCTATATGCCCGAGATAATATAACGGAGCATACTCTTTCTCATCTTTACACCGACACTATCTTTCATACCTACTCGCTTTCTTACTACGCTGTTGCGAATACGGTCGGTCAGCGTGACTCCGCACATCTTCCGCAGAGATGGCATATTATTTTTGAATATCGTTTCTTTTTTATTGTAGTGTACTTGGCTGTTAGCCTAGCTACTAAAATATATCTTTCGTTCTTTCTTCTTTTTCTTCGAGCAACAGAATAGATGTGGACGACGTAGGTCGCGGGACATTTATCGGACGAAGTTGCTCCACTTAAACGACACGAGACGCGGGACATACGTCCCCTTATGAACACGGGGCTTACGTACGGAATTGGTGCTTACTGATACAAATTATGTACCCTGCTAAATGACGTCAATAAATTTTCGTGGTTGGTTACCAAAGCTGTTGCTATTTTGTTTTGGAGAAAAGTACCTTCAGATGGTCCACAACTGGACATCGATTTGCAGTAATGTACTAATCATCAAAATATACCAATGAAAATTATACTTTATTTGTGGACATTTTACATTCTAAATTGAATGCCACGTTGAATGTGGTTAAAATAATATTGCGCATTAGCGTCCAACTATATCTGAGGTCAACTAAGTTATCTTAGGTTTCGCAGGACAAAACTCTCGTTAACCAGAGACTAGATATTACGCTGGGATCATCTAGAGTAGAGAGAACTAGTTACCTCATTCTATACGCCAACACGTTCCAAGATCTCCAATAGAACGCACTAATTTATTCGTATTCAATCTAGCGAGGCACTAACGAGACGTGGAAAGATATAATTAGGCCCCATTTACGAAATACTTACAGATTTATGAACGTTGCTAACAAAACTTGGTTATTAGTAAAATTATCAACGCTTTATGAGCTCGTCCATTTTTACATGCTTTTATTTAACTTGTAATGTTCGCATGTCTGTCAGTCTATCCGGTTCAAATCTTGTGATTCAGTTTTGAAGCACTTGCGGGTATCCGATTGAGCTAAAATTTGGCATACGCATGTAACAATGCTTGATAGCAATGCAGTAATATAGTAAGTACCATGGTGCTGGTCTGATGATGTAGTCGGAAGGTCGCCATAGGAATATATGAAATATACAACGTAACCCCCTCGTGTTTAGACTTGTTTAATTTGTATTGACAAGTACTATCCAACCAGGTAGTGTTCAGAGTCTGATGATGAAGCCAAAAGGTGGCCAATGAAATCACTCAATATGATCCCGTCGTGTGTTTGTCTTGACGGGTACTTTAGACCCGGTTGGTGTCCAGGATCTTATGATGGAACCGGAAAGAAGCCATAAAAACTCTCAACTAAGCAACATATCGAGTTGTGTTTTGCTATAAATGCTTATTTAAAAAAAAATACTTTTCTAATTAAAATTATTATTTACAGTATGATTCCGTACTTTTGACACAAAGTAGAAATATACCTTTATTTTATTTTGTCGTCGCAAAAATGAATCACCGTGTACCATCTAAACAATACCGTAGATCTTCTTTATCTTCAGTTATCTATAAATATCTAGATTTGTAACATATTCATTACACAGAATGAAATATACTTCCTGTGTAAGATTAGCTGATTTTTTCGATATTATATTATACTAGACTGTCGCACATTGTCTTTTATGTTGTCTTTCTCTATATTACCAAAACGGTTTCTAACGTATAGTCAGACATTTATAACATAATCAATGGGCATAAAACACATAATCGAAAGAACGATTATAAGGTTTCTGTTACTGAACATTTATTTTATAAAAATCCTGGTTTCTCCCCACGACTTCGTCCGCGTTGAATTTTGACAGGAACCTTATATTTAGCCGGGATACAAAGTATCCTATGTGTTAATCCAGGTCATAAACTATCGTGTGCCAAATTTTATCCAAATCTGTTCAGCCGTTTTTGCGTGATTGAGTAACAAACATCTAAACATACAAACTTTTTAATATTAGTAAGAAGTAAGATAAGACAATTTCATTCATAGAATAATGAATTCTATATGTATACTAAAAACTTAATATGTTACAGGAATGGCGACCTAGTATCAGAAGACGTGGAGTGGGCAGGCTCACAAGGTGGGCCGATGACCTGATGAAGGTCGCAGGTAAGATGTGGATGTTTACTTCACATAGCCGGTCGTCATGACGTTGACCTTTGTCTACTGGTACTGTGGACGTCTTTGGGCTAACGATGATGACATGTTACGCGCAAAAGTATCCAGATATTATGAGACGATTTGCTAATTGGTGGATCTAGACTTTCATTACTAGATAAAAATCATACTTCTAAAGCCAAACCAACGCGTTCAGCCGCCTCCGCGGTGGTGTACCCGGCGGCGATCACAGTGGCAGTATATCATAGGGATTGCGCGTGCTGACGCCGCCCAGATAACGCGTGCAGGACGCAGAACGCGTTGGTGTGAACATTTCCATACAAATATTAGTGCAGGAGCTGGACGCGTTGGTTTGACCGTACCATTAGGCGTACTATCCTAGCCAGCGTAGTTTAGCCTAGCCTGTTGTTAGACCTTACCTAATAAATAGAAATCATATTATTAAAAAATTAATAATAATAATATTAACCCTGTTAAGAAACTGTCCCACCGTTAGGCACGGGCCCCCTCTCAAACTAAGAGGATTTAGGTCATAGTTCTCCACGCTGGCCCAGTGCGGGTTAGCGAACTTCACACACCTTCGAGAAACTTTTAGGCATGCAGGTTTCCTCACGATATTTTCCTTCACTGTTTAAGCAAGTGATAGTTAATTTTTAAAACGCATGCTTCCAAAAAGACAGGGGTTTGTGCCTGGATTCGAACCCGAGACCTCTGACTTTGCAGTTCAACGGTCTAACCACTAGGCTATCACTTCCTTATCAAATTAACATAGTAATTTATCGAATATCAGCAACACAATAGTATCATTCTCAGAAATCGACAGAAATGATGTATGGCAATCAAAAATTTTCAATAAAACATAATAATATAAATAACATTCGATGATATTGATATAAAAGCAATATACAATTGCTTTCGTATCAATATCAGCTTGGAATAATTAATTGAGGTCACACTTCGCTGGCGGCCATAATACAATTGAAGTAATCATTTGAGATGGACCATGAATGTAGGTAATACAGATTGATGTTTTTATTGATGAACTATGGCAAAACACAGTAACGACTCGATTACCTTTTTAAATGGTTAATAATTTTAATTTAATAGGACCTCTTCAGTTTTTTTGTATTTTAAAATCTAAGTAATTGGTGCATAATAAATAGTTATCTATCTACCTTTTAAAACAAGATTTTATAGCAAAAACACGACGAAGATATCTTGCTTTGTTGAGGAGTTCCAATGGCTTTCTTCCGGCTCCATCATCAGACCTTAGACACCATACGGTTCTAAAGTAGTCGTTAAGACAAATCCAACGAGCCTAAACACGGCGAGGCTAGATTGAGTAGTTGGGTGGTTCCATTAGTCACCTTTTGACTTCATCATCAGTCCCTGAACGCTATCTCATTGTACAGTACTTGTGAATACCAATCTAACAAACCTAAACACGAGGGGGTTACGTTGTATAGTTCACATGTTTTTATTGCCACCTTCCGACTCCATCATCAGATCAGCTCCATACCATATTATTGCATTGTGACCGAACTTACGTATGCCAAATTTCAGCTCAATCGGATACCTGCAAATGTTTGGAAAACGGATCACAAGTATTTGAACCGGAAAGACAGACTAAGACTAAATCAATGCATCACGTTCCTAAAACCTCATATCTAGCAGAAGTTATCAAAAAGCTGTCAGCACCGGTTTTATTTAACATGGCCCGCAAACCAATCGCCTGGAATAAGTTATTTTTTATTTTATCTCAATATATTCCTCTTTTTTTAACTTATCAATATATACAAGTCACTTTCTCTTGTAACTTTCAACCTCACTATATTACACTTATCTTACCTTCTAGCGTGAACATGTGATGCCGTGACATTCTGTTATTGGCTTAAGAATTTTAATTGTAAAAACAATAGCAGTGACAATGAGTGATATTAAGAGTAAACATTGAGTGAGTTGTCTTGTGTTAATGTTGTCAGCGTGTACGTTTATTTTATGTTATACTTTAATAATGTTATTTAAAAATAAGCTGTTGAGTTCCCAATAAATAAATGAATGAACTATGACGATATCATACGAGTGCAAAAAGTTCTGTAATTACAGAACCTATCGGAACTCGCTACTCTCTGCCAACCCGTAACAGATCTAGCGTGATGATATAGACAGAAATAAAAAAAGAGAGAAAAAAAACGTCATTACTTTCCCTTTGAATAAAAAAATGCAATACTGTTTAAAATAACTTCTAGAATTTCTAAAACATTCATTTACGTCGGAAAAGAAATCTTATTTTAACCTTCCAGATATTTTTTCCTTCGATAAGTAATTTGTTTGATGTTCATTTACTCGTTAATTATTCAAAGCTCGTTAAAAAGCAACGTGATCGTTAATAGGGTTACAGAAAATAAAAGAAAAAACGGAGAACGTGATAAAAATGTAATTTACTGGCTTGCTCCTTTTGCGTAGTTATTTAAGTTAAAGGTGCAAAAATGCGCTTTTATTTTAAAACTCGTCACAGCAAAACCTGAAACAGGTGAAAATACTTATTTTAATGCCTTGGCACATATCCGACGGAGCGAGATAGAAGATATGCTGAATCGAACTGTGTGTCATCTCTGGTATAGTTACACAAATGGTCGGTTTCAATATTCAACACAAGGACAGATTTGCTTACTGTCAGTAGAATTTTGACAGAGTTTCCATAAAAATATGTCAAAATTGTATTCGTAGTAGGCAAATCTATCCTTGAGTTAAATATTGAAACCGGCTGTAAGAGTTACGCTAGTCGTTACCCGCGGCTGCGCATGCGTTTATTTTGTAATATCATTATAAATGATAGCCTATGTGTTTTTCTGATGTATAAGCTCTATCACTGTAAAATGTAGTCAAAATCCGTACCGAGTAAAAAACCTACACCCATCCCACTATCTATCCTTACAAACTTTAAGGTTTGTAATATTCGTAGGATTTTTGATTAACACCACTCATAGAATGATATATATCACAAGATTGAAGGTATGAGATTGAAGTGGGACCCTTTCGGTACAATGGTAAACATCGTTTTTGTGCAAATGAGATGGCTTTCTCCGCAGGTAACGGAGCGCAATGCACTTCAATATTAAACACAGAGACGTCTTTGTATTCGTATACAGAGCTTTAAGAAGAAAATTAAAAGGAATGTTTTTAAAATGAATATAGACGTTATATTAAGAATTTTATTCAGTAACACATCTTTTGATAGTGTGTTGAAAGCGCACGTGCACACCTGTCTGACCAGACAGTTTAATTGTACTTTAACCGTCTAATAAGGGAGTACTTAATATTATAAAAGTCTGTCCAAATACTGACTAGAACAGAATCCGAAGGAATATGATAGAGACTTTCCTCTAGTCTTCTGCCTACATTCAGCTGAGCATAAATACAGGCTATTCGATTATGATAACCATTTATTTTAAAGGTAATTTTTAAAAGAAATGTATGAAAGTCATCTTAATTCGTGCTATTATAAGAAAGTTCGTCAACGGGTTTTTAAAAAAAAGATATTTTACTGGGAAAGGGTATATTAGAAATAGAAACAGAATAAAATGGATTTGAACCGACCCGTTTGGAGTTTCGTAACAGACTCAGTCATTGCTGGCCTGCGCTCCTATGCTCAGTGTTCCGACCACCCTGAGATGCTGGCATAGCAGATCGGGGTTGGTGGTCAACATTTCTACGAATTATTATAGGGTATAACAACCCCCCGCATAAGACTGAAATTCGGGGATAAATGCCGAATTTCAGTAAATACAAGTTAAACGGTTTCTCTTAAACGAGGTGCTGAAGTACTTAGGTCTTCAAGCTGTATGTCTGTGACGTCATTTTCGATAGGGGTCCGTTTTCCAATACTTTCTTAAGTCTAGTAGTAACATGAAATAGTTTAAAAATAATAAGACAAGTTACAATTATAAGAATTAGTATGACCAAAGAATTGAATATAAAATAGTGTGTCCCATATTTTACAAGTACAGGTTCTTTATTAATAATGTCATTTAAATTGGAAAGTAGTCTATCCTTTTGATTGTTTAACTTTAAATCGTCTAAATCAATATTCTGAAGTATAATAGGAGACACATTGTTATCGACGGAATCGAACTTATTTTCTAATTTACAACAGGAATCATTAATAATACTATACTCTAACTTAGGAGCTGGGATATTTATTTCTACAACATTATCAGACGATATAAGCCTATTGGTATACACCGTACATTGTCCTGGGGTGTGTAGTATACCCGCACCTAATACTACTACTTCGCGTATTTCTGGAATACCACAATCTACGTATATCTTATTCGAATGAGATTGTATAAAAATCCATTTGTTATTTAAGAGTGGTTTCCAAATATCTAGGTTACCGATAATAGTTTTAGTTTTACACTGTTCGGGAATAGCACTGATTGTTTTTACAAGCAGTTCGCTTTCACATGTAGGAATACTACTCGTTAATAACACTGTGGGTATTTGACATAAAAAGAACTCAGAGTTTATCGTTTTACAGTTATCTAAACTTAGTTAAGTTAAGTTACAAAAACTAACTTTATCTTTAGAAATAGCAGTATACGTACTGGAAGGTTGTCGTAACCAATGGAACTTGTAGAACAAATACGAGCTTATTATTAAAATAGTAACATGCTACATTGGATATACTTAAAATTAAATGTATATTATCTATACTAATTAGAACAGGAATTCTGGAGTTCCTTGGAAGGTGCCTATCATTATTTACCAGTTCGCGATAAAGTTGAGCTGGAGTAATTAATTATGTTTGGATGTAAGGTATTTTGACTACTCAGTATAATAGCATTTATCAAATCCTCGAGTTGAAACGAGAGGGTCATGAGAGAGCTTTCCAAATTGCTGAGTATAGCTAAAGCCTTAGTTTCCAATATCAAATAATTCGAGACCTTTGTAATATCTATTTATCTATCTATATCATCACGCCAGCTCCCTCGCGGGGTAGGCAAAGAGTACAGAGTTCCAACAGGTTCTTTCCTTACATACCTCTCTGGCTTCCTCCACTCTCATAGTTCGTCTATCCTACCTTCGTAATATTACTTGTTAAAGTAGTAGTACCTTCGTAATATTACTTGTTAAATTTAGAAGAATATTAATCTCAACATCAAGAAAATTTTGGTTAGTCATTAGTTTATTTATGGTAGTTTTGAATGAGTCTAATGTAGAAGTAGTAATTAAAATACTATCTTTCATCATCTGAGCTCATTTCTTTTCATCGTTTTGAATGACTTCTATGACTGAGTCATATTTTTGTGCATCGTCTTCATCTAGAGTGCCAAAAATATGTTTGAAAGTCGTGCCTATTGCGCCGAACCATGCTGAACGCCGATTTCGTTTAGTAATCAAATGAGATATAGATTCGAATTCACGAGTTATATCATTATAGCGAACTGTTAACGGCGAGACCGTATTCAGAATGAATTCAGAAGTGAATACTCGATTGTTGACATATAAATCTACCGGTACCAAGTACTTCGTTAAGATTCGCAAGGTGAGGACCTAAAAAAGGTTATATCTATATGACTTACGTCATTTAACTGGTCGTTAATTATTTTAAGTCTTCCCAGGCTATCGAAGTAGATACCAGACTTAGAGGGAAGTGGCTGGACCATATCCGGCTCTGCACTGATTGGGACGCTGAAATAAGGTGAAATAGTAATTTATATAGAAATGAACTCTAATTAAAACATAAATAGGATAAGTCATGTATTTAAGTTCCTACAGCCTATGAAGGATATGTGACTTCTGCCGGTTTAAACTGATCGAAATGATGAGTCACATGACGTCGGTTGATGGGGAGAGTAGCTGTATGATTTTTATCTACCTTTACTATCTTGTACGGCTCTTTCCAGACGGGTGATAAAGCTTTCCTAAGTCTAAGATGGTTCCTGAGATATACATAATCGCCAGCTTTATATTGTGGCGGTTGTTAAGCGTGGTTATCATAGTAAGATTTAGAAGATTCTTTGGACCGGATAATATTCTCTAACGCTTTCTCTCTTGAGTATTTTAACTTATGTTGTTGCATTTTAATATAGTCTGAATAGGTTGTTCCAGAACCACTTTTGTATATGGAGTTTGGTAGGTAAGGTTTATGTCCGAAAACTTATTCGTAGGGTGTAAATTTTGTCGTGCAGGGTGGCGTAGTATTATAAGTTAACATAGCAGTATATACGTAGGTGGGTCAGTTGTCCTGATTTTCGTTGATAAATGATTTTAGATATTTCTTAAGGGTTGAATAACTGCGTTCTAAAGCGCCTTATGTCTGTGGGTGGTAAGGCGACGACCACAATTGTTTGATTTTAAGGAATTGGCATGTAGTCTTAAAAAGGTCGGAAGTAAAATTGGTGCCTTGATCTGTCAAGATTGATTTAGGAATCCCAAAAAGAGATATAAAATGTATGAGATAATCGCTAGTTTCTTCAGCTGTTGTGCTACGTATGGGGTAAGCGACGGAGTATTTTGTTAAGTCATCTTGTAAGGTAAGGATATATTTCAGTTTAGCAGGTCCAGACTCCGGCAGAGGACCTACGATAACCAACGCTATTCGTTGGAATGGGGCTGTGGAAGTAGTGGTGATTTCCATAGGAGCTCTATTCAATTTTCTTAGGGCTCTGTTTTCCTGACACTGTATACACCTTTTGACATAGTCCTCTACATCGCTCCTCATTCCTTTCCAATAAAATTGTTCTTGTATACGGTTATACATACGCGTTGAACCTAAATGTCCAGCGATTGGGACGTTATGGTTTTCGAGAATTTTAGGTCTTTCGCTCAAGGTAGGATAAATTATTCTATTTAAATAAACATGGATACAGATTTTAGTGTTATGGAAAATATAAGTTAGAATATTAAATATTTTTGTATATGAGTGTTGATCGAAAGGATTCTTAAAATCAGATATTGCAGTATCTGTTACCTCATCAGATTTCATGATTTCCCCTCTCACTTGTTTTAGGGTATTATAAATATCGGGATAAGATGATTCATCAAAGTGATGAACTTTGGTGAATATTAGGTATACGATTTTATTATCCAGGTTTACTTTCAGAAAGGAATGTAATTCCTTTTCAGAATTTAAGATTTCGTCTGTATTTTCAGCATTAAGTAAGATTTCTGGGATATAAGGATTTGATTCATCAAGACGTAGGAATAAGGATTATGCTATAAGGAGACTTAAGTAAGTTTTCGTTGTGTTCTTTTAGGACGGTGTTGCGTGTGACCTCCTTATCAGAGATCGATTTCAAGAATTTGGAAAATTCGTCGTTGTTTAAATTTGATTTTGGGTCTGGCGTAATTTTAGAAGGTGAGGGAGTTAATAATGAATCGAAATCAAGGTTGGGTTCTGCACTTCTAGGGCTAGTTTCGAGTTGTCCCAAGTCTATGGGGTTTAATTGAGGAATTGAAGATTGTTGACTTTGTCTTAACAAAGGATCAGGTAGATTTTCTGGACTTGGGATATTGAAAGGAGTAAAATCATCAACCTCTGTGTTGAAAGGGCTCATATCTAGGGGACCAAGGTCGATTAGGTCAGTATCAGGTAAGTTTGCAGGATTTTCAGGATAAACAGGATAAACAGGGTAACGAGAAAGCGCATCAGCTGCTGAATTTAATTTACCTTTGCGGTATACAATTTCGTATTCATATTCATGAAGTTGGAGACGCCAACGTTGTAATTTACTGCTTGGATCAGTGTGATTAAAAAGCCATTTTAAAGGAAGATGGTCCGTTACAATAGTAAATTTGCGGCCAAACAAGTATGGTCTAAAGGTTTTGCAGCCGGAGACTATAGTTAACAGTTCATTTTCAGTTTTGCTATAGTTGATTTCACATTTGTTTAAGGTTTTGGAGGGTGCTATAGGGTGATCTTTTCCAATGGGGCCTTGAGAAAGGATAGCGGATACCGCATAGTTAGACGCATCACAAGTAAGGTTAAAAGGTTTGGTAAAATCTGGATAGGTAAGGACTGGAGCAGTGACAAGTTTTTCTTTGAGCGTTTCGAAAGCTAGTTGTTGTTCGTTCGACATAGCAGATCGGGGTTGGTGGTCAACATTTCTACGAATTATTATAGGGTATAACAGTGCGAATAATACGATTGTAGAATTTGGTTAGTTCTCTACAATCAAGAAATGTGGTGTCGATGAGTTGTAGTTAAGTAGTTAAACGATTGATCATCTTGTAAAACACAGCTTATTGTTTATAGTTCACAATTCACAGTTGAAGTTAGCATTGAGTGTTGATTACCGACGATGCGAGTTCGCGTAGTAGGGTAATGTGCACACTGCCTAAATAATGTTATAGATTGATGAAATTGATACGTTAGCACAGTGAGAACTAATTACAAACAAAACAATACACGAACAATAGTACGAAACCGTAAAACAATAGACATCTATCTCATCAGAATCATTTTTCAAGAGTAGGTTCGTCTCGACAAAAATTCTCCAAAAAAACTTTCTAAAATAAAACAAATTGTCTACAACTCAAATTCATCATTCGACAAAAGTTCCAACAAATGCGTACAAGCTCCAAATTGTTGAGGAGTGAAACTAGTGGGGCCAAGTCTGCAAGTGCTACGGTATGATAACGCCGTCATATGGGGCTCACCGACACGTTTCTACCGTGATTAATTGTCGGAACAGCCCCCCTTTTGCCTTAAACAGCCCTATTTTAGCCGGCAACTAACCCTTTTCTCGGAGTGGTATAGGCCGTGTTGCCTCCACGTACTCCGAGTTGGAGGGTTATAATGTATACATTATTATAACCCTTAACTCAGAGTCCGTGGAGGCAACACGGCTTAACGGAGCATTTGTGCAAACTTAGTGGTACGAAACTTATGTAAATTTATGAGCAAAAATATTTTAGGGAGAAACAAATTTGCAAAGTATGACAGTGCAGGAAGCCATAGAGGTATGTTAGTAATGAACCTGTTGGAGCTCTGTACTTTCTGCCTCTCCGCAAGGTAGCTGGCGTGAATATGTAAGTAGAATAACTTAGGGTCATATGAAATACCCTAGTGAAAGTAAAAAATAATGTATTTATATGGGCTAATAAAAAGTACTTAAAATATCAAAAATGTTACATTTTTCCCATCTACCACTGGTTTAGAAAGCGGCCTCTACTGCGACAAGTTTAACTTAATTTGTTTTATACAGCAAGCCTTCCTCATAACCATATTTGTTTATCCGCTTGCCGGATTTCGTGTTTGAAGGTTAGTGAAAAAGTGTCAATTTTATAAAGAAAGTTGTGCCACAATAGGAATGTGTGTCGTCGTGAGTGCGTATCTCATGCATGTATATGTTATGCTTGCATAAATCAGACCTAAATAAATGCTTGTGAACCGCACTATTTCCAATTCCGCATTTTTCCAATGCGAGGATAAAACCGGCGTCTACTCGATCCCGTGGCCGTTCACCTAGCTATATCTAACGGTGTACGACGTAAAAAAGTCATTTTACATAAGATTACCATCCCTATTTCGATCACGGTCTAAAACCTTAGTTCCCAAAGTGGTCCAGGTGGACCCCCAGGGGTCCACGGGAGACTCGACGGGGGTCAACGCTGGCGTGATAAAAAAATGGGGGTTCACAATGCGTAAGCGGGGGTCCACGAAAATTTATTTGATTATATGACACTTTCGATAGTGAAGAACTAAAACGTTGGCTTGACTTCACCTATCAATATAGGCAGATAATATTTTAAGAAGCTCAGCGACTGTTACTTGTAAAAACTTGCATATTCCATATTCAATACAACGTGTCGAAACTTGCAAAGCGCCGCCGCTGTCTACAACGCTTGATTAGACGTGCATTCGGACGAAATACGACTTGTGGTGTGTGTGCTTGCAATCTTGCATGAACTTGTTTGATAAACGTTACTCATTTGTTTCCGGAATTTCGAAAAGAAAAGTAAAGTGAATCGATGTTAGTGTTTGCCACTGTCAGAAAAAATATTTATCTGCTTATTTGTTATACATACTTTTATTTTAAGTTGTAATATGTATATTGGTAATGTTTGCGCGTGGTGTAGCATTACAATTTGAAAATTTGTATTTTTTATGAGGAGAAATAAATGATTATATTATATATTATTATTATATTATATCTTGTCGAAAAAGTTTTAGTGTCGTTGTAGAAGTTACATTACGTTATTAATATTTAATTTTAATTATCTAACGACTGTTATCTTATTACAATGTTATATGATAACAATAATTATTAATAGTGTAATAATAACATAATTAAATAAATACAACCCAAAAAATATACTATTTTTTTACCACTCTGAATGGGGAGGTTTCTAAATGAAATAAGTGAGAATTGATTGGTTCCTTGTGCTGTGAGTGGATGTCAAAAAAGTAAATTTGGCCAATCAAATAAGTGATTCCATCCAACTTTACTTTCTTGACAATCAATTAATTAATTAACCAATCAATTTTTACTTTTTTTTCGAAAACTATTAATTCGTGGTTGGAACTCAGCCGTAACGCAAATTTCTATAGTTTCTTCACATTTTTTGTCGAGTTTTGGGAATATGAAAGAAATCTAGCTGCAGGGGGTCCACCGGAGCCAGCTAAATTTTGAAAGAGGTCTATGAGAATAAAAGTCTGGATACCTCTGATCCAGAACATATTCGCGCCTTTATTAAAAAAAGCGAGAACCCGATATTTCGCGAACGCGTCCAATCATCAGAACCCCCTAATCGTAGCCGCCGCCGACTACGAACCTAACTCTCCTCCTATCAGCCGCTACCGCCATCCGCGGCATGTTCTCAGCGACCCTCCCGATGCCCTTACTTCTCTTCTTTTAGATACAGATACCGCATACAAGATCAGACACCGACCTCGCTGGAGAATTCGAAAAATCCCTTGCCCTTCGGTCGGTGCAGAACCCACGGCAAGTCACCTAGTATTCGCCCTCCCCTATAGCGACTGCTCAAGCCGAGGCCGTTTTATTTTGAGGCGCCCTTGAGCTAGTTGCCCCCTTGCCCTCTTGGCTCTATGGTAGTGGTTTCTCGTCCTCTTATCCGGTGAAGCTGTAAAGACCCCGCAGCCAACAGCGTAGGACATTCACACACCACCACACCAAAAGACTTGTCATCCTGATCTGAAATTGAATTAACAGATTTACAGAAGCAATTTGCGTCAGTATTACATGAAGCTGAACACGGTGGTACATGTTTATATTTCAAATTGAATATAAAAAGCAAATATCCAGCTCCGAAATATTATCCTCTTGAGTGATCGGAACGCCAAATCCTAGGGATTTACAATCTCTCATGGCTAGGATTTTCACAAATCAATACACGCATTTGTTTCTGTTTTCATGTTTTGTTTGACACACGAAATAGAATATATTTACTGGTATTATTTTATTAAATGCATGACGTATTCGAGGAGATTCCATAGCTGGTGTACACTATAAGGCGGCATTTTATTTTACTCAAAAGACGATAGAATAACTTACGAATAGGTACTCAAAAATGATAGTGTTTAAAACTATCATCCGTTCAGAATATAATAGAATAAAGGGGCGAGAAATTCAACGGTTACTTATTTAAAAATGCCAGTTTCACAGCCCTTTTTATATATGAAATTTTATAGATAGGGTATGATGGAAGCATACAAGCGGCTACTTAAGCCTATCGTTATAAATCAATTCCAAATCGTTACATTTACGATACACAGGGATTTAGAATGAAAAGTATGAGCAAAATAATTTATCTCTAGTGTGGTATCATGCATGCTGTTCAATCATTCAGGTTATAAGTATTCAAAGACCTAGTCAAACCAATTTAACAAGCACATCAAAATTAATACGCAATACAAAATATTAGTAGCACGACCTACGAGTATATACTCATATTTTAACATTATCTAATACCAACACGCACCTTGGTCCTTATTCGCTTGGACCAACTAAACTCATAACTCAACGCGTTACAATATCTGGATGACAGAACCGTTACAGGATCTTTTCACGAAGTTATCGTCCCACGTCGCGTTATTTATAGTAGATAAGTGCCCGGTCAAGCTCAAAATATAGCTCAGGTGTTATAAGTGGCAAAGTCAGCACAAGTTTTAGTAAGAAACATTAGACTGTAACACTGGGCGTTTAAGAACGAAAATGGGTTGTAAAGAAGGTACAGACATGGCTACCTGTGTCGATCTTTGCTGAAAGGATCAGTGATATGAAACATGGACGAGGACTACAAGATACAAATCAGTTGCACCAAAACAAATGCTCCATTTGTATCTGAATCCGTGCCTCCTAGATCGTACCTAATATTTAAAATGCTTTATTTCAATCTGAATCTCAATTTTACATTCACCTCACTTAACGTCTTACAGAATGAACGAATACGCGACTAGATTTCGTTCGGTAGGGCCACAGAGAGGATTAGCTGTGCCCAAATTTAGCCGATTCAAAATCCAAATGAAGCATATTAGAATTCCAACTTTTACACTGTTTCAGATACAAAATTATCGAATCCCAACAGTAAACATTTTGACTGTACTTTTGCCATGCCAAGTCTGACATGGTTAAAAGCGTCGAAAAACAGATTGAAATTGTATTTGTCAATGGCCTGCATTGGGACGCGCAAGGCGTGCACGCCAATAACTAAAGCGGTTTCGTGAAATGATTGTTAAATAATATTGCAGAATACCTTCATACAATAATTTCACGAAGTTATCGTAACACGCCGCGATTGGTCATAGCGAATGAGTGCCCTGTCAAGCTCAAATAACTCAGGTGTAATAGGTGGCAAAGTAAGCACAAGTTTTAGTAAGCAACATTGGACTGTAACTCCGAATGTTTAAAGACGAAAATGGGTTATGTAGGATACATACTAAAGAAGCGCGACTGCGAATAATCCGACTATTCGAATCATCTACAACTACTAATTTTCTGATTTGATTCGTAATATAATCATTTTTATCTTCGAATGACGACTACTAATTAGTAACTACTAATGGTGATTCGATTAGATTATCTGCGACTCTCACCCGATTATGAATGAATTATTCGAATTATTCGCCGCTTTTCGCGCCATTTCCGCGCCAAAGCAATTACGTGTGCAAGTGATTAGTAACAATTAAACTAAATAACAACGCTCCTGCTGGTTTGTGTTTAAAAGTGTGTTTTAATAAAGTTTCTAGTTAAGATTTTAATTATAATCAGTATATCGGCGGTAATAAATGAAACAAACGGCAAATAGTACATTTTTTAACAGCGCTTACAGTGCTTCAGCACAAAAAGCGCCCGTGCGAACGTGGGGGTTAGCTGCGGTCCGAATAATGCTAACTTACTTTCCTTTGTACTCTGTGGTGCGACCGATAAGTAAACTCATTATTCGTTCGCCGAACTTTTTATTCATTATTCGTTCATTCGGTCCAGCAAGTCGAATGGGAGGCATTTTGTAACTAATTTTCGTGAATCATTCGAATAATTCGAATGATTTATAAAGTCGAATGATTCGAATGCAATCATTCGCAGTCGCGCATCTCTAATACATACGTGGCTAATGTCTGACGTGGTTGGAAACGTCGAAAAACAGATTGGAAGGTATTTGTCAATGCCCTGCTTTGGGGCGCGCGAGGCGAGGGCGCCGTCAATAACTCAAGCGGTTGGGCTTATACGGTGGCGAACAAACATTAGTTTGATGGCCCACTACTTATATCACAGATACATTTTTTATTAGTCCGGTGTAAAGATTTAGTAGCTCTTTTTCCTTGGAATTCCAGAAGAGTTAAATCTTCTTAAAGATACATCAGGACATCAAGCTTGCATTTCATTTTATGGCTCATAAGTACCTACTCGTCTTTTGCTTGAGATAGTTTGCACACTATTGTGATTACTTATACTAAAGTATGTTCATAAATATCATTCCACTACATTCCTTACGGAGTAAATAAAGAGCACTGATTGTCAGCCGATTATATTCTTACAGGTTGGAGAAATTACCGACACAATACGAATAGATAGAGATATGCTGGGCATCCACCTTCTTTAGTATCGGTCATACTCTACCACCCGGACACTGTTTGGATTCATGCATAAGGTTTCATCTTGTAAGCTTATTAATCAGTTTTATAAGATAATAATAAATCTAATAATCGTTTAAGTTTATTCAATAGTCAAAATATAAAGTGTTATAAATAAACGAGTGTAGGATACTAAGGCGCGATTTAACTAAGCTGGATTGAAGCGCCACACAACACAGATGCGCGATTCACTCCCAGTTTCATGTACACCCAACTAAGTAGGGTAATGGAACTTTAAGAAATAAGACCTATTTTCATAATTACTCTTCTCGAATCAACTATGCACACGCATGGAGAAGCTAACTGCAATCCAGCGAAGTTAAATAGCGCTTATCGTAATACTTATTCAATATAGACTCGGACTAAATTAAATCCTTCGAGAACATGTAAATAAATTACATGTGAGCTACTTGTTTCTTTATATTTCTACTCACTTTTGATAAATTGAAACTCTGATAAGAAAGCAAAATTCCATGATAATAGGTACCTAGAACGAAATTTAAGGCAATTCTCTTTTATAATCTATGTTAATATTACAAAAAGGTGATGGCTTGGTCTAAGCGTAAGTCGCTCCGATCACCGGATCGTGAAGTCGCGTTTTCAAGCCTCGCAAGAGACGCATTTACATATAACCCACAACTTATTATTCCGGTTTGACTATTTGCGCATGAGAAATTCATATTTGTAAACCTTTCGTGAATACGTATCGTAAATATGATTCAGAAAAAAATCCTATAGAGACACCAGCTAGGCAACCATTTAAAAAAAAACTAAAACAATAATAATAGTAAAATTGCGATTCAGTGGTAGATTTAAGGATATAACGTTTATAAGAGTTTTCTTTTGGTCGACACATCAATAACCTTTTATGACTATACACACCGTCACTCCTATATTCCCCAAGCGGGGGTAGCAGAGGTGTACTGAGGACACCCACGCTTACCCGACGATGTTAGGTCCCATGTTATAGGGGGTGAGTCTATTGCCATATACCGGGCACAATTGCAGACTCCGGACTCGTACTGAGAAGTTTTCGTTAGAAAAACTACACTTGTCCGACCTAGGATTTGAACCCAGGACCTCGAGATCACGAAGCGATGCGAGACAGTGGGCGAGGCAGTCATGACTGTAACTTTCGGATACACTTGTTTAAATGTAACCCCATAACGGAAACCATTAATATGTTGTGCGTTAATATTATTATGTTACCTCGATGGTGTTGTGGACACGTTTACAAACAGACTGAAATAAACGTTTGTGCGGAGTCAACCCTCCCGTGAGCGGAGCGGCCTAAGCTCTAACCTAGAGATCTACTAGCCAAGCCGTCATATTTATTATAATGTATTTTTACAGTCGTGAATGTTATTTTTTCAAATATAAATATCCTAAATCGCACTTTCCCTCTGTGACATCAACCACTGAAATCTCGAAACAGTAGCGGGATGAATATTTACTGTTTATTCATAACCCGAGGGGTTAAAATAACTGCGAACCGGCGATACGAGACTGTCTGACGGACAATGCCGTGGACAATACAGATCTTTGCATTTCAATGTCCTATTATTCATATATTAGCCGATTCTACCGACGCTTTTGCCTACGTGAATGATGTGAAACAGATTTAGGGATTGAATGAAAGAAAAAAAAACGTTATATTTTTTCGCTTTACTTTATGGAATTATATAAATGTGATGAAATGATTTTTGTAAAAAGAAATTACGATAATTACCAAATAGACCAAGTCTTATCTAAAGGACAAGTCAAGACTCTCCGTAACCGGCGAGCGTGTATGAGAGGAACTATGAGAGTGGAGGAAACCAGAGAGGTATGTAAGGAAAGAATCCTTTGGAACTCTGTACTCTCTGCCTACCCCGCAGAGGATCTGGCGTGATGATATAGATAGATAGATATAAATTACGAAATATATATACAGGGCATAATAGGTGCAACAAATCTGAAAAAATAACACTACAATACAATATTAGAGAAAATAAATAATAAAAATCATCAGTTTCATACATTTTGGTAGGATAGATATCAACTTTTACTATGTACTATCTTATCTTATCTTATATTGGCTTACCGGACCGAGGAAACCTCTGGCGCACTTCGACCCATGGGATCTTTTGTGCTGTCCTTGCCCTAATGCTCTTACGTACCTGAGGTGTCCAGTACTCCCTGTATTAGGTTGTAGATTCCAGCAGGGGGACAGAGCCGTAGTTCTTCTGGGTTTGGATAGGCCACTCCCAGCAGTTCCATTCGCCGCGCAGCCAGAGCGTCGCAGTGACAGATGACGTGCTTCATGGTTTCAGTTTCTGTGCCACAGCACCTGCATACCACGTCGCCGCATAGGTTCATCTTGTGTAGATGTTCTTTCGTGCCATAGTGGCCTGTGAATGCTCCCGTTATTTGCCTTAGTTGTAGTCTACTATATTTTAGTAGTCTCTTGCAATCGCTTTCACACTATGTGGAAAGGAATTCCTTTGAGTGTCGTAGCCCTGTGTGTGTTTCCCATTCTTTCTTATGTACTATGTACTAAATAAAATGTTATATTTTTTTGTTTCTGATGAGTGTCGTCAAAGTAATAGTTGAATGAACGACCATTGGAGACCACCCCCCGCGAGATGGAGTGACGACATACGTCGGATAGCCGGCAGGAAATGAATGCATAAAGCCGAGGATGACGAGCCGAGGAGGGTCTGTGACGCACATTGGAAGAGGCCTATGTCCAGCAGTGGACTGATTTGGGCTGATGATAATGAAAAAACTATTGAAATCACGCAACAGTAGCGCAATGAATATTGACTGTTAATTTATGACCCGAGGAGCTAAAATAACTGCGGACGGGCGATAAGAGGTTGACTGAGGGACAGTGCCGTAGACAATACAGATATTTTCATTTTAATGTCATATTGTTTATAGGTATATATATAAGTCGATCCTACCGTAGCTTTTTTTTATGTGAATCATATGGAACATATTCAAATGACCGAAAAATAACGTTTCTTTTTTGAGTTACGTTATGGAATAAAATAGAAATAAGCACCGTCACACCTAAATTCTTTAACCGGGTGTACTGTGTACACCCACTTTTCCCCGACGATGTGAAGTCCCATGTAATAGCGGGCGAGCCTAGGGCCATTCTACCGGTCACAATACCAGACTCCGGAATAATACTGGGAAATTTTTGATACAAAAACTACACTTTGTCTGACCTAGGATTGAACCCTGGAGCTCATGATACACGTTACGGCATACAATTCGTTATGAAATAAAACATAATTATTAACGTAAGCCAATTAGAATTAACGGCTAATTCTATTAATAAAAAACCTTCAAAATAATGTTTCCATGAATACCACAATTTATCAAAGAACACCGGTAAAGCATCAAAATCATAGGCTCATATATCACACGGTGTTTCCATCACTAAAACAAATTTTCCTGGATACATCCACCACTATGAGCCACATGTGTCCCGTTGAGGCCACAAACGGTTTGAGGGATGAAAAGTTGTGAGCACGTAACTTATTCATGGATTAACGTGTTCTCTCTTACGTAGCTTAAGACAGCCAGCTCACATGAATGTAACTTGTACAATCACATCGATCATCCTAGAAGAGGTTTTTGAACCTAGAAGAGCAAACGTTTACACTTCTTTAGTCGGCCTCTTAGACATTTCAGAAAATAGAAGTGTCTCTGGTCTACCAAGTAGTTACACAAATTTTCCACTGTACTGAATTATCTGCAACGTGACACGTCTGCGTGCGCTCGTACAAGGTATTGGCCAGCGGAACAGAGATTTAAGTGCTTACACGTCATGCGAGTAAGTATGCGAGCTAGATGCATGTACTACTTGTTTGGGCAACCCGCGTGGATGATACGGTACATGAATGAACTGTAGATTCCCGTTCTTGTTTACACGGTCATTTAAAGCGGTCAACTCTAGCAAGTGCTTCAACCAGGTCCAGTAACTCGCTCTGTGTACAAACAATGTGTCATATTGCGAAACTTCTTTAACGTAAAAACACACTTATCGTTGTGTACGTAAAAATGATTCTAGCGTCGGTTCTTGTATAAAGCGACCTCGCTGTATATCACGCTGTGATCTCAGCCGATAAATGATAGGCCGTGTCATACAAGTGTATTGTGGAGAATATGTCTGCGTCTAATACAAGTTATATATTATTTTTCGCTTTTACTCTTTGAAAAGGTTACTTATGACATAAGAGCACATTTTGTGCTTTGTTGTACTCAAGTATCTCATAAGTATCAATTTATCACGCTAAATAAAGGATCTTAACTGCAGAATATTTTATATAAGTACCAACATTATTTTATATTAATTAATAATTGTATTTTTAAATACTATTATTATCTTAGTACTGATTTAGATTTAAAGTATGGAGAGATACAAACCTTTTTAAAAATAATAAAACCGACTTCTAAAAGCAAAAACTAAATATTTGAAGTCGGTACCGGTCAGTGCAGTCGGTTACTTGGCACCAACTTCAAATATTTATTTTTTGCTCTTTGAAGTCGGTTTTTTAAAAAAAAAAGACTTTTAAATTGCAATTTTAAGTGACAAGTGAATTATTTACTAATATTTATATACCTATATTATATTAGTTTGCTAAGTTGCAGGATTGATATAATAACCATTATAACGGAATCTATACATTCGTGCTGTTCACCGTTAAGGTGTCCCCTGATGTATCTTCAAAGTCCAAAGTTCAATACCGATTTCATTAAAATGGGACCACCTTGAAACTATATTATGCCCAACTCAAAAAGAATCATCAAAATCAGTTCATAAATAAAGACGTTATAAAAAGCACAGGAGAATTGTCGACCTCCTCCTTTTTTGAAGTCTGTTAATATTCTGATTAGTTCTATGGCAGGGTACCTATAGGATTGACGTAATACCCATAATATCTCAATCTACGCATTTGTATTGTTTGTCATTAAGAGGTTCCCTGATGTATCTTCCAACTCCAAGGTCCAATACCGATGAAATTAAAATGGAACCACATTGGAGCTATACTGAATCCAATGCAAATAGAATCATCAAAATCGATTCATAATTGGCAGAATGATCGCGTAACATACATACAAAAAAACATACAGTCAAATTGAGAAACCCCTCCTTTTTAGAAGTCGGTTGAAAATAGAACTTGGGTAAATTGCAGAGCAAACGGCAACTCTGCGACTGTAGACAAAATTTGTCTTGATGACAGCGTTAGTTTCGATTCTGGCCGCCGGCCAAAAGATCATTGTATGACTGTATTTTTAACTGTACTACTTCTATTAATATTATTAGCCCTGTTAAGAAACTGTCCCACTGTTGGGCACGGGCCTCCTCTCAAACTGAGAGGGTTTAGGCCATAGTCCACCACGCTGGCCTAGTGCGGGTTGGCGAACTTCACACACATTTGAGAAATTCTTAGGCATGCAGGTTTCCTCACGATGTTTTTCCTTCACCGTTAAAGCAAGTGATAATTAATTTTAATACGCACATGCTTTTCGAAAAGACAGAGGTGCGTGCCTGGGTTTGAACCCGAGACCTTTGACTTTGCAGTGCAACGGTCTTACCACTAGGCTATCACTGCTGCTATACCTACTACTTCTATACCATAGACTAATACAACGACCCCTGCCGCCACCGCCGGCCGCGACATGTTCTCACCGACCCCCCCGATGCTTTGTCATCCCTTCTTTCCGCTCAGAATACGGGCGACGACGACGACGTAGTAGTAGATCCCCTCCCATAGCCGGCGGTTGACCGGTGCACTTAGTAGTGCACCCGTCCCCCTACAGCGACTGTCTCAACCGAGTATGTCGCCTCTTGCCCTTCTGGCTGGCTAGAGCGTAGTGGTTGCACGCTCGCCTTTAAGTCCGGTGAAGCTGTAAAGGCCTCGCGGCCAACAGCGTACATCATTCACACACACACAAGGAAACCGATTTTATTGTAGTGCATAGCTAGAAGTATGATGATACAATACAAAATATTGTGATTTTGATTTTACAGCTATGCTCCCGCCTTATTGGCATACAATAATTTATTATAACAACTATATAAACTATTTCAATTATATCAACTATAACTATTAATAATGTTTAAAGTATACATACATATACATACTCAATTTCTAGTTATTATCCACGGCAGTCAGATAATCTTTTAAGGTATAATAATATTTACCCTAGGTCGGAAAAATGTAGTTATTCTAACGAAAAAATTCCCAGTATGAGTCCGGAGTCTGGCATTGTGCCCGGTATATGACAATAGGCTCGCCCCCTATAACATGGGACCTAACATCGTCGGCGAAACGTGGGTGTACTCAGTACACCTCTGCCACCCCCTCTGGGGAATATAGGCGTGACGGTTTTTTTTTATATTTTTCATTCAAAAATTTATACAAAACTGATTGAATTCTTTAATTTTCGTTGGTAGTTTATTGTATATGTCAGGAAATAAAATAAAATACACTTTTTTAAATAATGTAGTTTTATGTGATTCGTGTGTTATTTTGTTATTAAGTCGTGCTCGGTTTCTAAATTTAAACAAACTAATGTTTGTTTTAGCATAAATTTCACGTCAATAGATAAACATGGAGGGTGGGGACCACCACTACATTTTAAGGAACTGAAGATTAGTATCTTTAGTCCTTAAAATGTGGTTTGCAGGAGTCTGTTGACTTAATATTGACAATTGATCGAATACATCGTTTCTGGACTCTAAAAGCGAGTTCAATATTTGTAGAGTTCCCCAAAAATAATAAGCCATACTTAATGTAGACAAATAGAACAATGACCGCTGGCCTGTCAGCGATTTTTTTAAAGTTTATAGTGCATATGATTGCGGACTTAAACGATTACAAACAAAATCAACATGACTTTTCCAGTTTAATTTTTTGTCAATATGTGGTCCTAAATACTTGATCTCATCTATCCTAAATTGCGGTGTTATGTTGTATGTTATGTTAAATGTGATATTCAAATAGTCCGACGTTTGCATTCACTAAGTTAATATTTTCGTTTTAAATAGATTTAATAATAAATTATTATAAGTAAGCCAATTGGTTATATTAGTCAAAAAATATTATTGTCATCTTTAAGATTCTTCTTCTTCTTTAAGTTATGACTTCACACTAGTTTAAGTGCATTTTAACAGTGCCCAGTGAGATGCATAATCATATTTGTTTAAATTAATTCAGCTTCCCGATGAACTTGATGACAACGATGTTAATGGAATTGATGAAGTACCCCACCCTGAATAGTAAAGCGACGGATCCTTTACATACCGATTGCGACGGCCGTTTTGAGGGAAAGCGAAAAGACACGTTTTATCACTTTGTTTCAACTACCTTCACTTATGCACCTATAAGAATACATAATA
Organism: Phalera bucephala; assembly: GCA_905147815.2. Taxonomy (NCBI): domain Eukaryota; kingdom Metazoa; phylum Arthropoda; class Insecta; order Lepidoptera; family Notodontidae; genus Phalera; species Phalera bucephala. The sequence continues at coordinate 12,448,569 of LR990630.1, read as the reverse complement.
CCCAATTAATCCAACGACTAGGTCCTCTTTCTACAGATAATTTCATTCTCCCTCTCTTTGCATTTTCATTCTCGAGCACATTTCTCGAATAAACATCTATATTGACCTGTTTCCTGATCTATATTGAATGTTTGCAAAGTTTAATTTCCATGTTCCAACAATACAAAATTTAAAAATAGAAAAACTTTTTATAAACTTATACGGTATTTGTCAGTAAATTAAACATGGCGGTACGGTTCGTACGGAGATAACGTTACAATCTGGCATCGCGGTCGCAGCATTAAAAAACTAACAAAGTAGAAAACGAAACGGAATATCTGAGCGAAGCGATCTCTAGGGGTTTACTGTCCGAGTGCTCGGCCAAGTACATACGGCAACGTTCACAACGAAGAAAGTTAATCAATGTTAGTCAATGTAGTCAAGTTAGTCAATGTTGCATTTTTAACACTTTCAAAGTTAACTCGCGTATTTGAAGACTGCAATAAAGTAGACACTCAAGAGTTATTTATTAAATATCTTTAATTTTAAAGAAATATGGAAGATGAACTTAATGATTTATTCTACTCTACGGCATTCTACTACGTATATAAAACATATCAGATCCAATAAAGTTATGATTAGAAATTATTAAAATATGCAAGTTAATAAGGTGAAGCTTATAATCGAAATAAACCTTGTCGTGTACTGAGTCTGAATTTAATTGCCACACGTAGGTAAGTGTGGCAATTAAATTCAGACTTAACATTAAATCAATTTAGTATTACTAAGTGAACGAGCCACATCTTCGCTGTCATCGTCACTTTCCATCAGGTGAGATAAAGGTCAATCCTTACCAGTCCTTAATAAATAAACATCTAACAACATATATAATTCCAAGCGGGGGTTCCATTATACTGTGTGCACCCACAACGTTCGCCGAGGAGGTTAGGGCCACTGTAATAGGGGGCGCGCTTATTGGCATTATACCGCTCACAGTGCCGGACTCCCGACAAATGCTGGAAATTATATGGATATCAATCAAAATTACATTTTGTCTTGTCATCTAGGATTTGAACCTAATACAATCACTCTACGCGCATTATTCGCCAATAATGCGCGTAGAAACTGCCTCGTCGACTGCCTCGTTGCGGCAGTCATATTGGCAGTCATATTGAAATTTATGTACATAACATTACCACGAACAATATATACATAAGAATTTAGTGAAGGCGTGTTTTCGTTATATATTTTACGTAACAGAAGCTAATTGGTTCTTAAAGTCGATAGTTCCACAAACACCTTTAAGTTAGTGAGAAAACTATTAGAATGTTAATTTGAGTCTATTAATTAAATAGAGATTCGAACGAGCTCTTCATTCAACTGAGACTCGAGTCATTGACTGCGAAATTCAAACCCAAATCTATTTTTAACAGCGATTAAGGATGAATCCCAGGTTATTATAGCCTCATATGTATGTGTGTTTAAGTGAAAGCTTAGATCGATTGAATCTAAACGTTTGGTCAAATAGCCGACGGAGCGCGACGGAAGCGATCGGCTATGTTCGTTGTGACGTTTACCGTAGTGTTGTAATAAGCGCTGAAGTCGAGCGTTTAGCGCTGAGTCGACGGTCACGAGCGTAGAAACACGTAGAAGACGCAAGCGTTTTGAGCAACACTCGAGCGTTTTAAGCGCCGACTCGAGTGTTTTTACAACACTAGTTTACCGTCCCCAAGCCGCGCAACCCTCGCGCTGCATCGGCTATGTGGCAATACCTTAAAGCATTATAGATTCAATCGATCTAGGTCGTAATAACCGATTCACATTACCTGGTGAACGTCGCGGTAAAAAGTTGGATGCATACAACACAGAGATCGTGGTGATCTTTGAGACGCCTTTGTTTTGCAGTTGACGCCTTTCGGGTAAAAATAGACAAGTCGTCACGCCTATATTCCCCAAGCGGGGGTGGCAGTGTACTGAGTGCACCAATTTTTGATGATGTTAGGTCCCATGAATCAGAATCAGAATATTTTTTATTCATGTCAACCATTACATGTAATAGGGAGCGAGCCTATTGCCATATACCGAGCACAATTCCAAACTCCGGACTGATACTGGGCAGTTTTCGTTACGAAAACTACATTTGTCTGCCCTTGGAATTGAATCCAGGACCTTGTGATCACAATGCGATGCACTTTGCCACTAGACCAACGAGGCAGTCAATAATCTAATGATCTAATTTACTAAAGTTTAGCAAAACTGTGATATGAAGACGGACGGCTTGGTCCACTGGAGCTTAAGCCGCTCCGCCCACTAGATCGAGTAGTCGCGGACTCAATTCCCGCATGAAAAAAAAATGTTGTGACCCACAAACTTTCGGTCTAAATGTTTTTGTATGTGAATTCATATCTGTAAACGCACCCACAACACAGAAATTCCTAGTGCAGGGCTACGTTTTAAAAATATCGCTATTCTGTTTTAACAGTTCCATCTCGTACTGAATCCCGGGCTAGTACCAGTTTTACCATTTCCAATCTTATTCTAGTTTCCGCGAGGGATCCTTACTTAAGGAAAATGCTGACAATTCAAAACTGTCGGTCAAGTATGATATGGACTATACGAATTGAGAAGATGATATGAGTTTACGCTGTCTTACTTCCGCCACTTTTTCATCTCGTATCAAACCCAATGGATTTGTGCAGGTGCTGCACGCTAGCCCTCTTACCCGGTGAAGCTCTAAAGGCTTCTCGACCAACACTGTACAATACAATACACACAAAGTCAGAATTCTAGAGATCCCGAACGCTTTCGCAGACCAAAGGAAAATGCATCAGAGAAAACCGTATAAACACTGGGTTGTAGAAGAACGATTGCATATTATGATTATATATGATAGCGGATTACATATTATGATAGCGGATTCGACACCCGCATTTTTACAAACATAAGCGTTTATTTAACGTGCAATGTTTGTTAGTTTGTTTAGGTCAAATCTTGCAAGCTGAATTAAAACCACTTCCTCTCATCCTACGGATTTGAAATTTTGTGGTAAGCATAACCTGAATCTACACCCAGGATTGGCTACAAGCAAAGGGGGAGTCCCTTTGCCTGTAGCGAACAGCGAACAGCATAGACACGACATTAAGTATACACATTATTTTAATTAGAAAATGTTTTTAATATTAATTTATTTATAATGTACTCTGTTAATTACTCTAACGTTACTGGCAGTGTCACCTGTCTTTTGTATCTCCTTAGCTACTGTACTGCTTCGTACTGCACTTTTTTTTTGTTTATGGCATCACGACGACGCGTATTTTGCCAATGTCAAATATTAAGAATATAACTATTCATTTCTAAATTAATTAAGCTCCCCGATGAACTTGAAGACAACGATGAATATGAAATTGATGAAGTGCCCCACCCTGGATAGTAAAGCGATGGGTACTTTACTTACCGAAAAGGCACGTTTTCTCACTTGGTTACAATTCAATCATGCACATATAAGAATACATAATGGTTGATATTCCACCAACATTACACATTATTATTCGAAATAACACAAGTTTTGGAAATTAAAACAAATTGACGACAGTACTCTTCGATTTCGCACCAACAACATTTGCAAAAAATGTAATTTTTTAGTTCAGGTTCTTCGATTTTTTTAAATATTCAGTGTGACCAAGCTCTCCACGTGGCGCCGTAAACTCGTTTTACATCAAGCGCGGCAACAAAATATTTCAAGGAATTTTAGCCATTACTCGTATAATTTCAGATGGGAGTTGCGTTTTATTACACCTCGCCGCTTTTGCGAAGTGATAGTGATGATGTGATTAGCATTATATTTTTCCGAAAATAACTATTTACCGATAGACAAGACCACAGGCCAAGACTGTGGTGTTACATTTTTCCAATTTTTTTAGATGTGTCCCTAATATGCATTATTTGTTCACTCATATATTTCATTTCGTGCTTATTTTGTTCTATCATACATAACTCTTACCGTTCCAATAAGTAACAAAAGCAATTAAAGAACGATCATTACATAACAGATATATTTTCCAACAACGAAAAAAATGCTAGTCATAATAAAAAAATCCTTGGACGTATTATTTCATTCTTGAGTGTTTAAACATCGCCATAAATAATGACCGACATCTTTACTGAAACCACTTTGGGGTGCGTTCAATATTCCGTTTTCATCTAAAATAATATGTATACCGTTTCCAGTTCATGAATAATTCGCTTCGAGTAATAAGCTTTTGAAAAATGTTTGTTCTGTGTCTAGCTCAACTTGGCGTGAGCTCAAAAAAATAGTATTTCACTCTAATAGCTTTCCAAAGAAAATAATGAATAACAATATGGTCTAATTTTAATACATTATTTTTTATGTTTATACACTTGTATAAATCGAGCGCATCTTTAAACAATATACACTTAATTTAGTAATTTGAACATGTGTAGTCAATTATTTTCAATAACATAATTCATGATCCCATCAGATGTAAAAACAATGGATGGAGAGAAGTGTTATTATGTTTATCCTATCCATAAATACTATCTATCTATATCGTCACGCCACATTACTTGCGGGGTACGCAGAGAGTACTGAGTTCCAACAGGTTCTTTCCTTACAGACTGCAAAATCACACATTATAACTTAACTTGCGACTAACAATAATAAAAAAAAAATAAAGTTGTATAGTTTTACCGCGATAATCCCGATTTGCTTCATTTTTCCGGGATTAAAAGTATTCAATATTTTAAGTGAAGGTGGTATTCCTTCACTGTACCAAATTTCACTGAAATCCGTTTGGTAGTTTTTGCGTGATTGAAACACAAAGAGACAGACAGACGGACAGGCAGACAGACAATAATTCCAAAAAAAATGTTTTGGCCTCTATATTTATAAGAGAGTGTACTCCAAGTAACATTAAAAAAAATTACAGATTTGGCTCGGTTACAGTTTTATTATATGTAGTATTATGTAGTATATATATAGATAAGATAATTTATGTCATACAACGTTCCAATCTAGTACAAGTATCAATAATAACGATTACATACAACAGCTCTCCTGATTTTCACACGATACTAATATATTATGTAAAGTTGACTTTTATGGGTCGCTGTACTAGCACCCTCCTTAAACATCCACGGCACATAAGTAGCGTTTAGGGTTGGGAAATATTCGTTTTATATGTATTATTCCCTCGATAATTATCCTACGTACGAACACTAAATACCACATAGACATAAATACTTTTACGATCATATCCCTCAATAGGTATATAAAGGTAGTCGGAATCATATGAGTAGCTAAACGTTTCGTCATAATAATCTGTAAAGCTTAAGTTAAAAAAACATAGTTTCTTTTGACTAGCCTTTATTTTACTTGCAATGTTCGAATGAGGTTTGTCTGCCTGTCTGTCTGTCTGACTTTCCGGTTCAAATCTTGTTTTCTCTTTTTCAAACATGATTGAACTGAATTTTGGCAAGATCCGATTGAACTGAATTTTGGTGTACGTATGTAAAGTCGGTGACATTGCAATAATATGGCACCATTGAACTAGTCTGATGATGGCGTCGGATGGTGGCCCTAGGAACATGTGAACTATACAACGTAACCCCCTCGTGTTTAGGCTTCTTAGATTGGTATTGACAAGTACTGTACAACCGAATATTGGTTAGGGTCTGATGATGGAGCTAGAAGGAAGCCATAGGAACTCCTTAATTAAGCAAGATATCTCCGTTGTGTTTTTGTTATAAAGGCTTGTTTTAAAAAGGTCTTTTTAAATTATCATTTATTTGAAAACGTTACCCCTCATCAGGAATTACATTTGTGTTTAAAAACAGAAATTTCACATACCCAAATAATAGGTTGGTCATATGAAGATGTATCTCGTGCGCGAGTTGAACCTCTCACAACTCCACCAACAGCTTACTAAGTCTTTAAACTTACTAGGTCATTAAACTCTAACCGCTAGCAAATTATCTAGACGTTCTTTCATTAGCTTTCTCTTAATCTATATCTAATAATCATAATGAGGTGATCCGACACAGAACCAAGATAATCGACATTGCTTTACATTGTCGCATTGGGTGGCCCTATTTACAGAAGGATCGATAACCGTTGCGGTAGATTCTTTCTTGAGTGAAGACCGGGGCTCGGTATACGAAGTGGTCCTAGGTGAAGCGACGATATACACAAGGTGGCTGGTAGCTATTAGAAGAGAAGACCCGAGGACCGGACTTATTGGCATGCCTTAGGAAAGGCTTCTGTCCAGCAGTGGACTGATGAGGGCTGACGATGATGATGATGAATAATCCTAAAGCCATATGACTAATAGTGTTATTAAAAATGATTTCTTTAATCGATAACTTATCCTTACTATAAAGGGAACACAAACCCAGCACTAGTACGGCTATTGATTAATTAAGCGATACATCAAGCCTGCCTCCGTAATAAAGTTGGCGTGGTGAATAAATCGCCGGGAAATATATATTTTTTGCCACCAGGTTAAGGGAATGTGCGGGTTTTAAACGTGCGCCCACTCACTAATCCGATTTATTTTCTAGCGTATCTTATGCTATAATCTTATCAGCACCGTTGCGTCGCGACAGATTTTGTTATGTCCTACCGTGTTGTATGTTATACATTGAGTACGTATGTATTATATATAATAACTTAATAGTTTTATAAGTATGATAACTCATTCTGCCTTTAATTTAAAGGCGTATAGTTTTGACCTAGACTGTAATATCAGCCCTGTTAAGAAACTGTCCCACCGTTGGGCACATACCTCCTCACAAACTGAGAGGGTTTAGGCCATAGTCCGCCACGCTGGCCCAGTGCGTATTGGCGCACTTCACACACCTTCGAGGAACACTTAAGCATGCAGGTTTTCTCACGATGTTATCCTTCACCGTTAAAGCAAATGATAGTTAATTTTTAACCCGAAACCTCTGACTTTACAGTCCAACGATTTAACCATTAGGTTATCACTGCTTCTTGACCTAGATAAACTGTTGTCTCTTCTGTCACCTTCCTACTTTGTAAGTATTTATTTTATTTTATCCTTTATTGTATACAGTACAAAGCAATAGTAATTTTACAAGTGATATACAAAGGCGAGCTTAACTCTACACACTCTAACACTAAATATGAGTTCTCTTCCAGCAAACCCTTAAGTGTTGAGAGATAAGAATGTCAATACGAGAGCAGTTATACAATCACACATTCAGCCATAAATAAAATATCTCTATCTATCTATCTCTCTATCTATATCATCACGCCAGCTCCCTCGCGGGGTAGGCAGAGAGTACAGAGTTCCAACAGGTTCTTTCCTTACATACCTCTCTGGCTTCCTCCACTCTCATAGTTCGTCTCATACACACTCGCCGGTTACGGAGACTCTTGACTTGCCCTTCAGATAAGACACGGTCTATTTGGTCATGGTAAGATAGTCTAGGTCTTCCCCGGCACCTACATCCTTCCACTTTCGCATTGTATATCTGTTTTGTCATTCTTTCTTCTGGCATCCTTTCTATATGCCTGAACCAACGGAGCATACCCTTTCTCATCTTTACACCGATACTATCTTTCATACCTACTCGCTTTCTTACTACGCTGTTGCGAATACGGTCGGTCAGCGTGACTCCGCACATCTTCCGCAGAGATCGCATTTCGACCGCATTTATCCTGCTTTCGTTCTCCTTCTTACATACCCAACTCTCACTGCCATATAACAGCGTTGGGACAAGCACTCCGTTATGCATGGCCAGCTGCGCCTTTTGGCTTAAGTGCCGGCTCCCAAAATAAAATAAACATAAATAAAATAGATACTATACAAAAAATAGCAAAAAGTAGCTAGTAATCGTAGACGAAGATTTGTCTACTTAAAATGCCGCCTAAAAACGACCTCAGTTACGCACTATGTGTGCGCGATGCCAGTGTTCAATTTGTTCAAAAAAGTGTGCGTGCGCTTGCGTGTGCCTACTACAACTTAATGCCATTTAGATTTTAAGCCGTTTAGACAAGTAATTTATCTATATAATTCATCTAAGGTATTTTAGTATTTTTTTGGTAGGTAAGTACTAACTCAAAATATTCTTTATTCCCGCAATGGAAATCATAAAAACCGTTTTGATTTGAATATTGAATACTAAAATAATGAATGTTTTGATTTCAAAATCCACGTACAATTTATGACTCTAAAATTAACTGCTGCTTTTTTACAAGTTTAATTTTCATAAATGGTAACCTGCGTTCTTCAAATTCTGTAGAATATAATTAATCTTAATTTTATTATGAAATATTTAACTCATCATCATTTCAGCCTATCCACTGCTGAACATAGGCCTCCCCAATCGCTTTCCAGCGTACACGGTCCGATGCCACCTGCATCCAACGATTTCCTGCGATTTTCACAAGATCGTCGGTCCATCTGGCAGGCGGTCGTCCTACGCTGCGCTTGCCAATACGTGGTCTCCACTCTAGAATCTTTCTGCCCCAACGCCCGTCCGATCTTCGCGCTATGTGGCCAGCCCATTGCCACTTCAGCATGCTAATCCTGAGGGCTATGTCGGTGACCTTGGTTCTTCTACGAATCTCCTCATTCCTGATTCGATCACGTAGAGAAACGCCGAGCATAGCTCTTTCCATAGCGCGCTGAGCAACTTTGAGCTTTTTTATGAGACCTATTGTAAGAGACCACGTCTCTGATCCATATGTCATCACTGGTAACACAAATATTTAACTAATAAATAAATAAATTTATTGATTAAATACCAAGCAGTGAGATAACTGTAAGATATTATTGGCAATTATTTAGACATATCAATAAAAGAAATACACTTTTAATAAAACTATAGATTAATTCGGGGGTCTGTCCAAGAGCGTGCTCGTCGCGACCCCTGCCAGTCATTATGGCTGCAATCTTGGACCGAAGACGTACCGCAGTGCGGGCTAGGGCGTCCCCCCGAGGCGACGCGTACCGGCCCGCCCCCGTCGGTACGAATATAGGTGGAAGCGGCGATGGGGGCCGCCACCCATCACGCCGGGCCCGAACTGGCGAGTCGTGGGGTGCAGAGTGCCGAATAGGCACTTGGAATGTAAGAGGTGGTATGGAAGATAAGATGCATGAGGTGATTGATGTAATGAAAGAGAGACGCCTGGATGCTCTGTGTGTAACAGAGACAAAGCGGAGGGGCAGTGAAACCTGTGATCTTCCTGATGGAACGATGGCTCTGTGGTCTGGGGTACCGCAGAGCAGTCGTGCCAGCATGGGGGTGGGTATCTTGCTGTCCCGTGGCCTGGCCTCTAGAGGGAGAGATTATGGCCTGTGCGATGCGAGACTTCTCTGGGTCCGTTTAAAACTGGGTGTCACTAGAGTATTTTTGGTCGCAGCGTATGCTCCCGTAAGCTCGTCGACACCCCAGGACCTTGAGAAGTTTTGGGATAATGTCAGGGAAGTTCTGGATTTGGCTGAGGCTAATGAAAAGGTGATTCTGTGTGTCGATCTGAACAGATGGGTAGGAACCAGGCGGCAAACTTGCGACGCTGCTCTGGGTCCTTATGGTGATAAGAGAGTGAACGATGCAGGTAAGCTCATTGTAGATGTTTGTTTGGAAAGGGGTCTCCTTGTGTCTAATACGATATTCCAGCACAAGGACATACATTTGTATACGTGGAGAAGGAATGAACAAAAAAGCATGATAGATCTGATCCTGGTTGATAACCGTCTCTGAAGCAAACTACAAGATACGCGTGCGTATAGAGGCCCCACTCTGGAATCAGACCACTATCTCGTAGTTGCGCGGTTTAGTGGTCTGTTCAGGAAGTGGAGACACTGGCGAGAGCGTATCCCCTTCGGAGACCTTGAAAGATTAAAGGTTGAAAAGTTGCAAGATGAGAGCGTGAGGAGAATGTATGAAGACAGAGTCCGAGACAAGCTTTTGACAGCAGGCTCTTCGGACTCAAATGTAGATGAATGCTGGAATAGCCTGAAAGAGAGTTTGGTGGAATCCGCGAAAGAAGTATGTGGTTGCTCAAAGAAGCATATTACAGCAAAAGGTGATGCATGGTGGGATGCGGAGTTGCAAAGCTCCGTAGAAAGTAAGAAGAAAGCGTGGCAGGACTATGTATCTTCTTTGAACCTGAATGCCAGTATGACAGAGATGAGGAAAGAAATATACCGGCAATGCAAGAATGCCACTAAAACTTTAGTGAAAGAAAAGCGTGAAAGAGCCAGTATGATTGAGGAGGAGAGGCTGGCGAAGAACTTCGAGAACAACACCAAACTCTTTTGGAGCAAGGTGAGAAAGGCTCGAGGTGATTCGTCAGGCTCCAGAATGGAAAGGATAAAATTTTAAGATGGTGACATTCTTGCAGACACACAAGCTGTGCTAAACCGGTGGAGTGAATATTTTGGAGAAATGTATGGAGATGACCCGGATGCTGATGCCGCAGACGTGCCTAAAGGCGTGATTGCGGCACCAGAATCAACGGAGGAGATCACTATGGAAGATGTTGAATGGGCGATAGGAAGTATGAAAAACGGTAAAGCTGCGGGAGTAGACATGATATCTGCCGAGATGATCAAATATGGTGGAACTTGCGTCCGGGACGCTTTCCGGGCCCTTGCAAACCTTTGCTGGAGGACCGGTAGAGTCCCTACAGATTGGCGCCGCGCAGTCATAGTACCCTTGTATAAAGGCAAGGGCTCACAATATGACTGCGCCAATTACAGGGCCATCAGTTTGATCAGCTTGGCAGCCAAGGTGTACGATAAAATTATTGAACGGAGAAGTCCGATGGAATGTTGTGCGAGGCACAAGGGGGTTTCAGGTCTGGAAGAGGATGTTCGGATCAAGTCTTCTCACTCCGCAACATCGTAGAGAAGCATCTGGCAGTGGGCCGGAAGGTTTTCTGCGGTTTTGTAGATCTGGAGAAGGCATTTGACAGAGTTGTGCGAAAGAGACTTTGGGACATTTTGCCAGAGTATGGTATAGATGGCACTCTGTTGCGAGCCGTCCAGTCCACTTATGTGGACTGCAAAGCATGCGTACGGGTGGGTGGTAACAGGTCACCCTGGTTTGACGTTAAAATCGGCGTCAAGCAGGGTTGCGTGTTGTCCGCTAGACTGTTTATAATATATCTGGACAAAAGTCTTCAAAGACTGAAAGCGATGAATGATGGTGTACAAATGGGTGACTTAGTGGTAAACCATCTACTTTATGCAGATGACGCGGTTTTAATAGCGCCAACAGCCACTAATCTGCAAACACTAGTCACAGTTATGAAAAACGACTGCATGATCAATGGCTTACACTTGAATGTGAAGAAAACCAAGATTATCGTTTTTGAAAGGGAAGAAACCAGAACGAATGTAAGGATTGTGGTTGGTAACGATGTGCTGGAGCAAGTGAATGAGTTTGTATATCTTGGATGCGCCTTCAGTAAGGATGGGAAATACACCGCTGACATAGAGAGAAGAGTGTGTGCAGGGAACAGAGTGAATGGTGCGATGGGAAAGCTACTCGGGAGCCGGCACTTAAGCCCTAAGGCGCAGCTGGCCATACATAACGGAGTTCTTGTCCCAACGCTGTTATATGGTAGCGAGAGCTGGGTATGTAAGAAGGAGAATGAAAGTAGGATAAATGCGGTAGAAATGCGAGCTCTGCGGTAGATGTGCGGAGTGAAGCTGACCGACCGCATTAGCAACAGCATAGTAAGACAGCGAGTAGGTATGAAAGATAGTATCGGTGTAAAGATGAGAAAGGGTATGCTCCGTTGGTTCGGGCATATAGAAAGAATGCCAGAGGAAAGAATGACAAAACAGATATACAATGTGAAAGTGGAAGGATGCAGGTACCGGGGAAGACCTAGACTATCTTACCACGACCAAATAAACCGAGTCTTATGTGATGGAAAAGTCAAGAGTTTCCGTAACCGGCGAGCGTGTATGAGACGAACTATGAGAGTCGAGGAAGCCAGAGAGGTATGTAAGGGAAGAACCTGTTGGAACTCTGTACTCTCTGCCTACCCCGCAAGGGATCTGGCGTGAGGTTATAGATAGATAGATAGATAGATAGACTATAGATTAAACTTCGGGTCAACCGAAGACGATTACAGTTTACATGCAGCAGTACGCGAGATATGCTGCCTAGTCACAATTTCAGCGTTTTAAAAAAAATAATGGAACGCCGCTTCATCTGTTTCACTCACTTACCTATGTCCATCTCGCTTCTACCTTGTCATTTCATTACGCTTTTTTGTGTTGCCGAAATCACACGTAATTTTATTCCGTAAAAAATTAATTGAAAACCTTGTGTGAATTTTGCCATGGGGAAACGTAAGAGATCTAGGGATTATGACAAAATCTTAAAAAAGGTTAAGAAATTGGAGGACAAGCTAAAGAAACGAGGAAATATGTGTTTTCCATCATCACCATCACTGTCGTCGGAGAACGAAGCAGGTTCCATTTCTGGAAACGAAATAAACCTAATAGAAATTACAGGTATGTACATGATTAATTGATATCGAATGCCTATTATTTTGCCCGTATAATCAAATTTGTCACAGTATTTGTACAACAGAACACATTTTATTTCCCATGACGGTTTTTTCACGGGTACCTACTTTATATTTTATTTCGTGTTTTTAATATGGCGGCTTTAGCCCTTAGTTGAAATAATACAAAAGCGAAATAATTGAATGTTTATTTGTGTATAGACATTGTAGGGATTATAATACAGGTAATGTCTATATTATTACAAATGTTCTAAATATAAGTATACATTTTACGTCCGGAAAGTCCGGTACACATCATTTTTGCAATAAGAATTCTTCACTTTTATAGTGTTGAGATTCCGACCAGGATCCTATATGAATCATCTGGAAAGGGCAGAGTCATTACTAGGACCGCCAATACACTGGTTAAGCAAATACTGACAGTCTATATGACTTGTCAACAGTCCTCTCTTCCACTTTTAAAGTGTTGAAATAAATACTAGCATCCTATATGGATAGCATGAATTCGTAAATACGTATATCGTATTGCATGTGTACCTTATGGGTACAAATATCATAACTATGTTTGATACCCATTATACTATTATACTATTAAACATTTACAGATGACCAATTATCCCAAACTGAAAACACTGTCAACTGTAATAATAACGAAGATGATAAAACAGGGAGGAATACATTAGAAGAAAATCTGGATCCAGAATTCCTGCAGATACTCGGGGACGACCCAACCATAATGGTAAGTCATGGTGAGAACATAAACAATAATGTGGCGCCTAGATGTAGTACATATTACTAAATGGACTACAAAAAGATATAAAAACAGATCTTATAAAACAATATCTCATCCCAGGCAATTGCAATCATTTAAAACCTCCAAAACTTAATGCTGAAATAAAGGCGGCATTAAGTGAAATAAATTAAAAAAAAGATGCATTTAGTGAGTATAAACAAAATCAACTTTCGAGTTGTCTTTCTGCCTTAGGCAAAGCTCTTGACATAGCATTGAGTGCAAATACAAACCAAGAATTAATAAAGCCATTAAGTGATGCCGGAAGGTTATTATGTGACTGTCACTATAGAGAAACCCAATCAAGGAGGTATGCTGTCTTGAATGTTTTGAATAAACAGACCCGGGACATTGTGAAAAACACTTCAGTGGACGAGTATTTGTTTGGCTCAAACTTATCCGAACACGTCAAATCTGCTAAGGCTATCTCGAGGTCAGGATCAGAGATGAGAGCACCACAGATACCAAGGCCTCCGTACCGACCTCCGGTAGCTGCGTCATCGCAACGAGGAACTTTAAACTCGAGGGGAGCGTCGCGGACGGCTGCCACTAGGACGCGCCCATACACAGTGGCGCCACCACGTCAGCGCTTTACAGCGCCAGAGCTGATACCACCACAGCGAGGACGCCGTCGCGACTATGCGCCAATTCCCAGGGGCCATCATCACCACCGCCTGTAGAGACATTAAGGCTTGACACCACTAGTGAGGTAAATATACCTTTAGCTGGCAGACTACGTTACTTCTACCATGAGTGGTGTAGCCTTATCAGTGATAAAACAATATTAGCATGGATCCAGGGGTATCTATACCATTTAAAAAATTTCATGCCAAAAATATTATCCTGACAATTCGGGAAAATCAGAAGTAGCTACTAAAATTATTGATAACTGTATATCTGAGATGTTAGTGAATGGTATCATATCTCAATGTAACCTATATAATAACCTTGCAGTGGACAATTCATATCACCCATTTTCACTGTCCCAAAGCCCAATGGCAAACATCGTTTCATACTTAATTTGAAGCTACTAAATAATTTTGTACAGGTTGACCATTTTAAGATGGAAGATTACCGAAGTGTTTTAAAAATTTTAAATCGAAATAATTACATGGCCACACTAGATTTACAAGATGCTTATTTTTTAATATCAATCAAAAAAGTAGATAGATAGATGTTACCATTTATATGGAAAGGAAATTTGTTTGTATTTAATGTTCTTCCCTTCGGTCTCTGTACAGCGCCCTATGTTTATACTAACTATTAAAACCTGTTATTCGAAAATTGCGCTTATCAGGTCTGCTATCAGTCGTATATTTAGATGATTTCTTATGTATAGATAATTCATATGAGAATTGTGCTCATAATATAAATACACAAATACAATATAATACAAATACAATACAATACAAAATAATACAAAACAGTTACTGGTGTTATTAGGTTTTATAATAAATAAAAGAAAGAGCCAAATGGTATCAAGTACTACATGCAAATTTCTAGGTTTTAATTTTGATACTACGCACATGACGATATGTTTACCTAACGATAAGAAATCTCGAATTAAAAATGCCACCATTAATATGATGACAATTAAGAAATGCACTATACGAGTCTTTGCGCAATACATCGGGTTATTGACGTCAGCATGTCCAGCCGGCTTATGGCTGGCTTTACTCCAAGTTGTTTGAAAGAGAAAAATTCTTAGCATTAAATAATTTCAATTCTTATAATAAACGGATGGTTATACCATCCCATCCATCCAGGTGGGAACCTTAAGTCAGATTTTGAATGGTGGTTAGATCATATTGACCAGTCCTTTTATCCAATTCGTAGTGATACCTACAATTCAGAAATATATAGTGATGCTAGTCTTACAGGGTGGGGGCCGCCCCCCAACGGTCAGAGAGCTAATGGTAATTGGAAAGATTCTGATATTACATTGCATATAAATTCATTAGAACTCAAAGCGGCCTTTTATGGACTAAAAATTTTTACTACTAATCTAATGGACTGTAATATTTTACTTAGAATAGACAACACTACAGCAATATGTTATATAAATAAGTTTGGTGGTATTCAATATCCAACATTATATGAGCTCTCCCGCAATATTTGGCAATGGTGTGAGGAAAGAAATATTTATGTATTCGCCTCATATATCAAATCGAGTCAAAATATAGCCGATCGTGAATCTCGCCTATTAAGCATAGATACAGAATGGGAGCTTTCAGAATATGCCTTTGATAAAATTATTAGAGTTTTTGGTGTCCCAAAATTAGATCTTTTTGCTAGTGCTCAAAATTATAAATGTAAGCGTTATGCTTCATGGAAACTTGACCCTCATTCTGAGGTGGTCGACGCCTTCACAATTAACTGGAAAGATTTATCCTTTTTTGCCTTTCCACCTATTTCTTTAATTTCTAAACTTTTACAAAAAAATATTAATGATCAAGATATTGTAGTTATACCATATTGGCCATCACAACCATGGTACCATTTATGGTGTAAACTATTTGTTTCAGAAAAATTTTTTTTTGCACCTCATAGACATTTATTGTACTCTCCTTTCAGGGAGTCCCACCCGCTACATGCAGACCTTACCCTGGTGGCTGCGAGGTTATCAGGCAGTCGCTGATAGATCGTGGCATACCTCAAGCTTCGTTGGAGATAATGATGGCATCTTTTGCTCCTAATACTCTTAATCAATATAATTCATCATTAAAGGCCTGGTGGCTGTTTTGTCAAGGTAATAATATAGAATTGTATGATGCTTCTAAACAGGACGTTATACTATTCCTCACACAAATATTTAAAAACGGAAATGGTTATAGTACGTTAAATACACACCGGTCTGCGTTATCAATAATTTTAGGCAAAAAAGTAACCAATGATCTATCTATCTATCTATCTATCTATAACCTCACGCCAGATCCCTTGCGGGGTAGGCAGAGAGTACATAGTTCCAACAGGTTCTTTCCTTACAACCAATGATGATTGCATAAACCGATTTTTAAAAGGTGCATACAAAATAAAACCACCTTGTCTCAAATATAACTTCACATGGGACCCAAATAAGGTATTAACATTCCTATCAGGACAATATCCCCATGATAATATATCCTTACCTGATCTAGGAAAAAAATGCGCTACATTACTTGCATTAGCATCTGCACAGAGAATGCAGACATTAAGTTTAATAAAAATAAATAATATCACAATGGACGATAATGCTATGGAAATAAGGGTCCCTGATCTAATTAAAACATCACGACCTGGGACTTTCCAGCCTCTCATCAGACTACCATTCATGAATGAAAATTTAAAAATCTGTTCAGCATTTGCATTGAGGTCATATATCAATAGAACTAAAAACCTCAGAGTTGATGGGTTGAGTAATCTTTTTATATCCTCCCGAAAACCTCATAAAAAAGTAGGATCCCAAATATTAGCACATTGGATAAAACAAGTCTTAGAGGACAGTGGCATAGATGTTGAATTGTTCGGAGCGCATAGCACTCGCCATGCCTCTACATCTGCTGCTCACAGGTCAGGAGTTAATCTGAAAGTAATTAGGAAAGCCGCAGGTTGGAGTGATTCCTCTAATACATTTTTAAAATACTATCAAAGGCATACTATTAATGAAGATAACGACGATTTTATTAACAAATTATTTAAAATTAATCAATGAAGCAAGAAATTAATAAAGAAATGTGATTATTTAAAAGACAGGATTAGTTAACAATTAAGTATAATAATTTAAATATTACATAAGCCTAGGATAGAAGTGATTTAGAAAACATATTTAGTTAACAACTAAGTACAATTATTTAATTATCATATTAGCCTAAAATAAATGTGATTTGGCTGTGATATACAATTTGTATTTTCATTTAATGGTTTTCATATAAATAACTCTAAACATCTGCATGTAAACTGTAATCGTCTTCGGTTGACCCGAAGTATAATTGTGAATTAAACGAACTTACCTGTGATGTTCGATTCCAATTATACGAGGGTTCAACCGAAGACGATTACAAGACCCCACCCGATCCCAAGATATATGTTAAAATTCCCATCAGAATATTAAACAAAAATACAAATCAGATACTCTAAAAGAATGAAATGACAAGGTAGAAGCGAGACGGACATAGGTAAGTGAGTGAAACAGATGAAGCGGCGTTCCATTATTTTTTTTAAAACTCTGAAAGTGTGACTAGGCAGCATATCTCGCGTACTGCTGCATGTAAACTGTAATCGTCTTCGGTTGAACCCTCGTATAATTGGAATCGAACATCACAGGTAAGTTCGTTTAATTCACAAGTATTAAATAACGCTAAAAGCTATAATATTTTCAAAGATAATAAAATAAAAATATAGCACAGTATCGGCCATAATTACAACGATTAATAAAGATATGTCTCTAGAAATAAGGAATCTATACAATCAGAACGCACCCATAAACATGACCTATGAACTAATAAAGTCAAAACAAAATGGCCGCTTCTATGAAAGAGAATTTATTGTCACCTTTCGACACCTGTGTGGGTCGCATTTTCCTGATTTATGTCACAAATATATTTTTAAGCCAGAGGTTAAATTGCTATAATTCTTTATTGGAATTATTTTGACAGCCACTTCAAGTTTTCTTTACGGCACTGTCAAATGACTGGCAATAAAAACAAAAACAAACACTTCATTTTACCTACAAAATCGATTTGTGAGAGAAGGCTTCGCCCAAAAGTTGGACAACATAGTGTGATATTCTTCCTACTCACAAGGGCAGTGCCGGGTTAACCGCGTAGCAAAAGTAGCAATTGCTACGGGCCCCGCGTATCCAAACCCGCCCACCTCCGTTTGAGCGTAATTTTCTGAGTGAAACTTTTTAAAACGTGGTATATTGTTTTAATAAGCAGTGATAGCCTAGTGGTTAGACCGTCGGACTGCAAAGTCAGAAGTTTCGGGTTCAAACCCAGACACGCACCTCTGTCTTTTCGAAAGCATGTGCGTATTAAAAATTAATTATCACTTGCTTTAACGGTAAAAGAAAACATCGTGAGGAAACCTGCATGCCTAAGAGTTTCTCGAAGGTGTGTGAAGTTCGCCAACTCGCACTGGGCCAGCGTGGTGGACTATGGTCTAAACCCTCTCAGTTTGAGAGGAGGCCCGTGCCCAATGGTGGGACAGTTTCTTAACAGGGCTACTATTATTATTATATTTTTAACTAGTTTACTTTATTATATATGATATTCTAAATTACCAGGGCAATCTCATCTCTGGCTTTTTGTACATGTTGGAGCCCAACATGGCCTACAGTAATCTACTGTACTACTGTTAATCACCAACAAAATTGTAACCTATAGAAGGCAAAAACGTATTTAGTATTGATTTTTTACCCCCTAAACCCATAAAGGACCCTTGATAGAATTTACTACGGACTCTGCGCTTGCTTTATCCGACACTGCATACGGGATTTGGCGCGACGTATAGATAGACTATTATTAATTTAATTCTAAAAACTCTGTACTCTCTGCCTACCCCGCAAGGGATCTGGCGTGAGGTTATAGATAGATAGATAGATAGATAGATAAAAATAGAATCAGACTAAATACATCACCTAAGATCTTAGCACGAACAGATTGACGTTAGCCTAACGCTATCGAGTTGATATGCCCTCCTTTTCACACTACTAATTTAGTAAATAAGAATGAACGTGACAGCAAGCTTTCTCGACAATGTCACGACAGCGTAAAATGGTCTGCGCTGAGCCCTCTAAGTAAACGGTCCGCCATTGCGGTTTTCTTTTCACAGAGTACATTACCACAGAGTACATTATTAGAGTTACCTACCACGTCGTAATGGAATGGAAAGGCGAAAAGCACTGTACTGTGACTAAGCAGATAAAGGCATAAGTAGCGAAATATTGCCTACTTTTGATAATGGGCACGTTTAACGTGACAAAGGGCACTTTACCTTCTTTTTATATTATTTATGTACCTAACTAAAGATGTTACCGGTGTCGGTCACCATATTAAGGTTGTAGCCTGAGGTGAATTACTTTTCTCAATGGAGGATCGCGCGCGGAATCAGAATCAAATTTATCAACCCATAGGGTAGATAATTGTAATACGCATAAGCACGCACACATTGACAGCTTTTGAACAAATCGGACACTGACATTACACACACATATACTTTTCACATGAGTGACAATTCCAAGCGACAAACGAAATTAATATTTAATTCAATGGTAATAAGGCATTAAACCATAAGTATAGAAACGGGACAGGCCTCTTATTACCATTGAATAAAGTATAATTTTCTTTGACATTTACAACTGAAACAGTACATGAAAAATACTAGTGTGCAAATAAGGCTGTTTTGGCGCCATGTTTGTTTGCAATGCTCAATCTAGGCAAGTCGTACAAAGATGTAGCGTATTTATCAACTTGCATAACTTACACTATTACGCCTGTATTACCCAAACCGGGGTGGCAGAGATGTACTATGTTCACCCACTTTTCGCCGACAATGTTTCCCATGCATTAGGGGGCAAGTCTATTGCCTCATGTCGGGCAAAATTTCGGACTCAGAACTAATAATGAGAATTTTTCGATAGATAATTTGTCAGACCTAGAATTTGAACCATGAACTTACGCCATTTATAAAGACCGTCGTACACATACTGCCTTACTCACATTTGTATTGTTTTGATAACGGAATAAGGAAAGTTTTCTTTGCTCTGCGGTTTTCATGACCTACTATGTTTTTGTGGAAAAATATTTTCCTTCCCGAAAAATAAATTTTAATGGGGGTACTCTTTCTTATCGATATAGAGGTCGAAACTTTTTTTTTTTTAATTATTGCTTGCCTGTCTGTTTGCGTTACAAACACGCAATAACTACCGAACGGATTTCAATGAAATTTGGTACAGTAATAACGTATACGCTAACTTAAAATATACTTTTTATCCCGGCAAAATGAAGCAATCCGGAATTATCTCGGTAAAAACATAAAACTTTTTTTTATTATTGTTAGTCGCAAGACACTTTAAAATGTGTGATTTTTCCCTACACATGCATTCCTCCATGAACTGAATGGACTTGGGTTCGCCTCCTCATGAAGTAACTCTTCAGTGGTAGCACGCATCCGAATTTGTTTATACACATTTGATTTAGATACTCAGATATGATTTCTTGCATGAACCGATAATAAAGTCAAAATTGTCTTTTCGGGAGTAAACTTTTTAACGATGAATTACCCGCCCACGACACGCATATTCGTTTGTTTACGGATGAAATGCACGATTCTTGCAGGATAGTTTTTATTTTTCCATACCATCATGGCTGGATACTTAGTATGGAGGTGTCTTAGGTCAGTACAGGATCTGTGCCGTCCCAAAAAGGCCGGTCTACCTATGTCAAATTACAAAATAAACGCGTGCGTAGCCGCGGGTAACATCTAGTTAATAATAAAATATTGTTAAATTGTCTTATTGTATAAAATAGCATGGCAGATAGTATCGGTGTAAAGATGAAAAAGGGTATGGTCCGTCTGTTCGGGCATATACAAATAATGTCGAAAGAAAGAATGACAAAACTGATATACAATGCGAAAGTGAAAGGATGTAAGTACAGGGGTAGACCTAGACTATCTTATTATGACCAAATAAATCGTGTCGTATTTGAAGGGCAAGTCAAGAGACGCCGTAACCAGCGAGCGTGTATAAGACGAACTATGAGAGTGGAGAAAGTCAGAGAGATGTGTAGGGAAAGAACCTGTTGGAACTCAGTACTCTCTGCGTACTCCGCAAGGGATGTGGCGTGACGAAACATTTTTTTTGGAATTATTGTCTGGCTGTCTGTCCGTCTGTCCGTCTCTTTGTGTTTCAATCACGCAAAAAGTGTAAGGAAAGAACCTGTTGGAACTCAGTACTCTCTGCGTACTCCGCAAGGGATGTGGCGTGACGAAACATTTTTTTTTGAATTATTGTCTGGCTGTCTGTCCGTCTGTCCGTCTCTCCGTCTCTTTGTGTTTCAATCACGCAAAAAGTGTAAGGAAAGAACCTGTTGGAACTCAGTACTCTCTGCGTACTCCGCAAGGGATGTGGCGTGACGAAACATTGTTTTTGGAATTATTGTCTGGCTGTCTGTCCGTCTGTCCGTCTCTTTGTGTTTCAATCACGCAAAAAGTGTAAGGAAAGAACCTGTTGGAACTCAGTACTCTCTGCGTACTCCGCAAGGGATGTGGCGTGACGAAACATTTTTTTTGGAATTATTGTCTGGCTGTCTGTCCGTCTGTCCGTCTCTTTGTGTTTCAATCACGCAAAAAGTGTAAGGAAAGAACCTGTTGG
Source organism: Phalera bucephala (assembly GCA_905147815.2). Classification (NCBI taxonomy): domain Eukaryota; kingdom Metazoa; phylum Arthropoda; class Insecta; order Lepidoptera; family Notodontidae; genus Phalera; species Phalera bucephala. The sequence continues at coordinate 12,426,915 of LR990630.1, read as the reverse complement.
AACTCAGTACTCTCTGCGTACTCCGCAAGGGATGTGGCGTGACGAAACATTTTTTTTGGAATTATTGTCTGGCTGTCTGTCCGTCTGTCCGTCTCTTTGTGTTTCAATCACGCAAAAACTACCAAACAGTGCAATTTGGTACAGTAATAAGGTATACCCTAACATAAAATATTGAAGTAGTTGGTTCGGGCATATAGAAAGGATGCCAAAAGAAAGAATGACAAAACAGATATACAATGCGTAAGTGGAAGGATGTAGGTGCCGGGGAAGACCTAGACTATCTTACCATGACCAAATAGACCGTGTCTTAGCTGAAGGGCAAGTCAAGAGTCTCCGTAACCGGCGAGTGTGTATGAGACGAACTATGAGAGTGGAGGAAGCCAGAGAGGTATGTAAGGAAGAACCTGTTGGAACTCTGTACTCTCTGCCTACCCCGCGAGGGAGCTGGCGTGATGATATCGATAGATATAGATAGATAGATAAAATATTAAATACTTTTTATCCCGGAAAAATGAAGCTAATCGGGATTATCGCGGTAAAACTATACAACTTTTTTTTTTATTATTGTTAGTCGCAAGTTAAGTTATTTGTGAACCTGTAACCTGTTGTGTAAGGATAGATAGTATTCTCTCCGTTCATTGTTTTATATCTGATGGGATCATGAATTATGTTATTGAAAATATTTGATTACACAAGTTATAATTACTAATTTATTGATTAATCCTCATTGGTTACTAAAATAAATCGCTTAAAATAGGTGTATATTGATTAAAGATGCGATCGATTTTATATAAGCGTGGTATATTTCTCACTTTTATAACCATTAACAAAAATGTAATGTATTAAAATTAGATGAGATTATTATATTGTTGTTCATTATTGTCTTTAGAAGGCTATTAAAGGCAAATACTATTTCTTTTGAGCTCTCGCCAAGTCGAGCTAGACAGAGAACAAACATTTTTCAAAAGCTTATTACTCGAAGGGAATTATTTATGACTGTAAACGGTTTAAATATTATTTTAGATGAAAACGGAATATTGAACGCACCCCAAAGTGATTTCAGTAAAGTCATTTTTTTTGTTATTAGAAAATATTTGTTATGTAATGATCGTATTTTAATTGTTTTGTTTGTTACTTTTTGGAATGGTAAGAGGTTCTCGTATGTATGATAGAACAAAATAAATACGAAATGAAATGTATGAGTGAACAAATAATGTATATTAGTGACACATCTAAAAAAATTGGATAATGTAACACTACAGTCTTGGCCTGTGGTCTTGTCTTTCTGTAAATAGTTATTTTCGAAAAAATATAATGCCGAATTGACGGGACATCATCACTATCACTTCGCCAAAGCGGCGAGGTGTAATAAAACGCAACTCGCATCTGAAATTATACGAGTAATGGCTAATATTCCTTGAAATATTTTGTTGCCGCGCTTGATGTAAATCAAGTTTACGGCGCCACGTGGAGGACTTGGTCACACTGAATATTTAAAAAATTCTAAAAGCCTGAACTAAGAGAGTACAGCACATCTTTTGCAAGTTTTGGTGAGAAACCGAAGAGTGCTGTCGTCCATTTTTTTTAATTTCCTAAACTTGTGTTATTTCGAATAATAATGTGTAATGTTGGTGGAATATCAACCATGCATTCATATATGTGCATGAGTGAATTATAACAAAGTGATAAAATGTGCCTTTTCAGTAAGTAAAGTACCCATCGCTTTACTATTCAAGGTGGGGCACTTCATCAATTTCATATTCATCGTTGTCTGCAAGTTCATCGGGGAGTTGAATTAATTTAGAAATGAATAATATTTGACATTAGCAAAACACGCGTCTTGTGATCCCATAAACAAAAAAAAAGTGCAGTACGAAGCAGTACAGTAGCTAAGGAGATACAAAAGACAGGTAGCACTGCCAGTAACGTTAGAGTAATTATCAGAGTACATTATAAATAAATTATTAGTAATACAACATTTTCTAATTAAAATTAAATGTGTATACTAAATGCCATGTCTATGCTGTTAGGTGTTGAGGAGTCCCTTTGTCTGGAGCCAATCCTGGGTGTAGATTCAGGTTATGCTTACCACAAAATTTCAAATCCGTAGGATAAGTGGTTTTAATGCAGCTTGCAAGATTTGACCTAAACAAACTAACAAACATTGCACGTTAAATAAACGCTTGTTTTTAAAAATGCGGGTGTCGAAACCGCTATTATAATATGTAATCAGCTATCATATGCAATCGTTTTTCTACAACCCAGTGTTTAAACGGTTTTCTCTGATGCATTTTCCTTTGATCTGCGAAAGCGTTCGGCAACTCTAGAATCCTGAATTATGGTGTGTATTGTACGGTGTTGGCCGAGGATCCTTTAGAGCTTCACCGTGTAAGAGGGCTAGCGTGCAGCACCTGCACAAATCTATTGGGTTTGATACGAGATGAGAAAGTGGCGGAAGTAAGACAGCGTAAACTTATGTCATCTTCTCAATTCGTATAGTCCATATCATACTTGACCGGCAGTTTTAGAGTCTCTTGACTCTTTCTATAATCAAAACAAGACATTTTGACTTGTCAGCATCTTCCTCACGTAAGGATCTCTCGCAGGAACTGGATTGGAAATGGTAAAACTTGTACTAGGCCGAGATTCAGTACGAGATGGAACTGTTTAAACCGATTAGCGATATTTTTAAAACCTAGCCCAGCACTAGGACTTTTTGTGTTGTAGGTGCGCTTACAGACATGAAATTCACATACAAAAACCTTTAGACTGAAATAAGTTTGTGGGTAACATAAATTTTTTATCGTGGGGGGTCAAGTAATCGACTAGTCGATCTAGTGGGCGGAGCGACTTAAGCTCCAGTGGACCGTCGTCATATCGCAGTTTTGCTAAACTTTAATCAATTAGATCATTACGATTTATTGACTGCGCCTTTGGTCTAGTGGCAAAGTGCATCGCTTTGTGATCACAAGGTCCTGTGTTCAAATCCTAGGGCAGACAAATGTAGTTTTTGTAACGAAAACTTCCCAGTATCAGTCCGGAGTCTGGAATTGTGCTCGGCATATGGCAATAGGCTCGCTCCCTATTACATGTAATGGTTTACATGAATAAAAATATTCTGATTCTGATTCTAACATCATCAAAAGTAGGTGTATTCAGTACACCCTCGCTTCGGGAATATAGGCGTGACGACTTGTCTATTTTTAGCCGAAAGACGTCCACTGCAAAACAGAGGCGTCTCAAAGATCACCACGACGGCGCCGCGACGACCGGTTCTGTGTTGTATGCATCCAACTTCTTACCGCGGCGTTCACCAGGTAATTGGAATAGGCTATTACGACCTCGATCGATTGAATCTATAATGCTTTAAGGTATTGCCACATAGCCGATGCAGCGCGAGGGTTGCGAGGCTTGGGGAATTGTAATGTACTGAAATGTATGCGACGCGCCACATAGCCCCACTCGGCGCGACGGTAAACTAGTGTTGTAAAAACACTCGAGTCGGCGCTTAAAACGCTCGAGTGTTGCTCAAAACGCTCGCGTCTTCTACGTGTTTCTACGCTCGTGACCGTCGACTCAGCGCTAATCGCTCGACTTTTTACAACACTACGGTAAACGTTACAACGAATGTAGCCGATCGCTTCCGTCGCGCTCCGTCGGCTATTTGACTAAACCTTTAGATTCAATCGATCTAAGCTTTCACTTTAACACAGAAAGGGAATAATATGAGGCTATTAATAACCTGGGATGCATCCTTAATCGCTGTTAAAAATAGATTTGAGTATGAATTTCGCAGTCAGTGGCTCGCAAATAGACTCAAAATAATATTCTAATAGTTTTCTCACTAACTTAGAGGTGTTTGTGGAACTATCGACTTTAAGAGCCAATTAGCTTCTGTTACGTAAAATATATAACGAGAACACGCCTTCACTAAATTGTTCGTGGTAATGTTATATACATAAATTTCTATATGACTGCCGCAACGAAGCAGTCGACAAGGCGGTTTCTACGCGCATTATTCGCCAATAATGCGCGTAGAGGGTTAGGTTTGAATTCTAGATGACAAGACAAAATGTAATTTGTGGATTGATATCCATATAATTTCGAGTATTTGTCCGGAGTCTAGCACTATGAGCGGTATAATGGCAATTAGCGCGCCCCCTATTACATGGGCCCTAACGTCCTCGACAAACGTTGTGGGTATACACAGTATAATGGGTACCCCGCTTGGGAATATATGTTGTTAGATGTTTATTTATTAAGGACTGGTCAGGATTGACCTTTATCTTACCTGATGGAAAGTGATAATTGGGGCGAAGATGTGGCTCGTGCACTTAGTAATACTAAATTGATTTAATGTTTAGTCTGCATTTAATTACCACACTTACCTACGTGTGGCAATTGAATTCATACTCAGAATAAGCTTCGGCGTAATAACTTGCATGTTTTAATAATTTCTTATCATGGCTTTATTGGGTCTGATATGTTTTATATACGTAAAAGAATGCCTTAGATTAGAATAAATCATATAGTTCTTCTTCCATATTGTCGCCGTAGAGTTACCGTAATCACAAATAAATACGAAGTATTTAATAAATAACTCTTGAGTGTCTACTTTATTGCAGTCTTGAAATACGCGAGTTATCTTTGAAAGTGTTAAAAATGCAACATTGACATAACTTTTTTCTTGTGAACGTTGCCTTATGTGCTTGGCCAAGCAGTCGGGCAGTAAAACCCTAGAGATCGCTTCGCTCAGATATTCCGATTCGTTTTTTACTTAGTTTTTTAATGTTGCGACCGCGATGCCAGATTGTAACGTTATTTCCGTACGAACCGTGCCGCCATGTTTAATTTACTGTCAAATACCGTTTAAATTTAGAAAAAAAAAATATATTTTTAAATTTTGTATTGTTGGAACATGGAAATTAAACTTTGCAAACATTGAATATAGATCAGGAAACAGGTCAATATATATGTTTATTCGAGAAATATGTTCGAGAATGAAAATGCAAATTGCACCGACACACGACGTACCTAATCGTTGGTTTAATTGAGTATTATGTATTCTTATATGTGCATAAGTGAAGGTAATTGAAACAAAGTGATATAACGTGTCTTTTCGATTTCCCTCAAAACGGCCGCCGCAATTGATATGTAAAGGATCCGTCATTTTACTATCCAGGGTGTCTCCATGTTTATCTATCGATGTGAAAGTTTTGCTAAATCAAACATTAGCTTGTTTGAATATAAATATGAAAAGAGGAGGTGGATTATTAAACAGTTACTGTTTGGACAGCGGACCGTTGGGCCTACCGCACTTAGTAGAAAAATCGGGGAACGCGTCAGCTGATGAGACGACCTTGCATGAAAGACTTCCGTCCTTGTCACCCATTAACAGTGAATGTGCTATCTCATGTGCGCAGGAGGCCGGTGAGTGCACTGAGGCCGACACTGAGTTTTCGAAGCGGGCTACGGCGGGCCTTGCTGCTATTGAGTGCAAGCGAACTAGTAGTCACAACGGTATTCCTACGCCGGCGCTTGACCAAGCGACCGTGCAACAAAGGAGCGATGACTTAAAGGTTAACGACGCAAATGTTAACTACACGAATGAATGGACAACAGTTAACAGAAAGAAAAGTAAGTACCGTTTTGCAGGATGCAGAGGTAAAGCAGTAATTGAGCAAAACCACAAATTTAAAGCGGCAGATATTAAGGTTCCGCTTTTCATAACAAATGTCGATAAACAGACGTCTGAATGCGATGTTATTGATTATATAAAAGCTAAGACAGGCGTGTCAATAACATTAAAAAAGATTAAGATGTCAAAACAAAGGGAGTATAACGCATTTAAAATCTTTATTCCCAAACATAAATTATCGGTATTTTTGGATGACACTATTTGGCCTGAAGGAATATCGTTCCGAAAATTTGTGTATTTAAAGAAAGACGCGTTTGAAGACAGAAACAAGTTACGAAATGACAGAGCTGCACCAGACAAACCCAATGATTAGTCGGTCAATAACAAGATCTATTGACTACGTGTCATCATTGTGTAAAATGGCAAATGTAGTGGCACTTCAGTAAACGTGGCTCTTGCCTCACTACATACCATATTTGGGAACCATAGACACTGACTTCGCGTACACGGGAAAATCGGCTGTGAATACTTCTGCGGGGATCCTTCGTGGACGTCCTCACGGCGGAGTGGCGATACTGTGGCGAAAGAGTGCGTTTACTAAGGTGTCGGTAATACAGTGTAGCAGTGTGCGGCTGGCGGCAGTGAGAATGGTAGTACTATATTAGTTTTTTCGGTGTATATGCCTACGGATGTCACTGAAAATCTACATGAAATGTCTCAGTGTATGGGTGAAATAAGTGCCATAATCGAGGAGTCTAATGTGGAGTCGGTTTTCATCTTAGGGGACTTCAATGCGCACCCAGGTCAGTTATTTGGAATAGAAATGTTGAACTATTGTGTAGAACAAAAGTGGCGATGTGCTGATATTGAACTTCTTGGTATTAATTCGAACTCATATACGTACCTTAGTGATGTACACGGCACAACCAGCTGGTTGGATCATTGTTTAGTGTCTGAGGCTGCATGGAATTCTGTTACAGCCGCTAGAATATTATACAATGTATTATGGTCAGACCACTTTCCACTTGTAATATTATGCAATTTAAATAATTTAAAGTCTAAGTCAGCTTTGAACGTCGACATTTCTTTGTGTAATAAGACTATATGGGGAGAAAGGGATGCCACTCAAATTAAAATGTACCACGATGTATGTAACAATAGCCTAAGAGAGCTCCATTTTCCGTCTGAATTCGAAAATTGTAGTGACATAACATGTAATGACTTATCACATAGACTAGCGTTAGACAAGATTTATCACACTATTGTAAATATCTTCCGTCGGGCATCGCGCGCGAGTTTATTTCCAGAGTTGGATCCTAAGTGGAAAACCGACAAAAGGTCCAGTATATGGGAGGATGCGTAGCAGTAAACAGATCTTTAAAACCCAACTTAAATATTGCCAGAACAACAAAGAGCAAATAAAGATGGATATTATTGCGACGCATCACTCTCGAAAAGATTTTAAAAACTTCTGGAAGCAAACTCGGAAGATGAGTCCTAAAGTGAGCCCCCCCACCATTGTAGGGGGTTTAAATGATAGTGTGCAAATTGCAGAGCTATTTAAAAATAGTTTCACTGTGACGTCACCTGTGGGCCCGAACGTGCAGGTGCAGAGGTCGGAGGCAGAGGAGAGTATTCGAGAATTAACAGTGCGCTTTAGTGCGAAGGACGTCGCCAGGGCGGTGTCGGGTATGAAAAGAGGTAAGTCTCCCGGTCATGACTCATTGAGTGTGGAGCATTTGCGGCATGCTGGCATACACTTGCCTCGTGTGCTGTCAATGTTCTACACTCTGTGTGTCGGTCACTCTTATCTGCCTGAGGACTTAATGAGAACGTTAGTCGTGCCAATTATTAAAAATAAAACGGGAGAAACTTCTGATATCAGCAATTATAGACTAATTTCTCTGGCCACAATTATGGCCAAAGTGTTGGACGGTCTGCTTGAAAGGCAGCTAAGCCAACATTTATTAATACATGACGCTCAGTTTGGCTTTAAGTCGGGCGTATCAACTGAGAGCGCAATATACTGTCTCAAGCAGACAGTTCAATACTACACGTTGAGAAACACCCCAGTTTTTGCCTGCTTTCTCGATCTCTCCAAAGCCTTTGATCTCGTTTCTTATGAGTTACTGTGGCGTAAATTGGAGAATGACACTACTGTACCGAAAGAAGTAGTAAATGTTTTCAAATATTGGTACAACAATCAAACCAACTTTGTGAAGTGGGCGGGATCCTTATCTTCAGAGTACAGGTTGCAATGCGGAGTGAGGCAGGGAGGTTTGTCGTCACCCAAGCTTTTCAACCTTTACGTAGACAAGATGATTGGTGAGCTCAGCGGCACCATGGTGGGTTGTTCAGTTGACGGTATAGTTGTGAACAATATAAGTTACGCGGATGACATGGTGTTGCTGAGTCCATCGATTAGTGGCTTGCGTAAATTAGTTGCCATATGTGAGCGGTACGCCGGGGCCCATGGTCTCAAGTACAACGAATTAAAGAGTGAGTTGCTGGTTTTTAAGTCACGCAATAAAACTTATGTCAATTTGCCACCAGTTCTTTTAAACGGCACTCCTCTAGCAAGAGTTCCGCGATTTAAGTACTTGGGGCATTGGGTCACGGAGTCTTTGCTTGACGATGAAGATTTGGAGAGGGAACGCAGAGTGTTGACAGTCAGATGTAATATGTTGGCTCGCAGGTTTGCACGCTGCACTAAAGAAGTAAAATTATCATTATTTAAAGCCTATTGTCAAATCTTCTATACGTGCAGCCTGTGGGTCAACTATACAAAGGGGGCACTCAATGCTCTGCGGATCCAATACAATAATGCGTTCAGGATTCTGTTGGGGCTGCCGCGATACTGCAGCGCATCAGAGATGTTTGCGGCTGAGCATGTGGATGGCTTTCACGCGATTTTGCGTAAAAGAGCAGCATCCATGATGACGAGGGTGCGTGACAGCTCCAACAGATTTTTGTTAATTTTTGCGGACCGGTTTGACGGCGTTATTATGAGGCATTGAATAAGTATGCATGGTTCATGCTGGTCAAGTGCCAAATAGTGTTGTCTAAATAGTTAATTGTTACTAACATAGATTTTAAGGAAATTGTTACTAACACACTATGGATTTAATCCGAAATAAACAATTATTATTATTATTAAATTTAGAAACCGAGCAAGACTTAATGACAAAATAACACACGAATCACATAAAACTGCATTATTTAAAAAAAAGTATCTTTTATTTAATTCCTGACATATACAATAAATTAACAACGCAAATAAAAGAATTTAAATTAGATTTGTGTAAATTTTTGAATGAAAAATGTTATTATACCTTAAAAGATTATCTGACTGCCGAGGATAATAACTAGAAATTGAGTATGTATATGTGTGTATATTTTAAACATTATGAATAGTTATAGTTGATATAATTGAAATAGTTTATATAGTTGTTATAATAAATTATTGTATACCAATAAGGCGGCATAGCTGTAAAATCAAAATCACAATGTTTGGTATTGTAACATTATACTTCTAGCTATGTACTACAATAAAATCGATTTGATTATATTAGTCTATGGCATAGGAGTAGTACAGTTAAAAATACAGTCATACAATGATCTTTTGGCCGGCGGCTCGAATCGAAACTAACGCTGTCATCAAGAGAAATTTTGTCTACAGTCGCAGAGTTGCGGTTTGCTCTGCAAGTTACCCAAGTTCTATTTTTAACCGACTTCTAAAAAGGAAGAGGTTCTCAATTTGACTGTATGTTTTTTTGTATGTAAGTTACGCGATCATTCTGCCAATTATGAATCGATTTTGATGATTCTTTTTGCATTGGATTCAGTGTAGCCCCAATGTGGTTCCATTTTAATTTCATCGGTATTGGACCTTGGAGTTGGAAGATACACCAGGGAACTCCTTAATGACAAACAATACGAATGCGTAGATTGAGATATTACGGCTATTACTTCAATCCTATATACTACTAATCCTGCCATAGAGCTAATCAGAATATTAACCGACTTCAAAAAAGGAGGAGGTCGACAATTCGTGTGTGTTTTTTTATAACGTCTTTATTTATGAACTGATTTTGATGATTCTTTTTGAGTTGGGTATAGTATAGTTTCAAGGTGGTCCCATTTTAATGAAATCGGTATTGAACGGCGAACAGCACGAATGTATAGATTTCGTTATTATGGCTATTTTATCAATCCTGTAGGTACCTTGCAATAACAACAAAATAATATAATAAAGGTATATAAATATTAGTAAATAATTCACTTGCCACTTAAAATTGTAAAATAAACATCTTTTGTTTTAAATAAAACCGACTTTAAAGAGCAAAAAATAAATATTCGTGGTATAATAAATATTTGTATAAGTCGGTGCCACGTAACCGACTGCACTGACCGGTACCAACTTCAAATATTTATTTTTTGCTTTTAGAAGTCGGTTTTTTTTTAAAAAGATTTTTATGTCTCCATACTTAAATCTAAATCAGTACTAAGATAATAATAGTATTTAAAAACAATTCTTAATTAATATACAAAAAAAGTTGGTACTTATATAAAATATTCTGTAAAAATTCTGTAAAATATTCATAAGTAACCTTTTCAAAGAGTAAAAGCGAAAACTAATATATAACTTGCATTAGACGCAGACATCTTCTCCACAATACACTTGTATGACACGGCCCATCATTGATCGGCCGAAATCACAGCGTGATATACAGCGAGTTCGCTTTATACAAGAACCGACGCTAGAATCATTTTTACGTACACAACGATAAGTTTGTTTTCACGTAAAAGAACGTTCGCAATATGACTAATTGTTTGTACACAGAGCGAGTTACTGGACCTGGTTGAAGCACTTGCTAGAGTTGATCGCTTTAAATGACCGTGTAAACAAGAACGGGAATCTACAGCTCATTCATGTACCGTATCATCCACGCGGATTGCCCAAACAAGTAGTCCATGCATATAGCCCGCATACTTACTCGCATGACGTGTAAGTACTTAAATCTCAGTTCCGCTGGCCAATACCTTGTACGAGCGCACGCAGTCGTGTCACGTTGCAGATAATTCAGTACAGTGAAAAATTTGTGTAATTATTTGGTAGTAGAACAGACACACTTCTATTTTCTGTAAATGACTAAGAGGCCCACTTAGGAAGTGTAAACGTTTGCTCTTCTAGGTTATTTTAATGAAATGTGCACATACTGAAACTAAGACAAGTTCAAAAACCTCTTCTAGGATGATCGATGTGATTGTACAAGTTACATTCATGTGAGCTGGCTGTCCTAAGCTACGTTAGAGAGAACACGTTAATCCATGAATAAGTTACGTGCTCACAACTTTTCATCCCTCAAATCGTTTGTGGTTTCAACGGGACACATGTGGCTCATAGTGGTGGATGTATCGGGAAAATTTGTTTTAGTGATGGAAACACGGTGTGATATATGAGCCTATGATTTTGATGCTTTACCGGCGTTCTTTGATAAATGGTGATAGAGATTCATAGAAACATTATTTTGAAGGTTTTTTATTAATAGAATTAGCCGTTAATACTAATGGCTAACTTTTTTTTCTAAAGTTATGTGTAGAAATCTAGACGTTGGAATTTATGCCGTAACGGGTATCATAAGGTCCAGGGTTCAATCCTAGGCCAAAGTGTAGTTTGTGTATCAAAAATTTCCCAGTATTAGTCCGGAGTCTGGTATTGTGATCGGTAGAATGGCCCTAGGTTGGCCCCCTTTTACATATGACTACACATTGTCGGCGAAAAGTAGGTGTACACAGTTCACCTCTGCCCTTCCCGGTTGAAGAATATAGGTGTGACGGTGTTTATTTCTATTTTATTCCATAACGTAACCCAAAAAAGAAACGTTATTTTTCGGTCATTTGAATATGTTTCATGTGATTCATATAAACAAAAGCTACGGTAGGGTCGACTAATATATACCTATAAACAATATGACATTAAAATGCAAAGATCTGTATTGTCCACGGCGTTGTCCCTTAGTCAGCCTCTTATCGCCCGTCCGCAGTTATTTTAACCCCTCGGGTCATAAATAAACTTAAAATTTCGTAATTTATTTTTACTAAAAATCATTTTTTCACATTTATATTATTCCACAACGTAACACAAAAAACATAACGTTATTTTTCGGTCATTTAGTCACTAAATCTGTTTCACGTGATTCACGTAGACAAAAGCGACGGTAGAATCGGCTAATATATGAACAATAGGACATTGAAATGCAAAGATCTGTATTGTCCACGGCATTGTCCGTCGGTCAGTCTCTCATCGCCGGTTCGCAGTTATTTAACCCCTCGGGTTATGAATAAACAGAAAATATTTATCCCGCCACTGTTACGAGATTTCAATGGTCGATGCCACAGAGGGAAAGTGTGATTTAGGAGACTTATATTTAAAAAAAAAACATTCACGAATGTAAAAATACATTATAATAAATACGACGGCTTGGTTAGTAGATCCCTAGGTTAGAGCTTAGGCCGCTCAGCTCACTGGAGGGTTGATCCCCGCACAAATGTTTATTTGAGTCTGTTTGTAAATGTACTCACAACACTACTGAGGTAACAATAATATCAATGCACACTATAGCAATGGTGGGAACAATTGTGGGGATACATTTAAAAAAGTGTATCCTAAAGCTATACTCGTAGATAGTTATAAAAGTATTTTTTGTGTCGGCCAATAGAAAACACTTATAAACATTATTATTTTTTTAAATTTGGTTGCCTATCTGGAGTCTCAGCGTACACTATATTGGATTTCTTTCACTGGATTTTATCCTGTATCGTAAATTGATTTAAAAATATGAATTTCACATGTGCAAATAGCCAAACGGAAACAAACGATTGGGGTCACAAAAATTCATCTCTTGCGAAGCTTGAAAACGCGACTTCTAGATCCAGTGTTCGGAGCGACTTACCCTCAAAGCATTAGACCAAGCCATCACCTTTTATTCAAAAAAATATTAATATAGATTATAAAAGAGAATTGCCTTAAATTTCGTTCTAGAGCGTACGTCGTCTAAACCTATTATCATGAAATTTTGCTTTCTAATCAGAGTTTCAATTTATCAAAAGTAAGCCAAAATATAAGGAAGCAAGTAGCTCACATGGGAGTTGCTATGAAATTTATTTACATGCTCTCGAAGGAGTTAATTTAGCGAGTTATATTGAATAAGTGTTACGGTAAGCGCTATTTAACTTGGCTGGATTGCAGCTAGCTTCTTCGTGCGTGTGCATAGTTGATTTAAGAAGAGTAATTATGAAAAGACGTCTTATTCATTGAAGTTATATTACCCTATTTAGTTTGGTAATGAATAGTAACAAATACTAATTAGGTTAATGAGAGTAGGAGTGAATCGCGCATCTGTGTTGCGTGGCGCTTCAATCCGGCTTAGTTAAATCGCGTGTTGGTATCCTATACTCGTTTATTTATAACACATAGTTATAGTTAGGCATATTTTGACTATTTAATAAACTTATACGATTATTTTATTTATTATTATTAAATTAATCTGATTAATAAGCTTACAAAGTGAAACCTTATGCATGAATCCAAAGAGTGTCCGCGTGGTACAGTATGACCGATTCTAGAGAAGGTGGATGCCGAGCATATTTCTACCTATTCATATTAAGTCGGTAATCTCCCCAATCTGTAAGAATATAATCGGCTCTTTATTCACTCCGTGAGGGATGTAGTGGAATGATATTAATTAACATACTTAAGTATAATTGTTCTAACTATGTCAAGCTAAAGATGAGTACGTAATTATGAGCCATAAAATGAAATACATTATCCAAGCTTGATGTCTTGTATTTATATTTTAAAAGATTTCAATCTTCTGGAATTTTAAGGAAAAAGAGGTACTAAATTTTCACACCGGACTAATAAAAAATGTATCTGTGATATAAGTAGTGGGCCATCAAACTAATGTTCGTTAGCCATCGTGTAAGCCCAACCGCTTGAGTTATTGACGGCGCCCTCGCCTCGCGAGCCCCAAAGCAGGGCATTGACAAATACCTTCCAATCTGTTTTTCGACGTTTCCAACCATGTCAGACATTAGCTATGTCTGTATCACATATCACAACCCATTTTCGTTCTTAAGCATCCAGAGTTACAGTCCAATGTTGCTTACGAAAACTTGTGCTTACTTTGCCACCTATTACACCTGAGTTATTTGAGCTTGTCAGGGCACTCATTCGCTATGACCAATCGCGGCGCGTTACAATAACTTCGTGAAATTATTGTGTGATGGTATTCTGTAATATCATTTAACGATCATACCTAGAAACCGCTTTTGTTATCGACGGTGTCCACGCCTTGCGCGCCCTAAAGAAGGGCATTCACAAATACATACCAATCTGTTTTTCGACGTTTCGAACCATGGCAAAAGTTCAGTAATAATAGACTGTTGGGATTCGATAATTTGTATCTGAAACAGTGCAAAGTTTTATATTCTAATATGCCTCATTTGGATTTTGAATCGGCTAAATTTGGGCACAACTGAGCCTCTCTGTGGACCAATCCAACGAAATCGAGTGGCGCATTTGTTTATTCTGTGAGACGTTAAGTGCAGTGAATGTAAAATTAAGATCAAATTGAAATAAAGCATTTTTAATATTAGGCAGGCAAGGATTCAGGTACGAATGAAACATTTGTTTTTATGCAACTGATTTGTATCTTGTAGTTCTCGTTCATGTTTCATATTACTGATCCTTTCAGCAAAGATCGACACAGGTGGCCATGTTTGTACCTTCTCTTCAACCCATTTTCGTTCTTAAACGCCCAGTGTTACAGTCTAATGTTGCTTACTAAAACTTGTGCTGACTTTGCCACTTATAACACCTGAGTTATATTTTGAGCTTGCCAGGGCACTTAACTACTATAAATAACGCGACGCGAGACGATAACTTCGTGAGAAGTTTCTGTAACGGTTCTGTAATCCATTATCGTAACGCGTTAAGTTACGAGTTTAATTGGAAGTAGCGAATAAGGACCAAGGTGCGTGTTGGTATTAGATAATGTTAAAATATGAGTATGTACTCGTAGGTCGTGCTACTAGTATTTTGTATTGCGTATTAATTTTGATGTTCTTGTGAAATAGGTTTGACTAGGTTTTTGAATATTGAGCTGTGGTCAGTCCTTTATCCTTTGACAGATTACTTGTGTTTTATGCAAGTTACCATAACTTATGATCTGAATGATTAAACAGCATGCATGATACCACACTAGAGATAAATAATTTTGCTCATCGTTCTAAATCCCTGTGTTTCGTAAATGTAACCATTTGGAATTGATTGACGAGGCTTAAGTAGCCGCTTGCATGCTTCCATCATACCCTATCAATCAAATTGTAAGTATATAAAAAGGACTGTAAAACTAGCACTTTTAAATGAGTAGCCGTTTAATTTCTTCCCCTTTTATTCTATTATATTCTGAACGGGTGATAGTTTTAAACACTATCATTTTTTGAGTACCTATTCGTAAGTTTTTCTATCGTCTTTAGAGTAAAATAAAATGACGCCTTAGAGTAACACCAGCTATGGAATCTCCTCGAATACGTCATGTGTTTAGTAAAATAATACCAGAAAATATATCCTATTTCGTGCTCAAAACGAAACATGAAAACAGAAACAAATGCGTGTATTGATTTGTGAAAATCCTAGCCATGAGAGATTGCAAATCCCTAGGATTTGGCATTCCGATCACTCAAGAGGATAATATTTCAGAGCTGGATATTTTCTCGTTATATTCAATTTGAAATATGAACATGTAACACCGTATTCAGCTTGACGCTATAGTAATACTGACGCCAATTTCTTCTGTAAATCTGTTAATTCATTTTCAGGAAAATAAGACCGTATTACGTTAACAAGAATGACAAGCATTTTGGTGTGGATGTGTGAATGACCTACGCTGTTGGCCGCGGGGCCTTTACAGCTTCACCGGATAAGAGGGCAAGCAACCACTTTGCTCGAGCCAAAATGGCAAGGGGGCAACTAGCTCAAGGGCGCCTCAAGGTGGAACGGCTTCGGCTTGGGCAGTCGCTATGGGGGAGGGCGAATACTAGGTGACTCACCGTGGGTTCTGCACCGAACAGCGGGCAAGGGATTCTTCGAGCTCTCCGGCGAGGTGCGGTATCTGTATCTTAAAAAAGAGAAGTAAGAGCATCGGGAGGGTCGCTGAGAACATGCCGCGGCCGGCGGTAGCGGCTGATAGGAGGGGAGTTAGGTTCGTAGTCGGCGGCGGCTACGATTAGGGGGTTCCGATGATTGGACGCGTTTGTGAAAAATCTTCCTTTTTTTTTAATAAAGGCGCGAATATGTTCTAAATGGTGATCAAAGTAGGGAAGGTAAACCTTTGTAAAATGACTATTTTACGTCGTACATGGTAAAAAACAATGGCTTGGTGAACGGTCACTGGATCGAGTAGACGCCGGTCGTATCCACGCATTGGAAAAAATGTAGTGCGATTCACAAGCATTTATTTAGGTCTCATTTATGCACGCATGACATATACATGCATGAGATACGTACTCGCGACGACACACATTCCTATTGAGGGACAACTCTCTTTATAAAATAACACTTTTTTACTAAACTTCAAACACGAAATCCGGCAAGCAGAAAGAAAGAAATATGGTTATAAGGAAGGTTTGTTGTATAAAACAAATAAAGTTAAACTTGCCTGCTGATTGTTGTGTTGCCGCTTTCCAAACCGGTGGTAGATGGTAAAAGTTTAACATTTTTGACTTTTTAAGTGCTTTTTATTGGCCCATATAAATATATTATTTTATTTTCACTAAGGTATTTCATATGATCCTAAACTCTATTATCTATATCATCACCATCACGCTAAATCTCTTGCGGGGTGGTGAGAGAGTACAGAGCTCCAACAGGTTCTTTCCTTACAGACCTCTCTAGCTTCCTGCACTGTCATACTTTGCAAATTCGTTTCTCCCTGAATTCTTTTTCTCATAAATTTACATACGTTTTACACCCCCAAGTTTGCGTTTACACAAATGCTCCGTTAGGCCGTGTTGCCTCCACTTACTCCGAGTAAAGGGTTATAATATATAAATTATTATAACCCTTCACTGGATGTACGTGGAGGCAACACGGCTTATACCACTCTCCGAGTAAAGGATTAGTTGCCGGCTAAAATGGGGCTGTTTAAGGCAAAAGGGGGGCTGTTCCGACAATTAATCACAGTGGAGACGTGTCGGTGAGCCCCATATGACGGCGTTATCGTACCGTAGCACACGCAAACTTGGCCCCACTAGTTTCACTTTTCAAAAATTTGGAGCTTGTACGCATTTGTTGGAACTTCTGTCAAATGATGAATTTGTTGTAAACAATTTGTTTTAGTTTTAGAATGTTTCTTTGTAGAAGTAATGTCGGGATGTACCTACTCTTAAAGCATACTTACATAGTAACCAGCGTATTCTTCGTGATTTATAATAAGAAGGTTTCTATTGTTCTACGGTTTCGTACTATTGTTTGTGTATTGTTTTGTTTGTAATTAATACTAATTAGCTAACGTATCAATTTCATCATTTTATGACATTATTTAGGCAGTGTACGCATTATGCTAGTACGCGAAACTCGCATCGTCGGTAATCAACACTCAATGCTAACTTTAATTGTGAACTTTAACAATAAACTGTGTTTTACAATATCATCAATCGCTTAATTATAGAGAACTAACCAAACTCTACAATCGTACTAATCGCACGCATCAAGATGAATTACATACATTTCTTTTAAAAATTACCTCTTAAACAAATCGTCTTCATAATCGAGTAGGCAGAGGACTAAAGGAAAGCCTCTATTATATTCCTCCGGATTCTGTTCTATTCAGTGTTTGGTCAGACTTTTATAATAGTAAGTACTACCTGATCAGACGGTTAAAATACAATTAAACTATCTGATCAGATAGGTGTGCACGTGCGCTATTAACACAAATAAAGATGAGTTACTGAATGAAATTCCTAATATAACGTCTATATTTATTTTTAAAATATCCCTTTGATTTTTTTCTTAAAGCTTTGCATTAGAGTACAAAGACGCCTCTGTGTTTAATATTGCGCTCCGTTACATGCGGAGAAAGCCATCTCATTTCCACAAACGATGTTTACCATTGTACCGAAAGGGTCCCACTTCAATCTTATACCTTCAATCTTGTAATATATTATTCTATGAGTGGTGTTAATCAAAAATCCTACTAATATTACAAACCTTAAAGTTTGTAAGGATAGATACGAAGTGGGATAGATGTATGTTTGTTACTCTTTTACGCTAAAACTAATGTACGGATTTGATGATATTTTACAGTATAGATATAGCTTATACATCAGAATAACACATCATCATAAATTATAAATATATCACAAAATAAACGCGTGCGCAACCGCGGGTAACGGCTAGTGTAACTCTTACGGCCGGTTTCGATATTTAACTCAAGGACAGCATTGCCTACTACGGATAGGATTTTGACATATTTTGTATGGAAAATCTGTCAAAAATTCTACTGCCAGCAAGAAAATCTATCCTTAACTTGAATATTGAAACCAGCCATTTGTGTAACTATACCGGAGATGACACACGGTTAGACTCAGCATATCTTCTATCTCGCTCCGTCGGATAAAGCATTAAAATAAGTATTTTAACTTAAATAACTACGTAAAAGGAGCGAGCCAGTAAATTACATTTTTATTACGTTCTCCACCGATACAAAGTTTTCTCTTTTATTTTCTTTAATCCTATTAAAGATCACGTTGCTTTATAACGAACTTTGAATAATTAACGACTAAATGAACATCAAACAAATTACTTATTGAAGGAAAAAAGTATCTGGAAGGTTAAAATAAAATTTCTTTTTCGACGTAAATGAATGTTTCAGAAATTCTAGAAATTTTCTTGTCTTTTTTTATTTCTATCTATATCACCACGCTAGATTTCTTACGGGGTTGGTATAGAGTAGCAAGTACTATAGGTTCTTTCATTACAGAGCTTCCTGCACTCTTATAGTTCGTTAATTTATTGGGAACTCAACAGCTTATGTCTAAATGACATTATTAAAGTATAACATAAAAGAAACATACGCACTGACAATAATAACACAAGACAACTCACACAATTTTTACTGTTAGTTCCAGTCATTGTCACTGCCAATGTTTTTACAACTAAAACTCGTAAGCCGATTACAGAGTTTCACAGCATCACATGTTCACGCTAGAAGGTAAGATAAGCCAAATAAAGAGAGGGAGAAAGTAACAGTAAAACGATAATGAAAGTAAATGATTGTTGCATAATTAGTTAAAAAAGAGGAATACATTATGATGAAATAAAAATTAACTTATTCCAGGCGATTGGTTTGCGGACAATGTTAAATAGAAACCGATGCTGACAGCTTTTAACAACTTCTGTTCGATATGAGGTTTCAGGAACGTGAATTAATCAATGTGTGCAAAGTTCCATAGCTTTGCACACATTGATTTAGTCGATTACTTCGTCGATTGTTCGTATGTTTGTCTGTCCCTCTGTTTTTCTGGTTCAAATCTTGTGGTCGATGCATCTTGTGATGCATGCATGATCCTTTTTTTCATACATTTGCACGTATCCGATTGAGCTGAAATTTGGCATAATTAAGTTCATCATTATAAGTTCATAGATAATAACATGTCATATATATAATTGATCACTTTAATTAAATGCGTTGAATGGTTAAAAGAAAAGATAAAACTATAAACAAACTACATCGTAACTTTTACTTTGATGTTTACTGTGTTCTTACGTAAGTGACTGTTTTATGTCTTTTTTGAGAATAAATATATTTAAACTGAAACTGAAGTTCGGTGAAAATGCAATAATATGGTATGGAGCTGATCTGATGATGGATTCGGAGGGTGGCCCTAAAAACATGTGAACGTAACCCTCTTATGTTTAGGCTTGTTAGATTGGAATTTACAAGTATTATACAACCAGATAGTGTTCAAGGTCTGTTGATGAAGTCAAATGGTGACTAATGGAACCACCCAACTACTCAATATAGCCCCGCCGTGTTTGGGCTCGTTGGATTTGTCTTGTCGAGTGCTTTAGACCCAGATGATGTCTAAGGTCTGATGATGGAGCCGGAAGGGAGCCATAGAAGCTCCTCAACAAAGCAAGATATCTTCGTCGTGTTTTTGCTATAAAAACTTGTTTTATTAAATTAAAATTATTAACCGTTTAAAAATGTAATCGAGTCATTACTGTGATTTCTTTGGTTTATCAATAAAACATCAATCTGTATTACCTACACTCATGGTCCATTTTAAATGATTGCTTCAATTGTATCATGGCTGCCAGCGAGGTGTGTTGCCTTAATTAATTATTCCGAGCTAGTACATATTGCTTTCGTATCGATATGAGCGAATGTTTATTGAAAATGTTTGATTGCCATAAATCATTTCTGTCGATTTCTGAGAACGATACTATTGTGTTTCCGATATTCGATGAATTAGTAATTTGTGTTAATTTTTTAAAGCAGTGATAGCCTAGTGATTAGACCGTTGAACTGCAAAGTCAGATGTATCGGGTTCGAACCCAGGCACGCACCTCTGTCTTTTCGAAGGCATGTGCGTATTAAAAATTAACTATCACTTGCTTTAACGGTGAAGGAAAACATCGTCAGGAAACCTGCATGCCTAAGAGTTTCTCGAAGGTGTGTGAAGTTGGCTAATCCGCGCTGGACTAGCGTGGTGGACTATGACTAAAAACCCTATCAGTTTGAGAGGGGGCCCGTGCCCAATAGTGGGACAGTTTCTTAACAGGGTTAATATGATTATTAATAATTTGTTAATAATAGGATTTTCTATTTATTAGGTAAGGTTTAAATACAGGCTAGGCTAAACTATGCTGGCTAGAATTTAAGAACAGTACGCCTAATGGTACGGCGAAACCAACGCGTCCAGCCGCGTCCGCGATGGCGTGCACGGTGGCGATCACCTCCTGCAGTAATATTTGTATGGAAACGTTAACACCAACGCGTCCTCCGTCCTGCACGCGCTATCTGGACGGCGTCTGCACGAGCAATCATAGGGATATACTGATCGCCACCGTGATCGCCGCCGGGGACGCCACCGCGGACGCGGCTGAACGCGTTGGGTTGGCCGTACCTTTAGAAGTATAATTGTTATGTATTAATGAGTCTAGATCGACTAATTAGCAAATCGTCTAGTTCTCGTAATATGTGGATACTTTTGCGTGTAACATGCCATCATCGTCAGCCAAAACACAGCCACAGTACCAGTAGACAAAGGTCTCTCTCAACGTCCTAACGACCGGCTATGTAAAGTAAACATCCATATTTTACCTGCGACCTTCATCAGGTCACCAGCCCACCTTGTGGGCCTGCTCACTCCACGTCTTTCGGTACTAGGTTGCCATTCCTGTAACATATTAAGTTTTTATTATATATATAGAATTCATTATTCTATGAACAAAATTGTCTTATCTTACTTCTTACTAATATTAAAAAGTTTCTATGTGTAGATGTTTGGATGTTTGTTACTCAATCACGCAAAAACGGCTAAACGGATTTGGATAAAATTTGGCACACTATAGTTTATTACCTGAATTAACACATAGGATACTTTGTATCTCGGAAAAATGTAAGATTCCTGTCCAAAATCAAAGCGGACGAAGTCGCGGGTGGAAACTAGTAGTTTTATAAAATATCTTCTCTTTGTATCGTTGTAAGCGTCTCTGTGTTTTTTAGTAACAAAAACCTTATAATCGTTCTTTCGGTTATGTGTTTTATGCCCATTTGATATCAATACGATTATGTTATAAATTTCTGACTTTACGACATCAACCGTTTTAGTAATATTAAGAAAGACAACTAAAAAGACATTGTGTGACATAATATCGAAAAAATCAGCTAATCTTACTAATATTTCACAGGAAGTATGTTTCATTCTGTGTAATGAATATGTTACATAACTGAAGTTGAAGAAGTTCTACGGTATTGTTTAGATGGCACTCGGATTTATTTTTGCGATAGCGAAATAAATTATAGATATATTTCTATTTTGTGTGAGAAGTACGTAATTATACTGTAAATAATAATTTTAATTTAAAAGGACTTTTTTAAAAACAAGCTTTTACAGCAAAACACATTTCGATATAATAATAATAATAAATTCTTTATTTCGGTCAACTGGGATATGTTGCTAAGTTGAGATTTTCTATGACTTCTTTCCGATTTACATCATCAGACCCTGGACACCATCTAGGTCTAAAGTACTCGTCAAGACAAATCCAACGACCCTAAACAAGACGGGATCATATTGAGTAGTTGAGTAATTCCGTTGGTCACCTTTGGCTTCATCATCAGACTCTGAACACTACCTGGTTGTATAGTCAATACCAATTAAACAAGTCTAAACACGAGGGGGTTACGTTGTATATTTCAAATATTCCTATAAGAAGAAAGAAAGAAAGATATATTTTGTTAGCTAGGCTAACAGCCAAGTAAAAAAATAAAATAAAATAAAAATATAATAAAAATGTTTTATTCAGTAACCAAGTAAAAATTACAGTAACTCTATCTATCTACCTATCTATAGGATAGTAGCTAGATACATTTTTCCTTATAACTAGGTAGGTAGGTACGAACATTAAATTAAAATTAAAAGTGAGTTAATGTGTGGTGTCCCTGCGTGCGCGTGCTTGTGTGTGTATGTGTGTGTGTGTGTGTGTGTGTGTGTGTGTGTGTGCGTGTGTGCGTGTGTGCGTGTGTGTGTGTATGTGTATGTGTGTGTGTGTATGTGTGTGTGTGTATGTGTGTGTGTGTACTTTTTTTTAACATTTATACAACATTATATCCTCAGTTTCCTCATATGTTTTTGTTTTTAACCAATTAACTATAAGATTTTTAATCTCACGATATGTTTTAGGATAGATATTTAAGTGTTCATTTATGTAATACTATATGTGTGGTGATTGTTTAATGTGTTGTCGCCTGGCAAATACTGACTTCACATGGTTAGGAGCTACGTATGTTTTATTTCTTTTATTCGTTTACGTACAGTAAAAAGGTCACTTGTACTGTAGAGCTGGTGTGTTGAAAATCTATACGGTTTAAAATACATGACCTTCAACAAGGACCTTTGCGCTCTTTCTAGTTCCAGAAACTTTGTTTTGGTGGCTCCTCCCCATATTGCTATACAGTACGTCATAATTGATTGTGTTAATGACATATATATTTGTTTTAGTATCTGTGATGTAGCTACATGTCTTAGATTTTTGTAGAACCAAATGAATTTTCTAATTCTGTTCATCATAAGTTCTAGATGAAGATGCCAAGATAGGCGGTGGTCTATTATAACTCCCAGGTATTTAGTGTAGGTTACTTTTTCTACTTCTTCACATGTACAGCCAGGGTGATCAAGAGTATTACTGCATGAGTGTATTTTAATGGTGAGACTTGGTTGTGTATGAGCATATTTCGTAAAACATATGTAGTTACACTTTGAAATATTTAATGTCAATAAATGTGTCATTAGCCAGTTGGCAACCTTAGCTAGTCCTTTTTCACTCTTACATCGCACCTCTTTCCAAGTCTCACCAGTAAATACAACTGCAGTGTCATCAGCATAACAAAAGATTTTCCCTCCATACAAATTTAGTTTGCAGAGGGTATCAATATAGACTACAAATAGTGTCAGTCCCAGAACACTGCCCTGCGGGACTCCATACGTTACAGTAGCACTCTGACTGTTATATGGGCCAATTTTTACGCGCTGCGTACGGCCACTTAGGTAGTCTTTAAAGAGGTTTAGCGATAATCCTCTTATACCAATTTGTTCAAGTCAATTCAGAAGGATGGAGACAGACACTGTATCAAAAGCCTTTTTTAGATCGAGAAATACGCTTAAGCATTTTTTTCCTATATCTACCTGTTTTGTGATCAGTGAGGTTAAAGCCGTTATAGAGTCTTCAGTACTCAACCCGCGTCTAAATCCAAATTGCGACTGAGATAGTATATTAAATTTATTTAAATAGTTTATGAAACGCTTATTTATTAGTTTTTCTATTATTTTAGAGATTGATGTAAGAACAGAAATAGGCCTGTAATTATTTGGATCTTGTCTGTCTCCTCCCTTGTGAACAGGCGTGATGAGCGCTAATTTTAGAGCAGTGGGGAAGATTCCAGTTTTGAAACAGATATTTGCCAGGTGTGTCAATATAGAAACTAATATTACGTTGGCTAGTTTTAAGAATTCTGTAGGTATGTCATCATGGCCAGGGGCACTATCCGATTTAAGGCTCATTAGTATGGTTTTAACTTTAGCTTGATCAGCCTCTAGTAGAACAAATGATGAGACCTGTGATGTACTCCAATAGTTTCTGTAACTAGGTTCCGTCTGGCTACAGTTTGTAATTATGCTTTCCGCTAATATCTTACCTATATTAGATAAATAACTGTTAGCATAATCAATAGAATTTTAAGGAGTCGACTTTATGTTCAGTAGCTCTAAATTTTTATTTTCTGGTTGTTTTCGGTGAGCAATATTGTTCACTGTTTTCCACATTGTTTTCATATTTTTGGTAGAATTGATTAATTTTTTTCGATCATAGTCGCGTTTGAGTTTTTTAATTAAATTATTGCAGTAGTTCCTGTATCGTTTGTAAGTAACCTTCAAGACCACATTATGTGGATCAACCCTTAATTTCATTTGCATGTTGTTTCTGTTTTGAATACAACGCAGGATACCAATAGTTATCCAGGGTTTGATTATACGATTTTTTCTTGGCACTGGTGTAATTAGGCTGTTATCTAATATACATTTTTTAATTTTATTTGTAATGGGATTTAATAAATTATTTGGTTCTGTATAGTAAAATAATTCTTCTAGGTTAGAATTCTCTAAACTAGTTAGTGCTTATTCATAATTAACAGAAGTCCTAAATGATATGCAGTCCTGTTTTTTATTGGATAGGTTTGATAATTTTAAGAAAATAGTATAATGGTCTGTGATGGTAGTATTTATTACTGTTATTGAGGCAGAGTATCTGTTTATATCTAGTTTTAACATAAAGTGATCAAGGCAATTGTTCTCTCTCGTTGGCAGAGAGTGTCCCGGAAGTAAACCATGCATAGATAACATATTAAGTTAGCTTAGTCTATTTTTTTTTAACTTTCGAATTTTCATTAGGTTTGTGTATAATATTTATGTTAATATCTCCTGTTAAAATAATATTTTTATTAGTTTTTATCGATTCTAAATGAGAGTTTAAGGAGTTAACAAAAGTCTCGGTATTCTTATTTGAAGGAGAACGATAGATTGCAATAATTATGAAATGGCTAAAGGTTATTTGCAAACAGGAGCCCTGTGTAATATGAATTTCCTTAACAGTAACAGAGTGAGTAGATTTTATATATGCCGTTATTCCATCACACTGATTTATGTGATTTGTCGTAAAATAGGATATATAATTGTTTAATAACGGTATTGGTTTGTTAGAATGTAATCTACATTCGCTAAATAGTATGAAGTCAGGTAGAATACGCAGTTGCGCAAGAGTCAGGTTGAAATCGTTAATATTTTTATAAATGCTTCGAATATTTTGTGTAATAATAGTAGTATCGTTATTGTGTATAATCTGTTTTTGTATGAAATTTTGGGGTTGACATTCACTTGACTTAGCAATTTCTAAGCAGTCTAATTCTTTATAAGTTTCAATTGGAACATCCATTTTTAGTAGTTGGGAGATTTGTGAATAATTTAATCATTATATTATATGTACGTTACAATACAAAGAATGATATTCAAAAATAATATGCAATGACTATTTAGCCGCACTAATAGGGTAACACTCAGCGTAAAGCTGTGTTGCAGCGTGAACCACAACACAGCGCTGATTTTCAGTGGCACCCCAAGTGACGTGCATGCATGAAGCGGTTCCCAAAAAATCCAGTCGCGCGGCAATGAGCAGGAAAGTGAAAGTGGCACTAACTGTGCTCAAAAACGAAGAATGTCGCCTGAAGAGGTTCCATGCATTGCTCTATGACTTTTGTTCCATAACAAAAGCAAACGGTCGAGCGACATCGCGTGATTACGTCTCATGACACGAGCAACACTGTCACGTCACATTTAGATATCGAAGGAATGGTTAGGTATATATTACATGTAATGTCGTGTGTTATGAAGTCGTCATAGTGAGTTCGAAGGTCAGCCCAAATCTGACGCCATCTCAGCGAGTGGTCCCTGTTATGACATCTTGTAAAAGCTCGATATTGGCAGGAGGTAGGATATATATTTTCACGCACTCGTTTATTTCTATATTCTGGTAAAGAATATACAACATATTACGAAAACGTTTATCTAAAGATACAATCTAACTTAAAAAGTCCTTTTTAAAAATTAACTTTTATAGCAAAAACACAACGAAGATATTATCTTGCTTTATCGAGAAGTTTCTATGGCTTCCTTCCGTCTCCATCATCATACCTTGGACACCATACGGGTCTAAAGTACTCGTCAAGACAAATCTAACGAGCCCAATCACGGCGGGGTTATATTGAATAGTTGGGTGGTTCCATTGGCCCCTTTTCGGCTTCATCAACAGATCCTGAACACTATCTGGTTGGATAGTACTTGTCAATATCAATCTAACAAGTCTAAAGACGAGGGCGTTACGTTGTATAGTTCACATATTCCTATGGCCACCTACCGCCTCCATCATCAAACCAGCCCCATGGTAGTATATTATTGCATTGTCATCGACTTTACAGTCGGATTCCCTTTTTTTTTTAAATATTTTTTATTTGTCAATTTTAAGTGATAAGGAATAAATTATGTATATTTATATACCTATATTATATTATTATACATTAAGGTACTTATAGGATTGATATAATGCTCATAGTAACTGGTTTTACACATTTGTGCTGTTTGCGGTCAAGGAGTCCCGTGGTGTATTTTTAAAGTCCAAGGTCCAATAACGATACAATTAAAATGGGACTACCCCGGAGCTATACTGAACCCAATGCAAAAAGAATTATCACAATCGGTGTATTAGTAAGGAAGTTATAAAAAAGCATAAGCAAATGATGAACCTCCTCCTTTTTTTAAAGTCGGTTAATATTCTGCTTAGTTCTATAGTAGGATACCTATAGGATTGACGTAATACCCATAATATCTCAATCTAGACATCTGTATTGTTGTTCGTTAAGGAGTTCCCTGGTGTATCTCCAAAGTTCAAGGTCCAATACTGCTGAAATTAAAATGGGACCACCTTGGAACTATAAAATCCAAAAAAATCCGAGTTAAGAACCTCCTCCTTTGAAGTCGGTTAAAAATATGAGTATTGCCTGAAGATCATAAGGGAATATTATATCGAAGTCGTTACAATTTGATTGCATGGGTCACATAAATACCTGAGTTATTATGGTTTTGAAGTGAGAGACGAAAATCCTAATGATATAAAACTATTTTTCGGATTTTATCGCGCTTTATTTTTGATTTCTTAAGTTCCCGACGTTTCGAGTGCTTTGCAGCACCCATGGTCACGGGAAGGACTGAGGTGTTAGACGTCCAAAAGGCATACTTGTTCCGGGGTACCCTCAAACTTCTTAATTTTTTTTGTTGTTGTTGGTCCGATCTACGCAGAATGAGCTCACGGTGTCTTGAGGTCTTGCAGTACTATGCTTGGTTTTGGATTTGATTATATTAATTACCGGATCCCAAGTCGATGGAAGCACCCAGACATCTTCTCTATTGAAATTAGGATGTTTTTTTTAAATTCAATAGTCTCGCGAACCATCCTTGGTAGGAATCAGTGTTCTTTCACGAGGATTTGTGGTCTATCAAATCTGATGTTATGGCGGGTGCGGTCAAGGATATGTTCACAGAGTGCAGACTTCTTTGAGCGACGAAATCAAAAATAAACACGCTAAAATCCGAAAAATAGTTTTATTTCATATGTAATATTCGCGTAAATCTAAGAACCCAGTATGAAAATCCTAATATTCAAAAATAACCTCTTAAGCATAAGGCAAAAGACATCATCGCGTCTACATGTTTCCTAAGCGGGGGTGGCGGAAATGTACGATGTACATAGCCATCGTGGCATTGCAAAGACGATGTCTTATTAGGTCCCAATATGGCGCGACTTCGTTGCCACTATACCAAGCACAAATCCAGAACCCCAATAGCTTTTTGTCTGACCTAGAATACGAACACAGGGTACCTTGATCGCAAGCCGCATCATGATTTACCACTAATGGCCCGTTTCAATATTCAACTCAATGATAGATGTGCTAACTGTCAGTAGAATTTTGACAGATTTTCCATACAAAATATGTCAAAATTCTATCCGTAGTGGGCAAATCTATCGTTGAGATAAATATTGAAACCGGTCATAAACCAACGAGGCTGACATAAACAAAACCCGATTTTCTCAGTATGTATAATTGGACGTACTATTCTCGTTAAAGCCTGCGCATATGATACCGAGCACAAATCCAGAATGCGGACTCCTACCGAAAACGTTCAGATGAAAGATTCGCATCTCTTCGAATTCCTACTTCTTCGGAGCGGAGTCGATATAATAATGAAGTGAAAGACCAACTAGGCTGACATAAACAAAATAATCGACTTATGAGACTTATTTACACGTAGTATTTTAGTTAAAATCCTGTACATTCATGATACAATAAAGCAAGTCATAAGCGTACGGGGGGCACGGGTGTTCGTGTAAGCGATTGACTCCCTTTGTGCACTCGACGCCACACTGCAAAGGGTAACTGATATTTTAGGCTTCCCTTTGTGTGCACTGGGCTTTATTAAATATATCGACAGCTTTCAGTGTGTACAAGTATAGGGGATCGAATATTTTTATGCGAAATTTATAAAAACAAAACACAGTCACTTCTATATTCCTCAAGCGGGGGTGTATTATGTACAACCCATGGCTATAAGGCTGAGAATCTTATGACTCCATGTAAATGGGGACTTGCCTATTGCCATTATATGCCTATTGCCATTATGCAAACCAGAATGGAAACATTTCCAGTTTCCATTCTGGTTTGCTATTGCAAAGTTTTGTATCGAAAAATAACACCTTGTACCCAAACCACCAAAACTTTGTAATTCAGTCTTCAATGTTTGATGAGCAAAAGCTTTTTCTCATATTATATTGAAGTCAAATATGTCACACTACCTTGAAAACCTAGTGAAGATCGGTAGGTACAGGCCGGTTTGTGTCCACATATTGTTTGATACTTAACCAGTCTATCAAGTCAAGGTTTCGAACTTGGTTGAACACGTTTAGATTTAATGACCGTCGAAACGCTGCGGTATAAAAGCGTCTTTTGTTCCTCCTTTTATATAAAATTAAGGCAGGGAACAAGCGGCGTATTAAAGGATAAGACTCATATAATTTTTGTTTACCTTTCTGTATCCTTCGGGCGTATTGTAGGTACCTATTTCCGTATCGTACGAACGCCATTTATAACGCTAGTTTGAACATGAAATGAAAGGCCGTCGGGTCCAAACTCGTTAGCTTTATACACATTGATGATACAAGGATTCTATGTGCCATAAAGATACACAACGATGATACAAAGATACGATACGCTATAAATACCGATGTGAATCTAACCTAACATAGGACAAAAGGCGCCGCAAATACTGCGTCATCTACTTTGTCCGACAATAATAGATTGACAAGACTGGACTGTCTTTGTTCTTAATCGAGAGTCTGTCACGAGTGTCAGGGACACCCGTGACATCAGTCTCAGGGCGAGCGTGACGCTAATGAGATCGCCGGGTCGCGGTGCGCGTGACGTGAGCAGCGATGTCGAGATTTGCAGCGAGACACTTCATTATGACCTTGTTGAATCCCTTCATCCATTACTGGTTTCTTATGAGTATGTTTGTTATATTCTAACACCATATCTTTAAAGGTCAGAGATGTCAAAAATACTAAACGTACGTACTTATTATTTCGAATATCGGTACTATACCTATCAAAATGATCTCAAACAGCCTATGACTTCTGTGGATGAGCTTCTTGCCATCCAAGCAGGCTTTATTTCTTCCGTTTTTTGTGTTAGTAATGTGGTGAAAAATATCGTTAATATTTTATTCAGAATCTAAATGGTTTTATAAGATTTGAATACAAAAGAGAAAAAAATACTTAAGTATATTTACAACTTAAAAACCTGATATAAAACTAAAATATGAATGTAAATTAAACTTAATAATTGAAATTATATAAATATATCGTCGGGTTAAAGTAAAACTAGCCGATCTGCGAATGTCGTATTGTTGAGTCGATCAAAACGAAATAAAAATTGGCACTCTAAATCAGTGTTTTTAAATATCTTTTCAAGTTTATAAGTTTGTTAGTCAAAAATAAATGTGTTTAGAAATATTTTATCAAAAAGACTTAACACAGATTAGCAAAATTTAAACTGCTGAAATTTTAAAATGGCTAGTTTGCTGTTGGTCCGACAATATCATCGAATTGCTAACCTTCCCGGTTTTGCACCAAATGCTTTGATGGACAATACAGGTGACCGACTTTACAAGTCTATTTTAGTTCAATCGAGAGTCTGTCAGAAGTGTCGAATACCGTTACTAAATACAACTTTCTAGTTAGAGTGGACGAGATTTAGTGGTGGTTCTCTTCTGCAAATTGATTTTACTATGGATTTCCCTTAAGTTTAGATACTTCCCTTGACCTAATTCATTCAATTGTCCATTTTAATTAAGGCAAATTTCGTTTTCAATTTATTCACCACTAGTAACTTTATAATTTTAGTCTATGTGTTATTCTGATGTATAAGCTAAATTACTGTAAATTATAATTAAAATCCGTTTAGTAGTTTTTGAGTGAAAGGATAACAAACATTTATACATGTATTCTCACAAACTATCGCGTTTATAATATTAGTAGGATTCGCAAAAGTATTTCACTGAAATAAACTCCCGTTTATTAAAGTGAAATACATTCGATCTAATCTCAAGTCCTTCAGGATTTAACATGACGTAATAATTTTGTGGAAAAACTTGATGATGGGCGAACTAGTCGTAATTTTTTACATCAATCATCTCCGGAGCGATTTTAATCTCCAGCATATTAAAGCGTTTAGAACGACTGATTGTGACTACCCCGTCTGGGATAACGGTCGTAGTGGTAGCATATATTTAGGTACATACGTTTAAAATTTAGCACTTTATACAATTAAAACTCGCTAATGTACTATCAAACTATTTGTCTATTCTATTTGTATTTTAAAATAAATTAAGCGGTCGGTCACCTCCCTAATTAAATACGGACCATTTCAAGGCAAACAAGGAATTTGCATTAGAGTTTAAGCATATAAGATGAATTTACATTACACTTTACTGGAACACACACACACTACAATAAGCTTGGCGGAACACCGTCTAATGCATATTTGGCGCGCGCTAAGTTTGTTCCAATTAAAATTTATGCAAAGTTAGCATAAATTTTATACATAATATTATGCTATAATAAGTTGCGACACTACTTTGAGGAACTTCATCTGAATATTCCGTGTGAGATAATTCGTATAAATTATCATGTTAGCTTAGCTTAGCCAGTTATCTCTTTTAGGGTGACACTTTGGGTCAAATAGTCACAGGATCAGACACCCACCTCACCGACGAGGTCGAAGAATCCCTTGCCCGCCGCCCGGTGCAGAGCACCACGGCGAGACACCTAGTATATGCCCTTCTCCATAACGACTCCCCGAGTCGAGGCCGTTCCTCCTTGAGGCGCCCTTGAGCTAGTTGACCCGTTGCTCTTCTCTTGTCCGGTGATACTGTAAAGGCCCTGCGGCCAACAGCGTGGATAATTCACACACACACGGGTCAAATAGAAGTACTTCTTTGTTATGTGCGTCATATAAAAAAAACGATTATTAAAAAGGAGCCCTTTCAAGTGAAATATCATAATCGTATCAGAATACATTCCTCTGTTCGCAGTGACGGTGTGCAGTCGTTAGCTAGACCCCACTCGGAGTCTGTCACTAAAATTGTAATTTAATCTGTGATTGGTATAATATTCGAACTTTTAATTCCTTGTCACTCCTAATAAGTATTAATTGTTAATTCCCCCCTCGGGGTGTGTGTGAAAGTGATAGCTGAGATTTTGTCAACTACGTAATCCCTACGTGTGAAGTAGCGGCGCGCTTAATTGGCGGAGCGCCGAGTCACGTGACGAGTGACGAACTCGCGGCTGTTGGAGTGGGGCCGGCCGCCATAACCGGTTAGCCAAGGCACCCGATCGTAGTTCCCCGTAACCAGCGCTCGCTTGTTGCACGTCTGACGTCATCGAGGCCGTAGCGCTCTTATCGTCTACGCGCACAGCTACGATAATCACGTGCTGTTACGATTACTTGATATAACAATAGACTACGCGCACCGCCGTACGCTGAGACACTCGACTGTTTATTGCGTGGTTCTTGGTAACGAAACCCACCCGCGATTTATCCGAAGATGCAAAGACTGGCACGCAGCCCTCCGACTTCGATACATACAGAACTTAATATGTCGAAAACGATGTCTGATCCGGACCTCACGCGGCCATCCACAGGGGATCTCCAAAGTAATGTTGCGGTACGCAATAAACGCTCCAAACCGGACTATTTTACCTCCCCTTTAAGAGACTACGACGAGATTAAAGATATGTTTTCATCTGTTATTAAAGAACTAAAGGAATTAAAAACTCAAAACGAGGAAATCCGTAAGTCTAACTTAGAAATTCAAAAGGGTATGGAATTTATAAATAGTAACTACGAGGACATGAAGATACGCATCGAGGCGTTGGAAAAACAAAAATATATAGACCGAGAGTATATACACAAATTGGAAAATAAATTGCAAGACTTGGAACACGCTTCCCGTTCATCTACTATTGAGATAAGAAATCTTCCGGCAAGTGTGGCAGAGAAAACCCAAGACCTGATGACAACAGTTTGTACTATTGGCAGGGAACTCGGCACTGAGGTCGAACCATCGGACATACGAGACACCTATCGCATTCCGACTAAGACCAATATAAACAAACCGATTGTAGTTGAATTCACCTCGGTACAAAAAAAGGATTCCTTCCTCTCATCAGTCAAACTGTACAATAAAAGCAAAGACCGCAACTGCAAGTTGAATACTAGTGTATTGGGAATACCGGGTAAAGCCGAACCCCTTTTCATCACTGAATATCTTCCTCCATCCATGAAAAAACTATTCTTCCTTGCTAAACAATATGCTTCTAATAATGGCTACAACTACTGCTGGGTAACAAATGGTAGAATTTACTTGCGTAAACAAAACGGTGGCGAGCTTTTTCGCATTGTTTCTGAGGAATCCCTCCGCTCTTTGCCCACTAGCAGTAATGCTGCAGTTAACTCCTAATCTGTTATCTTTTTTTTATGTTTTTTACAGCTTATTTTTTACTTTTGTGTTTATAATAGATATTTGTCAGTGTAATATAAATGCGGGATCCAATTTTTGCCTTGCATATTGTGTTTATAGTAGTAATTTACTCAATATGTCACACTCTACAACTACATATTTTAACAGCACATTCCTATTTAGTCCACGAATCACTACCTCTATGCAAACCCTTACTTCAATTACCAGGTGTGCCTTGCATCCAATTTTTATTTCGGTTAGTATGTTCCTTTTGCTACCTTATGTCATCAATTACATATTCTCTTGCATTTTAAATGTATTCAATGGCTGATAACATAAATTCATTACAAAATGCTTTGGACTGTTTTGAAATCTCTAATGTATACACATGCCTACCATCGTGTTGTTCCAATTATGTCCACCCTGCTAGCAAATCTTTGAAGATAATTCACCAGACTATCCGCAGTATCGGTAGAAACTTTGATGAATTTCTCACCATGCTCCAAACAACTGAACTGGATTATGATATTATAGTATTGTCTGAGTGCTGGCTTAATAAGACCAATAACACACCAACGTTGAATGGTTTTAATGTATGTAAAACGATGCATAATAGAAATCAAAATGATGGGGTGGTTGTTTTTATTCGTGCAAACATTGATTATCACTTAACCGAACCCTCATTTTCCGAGGCCAACTGTCTTTTTCTGGTTATTGCTGGTAAGGTTGGCATTATCGCTATCTATCGATCTCCATCTTTTTTAAAATTAGACACATTCTATAATGAATTAGATGACTTACTGACGTCCCATAGTTGCATACAGAATCTTGTTTTAGTTGGCGATATCAATATCAACATTGCTTCTGATAGTATTAGTAAGGACAAAGAACACTATCTTAATCTAATCTCCGCTCACGGCATGATTCCGGCTTACTATTCTCCTACTAGACAAGACAGTTGCCTCGATCATGTCTTACTCAAAACTAACGTAGATACCTCTATCATTAAACTGGAATCGCATATTACGGATCATATACCTATAATTATATGTATCGAATTGATGAACCTGAAAAGAACTAACAAACCCACTAAATTGCACTACGATCACAATGCTACTGTATATGACATCAATAACCTTGACTTTTCGGTGGTCTTAAACACGAATGATGTGGATTTTGCTACCGATACTCTAGTAGATATGCTAGGTGCGACTATTAACAAAAACTCAAAAACAGTTCTGGTATCTAAAAGGAAAACCATTCTAAAACCTTGGATCACGGCTGGGCTCTTAAGATGCATACGTCATAGGGATAAAATTCATAAGAAAGCCAAAGCATTTTCTGATAACCTTATCTTGAAAAAAAGTTACACACGCTACAGGAACTTTTGTAACCTTATTTTACGTAAAGTTAAAAGAGAGTACGAAAGGAACGAATTTATTAAAGTTAAAGGTAACCCAAAACGCACCTGGGATATTTTAAAAGAAATTGCATGTATTCAAAGCACAAGGTCCTCAGCAACAGAGCTTCTTTGTTCGGGAAATGATCCAATGGTATCTCTCACTGAAGTAAACACCTTTTTCGTTGATATAGGCAAACGGTTGGCGAACAATATTTTACTGACCACTCATAATAACCAAGTATCTGGAGGCACTATCAATTCTCGAATAAGTAATTCTCTTGTATTACTACCCGCGGATGCATCCCAGATAGATGTTTTAATTAGGAACCTCCGTCATAACTGTGCAGTTGGCTCGGATGGAATCTCGAGTAAATTACTAAAAACCTGTAGTAAAGTTCTAGTTGCCCCTCTTACACACATCTGTAACTTATCCATAGCTACCGGGATCTTTCCAGGCACCTTTAAAACAGCATTAATACATCCCATACATAAAACGGGCCCCAAAAACATTGTTAATAATTACAGACCCATCTCTATTCTATCGGCAATGTCGAAGGTCTTAGAGAGGATAATAAATACTCAATTAAATGATTTCTTAGATAAATATAACCTTATATCAAAAAACCAGTTTGGCTTCTGTTCTGGAAAATCTACGCTAGATGCGGTTGAATCGTTCACCAAAAACGTTACTAGCAATCTTGATTCAAAAATTAAATGTATAGGCATCTTCCTTGATCTCTCTAAGGCTTTCGACACAGTCTCTCATCAGCTCCTTTTAGCCAAGCTACTAAACATTGGTGTTAGGGGTTCCTGCCTGAAACTACTCACTAGTTATTTACTGAACCGCTCTCAGATTGTCAAAATCGGCGACTATGCCAGTGATAAACAATTTCTCTCTTACGGCGTGCCCCAAGGCAGTGTTCTAGGTCCCACCTTGTTCAAAATATATATTAACGAACTATGTGAACTAAGGATACCTCATTGCAAAATTCTATCCTATGCCGACGACACAGTTCTACTCATAGACGGGGTCTCTTGGAATGATACCAAACTTCACGCAGAATATGCACTAAGAATCGTGATGCAGTGGTTGAACAATAACCTACTAACGCTAAACATTGAAAAAACCAATTTCCTAACATTTTCCCTAAAAAAATCCACCAACCCACCAGATTCCTTTACCATAACGGCACACACCTGCGATCAATCTAACAACTGCTCTTGCCTTAACTTAAAAAGGTGTTGTACAACCAACTATCTGGGAGTTACTATTGATGACGCATTAAACTGGCATGCTCATATTGACAATATGTGCTCCAGAGTCCGTAAATTGATATTTATCATGAGAAAACTTCGGCCCTCAGCCGACCGTGAGACCTTATTTATGGTTTATGATTCCTTAGCCAAGTCTATCATCTCTTATTGTATTACTGTATGGGGTGGTGTAGATAAAACTCCTTAATTAAGTTGGAGAGGGCGCAAAGGGCTGTCCTAAAGGTGATGTTATTCAAACATTTTCGATATCCCACATTAAAACTATACGAAGAATGCAAAATATTGACTGTCAGACAATTGTTTGTGCTCCTTGCAGTTTCACGTCGACACCACTCTGTTGTGCATTATCCACTAACAATCTTAAATCGCCGAAGAAGACCTATACCATGCCTACGTGAAAAAGTACGCACGACCTTTGCCTCTAGACAATATGAATACCTAAGTTCTAGTTTATATAACAAAATTGACGAAAAATTACACATTGTATCACTTGTGAAATTTAAAGTAGCTGAGATATTAAAGGAGTGGCTGTTGCACTTGGATTTTGATTCGACTGAGGAACTTTTACATAAAAGTATGTAGAATTGGATGCCTTGGCACTTGTTGGACTTTACACTAATAACACAACCCAAGATATAATGATCACCCAGTGACTCACTGACATACACTACACATCATTTTTCCTTGTTTCGTTATCTATTTTTCCTTACTTATTTATACAACATCTGTATGATACCCGTAAATATAGCACTGATTGATAGCTATGACTGACACTGAATGTAGCTAAACTATGCACTGGCTATTTTGCTATTTCACTGTTGAACTGAGGATCACTGTCTCCCATAACACAGATTTACTCTAGCTTGGGAGACAGAAGACTCTCAATTTAGTACCATATCAGCCTTAATAGTATTGTTTTGTTAATAGTATTGTTTTGCTAATTGTATCGTTGATTCTTTTCTTTTATATACTATCCTTTTTATAACGAAATAATCTTATGTAACTTTGTTTACTTGGTTTATACTTTATGGCAAGAAATAAAGAATTATTATTATTATTATACATGCGCGTTACCAAATACATTTTCGTGTCCTTGACAAGTATATAGAAGAAATAAAGGCGAGAATATAAAATTTTATAAAGGTAACGATTCTTATGTCTTGTATTCTAAATACCTATTTCAAATGTAATTTAGGTTCTAAATAAAAATGATATTACTTGCAAACGTTCTGCACGCTTTCAAATAAAATATCTTATGTAGAATAAATATATCTACTTAGTAGAAAATACTCTCTTGTCTCTGCAACAAAAGCGAAATAAGAATATATTCTTTAAGCTTTAAAACTTCAAATAAATGTACCATCAGGTGAGCTATAAGCCAAAACATCTAAAGGCCTAGCACGAAAATAATGACGTGAGCATTACGCTAGGCAGTAACGTTCACGTTTATTCAGTCAATTTTGAGTGTGATAAGGACGGTCTATCAACTCGCTAGCGTCACGCTATCTTCAATCTTTTCGTGCTAAGCACGCCCTCTGACTACTAAAACGTAGAGTAGCACTACATTTAATGAGTCATAAAAGAGCGTTGCTCAAGTTGTGCCTAAATCGAGCACTAAAATAACTATTAAGCTAAATGTTTTCTAGTATCTGTAAGAAAAAGACGATAGTGTAGTCTTGGTTACTCGTATTTACGGTTCTTGTTTCATCTTTAGAGTTCCTTTTTTTGAGCTGTTGTCCTACTTCCTACTAATATTATAAATGTGAAAGTTTGTATGTTTAGATGTTTCTTACTCAATGACGCAAAAATGGTTGGACAGATTTGGATGAAATTCGGCACACAGTTTATTACCTGAATTAACACTTAGTAAAACGGAAATAAATAAACTATCCCGGAAAACGCGGTCAAAGTCTTGGGCAGAAACTGGTTGATTAATATTGTCCGAAATGTTGATTGCGTGTATGTTATTTTATGTGAACTGTTGGCGTCTCGTTTGGTAGAAACTGATCAAAAATCGAAACGGAATGTGTTTGTAATAATAATAATATTAGACCTGGTATAGGCCTCCTCTCCAACTGAGAGGGTTTAGGCCATAGTCCACCACGCTAGCCCAGTGCGGGTTGGTGAACTTTACACACCTTCGAGAAACTCTTAGGCATGCAAGTTTCCTCACGATGATTTCCTTCACCGTGTGTGTAAAGTGCATTAAATGCACAAGAGTCTTGATTCTCATCGTCATCACCAGAATAATGTCTAATGCAGGACAAGAACCTACCCCAAAGATCGCCACGACCACCGGCCTAATACGTACACGTGGTCTTGACTTCAGGTAACTGACGCATATTTATAATAAAAAAACTGAAATGGGCGGTCGGGGAACTCCCGTCAGGAACGAAGTTCTAGACAACGTAACTCACTGTTAATAAAATTGTTAGTTATTGAAAACCGATTTTATATAACGGAAGTATACTCTGACCGTCGAGCACATTTACGTGACGTAATCAAGTATGGCGGCCAGCGCTTATGATAGCGTCTGAACTACGTCGGATAGAACCGAACGTCACGTAACGTTTTTCGTAACATTAAGATTTCTACCTTTTACCTGTCAACTCCTACCGCAAGCCGGGTTAAGGAACTGCGTTCCAAAAATATTATTCTACTGAAATTCTATTGTATTGCTTACGAAGTTAATAGAATGAAAACTTCTATCACTCAAGGGATCTGACGTGATGATATAGGTAGATAGATAGATTCTATCACACATACACGATTAGGGGCCACTGAATTTTAGTGGATTAAATCAGTTGTATGTTCGTAAAAATAACAATATTTTTTTTTGTGTTACCTACCACAATATTAAAATTGGTTTGGAAGTCTTTACGAGGTTGAGTTAGTACATTTAACGTTATAAATTAGTAGAATTAACCCCCTGGAGTGCACATGGCGTTGAATCTGGCGATGACAAGCGACGCGGCTTGACCTGACAAGTGGCTAACTGCACGCTGTAACCTTTTATTTCACTTTGTGATGCATTTTCCCTGCTAAACA
Organism: Phalera bucephala; assembly: GCA_905147815.2. Taxonomy (NCBI): domain Eukaryota; kingdom Metazoa; phylum Arthropoda; class Insecta; order Lepidoptera; family Notodontidae; genus Phalera; species Phalera bucephala. The sequence goes on along the minus strand of LR990630.1, from coordinate 12,388,081 downwards.
CCAAAATGGACGGTGCGTTCTATAAAATTTCTCAGATTGTATTGTGTAAGGCGCTTTCTTAATTTTCCTAGGGTTATCATTTATTCCAGAGTACTTTGATTTAGCGTATTGGATGACCAATTAAAATATAAATTTACACCAACTGCCCTGATCATTGAGGGCGAATACCTTCGTCCAATGTACATTTGAAATTGACATTTACAGTACATTGAATTCAGTTTTTAGTAGACGTCAAATGACAGTTTTGATAATAAAAGTATGCAGCTCTCCGTTTATTAGAAATTTCATAAGACCTTGACGAGTTACCGAAAGCTACGAATAAATAATTTTCACCTAATTTTATCTATATCATCACGCCAGCTCCCTCGCGGGGTAGGCAGAGAGTACAGAGTTCCAACAGGTTCTTTCCTTACATACCTCTCTGGCTTCCTCCACTCTCATAGTTCGTCTCATACACACTCGCCGGTTACGGAGACTCTTGACTTGCCCTTCAGATAAGACACGGTCTATTTGGTCATGGTAAGATAGTCTAGGTCTTCCCCGGCACCTACATCCTTCCACTTTCGCATTGTATATCTGTTTTGTCATTCTTTCTTCTGGCATCCTTTCTATATGCCCGAACCAACGGAGCATACCCTTTCTCATCTTTACACCGATACTATCTTTCATACCTACTCGCTTTCTTACTACGCTGTTGCGAATACGGTCGGTCAGCGTGACTCCGCACATCTTCCGCAGAGATCGCATTTTGACCGCATTTATCCTGCTTTCGTTATCCTTCTTACATACCCAACTCTCACTGCCATATAACAGCGTTGGGACAAGCACTCCGTTATGCATGGCCAGCTGCGCCTTTTGGCTTAAGTGCCGGCTCCCAAGTAGCCTTCCCATCGCACCATTCACTCTATTACCTGCATTCACTCTTCTCTCTATATCAGCGGTGTATTTCCCATCCTTACTGAAGGCGCATCCAAGATATACAAACTCATTCACTTGCTCCAGCACATCGTTAACAACCACAATCCTTGCATTTGTTCTGGTTTCTTCCCGTTCAAAAACCATAATTTTGGTTTTCTTCACATTCAAATGTAAGCCATTATTCATGCAGTCGTCTCTCATAACTGTGACTAGTGTTTGCAGATCAGTGGCTGTTGGCGCTATCAAAACCGCGTCATCTGCATACAATAGGTGGTTTATCACTAGATCACCCATTTTTACACCTTCAGTCATCGCACACAGTCTTTGAAGACTTTTATCCAGATACACTATAAACAGTCTAGCGGACAACACGCAACCCTGCTTGACACCGATTTTAACGTCAAACCAAGGTGACATGTTACCACCCACCCGTACGCATGCCTTGCTGTCCACGTAGGTGGACTGAACGGCTCGCAACAGGGTGCCGTTTATACCATACTCTGGCAAAATGTCCCAAAGTCTCTTTCGCACTTACCTCCCTCCTCCTGAAACCTCCCTGTGCCTCACACAACACTCCATCGGAGAAGTCCGATGGAGTGTTGTGTGAGGCACAGGGAGGTTTCAGGTCTGGAAGAGGATGTTCGGATCAAGTTTTCTCCCTCCGCAACATCGTAGAAAAGCATCTGGCAGTAGGCCGGAAGGTTTTCTGCGGTTTTGTGGACCTGGAGAAGGCGTTTGATAGAGTAGTGCAAAAGAGACCTAATTTTAAAATTATATAAATCCTATTAATATCATAAATGTGGAATATAGTATGTTAAGATGTTGTTATTTAATCACGCGAAAACAGCTGAACGGATTTGAATGGAATTTGGTACGCAGATAGTACATAGGACTTTTTGCCCCGGAAAAATGTAAGGTTTTTTGGATGAACGATATTGGTTGCTGAGATGCTGCTGAGGTGCATTCCATCTGACTTCATAATTCTGATGGGAATAAAGTACTAATGTTCATGGTACCATATTTATTTGTGCGACCTGACGGATTGGCTCGAATGCAGAGCGACGACTGACTAGCACGACACGACAATGTACCTCATACAAAAAGGTGCGTATTCATCAAATGTGTCTCTACAGGTTTCTGTGTAAAGTGAACATGGACGAAGTCGCGAACAGAAACTAGTATTAGATAAACCTGTCGTCGTGGAAATCTTAGGTCGGAGGCCCTTGTCCTGCAGTAGGCGTCTTTTGGCAAAAAATATATAAAAATATTACGTTACGTCAGGCCGACCAAGAGTATAACTTCATAACAAAGTCATCTGTACTGACAACCCTAATCCATATTATATAATATAATTCGCTCTACGTCCCGTAGTAATGCAGACTTTTAATTCCTTATTCGCACGAACGCTATTTCAACGCGCGTCTCGAAGCGGGGCAAGCGCATTTTTAAAAAATGTACCGTTAGCTATTGTTTTATTCCAACGCCTTATAAATCGCACTTGCACTGCACATTTTATCTATACTAATTGTTACGACCGCCTGACGGCGGGTACAAATAAAACACACAATTACAAAAAAATACAATTGTTTATTGTTATCAGGAAAAATATATTTGATTACGCAAACAATTAAAATCGTAATAAGAACAATCCAGAAAATTAGAATAAGTATCAATATTAAAATGGGGCGTGAATTCCCGGCACAGGGGAGTTTTCGGGTCCACAAAAAAAACCTATGGGCGCTGGGGACTTATCTTTAGGCCGCTCGATCCCGTGACGCGTGGGGGGTCTTCGGTAACAGCCTCCACCGGCTAGGTGAGGAATCTGGAGGTGCCCTGTAGAAGGCCCTCAGCCGCCGAGGTCAGCGGGAGTCGACGGGCAGAAATGAGGCCTGCTGTCTCCCAAACCGTACTTGTCAACCCGTACGGTGGACCCTCAGTTTTCAAGGGGGTTGGAGAATGTTGCTAATTTAAACTTTTATTTTTTTTTATTTTAATAAAGCACTGTTCAAACTGAACTTAATTGCTGTCGTGCGAGCTCTGGCGTCGGAAAAAGGTTGTTCCTGCGCGAACTCGTTTTTATATACTGCCCCCCCAGGACGGCCTACTTCCTGCCTGGCAACAGTGCGCACTCCCCAGATCTCTTGATCCTTCGTCTGAGACGAGGACAGAGATATAGAAAGAACGGCTCAACCGAAGCAAGGCACGCCCTAAACTATTGTCTGTTTTTTTATAAAATTCTTGTGGGACTAAGTTAGCAATAACCGAACCGAGTGAGATAGGATCATTGTCCCGTTGTTCGCTATTGTATTATTTCTAGACCCTTCTATGTTGTGGGCGTTTCTTATTAGGTGTTCTAGAAGGAATTTGATTTCCGGTGCCAACGAATACCTTATATGGTCATTATGATGCTATCACTAGTTAAGGCGCGCGGTTTCCATTCGATGTAGAAACTAGTTATTTTGTTTGTTTGTGTGTAAAGATTTTTTATTTTTATGTTTATATTTTTAAAACTATGTTACGACGTAACATAATGTAACTAATCTCTGAAACTACCAGTCGGATTTGAAAAAGTCTTTTATTATCTACTGAGTTCAGACACACACACACACACACGCACGCACGCACGCACGCACGCACGCACACACACACACAGTCAGAGCCGGGGGTTTTTTTGGTTTTGAGACCCATAATGAATCTTCGACCTCCGTTAGGGTGATAGGAGGTAAGGAATCGGTGGTAGGGGGAGGGATGCCCTGCGCTTGACTTCCCGACGTCGACTGTGTCGACGTGGGACTGGTCGACGGATAGAGAGCTGGGGGTGCACTGGCTATCGAGGGAGTCAGCGAGAAGCTCGGCATTTTCGTCATCGTCGAAGGCTGGGAGTGCGCCTGAAGGGCGGGACAGCGGGGGCATGCCAGACGTAGAGTCGGTTTTGAGGCTACGCGCCATCTGCCAGTAGGCCAGGTGCGTTGACGCTAGGCCATCTAGGAAGTCACCCCACCGTTCCTCCCGGACCTCCGCGACACGACGCTTTACCTCACGTTGTAAAGCGCGCATTCGAGCCCGATTGGCTTCGGTATCTTTCATGAGAAAGACGAACAGAGACCCTGAGTTTTAAGTAAGACCATTAATAAAACGTGCCGTGTGAAAAAGAAAGGGCGATACCATGGTTGAAGTTCCTTCGGTTAGCTTGACAGGTCCGCTGAGTCTGTTCAACGTAATTAGCGGTGTACGTAGTACAAAGGACGTGTGAACGGTTTTTTTGTGTGTGTGTGTGTGTGTGTGTGTGAATGATCTACGCTGTTGGCCGCGGGGTCTTTACAGCTTCATTGGACAAGAGGGCAAGCGTGAAACCACTACGCTCGAGCCAGAAGGACAAGGGGGTAACTAGCTCAAGGGCGCCTCAAGGAGGAACGGCCTCGGCTCGGGCAGTCGCTATCGGGGAGGGCGTATAGTAGGTGTCTCGCCGTGGTGCTCTGCACCGGCTAGCGGGCAAACTTTACAGAAAAGGTGCAGGGCTCTTATTCGCTATGGCCAATTAAAAAAAAAACGTAGCTCCGCACTAGGGATTATTCCTGTGTTGTGAAAGCGTTTATAGACGTAAAATTCTCATACAAAAACACCTAGAAAGAAATAATTATGTGTAGGGCACAGAAACATCTGTCCCGTGCGGGGTTCAACACGCGACTGTTCGAACCAGTGGGTGTAGTGGCTAACCTATTAACTACTGGAACAAGCAGGCCGTCAAATAAAATATGTATCACGACTGGTTGCGATAACTTTTAAATTGATCCTTTGATGGTACTCCAGTTAGTGTTGGAAAAACACTCGAGTCGGCGCTTAAAACGCTCGCGTAGTCTACGTGTTTCAACGCTTCAGCGCTCATTTTTACAACACTAACTCCAGTGGCATACAGAATACATTACACGATAATTACTCGAAGTTATCGTGACGTGCCGTGTTTGAATATAGCGAATAAGGGCCTTAATATAACCTTGCTTAAAGGAGAGCGTTTCACGTCCGAAGTAAGCGTGGCACGGCGTCAACATTATGCACGGTTTATATCAACATAAGCTTTTTACAGCGCTTTGTAACACAACAACGTTGTAAGGTGTATGTACAATACGTCTACAATGAAGCGACGTAGACGTGTACAAAATACAGAGAAGTTCGACAGTATAGTGCGACAAGGATCTTTTGGCACTTGGATGACGTTGACAGGAGCTTTGGTGTAAAATTATCGTTAACATTTAGTAAAATTTTCTTACTTTCAAGGATATATTACAACAGATTACTAATTAGAAAAAGAACTTGCGTAAATTTCATAGCAAACTGCAACTCTGCGACTGTCTTGAAGTGATATTTTACTTGATCATCTCATTATCATCTCAGATCATCACTTGATCACAGCGTTAGTTCCAATTTTGGCAGCGGGCCAAAAGATACTTGTACGACTATATATACAATACGTATACAAAGAAGCGATGTAATCGTGTACAAAAAATGAAAGGAAGAGTAAAGAGAAAAGGAGTTGGACACTATTTTTCATGGTCCACTATGGTCCATGTCCATAAAAATGTTAAGAATAAAGACAATTTAAACATGTCTGCAGGTTTTTTAACGAAGTTAATGTGTAGCGAAGTTATTTATTATTATTATTATTATGTGTAGCCACTTCACGTCTTTGCAAGTTGAAAAACTTCGTCTATGAACCTTTGTGTCAGCAGCTTGCGACTAATAAGATGTTGAATATTGCTGGTGAACTGATCACCTAACGCAAGCCGCTAACTTATTGCCGGTCAGGCCTAGCGAGTGCAAGCCGCCGACGTAAATTTGTCAAAATATACGCCAACACCAAGTCGCCGGGTTCTGTCGGTGCGTCGGCGAACTTGGTGTGTACGTGGTGTTTCGTGATGTACATGCGTGTCTGTACAGTGCCTTAGACTGAATGATTTATTGTTTCATTGAATTATTTAGAAGTTTTGCTAAGTTCATCAAAGTGCATTACTATTTAGTAAATTGAATTGCCGACGTGACGTGCACCACGTGAGCGAGATAGAAAAAGACCGCTCTAAGATTAAATTTCGACCTTATTAAAGAAACGTGTTTCATTATAATTTATGAGTTCAGAAGAATTTCTTTAAATTAAGGGGTCTCTTTTACCACCCTCATATAAAGTACTGAATAGTCACTTCTCGATTAGCCTTGCTCGGCTATTAAAATTGATTAGTTTAATCGTCGGATAGAACTACTCAGAGATGATTAAATTCGTACATATATTTACTAGCAAGTTGATCGAATGTCGATTGAACTACTTTAGACTTTATTCGAGGGTGGAAACAGAGGCTTTTAGTATAAGGCTTTCTCTGACATCATCAATGTGTAGCACTTTTTAGTAAATTTACTCGCTGACGTGATGTGAATGACATGAGCGAGATTAAAAAAGATCGCACCACAAGAAAATTAAAACTTAGGAAGTTCGTGTCTTATTATAAACTAGCTGTTTCCCGCGGCTTCACACGCGTTTATTTTGTAATTTGACATAGGTAGGTAGGACTTTTTGGGATAGCATTATTCCAAGACTTAAGAGACACCTTCATATTAAGTTTCTTTTAAATCCGTTCAGCCATGTTAATATGTAGAAATAAAAACAACTATCCCCCATGGATCCTGCATTTCCCGAGCTAAAAAGTAGTTTTATACAATCTCTGAGAAATCCTCCATTTTCCATTGATAGTGTATTTAATCGGTTCCGCCGTTATGGAAATTAACACGGACAAACATATCTTTGATTTTGCCCGTATGCGCATAAAATATCATCATATCTTCATGTGATTTCAAAATCACAAATCCCAAATGAATATTCCCATGCGCTGTGCCGAGATCGTACCTGCGACTATTTGACAAAGTAAGTTAAGCAGTCTACCGTTTTCGTATGCCTGTGGTTGTGTTCATCTTGTCCGATGAAGCTGTAAAGGCCCCGCGGCCAATGGCGAAGATCATTGACACACACACACACACGGTTGTGTTCAGAGTCATGGTTCAGAGAGTTTAGCATGAACACACTGAGGTTAGTGTAACGTTATTGAGTTTATATGTCAACCTTTCACACTACTTTTTCTCGACAACATTATGGTAACTTTACCTGAGAGCTTAGCTCTTACGTGTTTACGTAAACGTAAGGCTATCGAGCTGCTTTGCTATCCTTTTTAGACTACAACTTTAATAAATGATAATGAACTTCACAGCACGCTTTTTTAACAACCTATATTAGTAATTTCGTAAAAAGGTAACGAAACCGTTAAAATATTGATATACCATGTCACTGAGAGGAAATCTGTTCCATCTAACATATTATATCTTTGAATAAATCTCGCCAAGTATAAATCCTCTTCCTTAACTTCGGAGATAAAAGTTATTTTTCATCTTATTGCCGTAAACCTGATAGGAATGGAGTATGAAAGGAATCAGAAATCTAACCTTGAGTAATAAATCCCGAGATTGAAACTTTTTGTTATAAGTGCAGGGCCAGAGGATGAGCGATTAATAGAGATACATTTTACATACAGATACACTTTTTATACAAGTAGAAAGCCGAGAGAATGAGAGAAACCAAACTGGTGGAAAGCTCAAATTGTTATGGAGGTCTGGGTCAGGAACTTAAGAACTAAAAGCTTGTCGCAGCATTGAGTTTTTTATTTTTACTAAAATGATGTTCAATGTAGAATTAATTTTTTTTCTTTAGTGAGTCGTCAAAGTCAAAACCAAAAGTTTTTATTTATGTAGACCAAGAAGTACTTATGAATAGTCAAAAAAATAAAAAGTAAGTAATTACTTAGTACTCTACCAACCGTTTGGAATGTAAAGCAGGGCAAGAAACTCTAGTGTTACTCTTTTAAAATGTGAGTTATACAATTCTTTTTATATACAATGCATTCATTGGCTATGGAAGAACAATGCAGAATGAGTTAAGCAGATGGGCTTAAGTAGAGATTAAACGTAAATGTACTTACACTCATGGTGTTAATCAGTGTCTACGCAGTCTTTTCATTAACTGAAGACTTTTACAAAGGCATATAATTAAAAAAATATCAATAATTTTAGAAAAAAGGGTCCGGTTAAAGCCAATGAATCTCAACAAGAAAATAAAACTGCTCAATATAAAATAAATAATGAATGCGAAAAAAATACTTGGTCATAGCTCCAGTGTGATACCGAACAAGCCAAAGTTCAACAGAACTACAGGTTTAATCAGTCAAAAGATAGAGGCTCAGTCTCCACCAGCAACGGGTGCTGCTGGTGGAGACTGAGCCTCACTCTCCTCGAACATATTGGAGGGAGGAGAGTGATTAGCAGAGACAGAACGGTCGTTTAGCAGGTCACGATGCACTTGACATCATATTCTTGTAAATATGAAGTATTATTACTTCGTGTAAAAGCATTTTTACCATTTAAAAATTATTAACAGTATAATATCCTTTACCCATTAGTAAAATTTTTATATAATTTTTAAATCTGTCAAGTGGCAAATCAAACACGAACTTCGGTATCTTGTTGTAGCAGCGAATGGCGATTTCATGAAGTAAGCGAATACTGTTTAAAGTCTAAAAATTGGTAATACCAGTTCATGTTTATTTTAAACGTACAATTATGACTGACCAAACTAAAAGAAAAATTTGAAAATAATCCATTTCCGACGGAACCTAACAAATGTTTGTAACCACAGGCCACACAGGCCGAACTGGGGCCATAAAACTAGTTGTTATATTTCAACTAATATTAAAGCTCTTACACTCGTTTATTACCGCCCATTCCAAAGCTACACATTGTTGGATCAACGTGGATTAAAATTCCGCGGCTTCCATTAGACTTTCGCGTTTTGTTTGAGTGGGCATCAAAAATGAGCGCCGTTTTGCTACAAGTTCTTTCAATTCAAAGTCCGGTCTCAAAGTTTAAGGGTGATTCCGATCAGCCGGGATTTACGTCGTGGGGCTGCGGGCTGGTGTTTGCTCGGAGTTTATTGTTTCTGTCTAATTTTGTTAATTATCTCGGTGTTGTCTCGAGGCTATTTTTGTCGAAAGTTTCTTATTTGTCAGGATTTTAGAGTTACGTGCACGAAAATATTGGAGAGAAAAAATTTAGTAATGGTGATCGGTACACTGTGGGCTAACGAAGACCGTGTTAGAATTTTATGTAATCGAGCGCCACATGTTCAGTTCGATCGATGCAGTTTAGGGCAGGTTCTCAGACGCCTCGCTGTGTCATATAAATTTTGTATCAGTTTACCAAATTTACTGCCTCGTTGCCGCGCTTTGTGATCACGAGGTCAAATCCTAGGTCAGACAAATGTAGTTTATCTTCCGAAATATTCCCAGATTCAATTCGGAGTCTGGAATTTTCCCCGGTATATGGCAACAGGCTCGCCCCCTATTACGTGGGACCTAACATCGTCGGCGAAAAATGGGTATACTCAGTTTACCTCTGCCACCTCCGATTGGCGAATATGGACATAACCGTGTGTATGTGTGTTTTAAGCATTCATAAATCATATCATTTGCGATTAATATATCATAGAGCTATCAAAGGAAATTTTGTTTAATTTAAGTTATTAATTATAATTTATCAAGTACTTCCTGAGGATGCTTTGGGTCAGTTGCTTTGGTAAAAGGCTATTCATGTCGATTTTACATTTGTAAAAGTAACTGATTATAGGTCTGGTAGACGTAATAGATTAAGTGCACTCTGCACTCGCGACCTTACGTCGCGTGGGTTAGCGGCGCTGTCTTGACAGGGTCGCCATGTAAGAAGATTCGGTGTTATACGTACCCAATCGGTGATGATGTTCATTCCGAGTACCGGTCTATTCCAATCAAATTCAGTTGGTGCCAGTGGTATATACGAGTGCACTGCCAAGCATTCGGAGCGCTGTGCGACCGCGATTTTATTAGCGTTCATCAAGTTTAATCAGCGTTCGGTTCGGTCGGGCTGTGATGAGTAACTGTTTGTGGTATTTTCATATTTAATTGTTTGCGTCTTTGGAGGGTACGGTGAGCCATTGGTCCCGATTACTCCTTACTGTGGAACCTACTCGTTAAGCTAGAGTTTCAACAGCAGGTGGCCACTAACGCTGAATTCGCGCGGTGGAATATGATCTAATATGCGTCACCTCGATTTATGAGAGAAGACCAGTGCCCAGCTGTTGGACAGTATAGGATGATTATTTAGCTAGTGAGGTAGCTTAAGGGTCCTTCTTTTCTCTTCTTCTGTGAGTCTATCAATAATATGCTGCTTTGGAATACCAAAATGTGTGTACGGAATCCATAACAAAAATGCCACACTCGCTCTTGCCCGGAATATTATGTGCATCAAAGACTTAACTTGTATGTTTTCAGCTTATCTGTATAAAGTCCATTGATAAAGCTGGGAACAAAGACGGCGTTCTAATAAGGGTTGTTAAAGAAGGTTGTTTTATGTTATTTTGTCTCAAGGGTCGAATGTTCATACATCATTGTTTGTTCAAGTTAAAATCTATTACACATTTTCAGACCTAATTAGGATGAATTGAGGTTGACTGTAAAATTATGTGGACCAAGATCCCAGGTGAGCTAGATCCACGATATTTTATAAAAGATAGAATTCTGTGTATGAGTAGTCTAATACGAAAGGTGCATAAAAATGGTTTTTATATATTGTTTAATGGCGAAACTACGTCAAAATATGAAAGCTGGTTTTTATAAACCGTGCTATTTTAGTCGTCCTAGAGCGAAAGCCCAGGTGATGTATCCAATAACTACTGTTCCCTGGGACTAAAAAACTAAAAAAAAGAACTCATCAATAAGTAACATCTCCATAATAGTACTAATTTAATGTATTAAAAACACCTATACTAAGCGCAAAATGCGGCGCGGCTTGTCAGCTGGCCGGTGTTCCAGATTTTTATCTTAGCTATGATATTCGGATAGCTCGGTAGGTAGATGTTACTTACTGAAGTGTTTTGTATGACCAGGTAACAGTAGGCATTAGACCATTACCTGGGCCATTACCATGTATAATATGTACCAGAGAATATTGTTCAAAAACAAAATTCATTACTGCCAGACATTTACCGTGGGCTTGAACTTCTGCCAGACGCTCAAAAGTCCTATGAACTTAACATAAATAAAATATGATGTATTTTTTAACACAGTGTAATATGCGTTCTAACTAAAGCTTTTGTTTGAAGGTTTGATACCAGCACGGATCCTAAACTTATAAATACCACTTTGCTCAACCATTGCATAGAAAACTATATCAACACGCCAGGTCGCTTGAGGGGTAGACACAAAGAACAGTGGTCCAAAAGGTTTTTAAAGAAACGAATAGGAATAGGGTTCGCATAAGAAGCTATTCATATCATAACACCAGATCCCTCGTCTGGTAGGCAGAGAGTACAGAGTTCCAACAGGTTCTTTTCTTACACACGTCTCTTTCTTGCTTCGTTCTCATAGTTCGAATCTTATGCGTCCGTCGCTTACGGAGGCTCTTGACTTGCTTAGTGATGTACTTGTTAAAGGACATCGGCGTTTTAACTGTTTCTTTTTTATAATTTAAGGAGGGGTTATGACATTGGCATGTTTCCAGGGCGCTAAAAGTTTTAATTTAATTAAAATATGATCTCTTATCCGTAGCTACAAACAGCCGGTTTCAATATTCAAATCAAGGATAGATTGGCTTACTAGGGATAGAATTTTGAAATATTTTGTCTGTACTAATAACTGTCAAAATCCTACTGACAGTAAGCAAATCTATAAGTTCAATATTGAAATTAGCCATAAAAGACTGACTCTTAGTACCGTTACTTAGTGATATATTTTAAAGAAAAAGAAGTTTGTTAGTCACACAAACAACAACATAGAGATTGTCTCGTGTGGTAATTAATGACGGACGGCTTGGTGGTTAATTCAGTTCAAATACATTTATTTCAGGCAAGAAACACCCATATAATCAACATTAGAATTATCACAAATAAATTAAATAATAATAAAATAATATCAAATAGTTACATTACATATTCAAAAGTCACAAGAGAGCTTGAGTCGCTCCACTCACTGGATTGAGTAGTCGCGGGTTCAATTCCCGTGTGGGACAAATCTTTGTGTGAACCACAAATGTTTGTTTTGGTCTGGGTATTTTTGCATGTGAATTTTAATGCTTGTAAACGCACCCACAATACAGGAATAATTGCTAGTATCCACGTTTAAAAAAAAATTAAACTCACGAATATCTGTCTTATAAATCAAGTGGCTCAAGCCATAGCCTAGACTAGACACTTGATGAGATATTCGTCTAAATATAGTCTGTGAACGAACGATTCGACTTACCACAATCCAGGCCAAATGATTATGCTCTAACACGGCGGGGTACTGACCTTTTTCATTTAGTCCCCATTTTGCTTGTCAATCAGGTCAATCCTCTTAGGCGTGGTCTGTCGTCGTAAGATGTAACCACTTACATCTTAGGACGCCCGGTTCACCAGTTTGTTACATGCTATACAAACACCGTCACGCCTATATTCCCCGGAGGGGGTGGCAGAGGTCTACTGAGTACACCCACGTTTCGCCGACGATGTTAGGTCCCATGTAATAGGGGGCGAGCCTATTGCCATATACCGGGCACAATTTCAAACTCCGGACTCACACTGGGAATTTTTTCGTTAGAATAACTACATTTGTCCGACTTAGGATTTGAACCCAGGAACTCGTGATCACAAAGCGATGCGCTTTGCCACCAGACCAACGAGGTACATGCTATAATGTATCAAATACCTATTACTGCCTACCTAATACGCGTTCCTTCTATTGGACCCGTCGGTATTAATACAGGAAAGAATTATTGCCCGTTAATACTGGTAGTACAACTCTTAGTAACACGGGCAACGAACTAAATTAACCTATATAGTACATTTCTTTGCCCCACAAAACATATCACCATACTAAAAATTATTCCTTTGTCGTTGGTTCCATCAACAAATTGACAAACATATCCAGACTGAAACATATATTTGTGACTCACACAAAGATTTATCACGTGCGGGAATCGATACGTTACGATAATAACGATTTTCCACTAAAAAATACTCAATAATTAACGTGATGAAATTATATCAAAATTAATTCAACTAAACAATGTGACATGAAATGTTTGATAACAATGGGAATTCCAGAAATACCCAGTGGCGAATTAACGAGTCGATGTAATAAGGAGGCTTTGTGTGTTGTATGAAATTCCTACCGACGTTGACTTTCCACTTACCTACGACCTCAAATTGTTCATTTGGTATTTTCTCGACATCGCGGTAACGGCAATCATGTAGAGGTGATAAACCCAGTATCATATTCTATTTATACATCTGAGTTAAAGAAATTTGGCTAGGAACGAATCCTGAGGTACCTGATTATAACAGATGGTGTTAACATTATCTTTATATTAGGCCCTTACCTACGAAATTGCCGTTTTACATAGAAAATAATCAAAGTAAATAAAAGCATATATTTAATTGATCGAAGTATTGGCCATTATTGTCGATGCACTTTTGCCATTTTAATGGAAGTTCGTTGATACCTCTGCTATAGAAATCCTAGAGACGAGAATCGATGAACTTTTTTAAACGCGTTTACCACCGCCTCGTTGGATTTGCAATTTTTCCCCTGTAAAAAGTTATACAAATTCCGAAGAAAATTGAAATCAGTTGGATCAAAGTTTAGTGAGTATGGTGGGTGAAGGAGTTTTCGGTCGTAACTCCTATAGTTTTAAGACGGTCGGTAGTGCAGTGTGTGAAGAAGGAGTGGACTGGAGCAATGGACCACAAGTCTCGGTTGTTTGGCAGCGAGCTTGTTCATCATCATTTACAATTCTTTACAGTACACCTCTGCAGTAATTATTGGGCCAGGTCTCAAGAAGCTGCAATGAACGATGCCGGCGCAGGCCCACTACACAAAAAATGCATCAAAATGCGTTTGGGTCATGGTTTGACTGCCTTGTGTCCAACAGTGCGACGGATGTTTTCGATTGTCATACAGAATCCACGTTTCATCACAAGCATAGAATAACAATAATCCAGAAACCGCGTCAGTCGTAATCGCACGCCGCGCAGTGAAGCCAAAATATCAACAAACGTCCCGCACTCACCGCACTTCCCATCTAGTTAAAAATGATTAACTATTTTTTGGGGTAAATGATGAGTAAGAAATTATAAAAGCATTAATGTTTATTTCTAGCAGTAACATGTCTCTTTATATATATTAACGATGGAAATAGACGTGATTAAGTAGGTTCTTAAAATAAAACACGATTCCATTAGCAGTAAGTTAATTTTTTACTTTTTTTATTAGTTAATTTTTTTTATTTGTGTCGTTGGGGTACAAGTTCTGGAATCAATTCTTAGGACGGAAAAAAATATATTATATTCAATATCCCTTTTGTTGAATAATTTTTTTAATATTGTCTGAAATGTGGATGTATGCGGTACACCTCTGCCACCGCCACGTGACGAAATATGTTTTTAGTATCTAACATTCTCGGCAAAATGTATGCCTATGATTCATCCGGCTTCCTCGTTATACTACTAGGAATAAAATAATATCTCGACTTTAACTATCCACTACTGACTTATATTTATAAAAAACATCATGGTATGGAAACACAGCTTTTAGTAATTAAAAGTGGTAAAAGTACTTTTGTCTTCGTAACTAAGTAGATAAATCATTATGTAATAAGTAACTATATTAATAAAAGTTAGTACTATAACGACTACGATCCATAGTAAATAAAAGTAGGGAAAAATTACACTGCGGTGTTGGCAACACAGACAAAATGGCCGCATTTTCGGTGACAATTATGAACGGAACATTTAATTCAATATTTAAATAATACGATGTCCGATTGCGCTTACAAATGAAATGTAATCCCATACTGTTTCTCTTTGAGCTTGACGGAATTGTTGCAGGTAGGAACGCCATAACCGCCATAATTAAATTTAATTTGACACGCGTAGAGCACGTTATTCCGCGCGACGGTCGCCGAGTGGCGTAACGTGTGACTACTTGCTTTGCAGGTACTAATTGTAGCTGCAACCCGATGCGCGCCCGCGGCTTCTAGATTATTATTATTCTAAGATCACAAGTTACAATCCGATTCAGAATACCCTACTTTGTGTGCATATTAAACAAGTAAAGACAAGCTTCGACGCGATTTTGTTGTTGTTGTTCAGTGAGTTCATAAGGTACGTATACGTAAATGAATCAGTATCGATTTATCGCTTACGTAGAAGGCTGCTGCAAGTTCCGACGTGGTTTGAGATGAATTTGCTTCCACTATGTAACTCGATGTCGGAAATAGCGCGCAATTTCGATTTGTCCATGTTTACAGAAACAGTGATATCGAAGAACAATACCACGGCGGGAAAACAAATGAACAACTGATTTAAAAACAAATGCTATATTATAAAATTAATTTAAATTTGGAATACTAAAAAGAATATAAGATATTGGTATTCACACTAGCCTGTATCAAAAATCGGCAATTTTATAGATAAGGAGTGTAAATGGTAAGGACCTATTACTATGTTGTATTGCAAAAATATGTCTTCATGTGCAATAAGAAATTGTTTTAACAACTCAAGATACATAAGATCTATGAAAACCCAAGCAAACGAGCTAAACCTGTCATCAAGTAACGCGCCATTTATGTTTTTTGCTTCTCCAGTTGTACATACTACCTTTATGCATAACATGTTGCTAAATTAAGCCAACACACATTAATGGGCCCTTATTATATACCTCGCATAGAAAAATGCGTGACATTTTTAACAAGTTGCTTTTGTAAACACCCTTACGTATCATTAATCATCGGATTAACCTTTCGCGTTATCAGTCCTACGTCAAAAGTTGCTTCATTGTTATTAATGCGTATATTTTTTAAATAAAATAAGGTATTTTTTGGCACCTATGGCATTTAAGTATAAGGATTAGGTCAGAAAGGTATATAAGGAAAGAACCTGTTGGAACTTTGTACTCTCTGCCTACCCCGTAAGGGATCTGGCGTGATGACAGAGAAAGATTAGGCCTTGTTTAGTTTTGTGATTTATAATATTAAAAAAAAATGCCTCGTTCGACTAGTGGCGAATAATGCGCGGAGTGATCCACGAGGTCCTGTACAAATTTTAGGTCGGACAAAAAATAATTTTTCGATAAAAAAAAAGGTCTCACATTTTCCCTCTGTTTTTTAAACTTGACCGGCCTCTCTGACCTCTGTTTCTTAACCGGTTCTTGTTATTTAACCGCGCCTTTCGCCCCTTTTTACGGGCCCCTCGGCACAGGGCGAACTTTTTTTTGATATTTATGAAGTACCCGTTCGCTCCTCGTTCAATAAAAGCATTATTTTTTATAAAAAAAATAAAATCACCGTCACGACTATATTCTTCAGGCGGGCATGGCAGAGGTGTACTGAGTACACACACTTTTCGCCGACAAAGTAAGGTCCCATGTTATAGGGGGTGAGCCTATTGCCATATACCGGGCACAATTCCAGACTCCAGAATGACACTGAAAAGTTTTCGTTAGAAAAACTACATTTGTCCAACCTAGGATTTGAACCCAGGAACTAGTGATCACAAAGCGGTCCTCGGTTCAAATGCTAGGTCGGATAAATGAAGTTCTTCTAACGGAAACTTCCTAGTATGGAATTATGCCCAGTAAATGGCAATAGGCTCGCCACCTATTATATGAAAGCTAACATCGTCGGCGAAAAGTGGGTGTACTCAGTAAGTCCACGATTTCTTTTTTGGCACGGCTATGGCATTTAATTATAAGGATAAAGTCTCGTAGCGCATGGCGCGGGTGGAGATCACGAGGTCACGGCTTTAAATCCTAGGTCTGATGAAGTAAGTGCGTTTATTACATGGAAAAATCTAGAGTCTGGTGTGCCAGATATAAGTTCATTTGATTCAGTGGGATCTAACAGCGTCTGCAATATGAGAGTATATCCAGTACATTCCTGCGACCTCCGCTTAAGGATTATAGGTGTGACAGTGTTTATTTTCCTATTTTCAGTTTTCTAATAAATAACTAAAATAATCCTACTAATATTATGAATGTGAAAGTGTATATGTTTAGATGTCTGTTATTCAATCACGGAAACGGCAGAACAGAGTTAATTGAAATTTGACACACACATAGTTTATTACCTAGATTAACACTTACAACACTTCTTATCCCGGAAAAGTGTGAAGTCTAAAATCAACGCGGACGAAGTTGCGGACAGAAACTAGCATGTAAAAAATATTAATTCGACGTCGATTCTGTAATTTACGCATCTGATGTTACTAATTAGACGCTTTCTCATATAGTTTTTAATTAATACGTAAATATTCACTCGTCTCTGGTTTAATTGAAACGCAAAATGAGCCCGATAATTAATTGCAATTTGCATTAATCAGTTTATATTGAATTTCATCGATGTTGTGATTAACTGTGATATAAATACCTTATATGTTTTTATGCCTATAGGAATAGTAGAGCAGTTTTACTCACATATAGGATGTCTGCCTCGTTGGTCTAGTAGAAAAGCGCATTGCTTTATGATCATGAGGTCCTGGGTTAGACAAATGTAGTTTTTCTAACAAAAACTTCCCAGTATGAGTCCGGAGTCTGGAATTGTGCCGGTATATGGCAATAGGCTCGCCCCCTATTAAATGGAACCTAACATCGTCGGCGCAGAGTGGGACACCCACTCTGCGCCGACGATGTCTCAGTGCACCTGCCACCCCCGCAGGGAATATAGGCGGGTCGGTGTAAAAAGGTTCTCGAGTGGCGACTTTTCTTTTATCTTAAAAAAAAACGTAGAACTACTCTAGAAATTATTCTAGTGTCCTTAAGTGCGTTTACAAACATGAAATATTACTTATACAAATACGCTGGTAGTGATCAAGGTCACACATTACAGTACTACTCGATCTAGTTCACTATGGGTTCGTAAATTCCGGTAGGAAGACGTGAAATGGGTAGGCAGCTACAGGATGGACCGATGGCTTGGTAAAGGCCACGAGTAAAAGCTATCCAGTTTTTCTCTATCTACCTGTGAAGACTGTACGTTTTCAGTGAAAAAGCACAGAGGCGCCTAAAATCATTGAAAGAGAAGATATTTTACATAATAGCTACAGTTTTGTTCATAGAATTCATTTATATTAGTGTCTACTTCGTACCGGAAGACACAAAGTGGTCAAACCTTCCAAGGCGGACCTATGACCTGGTGAAGGTCGGGGGTAAGAGCTGGATGCTGTACATTACAAAGCCAGTCGATGTGACAGTATTTAAGGGAGTGTTTTGCCTTCCAGTGGACATCTTTCGACTGATAATGTTTTATTACCTACACTTATGAAGATAAAAGTAAAGCTTCATATGGGCAGAAAGGGCTCTACATGATACAGGACTAATAATGGTACACATAATTTATTAACGGAACACATAGGCCCGGAACACATTTTACCTGCCCAACATTATCCGGCTAATTGCCCTAAAGGCTCACTTTGTTTGTTTACAAGCTTGCTTATTGCCTTTTAGGGAGGTTGGGTTAACGCGTAAAATAGTAGGTGACAATATTTTTATACACACTTTTATCTCCTTTCATAGAGAGCTATGCTTGGAGGCTTCTTGCTAGACCGAACAAGAAACGAGAAGATCCGCAAAAGAATTAAAGACAGCGCATAGATAGATAGAGTACTCTTTATTGTACACCAGTGATATTAACAATTAATTACATACAAGAAAAAAAAATAGGTACAATTGGCGGTCTTATCGCTAAAAGCAATTTCTTCCAGACAACCAATGTATTGGAAGAAGCAACATACGGAAAAGGGCAGTTATGGTGGCGTACACTATAAACCTCAATAATACATACTGTCATCATTTGACTTACATACATATCATAGTTATAATACAACATTATATACATACATATATACACATATAATACTATGCAAATATATAAATATATCTTACACACAATACAGAGAGCGTGCAATGAAAAATTTATAAATCAAGAAAGTGGTGGTGAACCATATTTTTAAAGGACGCCAACGACTGTGCACGACGGACTGTTACAGGCAATGCATTCCACAAGCGAACGGCTTGATTAGAAAAGGATTTATTGAAGTAGTTGGTAGAATGCATTGGTGTTTTCAGCCTTAGGTTCTCCGATGACCTTAGAAACCTTGAATGTGTGTCGTGAAGGAATTCAAATCGTTCTTTGAGGTAAGTGGGAGATGTTGGATTAAATAAGATATTATAAAGAAGAGATAATATGTGAGCATTCCGGCGAAGGCGAATTGGTAACCACTTGAGTCTTAAACGAAATTCAGAAATGTGATCATATTTGCGAAGGCTAAATATGAATCTAATGCAAAAATTTTGAAGTCACTCAAGCTTGTTATATTGGTTCTCTGTGAGATCAAGATAGCTGGCGTCTGCATAATCGATTATAGGGAGTAGAAGGGAATATGCGAGAGCAATTTTAGTGGCAGTAGGGAAAAAAATGCGCAGTCTTCTCAAGGACCCTGCAGAAGCAAAAACTTTGCGACTAACTTCTTGAAGTTGCGGGCCCCAAGTGAGATTTCTGTCAATATAAACCCCCAAATTTTTAACAATTTTGCTTATTGGTATGGTAATATCGTCAAACTTAATTTGGGGTAATTGTGACCAATCAATCCGGGAAGTCATTCTAGAGCTACCAATAATAATAACCTGTGTCTTAGTTGGGTTGACTTTGAGACCAAATTCCTTACTCCAAGTACTTATTTTGGATAGATCATCATTAATAGTGTTAACAGCTTCCGGCAACCTGACTAACGGAGCTTGAGTGTAGATTTGCAGATCGTCAGCATAAAGGTGGTATGAAGATTGTAGTTGGTTGGGAATAGAGTTAATAAAAACAGCGAAGAGTAAAGGAGAGAGAACGCCACCCTGTGGAACACCGGCATTAGTGTTGCACCAAGAAGAGTAGTTTTCTTCAATGCGAACACGTTGCCGACGCCCAAACAGGTAGTTACGAAACCAGTCAATCGCTGTTGGAGATATGTTAATAGAGCGAAGAATCCCAAGTAGATCATCAAAGTCCACATAAATTGTCAAAATTAGGTGGTTATGGGTGGAGCTCGCAGAACGGATTGTTTGGATTAAAAAGCTTCTCTTGAGGCCACCACGTATCAGAAGACATGGAGTAAACAGACCTTCATAACATAGACTGATGATCTGCTGAAGGTCGGGGTTAAGAGCTGGATGCTGTACATCACAAAGCCGGTCGATGTGACAATCTTTAAGCGAGGGTTTCGCGTTTGAGTAGATATTTATTTATTTATTTTATTTGGGTTACCAACAGATGATACACACACAAGGACAGTTAACTAATACTAAATATCATACCACGTGCTCACCCAGTTATAGGCAACCACAGCTAACAAAAAATAACATACATTGCGCGGAGTGAATAGTCACACAGATAAATTGGTAACAGTTTAAGATTAAAATTAAAAATCTTATAATTATACAATAACAAATATTCTATTCTATAAATTTTAAAACATTTTGAGTTCAAATTAAATGTATGTATGTAATTATAAATAAACAAAAATTAAATTTTTATAAGTAAAAATAAGATAACAGAACAAAAGAATAACAATCAAAAAGTTAGCTAACTCTAGACAAAAAGTGTTTTGTAATATATTTTTTGAAATAATTATGTTTATTACAGAAGATATCGAGTTCAGTTATCTGTCTTGAGAGATCATTATACAATTTGGGAATTCGGATTAAAGGCGAGTTTAGACCTAAATTTGTTCTATACCTACGTACATTGAACAGCTTGTAGACGTTTAAGCGCGGCAATCTAGTAGGAGCTGATATACTAATCTGTCCCAACAATTCCGGGCAGTCAATCTCATTGTTGAGAAGTTTATGAAGAAATAAAAGATCCAAGAGCTTATGTCTATCGTTAAGTGAAAGCATGTTAAAGTGTTTTAGGCGAGAATAGTAAGACTTTAGAGAGTGATGAAGTTTTAAATCATAAGCTAGAAGATTAAGGAACCTCTTTTGCATTCTTTCAACTCTGTTTCTATGTACTTCATAAAAGGGTGACCAAACTGGCGAACAATATTCAAGAATGCTACGAACCAAAGAGTTAAATAGAAGAAGCTTAGTTTTCCACAGTTTGAATTGTTTTGTGTTTCTTGCGATAAACCCACACATTTTGGTCGCTTTGTTCAATATAAGATCTATGTGTTTACTAAAAGATAATTTTGCATCAAATAAGATACCTAAGTCACGTATACATTCCACTTTTTTGACAATTGATTTGTTTATTACATAGGGTGACTGAATGGCCCTATTGTTTCTTGTAAAAGTTATATGACTACATTTGTCTCCATTCAAAATCATCCTATTGCGTACACACCAGTCAGCGAGCCTTCTTAAGTCTTCCTGAATCAAGTGACAATCTTCGATAGATTCAACTACGAAACATTCAACTACAGAATTGATCAATATCAGGAATAAGAGAGGTCCCAAATGTGAACCCTGTGGAACACCCGAGGTTGCTATAAAATCATATGATTGTACACCATTCACTACTACATGAGACCTGCGGTCTGACAAGTATGCACGGAACCAAACCAAAAGTGGTCCTCCTACTCCCATATCAGCCAGGCGCAATAAGAGAATATCGTGATCAACCTTGTCAAATGCTTTGCTAAAATCCGTGTATACGGCATCTACTTGAATTCCTCGATCCAAATGGTATATTATGGTATCTGCATAGGCTACAAGATTTGTAGTAGTTGCTCTGTTTTTTACAAATCCATGTTGTTTGCTAGTAAGATGAGGTTTTACAAGACTGTACAAATACGGATAAATCAAGGATTCAAAAATTTTAGGTAATATGGATAAGATAGAGATAGGTCTGTAGTTTTTAATATTATTTTTAACCCCCTCTTTATACACGGGAACAATTTTGGCCACTCTCCAGCATGCAGGAAACAATCCAGTGCGAAGCGATTCGTTAAAAATATGAGCAAGTGGTTTAGATATTTGTTTGGCACAACGAGCCAAAAATATAGGTGGAAGACCATCCGGGCCTGGGCCTTTATTGAGGTCAAGTCTCTTTAATTTTGTGAGAATTGCTGATTCAGGTAGAACTATTGAGCCGAGTGAGACTGAGCTGATACTGGAATGATTCATGGTGTTTGTCATATTGAAGTTTGAATTTTGGTTTATATTGTAAATAGAAGAAAAGTTTTTGGCAAACAGATTACTTATATTTACCTTATCAGTTGCTTTCTCTTGTTCTTAGTACATATACGTAGGTAAACTACAACTGCCGTGTCTTTTGTGTTTTATGAATGTCCAAAAAAATTTAGGGTTTTGGCATATACTATTTTCTAAATTTTCACAGTAGGTTCTGTAACATTGGTGCGACAATTTCTCTGTCCTGTTTTTCAGTAAGTCAAAAGATATTTTATCCATTGGGTTTTTATATTTTTTAAAACGTTGTCGTATTTTGTTCTTCTCCTGCAGGCATTTGATAAGCCCCCTGGAGAACCAAACAGGATATTTTCCATTTTTGGTTTAGACAACGGCACATATCTAGCTATTATGGTATTTACGACACCCTAGAATTGTTCTAACATTTCGTTTACTGTTTTGCAGGAAGAAAATAAAGCAGACCAGTCGATAACATTCAGCTCAACCATAATGCTATCATAATCCGCCCTATAAAAATTAGGCCTAGGTACTTGACATGCCTTCAGATAATTGTTAGAGTTCAGTTTGAGCACAAATTCTAATGGAGGATGATATTTATCTACTAAGGTTAATGTTTCGTCGGCTTCGGTCCCCAATATTTTAGACTCTGATGACAGTATTAAATCAAGGATTTTATCTTTGTGGTTTTTAATAGAATTATATTGTTTGAGGTCGTTCAAGGCCATAAATTCGGACAGAAGTTGATAGAATGCACATGAGGAATTCTTTAACGTAGTAAATGTATCATTGTCGCTGGTGACCCATGTCAGGCTAGAAAGGTTAAAATCGCCTACCACAAGAGAGTGCTCGTAATTAGACAGGTTGACACTAGCTACATCCACAAACTGTTTATATTCCGCAATACTGACAGAAGGTGGCATATAAAAGGCACATATGCAAAGTTTCTTAATCTTATTAACATCCACAACATTAACAACAATCCATAGTTCTTCGAAACTACAACTGCTTTCATTGTCATTTAATCTCATTGGGTTAAGCTTTTTGTTCACAGCAATCATAACACCTCCTCCCGTCTTTTTTGTATTAAGACGATTAAGGTTACGATCACACCTAAACACTACATATCGATCATCAAATAATTCAGAGTTACTGATATTATTCTGGAGCCAGGTTTCTGTAATTATTATAATATCAAACTGGTTGAGAGACACATTCATATAAAAATCATTTGTTTTAGTATTTAAACCCCTACAGTTTTGGTAGTAACAATTTTAATAGGTGAATTTTAAAACGGTATAGCAAATATGATCACGCTGTTGAGGGATATTTAGTTCATGTTTTGTAAAGATGTCAAATCCTTAAGCACTATTGCGTGGGTAGTTTCAGTTTTTCTTACAAAAATACGGCCACCTCTTACCCAAACAAATTTATACCCAAGTTCTTTAGCCCGATGTCTTGCAGCTTTGTGGAGTTCCCTATTATAGGATGACAAGTGTTCAGTCACATATACGGGTTTCTTATCTCCGGCGATGCCAAGATGACTAGAATTGAGCTTCTCGGATGAGTGAGTTCTGTTAAATTTTATTATTGCGGCAAGCACACCATCTCGAACTAACGGACTACTGAACTTAACTATGATTGATCTAGGTCTAGTTGAAGCAGAGTTAGTTTTTGCGACTCTAGTGCACACGTGTATATCACCATCCTTCAAATCGTAAGATACTACCCGAGAAAGTTGTTTCATGAGTGTCATAGTATTCTCTGATTTGTGTTCAGGTACACATTGGAGTTCTATATTAGAGGCACGGGCGTGTTGTTCAATTTCTGCTAAACGGCCGCACAGTAGGCTATTGGTCGCTTTCAACTCCATGACTTCCTTTTCGAGACGGATATTAAGTTCAAATTTTTTATTGACTTCTGACCTGATTTTCTCGAATTGATCGTTTATAAATTCCAATGAATCCCGAAACGTAGTAATTTCCATCTTTAAACCAGCTATGTCTGCCTTAATATCACGCAGCTCGGGGGTGATGGTTGTTTTTAATAAGTCGGTTACATTTTGGGTCAGTGCCATGCGTATCTCAGTCTGTATAATATTTCGAATATCATCTTTAGTGAGGCATTGATGCATAGGTTCAGGATCAACTATGCATAATGTAGGAGATGTATTAGTATTAATAATAGAGCGTTGCGTGACCCACGACGGCGTACCCTGGCTATTGCTATTAGCATGACGTACCGGAGTATTCGTGTTATCACCCTTAGGCCTTTGGCTGGCACAGTTAGGACACACCCAGTTCAAATTAGATTTTTTTGGTAGCGAGCCAGCGCATAGCTGATGGCATGCTTGCTTACATATTGTGCACCTAATAATTTTTTTATCCGTTATGTTCAGCATACATCCCAAACAAACATCTTCCATGTTGCAGCAATTCAAATAATAATTGTTAATTAAATAATTTTACCAAATATACGCGACCCGTCTAATACACTCACTGCTTGTAAGCGCTACAGCGCTGCAGGTGCACGCGTAAATGCAATGCGACTCACCCGGTGTTCCGAGTAAGCAAGCAGTGCGCGGGTTGTCGTAGGTCAAGGTCCGAAATCGTTAGTTAAAATTTTAAAATGTTTTTGCTGATATCTTGAGAACTACTGGATGAATTTTAGAGTAATAAACACTATAACACTGTCTAAGTCGAACACTATTTGGATTTGTAACTTTTTCGTCAATATTTTACACTTTTACTACTATTTACTTAATAAAATTGCGGAGCAAATTAAAGCGATCCTAACAGGGGCGCGTTTACGTTCCGTTTTTTTGATAGATATCTTTCGGTTAATAATGTTTTATCACCTGCACGTATGAAAGTAAAAGTAAAGCTGCGCATGGACAGAAAGGGGGAGGGGGGGGGAGGGATCTACAGAACACAGGACTACAATAACCATAATTTATTAACGAAGCACATAGGCCCAGAACATACTTTACCTGCGCAACATTATCCGGCTAATTGTCCCACAGGTTCACTTTGATGTTTACAAGCCGGCTTATTACCTTTTGGGAGGTTGGGTTAATGTAGTAGCAGACATTATCCGGTTTGGGATCGGATCAAGAATACAGTCTCCCCACCGCATGCTGGACTAACAGCGGGTCGTAAGAGGCCAAATCTAGCAACAAATACCGCAAGCGGTAGTTCAAGCCTCGCTCGCCTCGCAAGGCTCGCTTGGGCTGAGTGATGCCGGAAGCAGGGCACCACTCTCTGGAATGGCGATACACATGGCATCCAAAGCCCTAGTTAGTTGGGTTACTGCTACGAGATCAAAGCCCACAGGTGAGGTGCCTAAGGGACTTGTAAGACGAGACGATGGGCAGCAGCGTCCTCTTAATACCTACTAACGCTATACTGCGATCACCAACCCGCGTGCCAAGCGTGGTGATCATGGAATCATCCCACTAATGATTTCCACAAATATTAAACGGCCCCCAGTCCCCGCCGGCCCTGCTAGTCCTGGCCACGGCCACGCAACGGCGGGGCGGGGGTGCTAAGAATCCCCGAATCCCCGGAAGAGGCACGACTACTTTTAACACGCGCACACTGCGAACTGACGAAAAGATCGACGAGTTAGAGAAAGAATTGAGCAAGTTATACTGGGATATCATAGGATTACCTGAAGTCCTTAGAGAGGGTGAGGACTCGATAACACTTAAATCCGACAACTTGCTCTATTTCCGGCAGAACGACCAGCAGTCCCAGGGTGGTGTAGGGTTTATAGTCCACAGGTCTCTCGTGAACAACGTTTTCAAGATCGAGAGTGTGTCGACCAGGGTAGCGTACCTGATATTCAAAATGACTGAAAGATATTCACTGAAAATTATACAGGTATACGCACTGACTTCGACACGCCCCGACGATGAGGTAGATTTTATGTATGAGGATATATCTAGAGCCATACATACCTCTAAAACTCACGACACCGTTGTCATGGGGGACTTTAACGCGAAACTGGGCAGACGAGGCAACGATGAGCTGAGAGGAACCTTTGCTACTGGACAACGGAATCCCCAGGGCCAAACGCTGGCTGACTTCATGGAGAAGGAGGGACTCTTTATGATGAACTCCTTTTTCCAGAAGCGGGAACACCGTTAATGGACCCGGGTGAGCCCCGATGGGGTTATAAGAAAGATAGACATCATGTCGACGAGGCGGCACATATTCAATGACGTCTCTGTGATCAACGCAGTTAAAACTGAAAGTGATCATCTACTATTAAGAAGCACATTGAATATCAATTTCAAGCTTAAAGGTCTAGACTGATGAAGTGTACACTCCGTCTAGCACCTGTTCAGATTCAGGAGCCCGATAGCTTTCAGCTCGAACTGCAGAATCGCTTCGAAGGTCTAGGTGAGTGCATAAACGTGGACGATTATAGCAGCAGGGTAGTGGAAACTGTCCATACGGTCGGGCACAAGTTATTTAAAACCCACCGTACAAAAAGAACCAACAAGCTCTCAGGCGTTACCCTCTAGCTAATGGAGGAAAGACGCAGGATGATCCTGCAGTCTCCAGAAGAAGTTTCCGAATGCCAGCGGCTCAATAGGCAGATCTCTAAGTCTCTGACTCGCGATGTACGCGAGTATAATACTGACAAAATAAGAGAGACTATCGAGCGCAACAAAGGCCCTAAAGTGTTTGCAAGAGATCTGTCTATTGGACAGAGCCGGTTGAGTAAGCTGAAGACCGGAGACGGCAGGATTGTATCCTCTACACCGAAACTCTTGATAGAAGTCGAGAAGTTCTACAGCCAGCTATACACATCAGTACAGCCACCTGTCTGCAATCCGGCCATAGACCCAAGAGCCAAATTGACCCGACACTATACCGAAGACATCCCGCACATCAGTCTGTACGAGAATAATATGGCTCTCAAATAGCTCAAGAACAACAAGGCGCCAGGCGATGACGGTATAACAGCTGAGCTTCTCAAGGCTAATGGAAAGCCGATATTGAGGGTTCTCCAAAATCTATTCAACACCTTCATCCTCGAGGGCAAAACGCCACAGTCATGGCGTGTAAGTGTGGTGGTTCTCTTCTTCAAAAAAGGTGATAAAACCCTCGTGAAGAATTATAGACCCATCTCACTTCTATAAACTGTTTTCGAGAGTCATCACAAATCGTCTCGCGCGCAGACTCGATGACTTCCGACCTCCCGAACAATCCGGTTTCCGAAAAGGCTTCAGCACTATAGACCACATTAATACGCTGCGACAGGTTGTACAGAAGACTAAAGAGTACAACCTGCCACTATGTTCAGCGTTTGTGGATTATGAGAAGGCCTTCGATTCGATCGAGACTTGGGCTGTACTACAGTCTCTCCAACGGTGCCAAGTAGACTACTGGTATATCGAGGTGCTGAAGAGTTTGTACGAAAACGCTACTATGTCAGTCTGCCTTCAGGACCAGAGTTTGAAATCTATTCAACTGCAGCGTGGTCTGAGACAGGGAGACGTTATATCCCCGAAATTGTTCTCCGCCGCGCTGGAAGATGTCTTAAAGCTTCTGGACTGGAGAGGACTAGGTTTCAACATCAATGGCGAGTAGATCTCTCCTTCGATTTTCCGATGTTATCGTGCTCATGGCTGATACCCTGGAAGACCTCAGTACCATGCTCGACGACCTCAGTAGAGTCTCTCAACAAGTAGGTCTTAAAATGAACATGTAGTTCCAACTTCTATAAAGGTTGGAGACTCTACGCTCGTAGTTATTGACGATTATATGTACCTGGGACAAAGAATCCAATAAGGTAGGTCCAAATTTGAGAAAGAGGTCAATCGTCGAATCCAACTCGACTTAGCGGCGTAAGGGAAGCTACGTAACATCTTCTCGTCCAAAATTCCGCATTGTCTCAAGACAATAGTCTTTGAACAGTGTGTGTTGCCAGTGATGACTTACGGCCACCCAAACCCAAAGGTCACCCAAAGGGCAGTGACGAGAGCTATGCTCGGAGTTACCCTACAAGATCGAATCAGAAACGAGGAGATCCGCAGGAGGACCAAAGTCACTGACAGAGCACTCAGAATTGCTAAACTTAAGTGGCAGTGGGCGGAACACATCGCTCTGGTCGCCATCGCATAGAACTGAAGGCCGTTGGGGCAGAAAGGTTCTCGAATGGCGACCACGTACCGGGAGACGTGGAGCGGGTAGGCCCCCTACAAGATGGACCGATGACCTGGTGAAAGTCATGGGTAGAAGTTGGATGCGTACAGCACAAAGCCGGTCGTTATGGCGGTCTTTAGGCCTTTGTCCTGCAGTGGACGTCTTTCAGCTGAAGATTTTTATACACACTTTTATCTTCTTTTAGAGAGATCGAGAGCTATGCTCCTTGCAAGATCGGATAAGAAAGGAGGAGATCCACAGAAAAATCAAAGACATTGCGCAGAAAATCGCCAAAATGAGGTGTAAAATGGTGTGTTCATAAACTTAAGTGTCACATTTCATTTAATCGATATGTTTGTACACGTTGATATTTTCGTTTCAGCGTAGCTCCACACCGGGAATTAATTCTGTGTCGTGGGTGCGTTTAAAAAAATAAAATTCATATATACAAACACCCAGACCGAAACGAAAATTTTTGGGGCACACAAAGATTTGTCCCCATCATTTATTGTTCAAAATTCAATCTATATCAAACTTTCAAGTTGCGGTGCGTTAATGATATTTTAGTGGTATACAGAATATCACGATCATTTCACGAAGTTATCGTAACGCGCTGCGTTTGGTCATAGGTAATAAGGGTCTTTATTACACTATTCCTCATACGACCAGTAAAGTCTAGCAGACTTGGCAATTCCCTGTAAAATAAAATTGTTATTTCACCAAATGGTATTTCAAAGTAGCTATTATTTCTATCCTTAATTCTAGTGTCTAATTCTATTTCCAACTTGAAATGGTCACAACCACTACTTTTAGCTTTTATCTGCTAAGGGCAATTCGCTCAGCCGTTAACCCGGGCTAATTGTCCTAAAGGTTTACATTGTTTTGTTAACATCCGCACGGTTCCACCGAAAGTGGGCATGGAGTGTGTGAGATTGCATCGGGGGCAGATAAGCTCATCATGTGGGGGCAACGGCTATGACCGAAGGCCATAATTCCCCGCATTGCAGATAACACTGCACAATCGCGTGTTGTTTGGGACAAAAAGCTTACCAGTAGAATTAACAAGTTTAAGTAATTACTATACCAACATAGTAATCGTGCGTCTATTCCCAACAAACTGTAAAACTTTTTAAACGAACCATTACCATTTTTAGATGTTTTAGTTGTGAGTGCAATCTATAACAAGTGTAATATGAAGGCGACACTATTTTCGAAGACATCGAAATAAAAATGCTGTAAGCAAGTATTCGATGTTTTTATGTTGTGTAAAAAAAGTTTTACAAACTTTTAAAGTTAGATTTGAATAGACTATAGGATATTTTCTTTTGATTTATATGTACGTAGATACATTCTCTCAAACAAATCTCATAATGCTAGTTAAAGAAATTTGGGACACTCAGTTTCCGTACCCATAAATACAAAACCGGCCAGAGATGAAAGTTAACCAAAAAAGTCAATTTGAGTTTAGTATTTCAAGATGGATGTAAAGTGCATGTGCCAAAATACAATGCGCTTTCTTTAGTTTTACTTGGCTTACATACTCTTAAAGAAAACGTCAGTTATTTCAATATTTTCGTATCAGAATTTATAGATTACGGAAAACGGGACTATGGCCCATACAGAACGTAAATCAGTCATGACTCTAGTTTTACAACTAACGATTTAGTACAAATATCAGTTTTTAATACTAAATTTACGACTGACTTACGTTCTGTAATACGGGCCACTACCACCTACTTGTACCACACTTTCTAGGGCCGGCCGGCGCTGGTTTGATTACCCTTTTCCGTGCACCTCGATCGACTGTTGTAATTTGCTTGCTATCATAAAACCGAACGCCTTATTTGCTACACGGCACTATATTATTATTGTACAGCCAACGGCTCACAAATCGTGCCCGTGTTACTGTATAAAATAAACGTATTCCTGTCAATAAACAGTGCAATAAGGTCGAGCCATTCCATAAAAGTAGCTGGACATAAAATAATTCTAAATCTATAAGCTGCGTATGACGAATGCAGCCGCGCATGCAGGTTGAAGACATGACACTACTTAACTAATAACTGGAAATGAATAACCAGAAAGAAGTAGCTAGTTAACAACATTGTTCTCAAAGTAGATTTGACTAACGATACAGAGATGGCGTAGTGAAAGAAGGAGTATAGAACGCGCAAGAAGCGTTTATACATCATATAGCATTATGATACAGAAATATCCCCCAAAATTTAACATCTACTGCGCTAGAAGATTTCTGCTATATTCAAACCTGTCATACAATAAAATAGTGTATCATTATGTCTAGTTGCTATTACGAGCGCTCGTAGCATCACGAGATCGCGGTGTTTTAGCGATCACTAAAGTTAAGCAACGTTCGCTTTCGCTCAGTCTGACATAGGTGACAATTTGTAACATTTCCATAATCGAGCGTCTTCATACTTCATAAGGCTCGTTACGCAATTGTTGGCCTTGATTACCACTTAATATATTATGATAGTCTACATGTCAATTTTAAAGTATTATTCGCAGATGATAAGTTCCAACAGCAGGTGGCTGTATATCTGCCTTCACCGATCCGTATCGGGTCCGCGTGGTGGAGTCTATAATCTAATCTCTCACCTTCATTTTTGAAAGAAGGCGTTTGCCTAACAGTGGTACAGTAAAGGCTAATAAATTAATATAAAGAACGTGATGAAATGATACAATCATAAAATATACCAAGAAAAATAACAATAGGACTGGCTTACCCTACTTTTACTGAGGGACGCCAGTGTTCAGCTCACAAGGTTTTCATAAAAATCCTTTCCTTGTTCAACTAGAATGACTCCCAAATGGCTTCATTTATCTGGATAGGCTGAGTCCCGACCTTTGAAACCAGGATCACCGTACGCTATTCAGTTATATTGGTAATCAATCAAACGGTTTATGTTGCTACTCATGAATTTTAATTTGCAATGTTCTTATAATATGTCCCCAAATTAAATCTACGTTATATATCAGAGGGAGTTCAATCTGGCAAAAGCATGCTGTCACGTTCATCTTTACTTGCATGTTTTGTACTTTACTTTCATGTAAATTTGCAGTGTGAAAAGGATGGCATATCAACTCGATAGCGTTACGCAATAATATATATATATATATTTGGTTTGGAGCCTTATCCCATCCGAAATTGAAAGCTCATATGGTCATTCAAATTTTGAGTATAAACAATACACCTCTGCAGCTTGGGATATGTAGGTGTAAACACCGTCCCTGTTTAAAAATAAGTATTTTAAAAATGCTAACATATTTCAGCTAAAAGAATAGAAACACGTTTAATCTCAATTAGAATTTTAATAAAGGTTTGATATTTGCCGTAAATTAGGTACCGTAAAATATCGTGCTATGGCAACACAGGAAATTTCAGGCGGGGACGGAGTTTCATTACAACAGCTTATTACCGCAGACAAGTATGAAGGCCGTTCATCTAAACGCCAAGAGGATAATACTTTTAAACCGTACGTAAAATGATAAAATAGATGGAGCGTTAAAGAAAAGGAGCCTTTTTTGGGATGTTGCAGGTGAAAAACTATGAGAGTGAAAGAAGCCAGAGAGGTATGTAAGAAATAAAACCTGTTGGAACTCTTGTAACTAGTAACTAAGTACTCTCTGCTTACCCCCATCTGGCGTGATAATAGATGGATAGATTGCAGGCGATTTTTTTAAAAGATTATCAGAATCTCCTTAAGACTTAGGCTTTTTAGGCAATCTAATCTTTATCAACGCGACAGTCATTCTTGGTTAAACATATACATTTTACATATTGCTTATTGTACATATTGTGTTTTGTTTTAATGGGACTAAGCCCGCCACACATTCCCACCATTGTAACTCCTGTAAGCCAGAATCCGCAATGGTCTCTTTAGATGACGCCAAGGTTTGAACCTTGGGGTGTCCTGGGAAGCGCATTAATTGTCTTGGAACCCGCAATCAATTTAATTATATATTTAACCAAAATAAATTGGCAGATAAGCCATAGAGAAGAAGACTACAACTAGGATAAGCTCAGTTGTAAGACACCACGGATACGAAAACATATTAACAGGTCCTATTTGTGAGGCTTATGTTTTCAGTAATATGTATGGCAAAAACGCTTGAACGCACGGAAATTATTCCGAGTTTCTACAAGATCCGTGTAGTAGATTACCCCAGACGTATTTCGCAGACTGTTTAACATAATGGTACGCTCATTGTGCCAGAGACAACACTTCCAAAGAACGTGTGCTGTGTGTGCTGATTGTTCATACTCGTAGTTAGACGTGAAACACTGACATAGCGGTGAAGGTCCCAGTTTAGAAGAGAGAAAAATTTACTCTTAAAGATGCCATGTCCGGTGAGAAATTGAGACTCACAGTGCAGTCAACCTTTAGCCATATTCTCGCCAAACGCTCACGTACGGACAGAAAGAACAGGTAGGGGTGGCGGCCCCTTGTTGTTGTATTCCATCTTTCCTGCCATTCGGTCAGGAGATCTTCATAGGCGATAGATTGCGGTTTGAATAATCTAGTGATTTTACAACGGAGACCCAAAATGAGCATATTGTAAATTTTGGGTGTGGTTGTCATTTTGCGTATTGTACATTTTGTGATAGAGCCGTCATAACGGGTGATTCTAGTACAGGAGCAAAATTTATATCGATGTTTGCAACATACATTATTGCTTGGGTTAACCGTTTTTTTTGCTTAAGGATTAAAAGGGCCCGGTTATGAGTGTTTTTGTACCGTTTTCCAATTTAAATAAAACATGTACAGGTGAGATTATGAGAGAGGTAGGATTATAAATAAGGGTTATTGACGTGGTTACGTGACTTGATTCAGATACAACCCATTCCCGTGGGAGTTTACGGGGATTTGGTCATAGAATAACTCTCTCTCATAATCTCACCTGTACATGAATTATTTAAATTGGAAAACGGTACGAAAACACTCATAACCGGCAGTATGTAAACATCACACAACAATTTATTTATATGTCCATTGCTTATTGCCACTGTTTAGATTTCAACGCTGCCCAGTTTTATTTCCATTACTCTGCCTATTGCAATGCGAGGTAACTAAGTCTAATCTTTCCGTTATATAATATTTGCTAGCAAATTAATATTTTACTAAAGCAGTGGTTGTATTCTGCTTTGGGATTCAGATGTACAACATAGAGTCACGTCTATATTCACCAAACGGTGGTGGCAGAGGAGTACTTTGTAGTCTCATATTTCGTAAATATAAGGTCGTACCGAAGGCTACTGAGTTTTTTGGTATTTTTTGTGGTTGTGTTTTTTTTTGTTTTAACGTGCACTACGTTTTATTTCTTTGTCGTTAAGCGTTTACAAACGTGAAAAATCACATGCATAAATACCCAGACCTAAACAAATAATTGTGGGTCTAACAAAGATTTGTCTCGTGCGGGAATTGAACCCGCGACTATTAGACCCAGTGGGCGGAACGGTTTAACCACTGTGCGAATTTAAAATTTGCAATTCACATTACAAACATGAAAATTACATTGGTACATAAACACCCAGACCGAAACACTTAGTGATCGATTCTGCGAATACTCGATCCAGCAAGCGGAGTGACCTACGCTTTAATTCACTAAAACATACAAGTAGTATCGGTGTAAAGATGAGAAAGGGCATGCTCCGTTGGTTCGGGCACATAGAAAGAATGCCAGAGGAAAGAATGACAAAACAGATATACAATGTGAAAGTGGAAGGATGCAGGTACCGGGGAAGACCTAGACTATCTTACCACGACCAAATAAACCGAGTCTTATCTGATGGAAAAGTCAAGAGTCTCCGTAACCGGCGAGCGTGTATGAGACGAACTATGAGAGTCGAGGAAGCCAAAGAGGTATGTAAGGAAAGAACCTGTTGGAACTCTGTACTCTCTGCCTACCCCGCAAGGGATCTGGCGTGAGGTTATAGATAGATAGATAGATAGACATACAAGTAGTCATTTGTATTTAATACCCGGTTTACATACTGCCACTAGCTCCCGCCTATAGCAATGAGCAGTACCGCAGCAGTATCGATTGTTCTTCAAGCATCGCTCTGTGTTTCTCTTATGTTTCACAAAACCTCCCTACATCAGGTTTTCTTTTCCCCAAAACAATATTGTTTTCATAAAGTATCTCCAGGGCAATTTTTAAAATAACTTTCCTATGGTTTCTTGATGCACCATCCTAACATTTGTTTTGTATTTTATATATTTCATTAGATTCTTACCCTTAACTTTAATCAAAAATTGTTTTTTTTTTTTGAAAAGAACCCCACACTAGGATTAATTCCTGTGTCGTGGGTGCGTTTACAAACATGATAATTCACATACACAAATACCCAGACCGGAACAAATAATTGTGGTTCACACAAAGATTTGTTCCGTGCGGGAATCGAACCCGCGACTATTAGACGCAGTGGGCAGGGCGGGCTAAGCCCTTAACCACTGCGCTAAATCGTCTGTCCAAATTCCAAAAAGATTTCTTCTCCGGCCATACTGGGTGGGCGTAACTTGTCAGTCTTTACTCACTCTCAAAAACCGCCAACGAAGGGAGCACCAGGCAGTGATAGTGTGAGAAGGGAAGTAGAGCGTAAGTGGCGGAAGTTATACGACTTACCTTTCTTCACTTCACGCGGTAGTGGGCAGTGTGTAAATTGGGTATAAATAAGATCTTAGTGAAAGTTTTAATGGATTCAAAACTACAGAAATCATAATAATATTATTACGATTTCTCTGTGATCTTCAACGCAGTGTTGATTCAAAACAGACGTAACTCTAAATAAAATCTTAACATAACCACCATGTTTCTGTCCCGAATCTCTGGGAGGGTTTACAATGTAAATTGGAAGATTAACTCGACGTGTTGGGTCGTGGACGTTTCTCTTTGTATTTGTAGAGAGGGCAGTTGCGCTCAAAATAGTAAGCAAACAATATTATATGGCAACAAATATATAGGTATGATTACTATCAAATAGAAGGAAGCGAGTGAGGTCTGTAAGGAAAGAACCTGTTGAAACTCTACTCCCTGCCTACCCCGCAAATGGTCTTACTTTGATAGATAGAAGTAAATATAAGATTGCTTCGTTGGTCTAGTGGTACATGCCTACTGCGGTTGTCGATTGCGAGGTCCTGGGTTTGAATCCCAAGTCGGACAAAGTGTGCTATGGAAAAAATCTCAAACTCACTCCGGCGTCCAGGAATATACCAAGTATGAGTATTATAAGGGACAAAGAGGATTTTAAAATGTGTACAAGCAATGATTGCCTCTTATTATCCGAAATATGGTTGAATCAGTCCGAATGGTCCTGGATCTATGTAGAAGTCACATTAACTATTATAAACGTCACACAAATTTAACTGCATTACAAAATTAACAAACGCCCGTCGTAGATGGTTTGTGAAGTATCAGCCGATTTAATGTCCAGGGGTTCCAAACATCGTCGGCGTAAAGCAGGTTAACTCAGTTCACCTCGGCTTTCCCTACTTGAGGAATATAGGTGAAACGGTATTTCATCAATTTCATTATCATTGTTATCGTAATTTATTGGGGAGACTAATTAATCCTGCAGCCACTGATCTGCAAACACTAGTCACAGTTATGAAAGACGACTGCATGATCAATGGCTTACACTTGAATGTGAAGAAAACCAAGATTATGGTTTTTGAAAGGGAAGAAACCAGAACGAATGTAAGGATTGTGGTTGGTAACGATGTGCTGGAGCAAGTGAATGAGTTTGTATATCTTGGATGCGCCTTCAGTCAGGATGGGAAATACACCGCTGACATAGAGAGAAGAGTGAGTGCAGGGAACAGAGTGAATGGTGCGATGGGAAAGCTACTCGGGAGCCGGCACTTAAGCCATAAGGCGCAGCTGGCCATACATAACGGAGTTCTTGTCCCAACGCTGTTATATGGTAGCGAGAGCTGGGTATGTAAGAAGGAGAATAAAAGTAGGATAAATGCGGTAGAAATGCGAGCTCTGCGGAAGATGTGCGGAGTGAAGCTGACCGACCGCATTAGCAACAGCATAGTAAGACAGCGAGTAGGTATGAAAGATAGTATCGGTGTAAAGATGAGAAAGGGCATGCTCCGTTGGTTCGGGCATATAGAAAGAATGCCAGAGGAAAGAATGACAAAACAGATATACAATGTGAAAGTGGAAGGATGCAGGTACCGGGGAAGACCTAGACTATCTTACCACGACCAAATAAACCGAGTCTTATCTGATGGAAAAGTCAAGAGTCTCCGTAACCGGCGAGCGTGTATGAGACGAACTATGAGAGTCGAGGAAGCCAGAGAGGTATGTAAGGAAAGAACCTGTTGGAACTCTGTACTCTCTGCCTACCCTGCAAGGGATCTGGCGTGAGGTTATAGATAGATAGATAGATAGACTAATTAATTTAGAACTTAATATTTTAATATGCTTCTAGATACTGACATAAATATTTCGATCTCGTAATTAATTCCATATCATCATCTAGCCAGTATCTACCCACTGTTGAGTGGACTTTTTTACCAAGCTATGCGTTC
This sequence comes from Phalera bucephala, assembly GCA_905147815.2. Taxonomy (NCBI): domain Eukaryota; kingdom Metazoa; phylum Arthropoda; class Insecta; order Lepidoptera; family Notodontidae; genus Phalera; species Phalera bucephala. The sequence continues at coordinate 12,351,166 of LR990630.1, read as the reverse complement.
CCATCTTGTGCAAAAGAAACATTAATTGCCAGTATCAAAAAGGGGATATTGAAAAAACACTCTAGTAAAATGTTAGGCATTTAAATAAAGTAGAACAGAAAAAACGTATTCAGTAACACAAAAAATTTAAGTGTAAGCTTTCCTGATATTCCGGCTGAGTTAATACATAATCCAAAGTTATTAATTCGCCCACAGAAATAAGAAAACTGGGAGATGGACGGAAGGTTTTTTCATATTGCTTGAGTATAAACACTTACGAGGAAATCATTAAAAGTTTAAAATGCTCCACCTTTGCACAAGTACGTGGAAAATGGGCGGTTATGAAGTAATTACAAGTGATGTTATTACATTACATCGCTAATTAGACGAGTGATTGATTTTCGGGATGTTGCCTCGTACTTGGCAGGTACTATTTTAAAGCTTCATTTTGCTACAGTTAGTAAATAAACATTGATTTGTTATTTGTATTAGATTAAAGGTGTCAGTCTGAAAAACGGCCCGTAAAAAACGAGCGCAAGTATGGGTGTAGTCTTATTTTGGTATGGATGAAAAGAGATATGTTAGAGTCATTTTCATTCCATGTCATCTATAATCATGAGCCATGTCCATGGCTTTGCTTTGAGGCTTCGTTCTTATTGCACATAAATTATCATGTTGTCGGCAGATACATTTGTAGCGCTCTAAGTATATTTCCTACAAGGAAGTGGATTTTCCATTAAGTAGAGGTCGAGTTGAGGAGAGTCAAAGTGCCTGCTTGAGGTAACACAGCCCATATATATGTCAACTAAAATATGTAGATTTCCTAACTTGGATATTGTTTGAACTAGAAATGGAAAAATATTGTGAGAAGTAGACTAGTAACGATTACTAAGGTTAAGCAGCGTTCGTCTCGGTCGGTGATGATGGGTGACTGTTTCATTTTCAAGCGCCCCTGTGCTTCACAAAGCAGGCTGTGACGTTGATCCCGGTTGCCACTTATATGGTAGTTGGCGTAGGTATGTGCCGAGTTGGAAGTCTTATAAATTTTAACAGCAGGCCACAAACGTGTCTCCACTAATTTAAACTGGTGCGTGGTGGAGTATGACTTAATCTCTTGTCTCGATTTGTGATATATAATTGGGCACATTAAAATACAATATTTTATCATTTAAATATTGCATTCATTACGCCAGATTCCTTGCAGGGTACAGGGAGTACGGAGTTTCAACAGGTTCTCACCATACAGACTCTAGCTCCAGTCTCATAGTGAAGTTCTAACAGCAAGTGGCTACGAACCATTCTCTACCAATCTGAACTGGGTCAATGTGGTTTCAACCCATTCTCTTTCACTATTGTTTGTAAGCAAAGGAACTTGTCAAGCTGTAGGATAGTATAGGTGGATTTACAGTCACTAAACTCAACTTACCAAAGAAATAAAATATTACACATAAAAATAAAAATGATAAAAGTTGAGAATATTTTTTTTTTTAAACGTAGCCCCACACTAGGATTTATTCCTCTGTCGTGGGTGCGTTTACAAACATGAAAATTCACATACACAAATACCCAGACCAGAACAAATAATTGTGGATCACACAAAGGTTTGTCCCGTACGGGAATCGAACCCGCGACTATTAGACACAGTGGGCGGAGCGGGTTAAGCTCTTAACCACTGCGCTAAATCGTCCAATAATACACAGTCAAATATAAAACACTAGTACCATTTCATTATTTGTATTGCTTGGCGGAGAAATGTTAATGCGACTAAGGAAATGGCTGTTTTCACATTTCACGGCGGGAACACCTTGTGTAAGCCAGTTATTTGTCTTTCCCAGCCGGAATGTTAGAGCAGACTGCGAGAAATTTAACTGTAGTATTTATGTGCTAGGGTAGCACTACGCGTATATTGTGACAGGATTTTATTCTTTTTAAAAACGGTGCACCGCTCCTTTGTCGTGGGTCTGTTAATAAACATGAAATTTACAACACATTTGTAGCTCACAAGATTTGTTCCGTGCGGGATTGAACCCGCGACTGATCGATACAGGGAGCGGAGCGGCCTACGCTCTAACTAATAGACCAAGCTGTCGTCACTAGTCACGTGCTCATTATTATAACCCCGAAAGAACATTGGCGGTGGCATGTGGGTGGGTGTACATACAAACGTTTGCCATCCCCGATTGGGAAATCTAGCGACGAAGCGAATCTCTTAGTGTCTGGAAGAGATTGCTTTTAGTAATAAGGCCACCAATTGTATTACTATTTTATACATCTTTATTTATTTTTTGTCTGTTGTACTGTGATTATGTTGGTGTACAATAAAATGTACTCAATGATATGTTAATAATCAAATGATAGTTGGTTTCCGTTTTTGATTAAAAAGAAAGGAAAACGTTTAATGTGGTACACACAAGCAAAACAAAAAAATTACAATGGCAATTAACTTAATATAATGAGTAATATAATTATATATAAATCATAGTGCCATCAACGGGTATATTTAAGGTATGGGTACCACATATGGCCCCGCCTCAGCGTTATGCTGGTTGAAGCAACCAGCGCTGGTATTCTGGTTAGGCGCTTGGAGTGACCACGGACTGTCACGCTAAATACACTCCTAGAATCATTATAATATACAAAAATAAAATAAATTAAAAAAAAACAAAAACAAGTAAAACTGACAAAAATATGACACAAACTGAATTTGACAGACAAGCCAAAAAAATTAATAAATAGAAATAATACATATAGTAGCATGCTAAAAGTGAAGTTAATAACAACACACAAGAATGATTGAGTTGAAGATGCTTGCTTACACTGGCAATCACAAACAAAGTAATACTAATAATAATTAACATTAGAAAAGTAACATATTAAAAAACAATAAGAACTTTAGTGGTATAGGTAGTGATGTAAGATGGTGACTGACATTCCACTCTCCCCAATGAGTTAGAGAAGAAGGTAATCTGCGAATAAATACTCGAACCAGGGGTATCATTCTGGCTCGCACTTCTCGGTTTTCCGAAACTTATGATCGATTTTCGCTTGCTAATGTTGAGTAAAAACATTATAAAGAAACTTTATATACTGCTAGAAGGATCTTTCGGCTCGTGGATGACATTGACAGGGCGGCGTTGGTGTGGAATTAGGGTTATCATTCAGCACTTCAGGAAATATTTCAACGGGTGGTTTCGACTTTTTTCTTTTTAAAAACGACATGACTCAGGAATAAATTCAAGTGTAGGGCTACCAACACTTGGATTTATTCCTGTGTCGTGGGTGTGTTTACAAACATGAAAATTCATATACACAAATACCCAAACCGGAACAAATAATTGTGATTCACACAAAGATTTGTCCCGTGCGGGAATCGAACCCGCGACTATTAGACACAGTAGGCGGAGCGGCTTAAGCTCTTAACCACTGCGCTAAATCGTCCGTCAAATCAACTCGCTCGCGTCACACTAACGTCAATCATTTCGTGCTAAGCATTGTTTCTTGTTCCACCTACTTATTCTTCTTCTCTTTGTTATAATGAATGGTCCCACACTTTAAAAGTGTATTAAGCCAGTGCCAAGTAATAAAAGATTATACCAGAAATTATAAAAATTGGCTTCTTGTCGCTATTACGACAAAAAAAACAAAAGTCACCCACTTATTCAGCGAAAGCGGGCGTAAGAAGTACTTTTGATTTCCGTGTGGCTGTCAAAAATAGGAATACGCCGTCTTTATTTTTTGTGTACAAAAGACCCAGACGCCTAACGACACAATAACGTATGTAAAGATAAAAATTAATTGTAGTCGATTCATATTTATTATATAATATATTTGCTTCATGATATTCAGCCGTAATACGTCCATTGCAGGTAAAAGGCCACCCCCAAAGATAGCCATGACTACCAGCTTTGTCTGAATGGATCCAGTTCTTACCTGCGACCTTTCTCTGCGACTTTACGTCTTCCGAAACAGTTTTTTTTTATACGTCAAGCCTGGTTGCTACTTAATGTGGTTTTTAAGCTAACTGCAATCCTTAAGGGCTGCTTGATAAGTTCTTACTGCAGGGTCCACAAACTTGCCTCCACCAATCCGCACTGGGTCTGCGTGGAGTATGACCTAGTCCCTGTCATTTCGTGAGAGAAGCACTTTGCCCAGCAGGATTATAGTATAGGCTGATTTTTTTTTGTATACTCATATATAACCTTCTAAGTGGATCCATGAGGGTCCGTCTTTGGACGCGGGCCTAGCCCGACATCGACGCTCATCTGCAGTCACCTATTGCTTGAAAAGATATAAAAAAGGTTAACCATCTAAAGTATTCCTTAGGACCATTGAAGTCGACTAAATTCCGATAAGAAAATACAACTTTTGTTCAACATGCTACCCACTGGCGTCCAACGATCGAGTTCAACCTTCGTCATACCTACGCTGTTCCGGCGAGTGAGAAAGACAATTAAATATTGACAGGTTTAGTCCTTATTCTCGAAGCAAGTTCCAATATCTTGACGGGAAAAATGTGAATACTCTCAAAACGTAAAAATGTCCTAATCATGTAGGATTTTGATGATAATGAAAGCAATCTGATTTCAAATACTCATGTAATTGACTTTGATTACCATCTTACCATAGAATAATAATAATCTAGAAGCCGCGGCCGTTTTTCCACTTTTAATTACTGAAAGCTGTATGGAATGACGCTTTTATATGTATGACGAAGTAGTAGATAGTTAAAGTCAAGATATAATTTTATTCCTAGTAGTATAATGATGAATCCGGATAAATTATAGGCATGAATTATCTGAAGAATCGATTCCAGAACTTCGTAATGGTACGGCACCGACGCAAATAAAAAAATAATGATTAACTTATAAAAAAAAAACATTATTAACTTACTGCTAATGGAATCGCGTTTTATTTTAAGAACCAACTTAATTACGTCTATTTCCATCGTTACTATATATAAAGCTACATCTTACTGCTAGAAATAAACAATAATGATTTTATAATTTCTTACTGAACATTTACCCCAAAAAGTGGTAAACCATTTTTAACTAGCAACATTATGCGGGTGGGAAGTGCGGTGAGTGCGGGACGTTTGTTGATTTTTTTGGCTTCACCGCGCGGCGTATAATTGCGACTGAACGCGGCTTCTGGATTATTGTTATTCTATGCATCTTACAAAAAAATTTTGCAGATCGACATAGCAAATCGACCCACGCCTTGTATGTTGATTGAAGAAGGAAAAAGGTTTTGCTAGAGTTGGCGGGTGCGCGCTACCGCACGAGTTAATACGCGCCGCTGACGCAACGATACTGGCGCTGGTAGTAGGCCGGAACAAGGCCGGAACAGTATATATCCATCCACACTGGGCCCAAGTAAATGATATACATACGTAATGATATACCATACCTCTAACTTAAATATGACTGCAAGAGAAGTCCTTTCCTCGGCACAGACGGGGGCAGGCCGTTATATAATTAATGTAAGCGTAGGTCCACACTGGGAATTAATTCAGCATCGTGGGTGCATTTAAAAAAGTTAAATTCATATATATGTACACCCAGACCGAAACAAAAATTTGTGGGGCACACAAAGATTTGTCCCCATCATTTAATTGTTCAATCTATATCAAACTTTTAAGTTGTGGTGCGTTAATGGTATTCCAGAGGCATACAGAATATCACGATCATTTCACGAAGTTATCGTAACGCGCTGCGTTTGGTCATAGGGAATAAGGGTCTTTATTACACTATTCCTCATACGACCAGTAAAGTCTAGCAGACTTGGCAATTCCCTGTAAAATGAAATTGTTATTTCACCAAATGGTATTTAAAAGTAGCTATTATTTCCATGCTTAATTATAGTGTCTAAATCGACTTCCAACTTGAAATGGTCACACCCACTACACAGTAAGCTTTTATCCCCTAAGAGCAATTCACTCAGCCGTTAACCCGGTACAATTGTCCTAAGGGTTAACATTGTTTCGTTTACATCCGCACGATTCCACCGAAAGTGGGCATGGAGTGTGTGAGATTGCATCGGGGGCGAATAAGCTCGTCATGTGGGGGCAACGGCTATGACCGAAGGCCATAATTCCCCGCATTGCAGATAACACTGCACAATCGCGTGTTGTATGGGACAAGGTATAAACGATTCGTCCAGTTTTACGAATATTTTATTCAATAAAAAATGTAAAGATTTTAACATGTCGAGAAGAGTTGTAGACGACGAACTAATATTTTCTGTAATGATAGTGATGAGGTATAAGTAAATAATAATGAAAAGCTCGGCGAATGCCCACGTAAATTACATATTAAAAGCTTACAAGTAGAATTAACAAGTTAATGAATTATGTAGGTACGTACAGTCTATTCCCACAAAACTTTAGAACTCTTTAAACAAACCATCACCATTTTTAAATGTTTTAGTTGTGATTGCAATCTATAACAAGTTTAATATGAAGGCGACAGCATTTCTGAAGATATTGAAATGAAAATGCTGTTAGCAAGTATTCGACGTTTTTATGTTGTGTAAATAATGTTTTAAAGTTAGATTTGAATAGACTATAGGTACCTATATTTTCTTTTAATTTATTTGTACGTAGATACATTCTCTCAAATAAATCTTATAATGCTATTTTAAGAAATTTGGGACACTCAGCTTCGGTGCCCATAAATATAAAACCGGCCAGAGATGAAAGTAAACCAAAAAGTCAATTTGAGTTTTATATTTCAAGATAGACGTTGATATCGTTTGCACTTTAGTGCATGTGCTAAAATACAATGCGCTTTCTTTAGTTTTACTTGGCTTACATACTCCTAAAGAAGGCTTCAGTTATTTCAATATTTTCGTATCAGAATTTACAGATTACGGAAAACGGGACTATGGCCCATACAGAACGTAAATCAGTCATGACTCTAGTTTTAAAACTAACGATTTAGTACAAATATCAGTTTTAGTACTAAATTTAAGACTGATTTATGTTCTGTAATACGGGCCTTAAAGTGATTTCATGAAATTCTCTACAGTTCCCAACTTGCACCACACTTTCTAGGACCGACCGGCGCTGGTTTGATTACAGTTTTTCGTGCACCTCGATCGACTGTTGTAATTTGCTTGCTATCATAAAACCGAATGCCTTATTTGCTACATGGAAGTATATTATTATTGTACAACCAACGGCTCATTAATCATGCCCATGGTACTCTATAAAATACCTGATTTCTGTCAATAAACTGTGCGATGGGGTCGTGCTATTCCATAAAAGTAGCTGGACATAAAATAATTTTAAATCTACAAGCCGGGTATGACGAATGTAGCCACGCATGCAGGTTGACGACATCCCACTACTTAAATTATAACTGGAAATGAATAACGAGAACGAAGTAACTAGTTAACATCATTGTTCGCAAAACATATGTGACTAACAGGGATAGCGTAGTGAAAGAAGGAGTATAGAACGCGCAAGAAGCGTTTTTACAAAAAAAAAAAACACCATCACGTCTATATTCCCCAGAGGGGGTGGCAGAGGAGTACTGAGTACACCCACGTTTCGCCGACGATGTTAGGTCCCATGTAATAGGGGGCGAGCCTATTGCCATATACCGGGCACAATTCCAGACTCCGGATTCATACTGGGAATTTTTCGTTAGAAAAACTACATTTGTCCGACCTAGGATTTGAACCCAGGACCTCGTGATCACAAAGCGATGCGCTTTGCCACCAGACCAACGAGGCGTTTTTACATCATATAGCATAATGATACAAAAAGATCCCCGAAAACTTAACATCTACTGCGCTGGAAGATCTGTGCTATATTCAAACCTGTCACACAATAATATAGTGTATCATTATGTCTAGTTGCTATTACGAGCGCTCGTAGCATCACGAGCTAGCGGTGTTTTAGCGATCATTAAAGTTAAGCAATATTAGCTTTCGCTTAGTCTGACATAGGTAAACATTTGTAACATTTCCATGTTTAAGCGTCTTCATACTCTATAAGGCTCATTAAGCAAGTGTTGGCCTTGAATACCACTTAATATATTGTGATAGTCTTCAAGTCAGTTTTGAAGTCTTATTCGCAGATGATAAGTTCCAACAGCAGGTGGCCGTATATCTGCCTCCACTGATCCGTGCCGGGTCCGCGTAGTGGAGAATACAATCTAATCTCTCACCTTCATTTTTGAAAGAAGGCCTTTGCTTAGCGGTGGGACAGTAAAGGCTGATAAATTAATATAAGGAACGTGATGAAATCAAACAACCATATAATATAACAAGCAAAATAACAATAGGATTGGCTTACCCAACTTTTACTGAGGGACGCCAGTGTTCAGGTCACAAGGTTTTCATAAAAATCCTTTATTGTTCACCTAGAATGAAAATGTCTTCATTTATCTGGATGGGCTGAGTCCCGACCTTTGAAACCAGGATCACCGTACGCTACTCAGTTATATTGGTAATCAATCAAACGGTTTGTGTTGCTACTCATGGATTTTAATTTGTCATGCTTATTATATGCCCCCAATTAAAATCTAAATTATCAATCTGGCAAAAGCATGCTGTCACGTTCATCTTTACTTCGTAAATTTGCAGTGCGAAAAGGATGGCATATCAACTCGATAGCGTTAGGCAAAGCCCTCACATCTATAAATATAGGATCTTCCTCTAGGCATCTGGTGTGATATATATACATATATATACATATATATATATATATATATATATATATATATATATATATATATGTGTATATATATATACATATATATATATATATATATATATATATATATATATATATATGTATATGTATATATAGGAATACGGAGATAGTAAAGTTGTCTATTGTTCTCTCTCTCTCTCTGGTTTGGAGCCTTATCCCATACAAAATTGAGAGCTAATATGGTTATAGAAATTTTGAGTATATATAATACATCTCTCCAGCTGCACCGTCCCTGTTTAAAAATAAGTATTTTAAAAATGCTAACATATTTCTGCTAAAAGCAAAGAAAGACGTTTAATCTCAATTAGCATTTTAATAAAGGATTACGGATTAAGGACACAGAAAATTTCTGGCGGGGACGGAGTTTCATTACAACAGCTTATTACCGCGGTCAAGTATGAAGGCCGTTCATCTAAACGCCATGAGGATAATACTTTAAACCGTACGTAAAATGATAAAATAGATGGAGCTTTAAAAAAAAGGAGCCTTTTCTGGGATGTTGCAGGTGAAAAACTATGAGAGTGAAAGAAGCCAGGTAGGTATGTAAGAAATAAAACCTATTGAAACTCTTGTAGCTAGTAACTAAGTACTCTCTGCTTGCCTCCATCTGGCTTGATAAGAGATGAATAGATTGCAGGCGAATTTTTAAAAATATTATCAGAATCTCCTAAAGACTTAGGCTTTTTAGGCACTCTAATCTTTATCAACGCGATAGTCATTCCTGGTTGGACATATACATTTTACGTATTATACCATTTGCTTATTGTACATATTGTGTTTTGTTTTAATGGGACTAAGCCCACCACACGTACCCACCATTGTAACTCCTGTAAGCCAGAATTCACAATGGTCTCCTTAGATGACGCCCAGGTTTTAAACCTTGGGGTATCCTGAGAAGCGCTTTAATTGTCTTGGAACCCGCAACAAATTTCATTAGAAAGAAAAACAGGAGGAGCAGGAACAATAAAATTCCACTTCCCTCCTTTGCAAAGCGGGAGACACAAACAATTGCCAGATCAGCCATAGAGAAGTAGACTACAACTAGGATAAGCCTAGTTGTAAAGTACCACGGATACAAAAAAAAAATAACAGGGCCTATTTGTGAGCCTTATGTTTGATTTCAGTAAGAGGTATGGCAAAAACGCTTGAACGCACAGAAAATTTTCCGAGTTTCTACAAGATCCGTGTAGTAGATTACCCCAGACGTATTTCGCAGACTGTTTTACATAATCGTACGGTCATTGTGCCAGATACTGCACTCCCAAAGAACGCGTGGTGTGTTGTGCTGATTGTTCATACTCATAGCGGTGAAGATACCAGTTTAAAAGAGAATAATTTACTTTTAAAGTTGCCATGTCCGGTGAGAAATTGAGCCACACAGTGGTCAACCTCCAGCCACGTTCTCGCCAAACGGTCACGTACGGACGGCAAAGAACAGGGAGAGGTGACGGCCTTTTGTTGTGTATCCCATCTTTTCTGCCATTCGGTCAGGAGATCTTCATAGGCAATAGATTGCGGTTTGAATAATCTAGTGATTTTACAAAGGAGACCCAAAATGAACAATAAGCATATTGTCCATTTTGGGTGTGGTTGTCATTTTGCGTATTGTATATATTGTGATAGAGCTGTCATAACGGGTTATTCTAGTACAGGAGTGAAATTTATATCAATGTTTGCAACATACATTATTGCTTGGGTTAACCTTTTTTTTGCTTAAGGATGAAAAGGGTCCGGTTATGAGTGTTTTCGTACCGTTTTCCAATTTAAATAATTCATGTACAGGTGAGATTATGAGAGAGGCAGTATTATAAATAAGGGTTATTGACGTGGTTACATAACTTGATTCAGATACAACCCATTCCCGTGGGAGTTTGCGGGGAAGTGGACATAGGCACTGGCAGTATGTAAACGTTACACAACAAGTTCTTTTTATGTCCATTGCTTATTGCCGCTGTTTAGATTTCCACGCTGCCCAGTTTTATTTCAATAGCTCTGCTTATTGCAATGCGAGGGAACTAAGTGTAATCTTTCCGTAATATAATATTTGCTAGCAAATTAATATTTTACTAAAGAAGTGGGTGTACTAGTATTCTGCGTTTGGATTTGGACATAAAACATAGAGTCACGTCTATATTCACCAAATGGTAGTGGCAGAGGGGTACTTTGTACTCTCATATTTCGTAAATATAAGGTCGTACCGAAGGCTACTGAGTTTCAGTTTTTTGGTATTTTGTTGTGGTTTTGTTTTTTTTTTGTTTTAACGTGCACTACCTATTATTTCCTTTTCGTCGGAGTGTTTACAAACGTGAAAAATCACATGCATAAATACCCAGACCTAAACAAATAATTGTGGGTCTCACAAAGATTTGTCCCGTGCGGGAATCGAACCCGCGACTATTTGACCTAATTTAAAATTTGCAATTCACATTACAAACATGAAAATAACATTGGTACATAAACACCTAGACCGAAACACTTGGTGATCGATTCTGCGAATACTCGATCGAGCAAGCGGAGTGACCGACGCTTTAAGTCACTATAACAAACAAGTACTAATTTGTATTTAATACCCGGTTTATACACTGTCACTAGCTCTCGCCTGAAGCAATGAGCACTACCGCAGCAGTATCAACTGTTCATCAGGCATCGATCTGTGTTTCTTTTATATTTCCCAAAAACTCCTGACATCAGATTTTCTTTTCACCAAAACGATTGTATTCATAAAAATATCCCCAAGGCAATTTTTAAAATAACTTTCCTATGGTTTTGTGATGCATCATCCTAACATTTGTTTTGTATTTTATATATTTCTTTAGATTTTTATCCTTAATCCTTAATCCAAAAAATATATTTTTCCCCATGATTCCAAAAAGATTTCTACCCCGGCTATACTGAGTAGGCTTGGCTTGTCAGTCTTAACTCACTCTCAAAAACCGCCAGCAAAGGGAGCACCAGGCAGTGATAGTGTGAGAAGAGAAGTAGAACGCAAGTAACGCGTTTCTACGACTAGCCTTCCTTTACTTCACGCGGTAGTGGGCAGTGTGTAAATTAGGTATTAAAACGATCTCAGTGAAAGATTTACTTGATTCAAAACTACGGAAATCGTCAAAATATTATTACGATTTCTCTGTGATCTTCAACGCAGATGTATTTAGGTGAAATGTTTTGATTCAAAACAGACGTAACTCTAAATAAAATCTTTACATAACAACCATGTTTCTGTCCCGAATCACTGAGAGGGTTTACAATGCAAATTGGAAGATTAACTCGACGTGTTGGGTCGTGGACGTTTATGTTTGTATTCGTAGAGAGGGCAGTCGCACTCAAAATAGTAAGCAAACAATATTATATAGCAACAAATATATAGGTATGATTACTATGAGAGTGGAGGAAGCGAGAGAGATCTGTAAGGAAAGAACCTATTGAAACTCTACCCCGCAGGTGATCGTACTTTGATAGATAGAAGTAAATATAAGATTGCGTTGTTGGTCTAGTGGTACTTGCCTACTGCGGTTGCCGATTGCGAGGTTCGAATCCCAAGTCGGACAAACTGTACTATTGAAAAAAATTACAAACACCGTCCGGCGTCCAGAAATATACCGAATATGAGTATTATAAGGGGCAAGGAGGATTTACAAATGTGTGCAAGCAATAATGACCCCTTATTGTCCGAAATGTGGTGGAATCAGTCTAGTCCAGAGTCAAGTCCAGGTCTATGTAGAAGTCACATGTCATTTATAAACGTTTCACAATTTAACCGCAATTACAAAATCAAAAAGTCACACAATACACAATTAAAAATCTACAAACTTGACGTTGACGAATCAATTTCGGTCAAAACGCCCGTCGTAAATGGTCTGTGAAGTATCAGCCGATTTAATATCCAGGGGTTCCAAACATCGGCGACGGAAAGTAGGTTAACTCAGTTCACCTCTGCTTTCCCCACTTGAGAAATATAGGTGTGACGATATTTCATCAATTTTATTATCATCGTTATCATAATATTCATGGGGTAGACTAATTAATTTAGAACTTGATATAATATTATACTTCTAGATACTGGCATAAATATATCAATTTTGTAATTGATTCAACATCATCCAGTGTCTACCCACTGCTGAGTGGACTGTTCTATCAACCTATTCGTTCCCATCCTGTGCAAAAGAACCGGTGTGAAGTTGGCGGCCTAAAGTTAGCGGCCTGTTATAACCCGACCAAATAAAATTGTCGTTGGAAAACACATGAAAATGCTTTTCATAAATCCTTTTTATTGCTACCTACCTACCTACCTACCTAGACTACCATGATGAAAAAAAGAAATGTTTTATAGATACTAAGTCCAGAATTTTTATTTTTCATTCTTTTGCATTTGTCTAACCAAAACTCATTACGACTTTCTTAGCATACCTTAAAGTGGAATCGAGGAACAAAATGGGTCAACCATAATGAAAACAAGCTCGAACGAAAACCCAAATAAAGTCATGGATTTTCAGAATTCAGTCGCAGCGGCCTGTGAAAATTTACAGTTTTTGGCCCAAACGGACCCCTTACACGGCGCAAGAGTTCATGAATTTGGCCACTTTCGATAGCTATTATGACTATCTATATACCCCATTAATTCTAGAGTGGTACTCGAACTACTGAGGTAACCATAGGCGAAAAACACCCAGCGGCCTATGAAGATTGTCAGTTTTCGGCTCGAACGGACCGCTAAGACGCCGCTAGAGTTCATAAATTTGGGCTCATTTGATAGCTTTTTTTACTGGCTATATACCCTATTAATTCTAGAGTAGTACGCGACCTACTATAGCCACCATAGGCGAAAAAGCACCAGCGGCCTATAAAGATTGTTAGTATTCGACCAGAACGGACCTCTTAGACGGCACTAGAGTTCATAAATTTAGGCTCATTTGATAGCTGTTATGAATATCTATATACCCTATGAATTCCAGAGTGGTACTCGACCTACTATAGCCACCATAGGCGGAAAACACCAGCGGCCTATGAAGATTGTCGGTTTTCGGCCCGAACGGACCCCTTAGACGGCGCTAGAGTTCATAAATTTGGCCTCATTTGATACCTATTATAACTGGCTATATACCCTAATAATTCCAGAGTGGTACTCGACCTACTATAGCCACCATAGGCGAAAAAACACCCGCGCCCTGTGAAGATTGTCAGTTTTCGGCCCGAACGGACCCTTTAGACGGCGCGAGAGTTCATAAATTTGAACTTATTTGATAGCTATTATAACTGGTTATATACCCCATTAATTCCAGAGTGGTACTCGACCTACTATAGCCACCATAGGCGAAAAAACACCCGCGGCCTATGAAGATTGTCAGTTTTTGGCCCGAACGGACTGCTTAGACGGCGCTACAGTTCATAAGTTTGGCCTCATTTTATAGCGATTATGACTGTCTATATACCCTATTAATTCCAGAGTGGTACTCGACCTACTATAGCCACCATAGGCGAAAAAACTCCCGCGGCTTGTAAAGATTGTCAGTTTTCGGCCCGAACGGACCGCTAAGACGCCGCTAGAGTTCATAAATTTGGGCTCATTTGATAGCTTTTTTTACTGGCTATATACCCTATTAATTCTAGAGTAGTACGCGACCTACTATAGCCACCATAGGCGAAAAAGCACCAGCGGCCTATAAAGATTGTTAGTATTCGACCAGAACGGACCTCTTAGACGGCACTAGAGTTCATAAATTTAGGCTCATTTGATAGCTGTTATGAATATCTATATACCCTATGAATTCCAGAGTGGTACTCGACCTACTATAGCCACCATAGGCGGAAAACACCAGCGGCCTATGAAGATTGTCGGTTTTCGGCCCGAACGGACCCCTTAGACGGCGCTAGAGTTCATAAATTTGGCCTCATTTGATACCTATTATAACTGGCTATATACCCTAATAATTCCAGAGTGGTACTCGACCTACTATAGCCACCATAGGCGAAAAAACACCCGCGCCCTGTGAAGATTGTCAGTTTTCGGCCCGAACGGACCCTTTAGACGGCGCGAGAGTTCATAAATTTGAACTCATTTGATAGCTATTATAACTGGTTATATACCCCATTAATTTCAGAGTGGTACTCGACCTACTATAGCCACCATAGGCGAAAAAACACCCGCGGCCTATGAAGATTGTCAGTTTTTGGCCCGAACGGACTGCTTAGACGGCGCTACAGTTCATAAGTTTGGCCTCATTTTATAGCGATTATGACTGTCTATATACCCTATTAATTCCAGAGTGGTACTCGACCTACTATAGCCACCATAGGCGAAAAAACTCCCGCGGCTTGTAAAGATTGTCAGTTTTCGGCCCGAACGGACCCCTTCGACGGCGCTAGAGTTCATAAATTTGGCCACATTTGATAGCTATTATGACTGTGTATATACCCTATTAATTCCAGAGTGGTACTCGACCTACTATAGCCACCATAGGCGAAAAAACACCCGCGGCCTGTGAAGATTGTCAGTTTTCGGCCCGAACGGACCCCTTAGACGGCGCTAGAGTTCATAAATTTGAACTCATTTCATAGCTATTATGACTGGCTGTATACTCTATTATTCTAGAGTGGTACTCAACCTACTATAGCCACCATAGGCGAAAAAACACCCGCGGCCTGTGAAGATTGTCAGTTTTCGGGCCGAACGGACCCCTTAGACGGCGCTAGAGTTCATAAATTTGGCCTCATTTGATATCTATTATGACTGTCTATATACCCTATTAATTCCAGAGTGGTACTCGACCTACTATAGCCACCAGAGGCGAAAAAACTCCCGCGGCCTGTGAAGATTGTCAGTTTTCGGCCCGAACGTCAATCAAGTCACGTAACCACGTCAATAACCCTTATTTATAATCCTACCTCTCTCATAATCTCACCTGTACATGAATTATTTAAATTGGAAAACGGTACGAAAACACTCATAACCGGCAGTATGTAAACATCACACAACAATTTATTTATATGTCCATTGCTTATTGCCACTGTTTAGATTTCAACGCTGCCCAGTTTTATTTCCATTACTCTGCCTATTGCAATGCGAGGTAACTAAGTCTAATCTTTCCGTTATATAATATTTGCTAGCAAATTAATATTTTACTAAAGCAGTGGTTGTATTCTGCTTTGGGATTCAGATGTACAACATAGAGTCACGTCTATATTCACCAAACGGTGGTGGCAGAGGAGTACTTTGTAGTCTCATATTTCGTAAATATAAGGTCGTACCGAAGGCTACTGAGTTTTTTGGTATTTTTTGTGGTTGTGTTTTTTTTTGTTTTAACGTGCACTACGTTTTATTTCTTTGTCGTTAAGCGTTTACAAACGTGAAAAATCACATGCATAAATACCCAGACCTAAACAAATAATTGTGGGTCTAACAAAGATTTGTCTCGTGCGGGAATTGAACCCGCGACTATTAGACCCAGTGGGCGGAACGGTTTAACCACTGTGCGAATTTAAAATTTGCAATTCACATTACAAACATGAAAATTACATTGGTACATAAACACCCAGACCGAAACACTTAGTGATCGATTCTGCGAATACTCGATCCAGCAAGCGGAGTGACCTACGCTTTAATTCACTAAAACATACAAGTAGTATCGGTGTAAAGATGAGAAAGGGCATGCTCCGTTGGTTCGGGCACATAGAAAGAATGCCAGAGGAAAGAATGACAAAACAGATATACAATGTGAAAGTGGAAGGATGCAGGTACCGGGGAAGACCTAGACTATCTTACCACGACCAAATAAACCGAGTCTTATCTGATGGAAAAGTCAAGAGTCTCCGTAACCGGCGAGCGTGTATGAGACGAACTATGAGAGTCGAGGAAGCCAAAGAGGTATGTAAGGAAAGAACCTGTTGGAACTCTGTACTCTCTGCCTACCCCGCAAGGGATCTGGCGTGAGGTTATAGATAGATAGATAGATAGACATACAAGTAGTCATTTGTATTTAATACCCGGTTTACATACTGCCACTAGCTCCCGCCTATAGCAATGAGCAGTACCGCAGCAGTATCGATTGTTCTTCAAGCATCGCTCTGTGTTTCTCTTATGTTTCACAAAACCTCCCTACATCAGGTTTTCTTTTCCCCAAAACAATATTGTTTTCATAAAGTATCTCCAGGGCAATTTTTAAAATAACTTTCCTATGGTTTCTTGATGCACCATCCTAACATTTGTTTTGTATTTTATATATTTCATTAGATTCTTACCCTTAACTTTAATCAAAAATTGTTTTTTTTTTTTGAAAAGAACCCCACACTAGGATTAATTCCTGTGTCGTGGGTGCGTTTACAAACATGATAATTCACATACACAAATACCCAGACCGGAACAAATAATTGTGGTTCACACAAAGATTTGTTCCGTGCGGGAATCGAACCCGCGACTATTAGACGCAGTGGGCAGGGCGGGCTAAGCCCTTAACCACTGCGCTAAATCGTCTGTCCAAATTCCAAAAAGATTTCTTCTCCGGCCATACTGGGTGGGCGTAACTTGTCAGTCTTTACTCACTCTCAAAAACCGCCAACGAAGGGAGCACCAGGCAGTGATAGTGTGAGAAGGGAAGTAGAGCGTAAGTGGCGGAAGTTATACGACTTACCTTTCTTCACTTCACGCGGTAGTGGGCAGTGTGTAAATTGGGTATAAATAAGATCTTAGTGAAAGTTTTAATGGATTCAAAACTACAGAAATCATAATAATATTATTACGATTTCTCTGTGATCTTCAACGCAGTGTTGATTCAAAACAGACGTAACTCTAAATAAAATCTTAACATAACCACCATGTTTCTGTCCCGAATCTCTGGGAGGGTTTACAATGTAAATTGGAAGATTAACTCGACGTGTTGGGTCGTGGACGTTTCTCTTTGTATTTGTAGAGAGGGCAGTTGCGCTCAAAATAGTAAGCAAACAATATTATATGGCAACAAATATATAGGTATGATTACTATCAAATAGAAGGAAGCGAGTGAGGTCTGTAAGGAAAGAACCTGTTGAAACTCTACTCCCTGCCTACCCCGCAAATGGTCTTACTTTGATAGATAGAAGTAAATATAAGATTGCTTCGTTGGTCTAGTGGTACATGCCTACTGCGGTTGTCGATTGCGAGGTCCTGGGTTTGAATCCCAAGTCGGACAAAGTGTGCTATGGAAAAAATCTCAAACTCACTCCGGCGTCCAGGAATATACCAAGTATGAGTATTATAAGGGACAAAGAGGATTTTAAAATGTGTACAAGCAATGATTGCCTCTTATTATCCGAAATATGGTTGAATCAGTCCGAATGGTCCTGGATCTATGTAGAAGTCACATTAACTATTATAAACGTCACACAAATTTAACTGCATTACAAAATTAACAAACGCCCGTCGTAGATGGTTTGTGAAGTATCAGCCGATTTAATGTCCAGGGGTTCCAAACATCGTCGGCGTAAAGCAGGTTAACTCAGTTCACCTCGGCTTTCCCTACTTGAGGAATATAGGTGAAACGGTATTTCATCAATTTCATTATCATTGTTATCGTAATTTATTGGGGAGACTAATTAATCCTGCAGCCACTGATCTGCAAACACTAGTCACAGTTATGAAAGACGACTGCATGATCAATGGCTTACACTTGAATGTGAAGAAAACCAAGATTATGGTTTTTGAAAGGGAAGAAACCAGAACGAATGTAAGGATTGTGGTTGGTAACGATGTGCTGGAGCAAGTGAATGAGTTTGTATATCTTGGATGCGCCTTCAGTCAGGATGGGAAATACACCGCTGACATAGAGAGAAGAGTGAGTGCAGGGAACAGAGTGAATGGTGCGATGGGAAAGCTACTCGGGAGCCGGCACTTAAGCCATAAGGCGCAGCTGGCCATACATAACGGAGTTCTTGTCCCAACGCTGTTATATGGTAGCGAGAGCTGGGTATGTAAGAAGGAGAATAAAAGTAGGATAAATGCGGTAGAAATGCGAGCTCTGCGGAAGATGTGCGGAGTGAAGCTGACCGACCGCATTAGCAACAGCATAGTAAGACAGCGAGTAGGTATGAAAGATAGTATCGGTGTAAAGATGAGAAAGGGCATGCTCCGTTGGTTCGGGCATATAGAAAGAATGCCAGAGGAAAGAATGACAAAACAGATATACAATGTGAAAGTGGAAGGATGCAGGTACCGGGGAAGACCTAGACTATCTTACCACGACCAAATAAACCGAGTCTTATCTGATGGAAAAGTCAAGAGTCTCCGTAACCGGCGAGCGTGTATGAGACGAACTATGAGAGTCGAGGAAGCCAGAGAGGTATGTAAGGAAAGAACCTGTTGGAACTCTGTACTCTCTGCCTACCCTGCAAGGGATCTGGCGTGAGGTTATAGATAGATAGATAGATAGACTAATTAATTTAGAACTTAATATTTTAATATGCTTCTAGATACTGACATAAATATTTCGATCTCGTAATTAATTCCATATCATCATCTAGCCAGTATCTACCCACTGTTGAGTGGACTTTTTTACCAAGCTATGCGTTCCCATCTTGTGCAAAAGAAACATTAATTGCCAGTATCAAAAAGGGGATATTGAAAAAACACTCTAGTAAAATGTTAGGCATTTAAATAAAGTAGAACAGAAAAAACGTATTCAGTAACACAAAAAATTTAAGTGTAAGCTTTCCTGATATTCCGGCTGAGTTA
Organism: Phalera bucephala; assembly: GCA_905147815.2. Lineage (NCBI taxonomy): Eukaryota > Metazoa > Arthropoda > Insecta > Lepidoptera > Notodontidae > Phalera > Phalera bucephala. The sequence goes on along the minus strand of LR990630.1, from coordinate 12,331,769 downwards.
ATACATAATCCAAAGTTATTAATTCGCCCACAGAAATAAGAAAACTGGGAGATGGACGGAAGGTTTTTTCATATTGCTTGAGTATAAACACTTACGAGGAAATCATTAAAAGTTTAAAATGCTCCACCTTTGCACAAGTACGTGGAAAATGGGCGGTTATGAAGTAATTACAAGTGATGTTATTACATTACATCGCTAATTAGACGAGTGATTGATTTTCGGGATGTTGCCTCGTACTTGGCAGGTACTATTTTAAAGCTTCATTTTGCTACAGTTAGTAAATAAACATTGATTTGTTATTTGTATTAGATTAAAGGTGTCAGTCTGAAAAACGGCCCGTAAAAAACGAGCGCAAGTATGGGTGTAGTCTTATTTTGGTATGGATGAAAAGAGATATGTTAGAGTCATTTTCATTCCATGTCATCTATAATCATGAGCCATGTCCATGGCTTTGCTTTGAGGCTTCGTTCTTATTGCACATAAATTATCATGTTGTCGGCAGATACATTTGTAGCGCTCTAAGTATATTTCCTACAAGGAAGTGGATTTTCCATTAAGTAGAGGTCGAGTTGAGGAGAGTCAAAGTGCCTGCTTGAGGTAACACAGCCCATATATATGTCAACTAAAATATGTAGATTTCCTAACTTGGATATTGTTTGAACTAGAAATGGAAAAATATTGTGAGAAGTAGACTAGTAACGATTACTAAGGTTAAGCAGCGTTCGTCTCGGTCGGTGATGATGGGTGACTGTTTCATTTTCAAGCGCCCCTGTGCTTCACAAAGCAGGCTGTGACGTTGATCCCGGTTGCCACTTATATGGTAGTTGGCGTAGGTATGTGCCGAGTTGGAAGTCTTATAAATTTTAACAGCAGGCCACAAACGTGTCTCCACTAATTTAAACTGGTGCGTGGTGGAGTATGACTTAATCTCTTGTCTCGATTTGTGATATATAATTGGGCACATTAAAATACAATATTTTATCATTTAAATATTGCATTCATTACGCCAGATTCCTTGCAGGGTACAGGGAGTACGGAGTTTCAACAGGTTCTCACCATACAGACTCTAGCTCCAGTCTCATAGTGAAGTTCTAACAGCAAGTGGCTACGAACCATTCTCTACCAATCTGAACTGGGTCAATGTGGTTTCAACCCATTCTCTTTCACTATTGTTTGTAAGCAAAGGAACTTGTCAAGCTGTAGGATAGTATAGGTGGATTTACAGTCACTAAACTCAACTTACCAAAGAAATAAAATATTACACATAAAAATAAAAATGATAAAAGTTGAGAATATTTTTTTTTTTAAACGTAGCCCCACACTAGGATTTATTCCTCTGTCGTGGGTGCGTTTACAAACATGAAAATTCACATACACAAATACCCAGACCAGAACAAATAATTGTGGATCACACAAAGGTTTGTCCCGTACGGGAATCGAACCCGCGACTATTAGACACAGTGGGCGGAGCGGGTTAAGCTCTTAACCACTGCGCTAAATCGTCCAATAATACACAGTCAAATATAAAACACTAGTACCATTTCATTATTTGTATTGCTTGGCGGAGAAATGTTAATGCGACTAAGGAAATGGCTGTTTTCACATTTCACGGCGGGAACACCTTGTGTAAGCCAGTTATTTGTCTTTCCCAGCCGGAATGTTAGAGCAGACTGCGAGAAATTTAACTGTAGTATTTATGTGCTAGGGTAGCACTACGCGTATATTGTGACAGGATTTTATTCTTTTTAAAAACGGTGCACCGCTCCTTTGTCGTGGGTCTGTTAATAAACATGAAATTTACAACACATTTGTAGCTCACAAGATTTGTTCCGTGCGGGATTGAACCCGCGACTGATCGATACAGGGAGCGGAGCGGCCTACGCTCTAACTAATAGACCAAGCTGTCGTCACTAGTCACGTGCTCATTATTATAACCCCGAAAGAACATTGGCGGTGGCATGTGGGTGGGTGTACATACAAACGTTTGCCATCCCCGATTGGGAAATCTAGCGACGAAGCGAATCTCTTAGTGTCTGGAAGAGATTGCTTTTAGTAATAAGGCCACCAATTGTATTACTATTTTATACATCTTTATTTATTTTTTGTCTGTTGTACTGTGATTATGTTGGTGTACAATAAAATGTACTCAATGATATGTTAATAATCAAATGATAGTTGGTTTCCGTTTTTGATTAAAAAGAAAGGAAAACGTTTAATGTGGTACACACAAGCAAAACAAAAAAATTACAATGGCAATTAACTTAATATAATGAGTAATATAATTATATATAAATCATAGTGCCATCAACGGGTATATTTAAGGTATGGGTACCACATATGGCCCCGCCTCAGCGTTATGCTGGTTGAAGCAACCAGCGCTGGTATTCTGGTTAGGCGCTTGGAGTGACCACGGACTGTCACGCTAAATACACTCCTAGAATCATTATAATATACAAAAATAAAATAAATTAAAAAAAAACAAAAACAAGTAAAACTGACAAAAATATGACACAAACTGAATTTGACAGACAAGCCAAAAAAATTAATAAATAGAAATAATACATATAGTAGCATGCTAAAAGTGAAGTTAATAACAACACACAAGAATGATTGAGTTGAAGATGCTTGCTTACACTGGCAATCACAAACAAAGTAATACTAATAATAATTAACATTAGAAAAGTAACATATTAAAAAACAATAAGAACTTTAGTGGTATAGGTAGTGATGTAAGATGGTGACTGACATTCCACTCTCCCCAATGAGTTAGAGAAGAAGGTAATCTGCGAATAAATACTCGAACCAGGGGTATCATTCTGGCTCGCACTTCTCGGTTTTCCGAAACTTATGATCGATTTTCGCTTGCTAATGTTGAGTAAAAACATTATAAAGAAACTTTATATACTGCTAGAAGGATCTTTCGGCTCGTGGATGACATTGACAGGGCGGCGTTGGTGTGGAATTAGGGTTATCATTCAGCACTTCAGGAAATATTTCAACGGGTGGTTTCGACTTTTTTCTTTTTAAAAACGACATGACTCAGGAATAAATTCAAGTGTAGGGCTACCAACACTTGGATTTATTCCTGTGTCGTGGGTGTGTTTACAAACATGAAAATTCATATACACAAATACCCAAACCGGAACAAATAATTGTGATTCACACAAAGATTTGTCCCGTGCGGGAATCGAACCCGCGACTATTAGACACAGTAGGCGGAGCGGCTTAAGCTCTTAACCACTGCGCTAAATCGTCCGTCAAATCAACTCGCTCGCGTCACACTAACGTCAATCATTTCGTGCTAAGCATTGTTTCTTGTTCCACCTACTTATTCTTCTTCTCTTTGTTATAATGAATGGTCCCACACTTTAAAAGTGTATTAAGCCAGTGCCAAGTAATAAAAGATTATACCAGAAATTATAAAAATTGGCTTCTTGTCGCTATTACGACAAAAAAAACAAAAGTCACCCACTTATTCAGCGAAAGCGGGCGTAAGAAGTACTTTTGATTTCCGTGTGGCTGTCAAAAATAGGAATACGCCGTCTTTATTTTTTGTGTACAAAAGACCCAGACGCCTAACGACACAATAACGTATGTAAAGATAAAAATTAATTGTAGTCGATTCATATTTATTATATAATATATTTGCTTCATGATATTCAGCCGTAATACGTCCATTGCAGGTAAAAGGCCACCCCCAAAGATAGCCATGACTACCAGCTTTGTCTGAATGGATCCAGTTCTTACCTGCGACCTTTCTCTGCGACTTTACGTCTTCCGAAACAGTTTTTTTTTATACGTCAAGCCTGGTTGCTACTTAATGTGGTTTTTAAGCTAACTGCAATCCTTAAGGGCTGCTTGATAAGTTCTTACTGCAGGGTCCACAAACTTGCCTCCACCAATCCGCACTGGGTCTGCGTGGAGTATGACCTAGTCCCTGTCATTTCGTGAGAGAAGCACTTTGCCCAGCAGGATTATAGTATAGGCTGATTTTTTTTTGTATACTCATATATAACCTTCTAAGTGGATCCATGAGGGTCCGTCTTTGGACGCGGGCCTAGCCCGACATCGACGCTCATCTGCAGTCACCTATTGCTTGAAAAGATATAAAAAAGGTTAACCATCTAAAGTATTCCTTAGGACCATTGAAGTCGACTAAATTCCGATAAGAAAATACAACTTTTGTTCAACATGCTACCCACTGGCGTCCAACGATCGAGTTCAACCTTCGTCATACCTACGCTGTTCCGGCGAGTGAGAAAGACAATTAAATATTGACAGGTTTAGTCCTTATTCTCGAAGCAAGTTCCAATATCTTGACGGGAAAAATGTGAATACTCTCAAAACGTAAAAATGTCCTAATCATGTAGGATTTTGATGATAATGAAAGCAATCTGATTTCAAATACTCATGTAATTGACTTTGATTACCATCTTACCATAGAATAATAATAATCTAGAAGCCGCGGCCGTTTTTCCACTTTTAATTACTGAAAGCTGTATGGAATGACGCTTTTATATGTATGACGAAGTAGTAGATAGTTAAAGTCAAGATATAATTTTATTCCTAGTAGTATAATGATGAATCCGGATAAATTATAGGCATGAATTATCTGAAGAATCGATTCCAGAACTTCGTAATGGTACGGCACCGACGCAAATAAAAAAATAATGATTAACTTATAAAAAAAAAACATTATTAACTTACTGCTAATGGAATCGCGTTTTATTTTAAGAACCAACTTAATTACGTCTATTTCCATCGTTACTATATATAAAGCTACATCTTACTGCTAGAAATAAACAATAATGATTTTATAATTTCTTACTGAACATTTACCCCAAAAAGTGGTAAACCATTTTTAACTAGCAACATTATGCGGGTGGGAAGTGCGGTGAGTGCGGGACGTTTGTTGATTTTTTTGGCTTCACCGCGCGGCGTATAATTGCGACTGAACGCGGCTTCTGGATTATTGTTATTCTATGCATCTTACAAAAAAATTTTGCAGATCGACATAGCAAATCGACCCACGCCTTGTATGTTGATTGAAGAAGGAAAAAGGTTTTGCTAGAGTTGGCGGGTGCGCGCTACCGCACGAGTTAATACGCGCCGCTGACGCAACGATACTGGCGCTGGTAGTAGGCCGGAACAAGGCCGGAACAGTATATATCCATCCACACTGGGCCCAAGTAAATGATATACATACGTAATGATATACCATACCTCTAACTTAAATATGACTGCAAGAGAAGTCCTTTCCTCGGCACAGACGGGGGCAGGCCGTTATATAATTAATGTAAGCGTAGGTCCACACTGGGAATTAATTCAGCATCGTGGGTGCATTTAAAAAAGTTAAATTCATATATATGTACACCCAGACCGAAACAAAAATTTGTGGGGCACACAAAGATTTGTCCCCATCATTTAATTGTTCAATCTATATCAAACTTTTAAGTTGTGGTGCGTTAATGGTATTCCAGAGGCATACAGAATATCACGATCATTTCACGAAGTTATCGTAACGCGCTGCGTTTGGTCATAGGGAATAAGGGTCTTTATTACACTATTCCTCATACGACCAGTAAAGTCTAGCAGACTTGGCAATTCCCTGTAAAATGAAATTGTTATTTCACCAAATGGTATTTAAAAGTAGCTATTATTTCCATGCTTAATTATAGTGTCTAAATCGACTTCCAACTTGAAATGGTCACACCCACTACACAGTAAGCTTTTATCCCCTAAGAGCAATTCACTCAGCCGTTAACCCGGTACAATTGTCCTAAGGGTTAACATTGTTTCGTTTACATCCGCACGATTCCACCGAAAGTGGGCATGGAGTGTGTGAGATTGCATCGGGGGCGAATAAGCTCGTCATGTGGGGGCAACGGCTATGACCGAAGGCCATAATTCCCCGCATTGCAGATAACACTGCACAATCGCGTGTTGTATGGGACAAGGTATAAACGATTCGTCCAGTTTTACGAATATTTTATTCAATAAAAAATGTAAAGATTTTAACATGTCGAGAAGAGTTGTAGACGACGAACTAATATTTTCTGTAATGATAGTGATGAGGTATAAGTAAATAATAATGAAAAGCTCGGCGAATGCCCACGTAAATTACATATTAAAAGCTTACAAGTAGAATTAACAAGTTAATGAATTATGTAGGTACGTACAGTCTATTCCCACAAAACTTTAGAACTCTTTAAACAAACCATCACCATTTTTAAATGTTTTAGTTGTGATTGCAATCTATAACAAGTTTAATATGAAGGCGACAGCATTTCTGAAGATATTGAAATGAAAATGCTGTTAGCAAGTATTCGACGTTTTTATGTTGTGTAAATAATGTTTTAAAGTTAGATTTGAATAGACTATAGGTACCTATATTTTCTTTTAATTTATTTGTACGTAGATACATTCTCTCAAATAAATCTTATAATGCTATTTTAAGAAATTTGGGACACTCAGCTTCGGTGCCCATAAATATAAAACCGGCCAGAGATGAAAGTAAACCAAAAAGTCAATTTGAGTTTTATATTTCAAGATAGACGTTGATATCGTTTGCACTTTAGTGCATGTGCTAAAATACAATGCGCTTTCTTTAGTTTTACTTGGCTTACATACTCCTAAAGAAGGCTTCAGTTATTTCAATATTTTCGTATCAGAATTTACAGATTACGGAAAACGGGACTATGGCCCATACAGAACGTAAATCAGTCATGACTCTAGTTTTAAAACTAACGATTTAGTACAAATATCAGTTTTAGTACTAAATTTAAGACTGATTTATGTTCTGTAATACGGGCCTTAAAGTGATTTCATGAAATTCTCTACAGTTCCCAACTTGCACCACACTTTCTAGGACCGACCGGCGCTGGTTTGATTACAGTTTTTCGTGCACCTCGATCGACTGTTGTAATTTGCTTGCTATCATAAAACCGAATGCCTTATTTGCTACATGGAAGTATATTATTATTGTACAACCAACGGCTCATTAATCATGCCCATGGTACTCTATAAAATACCTGATTTCTGTCAATAAACTGTGCGATGGGGTCGTGCTATTCCATAAAAGTAGCTGGACATAAAATAATTTTAAATCTACAAGCCGGGTATGACGAATGTAGCCACGCATGCAGGTTGACGACATCCCACTACTTAAATTATAACTGGAAATGAATAACGAGAACGAAGTAACTAGTTAACATCATTGTTCGCAAAACATATGTGACTAACAGGGATAGCGTAGTGAAAGAAGGAGTATAGAACGCGCAAGAAGCGTTTTTACAAAAAAAAAAAACACCATCACGTCTATATTCCCCAGAGGGGGTGGCAGAGGAGTACTGAGTACACCCACGTTTCGCCGACGATGTTAGGTCCCATGTAATAGGGGGCGAGCCTATTGCCATATACCGGGCACAATTCCAGACTCCGGATTCATACTGGGAATTTTTCGTTAGAAAAACTACATTTGTCCGACCTAGGATTTGAACCCAGGACCTCGTGATCACAAAGCGATGCGCTTTGCCACCAGACCAACGAGGCGTTTTTACATCATATAGCATAATGATACAAAAAGATCCCCGAAAACTTAACATCTACTGCGCTGGAAGATCTGTGCTATATTCAAACCTGTCACACAATAATATAGTGTATCATTATGTCTAGTTGCTATTACGAGCGCTCGTAGCATCACGAGCTAGCGGTGTTTTAGCGATCATTAAAGTTAAGCAATATTAGCTTTCGCTTAGTCTGACATAGGTAAACATTTGTAACATTTCCATGTTTAAGCGTCTTCATACTCTATAAGGCTCATTAAGCAAGTGTTGGCCTTGAATACCACTTAATATATTGTGATAGTCTTCAAGTCAGTTTTGAAGTCTTATTCGCAGATGATAAGTTCCAACAGCAGGTGGCCGTATATCTGCCTCCACTGATCCGTGCCGGGTCCGCGTAGTGGAGAATACAATCTAATCTCTCACCTTCATTTTTGAAAGAAGGCCTTTGCTTAGCGGTGGGACAGTAAAGGCTGATAAATTAATATAAGGAACGTGATGAAATCAAACAACCATATAATATAACAAGCAAAATAACAATAGGATTGGCTTACCCAACTTTTACTGAGGGACGCCAGTGTTCAGGTCACAAGGTTTTCATAAAAATCCTTTATTGTTCACCTAGAATGAAAATGTCTTCATTTATCTGGATGGGCTGAGTCCCGACCTTTGAAACCAGGATCACCGTACGCTACTCAGTTATATTGGTAATCAATCAAACGGTTTGTGTTGCTACTCATGGATTTTAATTTGTCATGCTTATTATATGCCCCCAATTAAAATCTAAATTATCAATCTGGCAAAAGCATGCTGTCACGTTCATCTTTACTTCGTAAATTTGCAGTGCGAAAAGGATGGCATATCAACTCGATAGCGTTAGGCAAAGCCCTCACATCTATAAATATAGGATCTTCCTCTAGGCATCTGGTGTGATATATATACATATATATACATATATATATATATATATATATATATATATATATATATATATGTGTATATATATATACATATATATATATATATATATATATATATATATGTATATGTATATATAGGAATACGGAGATAGTAAAGTTGTCTATTGTTCTCTCTCTCTCTCTGGTTTGGAGCCTTATCCCATACAAAATTGAGAGCTAATATGGTTATAGAAATTTTGAGTATATATAATACATCTCTCCAGCTGCACCGTCCCTGTTTAAAAATAAGTATTTTAAAAATGCTAACATATTTCTGCTAAAAGCAAAGAAAGACGTTTAATCTCAATTAGCATTTTAATAAAGGATTACGGATTAAGGACACAGAAAATTTCTGGCGGGGACGGAGTTTCATTACAACAGCTTATTACCGCGGTCAAGTATGAAGGCCGTTCATCTAAACGCCATGAGGATAATACTTTAAACCGTACGTAAAATGATAAAATAGATGGAGCTTTAAAAAAAAGGAGCCTTTTCTGGGATGTTGCAGGTGAAAAACTATGAGAGTGAAAGAAGCCAGGTAGGTATGTAAGAAATAAAACCTATTGAAACTCTTGTAGCTAGTAACTAAGTACTCTCTGCTTGCCTCCATCTGGCTTGATAAGAGATGAATAGATTGCAGGCGAATTTTTAAAAATATTATCAGAATCTCCTAAAGACTTAGGCTTTTTAGGCACTCTAATCTTTATCAACGCGATAGTCATTCCTGGTTGGACATATACATTTTACGTATTATACCATTTGCTTATTGTACATATTGTGTTTTGTTTTAATGGGACTAAGCCCACCACACGTACCCACCATTGTAACTCCTGTAAGCCAGAATTCACAATGGTCTCCTTAGATGACGCCCAGGTTTTAAACCTTGGGGTATCCTGAGAAGCGCTTTAATTGTCTTGGAACCCGCAACAAATTTCATTAGAAAGAAAAACAGGAGGAGCAGGAACAATAAAATTCCACTTCCCTCCTTTGCAAAGCGGGAGACACAAACAATTGCCAGATCAGCCATAGAGAAGTAGACTACAACTAGGATAAGCCTAGTTGTAAAGTACCACGGATACAAAAAAAAAATAACAGGGCCTATTTGTGAGCCTTATGTTTGATTTCAGTAAGAGGTATGGCAAAAACGCTTGAACGCACAGAAAATTTTCCGAGTTTCTACAAGATCCGTGTAGTAGATTACCCCAGACGTATTTCGCAGACTGTTTTACATAATCGTACGGTCATTGTGCCAGATACTGCACTCCCAAAGAACGCGTGGTGTGTTGTGCTGATTGTTCATACTCATAGCGGTGAAGATACCAGTTTAAAAGAGAATAATTTACTTTTAAAGTTGCCATGTCCGGTGAGAAATTGAGCCACACAGTGGTCAACCTCCAGCCACGTTCTCGCCAAACGGTCACGTACGGACGGCAAAGAACAGGGAGAGGTGACGGCCTTTTGTTGTGTATCCCATCTTTTCTGCCATTCGGTCAGGAGATCTTCATAGGCAATAGATTGCGGTTTGAATAATCTAGTGATTTTACAAAGGAGACCCAAAATGAACAATAAGCATATTGTCCATTTTGGGTGTGGTTGTCATTTTGCGTATTGTATATATTGTGATAGAGCTGTCATAACGGGTTATTCTAGTACAGGAGTGAAATTTATATCAATGTTTGCAACATACATTATTGCTTGGGTTAACCTTTTTTTTGCTTAAGGATGAAAAGGGTCCGGTTATGAGTGTTTTCGTACCGTTTTCCAATTTAAATAATTCATGTACAGGTGAGATTATGAGAGAGGCAGTATTATAAATAAGGGTTATTGACGTGGTTACATAACTTGATTCAGATACAACCCATTCCCGTGGGAGTTTGCGGGGAAGTGGACATAGGCACTGGCAGTATGTAAACGTTACACAACAAGTTCTTTTTATGTCCATTGCTTATTGCCGCTGTTTAGATTTCCACGCTGCCCAGTTTTATTTCAATAGCTCTGCTTATTGCAATGCGAGGGAACTAAGTGTAATCTTTCCGTAATATAATATTTGCTAGCAAATTAATATTTTACTAAAGAAGTGGGTGTACTAGTATTCTGCGTTTGGATTTGGACATAAAACATAGAGTCACGTCTATATTCACCAAATGGTAGTGGCAGAGGGGTACTTTGTACTCTCATATTTCGTAAATATAAGGTCGTACCGAAGGCTACTGAGTTTCAGTTTTTTGGTATTTTGTTGTGGTTTTGTTTTTTTTTTGTTTTAACGTGCACTACCTATTATTTCCTTTTCGTCGGAGTGTTTACAAACGTGAAAAATCACATGCATAAATACCCAGACCTAAACAAATAATTGTGGGTCTCACAAAGATTTGTCCCGTGCGGGAATCGAACCCGCGACTATTTGACCTAATTTAAAATTTGCAATTCACATTACAAACATGAAAATAACATTGGTACATAAACACCTAGACCGAAACACTTGGTGATCGATTCTGCGAATACTCGATCGAGCAAGCGGAGTGACCGACGCTTTAAGTCACTATAACAAACAAGTACTAATTTGTATTTAATACCCGGTTTATACACTGTCACTAGCTCTCGCCTGAAGCAATGAGCACTACCGCAGCAGTATCAACTGTTCATCAGGCATCGATCTGTGTTTCTTTTATATTTCCCAAAAACTCCTGACATCAGATTTTCTTTTCACCAAAACGATTGTATTCATAAAAATATCCCCAAGGCAATTTTTAAAATAACTTTCCTATGGTTTTGTGATGCATCATCCTAACATTTGTTTTGTATTTTATATATTTCTTTAGATTTTTATCCTTAATCCTTAATCCAAAAAATATATTTTTCCCCATGATTCCAAAAAGATTTCTACCCCGGCTATACTGAGTAGGCTTGGCTTGTCAGTCTTAACTCACTCTCAAAAACCGCCAGCAAAGGGAGCACCAGGCAGTGATAGTGTGAGAAGAGAAGTAGAACGCAAGTAACGCGTTTCTACGACTAGCCTTCCTTTACTTCACGCGGTAGTGGGCAGTGTGTAAATTAGGTATTAAAACGATCTCAGTGAAAGATTTACTTGATTCAAAACTACGGAAATCGTCAAAATATTATTACGATTTCTCTGTGATCTTCAACGCAGATGTATTTAGGTGAAATGTTTTGATTCAAAACAGACGTAACTCTAAATAAAATCTTTACATAACAACCATGTTTCTGTCCCGAATCACTGAGAGGGTTTACAATGCAAATTGGAAGATTAACTCGACGTGTTGGGTCGTGGACGTTTATGTTTGTATTCGTAGAGAGGGCAGTCGCACTCAAAATAGTAAGCAAACAATATTATATAGCAACAAATATATAGGTATGATTACTATGAGAGTGGAGGAAGCGAGAGAGATCTGTAAGGAAAGAACCTATTGAAACTCTACCCCGCAGGTGATCGTACTTTGATAGATAGAAGTAAATATAAGATTGCGTTGTTGGTCTAGTGGTACTTGCCTACTGCGGTTGCCGATTGCGAGGTTCGAATCCCAAGTCGGACAAACTGTACTATTGAAAAAAATTACAAACACCGTCCGGCGTCCAGAAATATACCGAATATGAGTATTATAAGGGGCAAGGAGGATTTACAAATGTGTGCAAGCAATAATGACCCCTTATTGTCCGAAATGTGGTGGAATCAGTCTAGTCCAGAGTCAAGTCCAGGTCTATGTAGAAGTCACATGTCATTTATAAACGTTTCACAATTTAACCGCAATTACAAAATCAAAAAGTCACACAATACACAATTAAAAATCTACAAACTTGACGTTGACGAATCAATTTCGGTCAAAACGCCCGTCGTAAATGGTCTGTGAAGTATCAGCCGATTTAATATCCAGGGGTTCCAAACATCGGCGACGGAAAGTAGGTTAACTCAGTTCACCTCTGCTTTCCCCACTTGAGAAATATAGGTGTGACGATATTTCATCAATTTTATTATCATCGTTATCATAATATTCATGGGGTAGACTAATTAATTTAGAACTTGATATAATATTATACTTCTAGATACTGGCATAAATATATCAATTTTGTAATTGATTCAACATCATCCAGTGTCTACCCACTGCTGAGTGGACTGTTCTATCAACCTATTCGTTCCCATCCTGTGCAAAAGAACCGGTGTGAAGTTGGCGGCCTAAAGTTAGCGGCCTGTTATAACCCGACCAAATAAAATTGTCGTTGGAAAACACATGAAAATGCTTTTCATAAATCCTTTTTATTGCTACCTACCTACCTACCTACCTAGACTACCATGATGAAAAAAAGAAATGTTTTATAGATACTAAGTCCAGAATTTTTATTTTTCATTCTTTTGCATTTGTCTAACCAAAACTCATTACGACTTTCTTAGCATACCTTAAAGTGGAATCGAGGAACAAAATGGGTCAACCATAATGAAAACAAGCTCGAACGAAAACCCAAATAAAGTCATGGATTTTCAGAATTCAGTCGCAGCGGCCTGTGAAAATTTACAGTTTTTGGCCCAAACGGACCCCTTACACGGCGCAAGAGTTCATGAATTTGGCCACTTTCGATAGCTATTATGACTATCTATATACCCCATTAATTCTAGAGTGGTACTCGAACTACTGAGGTAACCATAGGCGAAAAACACCCAGCGGCCTATGAAGATTGTCAGTTTTCGGCTCGAACGGACCGCTAAGACGCCGCTAGAGTTCATAAATTTGGGCTCATTTGATAGCTTTTTTTACTGGCTATATACCCTATTAATTCTAGAGTAGTACGCGACCTACTATAGCCACCATAGGCGAAAAAGCACCAGCGGCCTATAAAGATTGTTAGTATTCGACCAGAACGGACCTCTTAGACGGCACTAGAGTTCATAAATTTAGGCTCATTTGATAGCTGTTATGAATATCTATATACCCTATGAATTCCAGAGTGGTACTCGACCTACTATAGCCACCATAGGCGGAAAACACCAGCGGCCTATGAAGATTGTCGGTTTTCGGCCCGAACGGACCCCTTAGACGGCGCTAGAGTTCATAAATTTGGCCTCATTTGATACCTATTATAACTGGCTATATACCCTAATAATTCCAGAGTGGTACTCGACCTACTATAGCCACCATAGGCGAAAAAACACCCGCGCCCTGTGAAGATTGTCAGTTTTCGGCCCGAACGGACCCTTTAGACGGCGCGAGAGTTCATAAATTTGAACTTATTTGATAGCTATTATAACTGGTTATATACCCCATTAATTCCAGAGTGGTACTCGACCTACTATAGCCACCATAGGCGAAAAAACACCCGCGGCCTATGAAGATTGTCAGTTTTTGGCCCGAACGGACTGCTTAGACGGCGCTACAGTTCATAAGTTTGGCCTCATTTTATAGCGATTATGACTGTCTATATACCCTATTAATTCCAGAGTGGTACTCGACCTACTATAGCCACCATAGGCGAAAAAACTCCCGCGGCTTGTAAAGATTGTCAGTTTTCGGCCCGAACGGACCGCTAAGACGCCGCTAGAGTTCATAAATTTGGGCTCATTTGATAGCTTTTTTTACTGGCTATATACCCTATTAATTCTAGAGTAGTACGCGACCTACTATAGCCACCATAGGCGAAAAAGCACCAGCGGCCTATAAAGATTGTTAGTATTCGACCAGAACGGACCTCTTAGACGGCACTAGAGTTCATAAATTTAGGCTCATTTGATAGCTGTTATGAATATCTATATACCCTATGAATTCCAGAGTGGTACTCGACCTACTATAGCCACCATAGGCGGAAAACACCAGCGGCCTATGAAGATTGTCGGTTTTCGGCCCGAACGGACCCCTTAGACGGCGCTAGAGTTCATAAATTTGGCCTCATTTGATACCTATTATAACTGGCTATATACCCTAATAATTCCAGAGTGGTACTCGACCTACTATAGCCACCATAGGCGAAAAAACACCCGCGCCCTGTGAAGATTGTCAGTTTTCGGCCCGAACGGACCCTTTAGACGGCGCGAGAGTTCATAAATTTGAACTCATTTGATAGCTATTATAACTGGTTATATACCCCATTAATTTCAGAGTGGTACTCGACCTACTATAGCCACCATAGGCGAAAAAACACCCGCGGCCTATGAAGATTGTCAGTTTTTGGCCCGAACGGACTGCTTAGACGGCGCTACAGTTCATAAGTTTGGCCTCATTTTATAGCGATTATGACTGTCTATATACCCTATTAATTCCAGAGTGGTACTCGACCTACTATAGCCACCATAGGCGAAAAAACTCCCGCGGCTTGTAAAGATTGTCAGTTTTCGGCCCGAACGGACCCCTTCGACGGCGCTAGAGTTCATAAATTTGGCCACATTTGATAGCTATTATGACTGTGTATATACCCTATTAATTCCAGAGTGGTACTCGACCTACTATAGCCACCATAGGCGAAAAAACACCCGCGGCCTGTGAAGATTGTCAGTTTTCGGCCCGAACGGACCCCTTAGACGGCGCTAGAGTTCATAAATTTGAACTCATTTCATAGCTATTATGACTGGCTGTATACTCTATTATTCTAGAGTGGTACTCAACCTACTATAGCCACCATAGGCGAAAAAACACCCGCGGCCTGTGAAGATTGTCAGTTTTCGGGCCGAACGGACCCCTTAGACGGCGCTAGAGTTCATAAATTTGGCCTCATTTGATATCTATTATGACTGTCTATATACCCTATTAATTCCAGAGTGGTACTCGACCTACTATAGCCACCAGAGGCGAAAAAACTCCCGCGGCCTGTGAAGATTGTCAGTTTTCGGCCCGAACGGACCCCTTAGACGGCGCGAGAGTTCATAAATTTGAACTCATTTGATAGCTATTATAACTGGTTATATACCCCATTAATTCCAGAGTGGTACTCGACCTACTATAGCCACCATAGGCGAAAAAACACCCGCGGCCTGTGAAGATTGTCAGTTTTTGTCCCTAATGGACCCCTTAGACGGCGCTAGAGTGTCCGTTCGGGCCGAAAACTGACAATCATCATAGGCCGCTGGTGTTTTTCGCCTCTGGTGGCTATAGTAGGTCGAGTACCACTCTGGAATTAATAGGGTATATAGACAGTCATAATAGCTATAAAATGAGGCCAAACTTATGAACTCTAGCGCCGTCTAAGCAGTCCGTTCGGGCCAAAAACTTACAATCTTCATAGGCCGCGGGTGTTTTTTCGCCTATGGTGGCTATAGTAGGTCGAGTACCACTCTGGAATTAATAGAGTATATAGACAGTCATAATAGCTCTCAAATGAGGCCAAATTTGTGAAATCTTGCGCCGGCTATGGGGTCCGTTCGGCCCGAAAACTGACGATCTTCATAGGCCGCGGGTATTTTTTGCCTATGGTCGCTATAGTAGGTCGAGTACCACTTTGAAATCAATAGGGTATATAGCCAGTTATAATGGCTATCAAATGAGGCCAAATTTGTGAACTCTAGCGCCGTCTAAGGGGTCCGTTCGGGCCGATAACTGACAATTTTCATAGGCCGCTGGTGCTTTTCGCCTATGGTGGCTATAGTAGGTTGAGTACCACTCTGAAATTAAAAGGGTGTATAGGTATTTAAAACAGCTATCAAATGAGGCCAAATTTATGAAATCTTGCGCCGTCCAAGCGGTCCGTTCGGGCCGAAAACTGACAATCTTTATAGGCCGCTGGTGTTTTCCGCCTATGGTGGCTATAGTAGGTCGAGTACCACTCTGGAATTAATAGGGTATATAGATATTCATAACAGCTATCAAATGAGGTTAAATTTATGAACTCTAGCGCCGTCTACGGTGTCCGTTCGGGCCGAAAACTGACAATCTTCATAGGCCGCTGGTGTTTTTCGCCTATGGTGGCTATAGTAGGTCGAGTACCACTCTGGAATTAATAGGGTGTATAAATAGTCATAGTAGCTATCAAATGAGGCCAAATTTATATACTCTAGCGCCGTCCAAGCGGTCCGTTCGGGCCGAAAACTGACAATCTTCATAGGCCGCTAGTGTTTTCCGCCTATTGTGGCTATAGTAGGTCGAGTACCACTCTGGAATTAATAGGGTATATAGACAGTCATAATAGCTATCAAATGAGTTCAAATTTATGAACTCTAGCACCGTTTAAGGGGTCCGTTCGGCCCGAAAACTCACAATCTTTATAGGCCGCGGGTGTTTTTTCGCCTATGTTGGCTATAGTAGGTTGAGTACCACTCTGAAATTAAAAGGGTGTATAGGTATTTATGACATCTATCAAATGAGGCCAAAATTATGAAATATTGCGCCGTCCAAGCGGTCCGTTCGGGCCGAAAACTGACAATCTTCATAGGCCGCTGGTGTTTTCCGCCTATGGTGGCTATAGTACGTCGAGTACCACTCTGAAATTAATAGTGTATATAGATATTTATAACAGCTATCAAATGAGGTTAAATTTATGAACTCTAGCGCCGTCTAAAGTGTCCGTTCGGGCCGAAAACTGACAATCTTCATAGGCCGCTGGTGTTTTTCGCCTATGGTGGCTATAGTAGGTTGAGTACCACTCTGAAATTAAAAGGGTGTATAGGTATTCATAACAGCTATCAAATGAGGTCAAATTTATGAACTCTAGTGCCGTCCAAGCGGTCCGTTCGGGCCGAAAACTGACAATCTTCATAGGCCGCTGGTGTTTTCCGCCTTATGGTGGCTATAGTAGGTCGAGTACCACTCTGGAATTAATAAGGTATATAGATATTCATAACAGCTATCAAATGAGGCTAAATTTATGAACTCTAGCGCCGTCTAAGGGGTCCGTTTTGGCCGAAAACTGACAATCTTCATAGGCCGCTGGGTGTTTTTCGCCTATGGTTACCTGAGTAGTTCGAGTACCACTCTAGAATTAATGGGGTATATAGATAGTCATAATAGCTATCGAAAATGGCCAAATTCATGAACTCTTGCGCCGTGTAAGGGGTCCGTTTGGGCCAAAAACTGTAAATTTTCACAGGCCGCTGCGACTGAATTCTGAAAATCCATGACTTTATTTGGGTTTTCGTTCGAGCTTGTTTTCATTATGGTTGACCCATTTTGTTCCTCGATTCCACTTTAAGGTATGCTAAGAAAGTCGTAATGAGTTTTGGTTAGACAAATGCAAAAGAATGAAAAATAAAAATTCTGGACTTAATATCTATAAAACATTTCTTTTTTTCATCATGGTAGTCTAGGTAGGTAGGTAGGTAGCAATAAAAAGGATTTATGAAAAGCATTTTCATGTGTTTTCCAACGACAATTTTATTTGGTCGGGTTATAACAGGCCGCTAACATTAGGCCGCCAACTTCACACCGGTTGCAAAAGAAACATTAATTGCCAGTATCGAAAAGGGGATATTGAAAAAACACACTGGTAAAAAGTTATAACACCGTCACACCTATATTCCCCAGAGGGGGTGGCAGAGGTGTACTGAGTACACCCACGATTCGTCGACGATGTTGGGTCCCATGTAATAGGGGGCTAGCCTATTGCCATATACCGGGGACAATTCCAGACTCCGGACTCATACTGGGAATTTTTCGTTAGAAATACTACATTTGTCCGACCTAGGATTTGAACCCAAGACCTCGTGATCACAAAGCGATGCGCTTTGCCACCAGACCAACGAGGCAGTCAAGTCAGGTAAAATGTAAGGCAATTTAAATAAAGTAGAACAGAAAAAACGCATTCAGTAACACAAAAAATTTAGGTCTAAGCTTTCCCGATATTCCGGCTGAGTTAATACATAATCCAAATTTATTAATTCGCCCACAGAAATAAGAAAACTGGGAGATGGACGGAAGGTTTTTTCATATTGCTTGAGTATAAACACTTTCGAGGAACTCATTAAAAGTTTAAACTGCTCCACCTAGGCACAAGTACGTGGAAAATGGGCGGTTATGAAGTAATTACAAGTGATGTTATTACATTACATCGCTAATTAGACGAGTGATTGTTTTTCGGGATGTTGCCTCGTACTACCACAGGTAGTATTTCAAAGCTTCGTTTTGCTACAGTTAGTAAATAAACATTGATTTGTTATTTGTATTAGATTAAAGGTGTCAGTCTGTAAAACGGCCCGTAAAAAACGAGCACAAGTATGGGTGTCGCCTTTTTTTGTATGGATGAAAAGATATATGTTAGAGCCATTTTCATTCCATGTCATCTATAATCATGAGACATGTCCATGGCTTTGCTTTGAGGCTTCGTTCTTATAGCACATAAATTATAATGTTGTCGGCAGATACATTTGTAGCGCTCTAAGTATATTTCCCACAAGTAGAGGACGAGTAGAGGAGAGTCAAAGTGCCTGCTTGAGGTAACACAGCCCATATATGTGACACCTAAAATATGTAGATTTCCTAACTTGGATATTGTTTGAACTAGAAATGGAAAAAGATGTAAGAGTGAAAGAAATGGAAAGAGTAGTAGACTAGTAACGATCACTAAGGTTAAGCAGCGTGCGTCTTGGTCGGTGATGATGGGTGACTGTTTCATTTTCAAGTGCCCCTGTGCTTCACAAAGCAGGCTGTGACGTTGATCCCGGTTGCCACTTATATGGTAGTTGGCGTAGGTATGTGCCGAGTTAGAAGTCTTATAAATTTTAACAGCAGGCCACAAACTTGTCTCCACTAATTTAAACTGGTGCGTGGTGGAGTATGGCTTAATCTTTTGTCTCGATTTGTGATATATAATTGGGCACATTAAAATACAACAATTTAGTACTCCGTACTCGCTGTTCCTAAGGAACAGCGAGTACGGAGTTTCAACAAGTTCTCACCATACAGACTCTAGCTTAACTCTCATAGTTCGGTGCATACATTATCGAAGGTTACTGAGACTCTTGACTTGCTCTTCACGTAAGACATGATCTATTAAATATATAACTGGTAATTGGATTTTATTTTATAACCTTTTAATTGGAGAGTCACTTAAAATGTGATTGATACGGGTTTGCTTAATAATGTCCAGTCATAAGGTTTCAGGTCTGAAAAGAAAAGGGACGGGACATGCTAAGGATCAGATTCGGTTTCAAATTAATTTTGATATGCGATAGTATCCGTTTTTGGCTATCATTAAGCTGAATAACTTTTAACAATTATTGTAAGGTAGGTAACAGGTATTATGCATACCTGTAATTATATGTGGGGCCCTACTTTAATAAACTCTCTAGCGAAATATTTGTTAGAAAGTGACAAATTTGTCACATTTTCACTACAGGCGTCGTTTAGTAAAGCAGCTTAATACCTATGGTTTGGTTATGCTTACTATAATGTCTTTGCTTGCGGTGGCTGTTGGCGCGGGTCACTCCCTTCCCTCCAATATGGTCGAGGGGAGTGATGGCTGTTCCAGTAGTCATACTCGTAAACGGTTGCTGCTTGTGGGGACTGGCCCTTCTGGAATCTGGCTAATGATGTAATGTATAAAGAGTGTTATGACTGAGTTATGAGTAACTCAGTCGTAAGGTATCACACTGGAGCTAGATCGTATACTATTTAATTGTAACCTAAACATTGTATGTACACAATATGATTATATAAAAATAGAAAGGAAAAAAGGGGAAGCGAATTAAATAAAAAAGACTAGCCCGCTGAGTTTCTTTGCCGGATCTTCTCAGTGGAGGCTGCGTTCCGATCCGGTGGGAGATAATTGGTTAAATTAGTTAAAACAAAATGTAAATCGACTATTTGTAAGCCCCGCAGGGTTTATACAGAATAATTTAAGTTTATGCTTATTTCTATCCATCTATCTATCTATATTATCTTGCCAGATCCCTTGCAGGGTGGGCATAGATTACAGAGTTCCAACAGGTTCTTTCCTTAAAGACCTATCTGACTTCCTCTATTCTCATAGTTTGTCTCATACACGCTTGCCGGTTACGGTCAAGAAGTCAAGAGTCTGACTTGCCCTTCAGATGTCTTATTATTGACAAATTGTCACATTTTTACCTATCTCTGTGTTTGTCACTTTTATTAAACAGAGCCTAGGTGGCCATTGTAGCTAAAACATCAGTCATTCTGAGATGGGTGACCGTTTATGGCATTTTAATTTTTGAGCGTCTACGTGCTACGGAAGGCACGTTAATCCTAATGGCTTAACGTACGACTACCACATCAAGTGGTAGCCGGGGCCTATGTGCCGCTTACCACTCGATGTGGTAGTGAGAAGTTCTTAGAGCAAGTGGCTACGAACCAATTTCTACCAATCTGCACTGGGTCAATGTGGTGAAGTGTAACCCATTCTCTTTCGCTATTGTTTGTAAGCAAAGGCATTTGTCAAGCAGTAGGATAGTATAGGTGGATTTACAGTCACTGAACTCAATTTTCCAAAGAAATAAAATATTACACATATAAATAAAAATGATAAAACCTAAGAATTAAATATAAAATACTAGTACTATTTCATTATTTATATTGCTCGGCGGGGAAATGTTAATGCGAGTAAGTAAATGGTTGTTTTCACATTACACTGCTGGGAACACCTTGTGTAAGCCATTTGTCTTTCTCAGCCGGAATGTTAGAGCAGACTGCGAGAAATTTAACTGTAGTATTTATATGCTAGGGTAGCACTACGCATATATTGTGACAGGATTTTATTCTTTTAAAATAACGGTGCACCGCTCCTTTGTCGTGGGTGTGTTAATAAACATGAAATTTACAACACATTTGTAGCTCACAAGATTTGTTCCGTGCGGGATTGAACCCGCGACTGATCGATGCAGGGAGCGGAGTGGCCTAACTAATAGACCAAGCTGTCGTCACTAGTCACGTGCTCATTATTATAACCCCGAAAGAACATTGTCGGTGGCATGTGGGTGGGTGTACATACAAACGTTTGCCATCTCCGTTTGGGAAATCTAAGTTTAACAGGGGTGGTTGTCTGGAAGAGATTGCTTTTAGTAATATGTCCGCCAATTGTATTACTATTTTACACATGTATATTTTTTTGTCTGTTGTGCTGTGATTATGTTGGTGTACCATAAAATGTACTCTATCTTTAATAGTTGGTTTCCTTTTTTGATTAGGTAATCTGCGTATAAATACTGAACTGGAACCAGGGGTATCATTCTGGCTCGCACTTCTCGGTTTTCCGAAACTTATGAGCGATTTTCGCTTGCTAATGTTAAATAAAAACTTTATAAAGAAACTTTATATACTGCTAGAAGGATTTTTTGGCTCGTGGATGATATTGACAGGGCGGCGTTGGTGTGGAATTAGGGTTATCATTCAGTACCTCCAGGGAAATATTTCAACGGGTGGTTTCGATTTTTTTCTTTTTAAAAACGACACGACAGGAATAAATTCAAGTGTAGGGCTACCCCCACTTGGATTCATTCCTGTGTCGTGGGTGCTTTTACTAACATGAAAATCACATACACAAATACCCAGACCGGAACAAATAATTGTGCATCACACAAGGACTTGTCCCGTGCGGGATTCGAACCCGTGACTATTAGACACAGAGGGGGAAACGGCTTGAGCTCTTAACCGCTGCGCTAAATCGTCCGTCAAAGTTACTAATAAAGAAAAAAACTTGGGTAAATTTTGTAGCCTATCAATGTAATCCATGGGCCAAAAGATCCTTGTCGAGCGACAAAATACCATGGCATACCGTGGGTGTACAGGCTTACCACTAAAAAAATTACGTAATCGTGACGCTGGCAATTAGCGTGCTGTCACGTTCTTGTTTATTTAGTAAATCAGTAGTGTAACCAGTATGGCATATCAACTCGCTCGCGTCACACTAACGTCTATCATTTCGTGCTGAGCATTGTTTCCTATTCCACCTACTCATTCTTCTCCTTCATATTATAATCAATGGCCCCACACTTTAACAGTGTCTTTCGCCAGTGTCAAGTAATAATAGAGTATAACAATAAATTATAAAAATTGGCTTCTTGTCGCCATTACGACAAAAAACAAAAGCCATCTACTTATTCAGGGAAAGCGGGCGTAAGAAGTATTTTTGATTTCCGTGTGGCTGTCAAAAATAGGAATACGCCGTCCTTATTTCTTGTGTACAAAAGACTTAGAGGCCTAACGACACGTGTAAAGATACAAATTAATTGTGGTCGATTCATACTTATTATATAATATATTTGCTTTATGATATTCAGCCGTAATACGTCCATTGCAGGTAAAAGGCCACCCCCAAAGATAGCCATGACTATCAGCTTTGTCTGAATGGATCCAGTTCTTACCTGCGACCTTTCTCTGCGACTTTACGTCTTCAGAAACGGTTTTTTTTGGGACTAAGCCCGCCTCACATTCCCACCAATGTAACTCCTGTAAGCCAGGATCCACAATGGTCTGCTTAGATCACACCAAGGTTTTAAACATGGGGTGTCCCCGGAAGCGCTTTAATTGTCTCGGAACCCGCAACCAATTTAATAAGAGGGAAAACAGGAGGAGTAGGAAAATAAAATTCTACTTCCCGCCTTTGCAGAGCCAGAGACTACAACTAGGATAAGCACCATGGATACGAACAGATATTAACAGGACCTATTTGTGAGCCTCATGTTTGATTCCAGTAATAGGTATGGCAAAACACTTGACCGCACGGAAATTATCTACAAATTCCGGTATGGTTTGCTCACTATCAGTATCATTTAGTACAATGTTCCTACTTTCAGAGAAATATTATAATAACCGCACGATAACTAATTAAAAAAAAAACTTTCGTAAATTTTATAAAAAACGGCAACTCTGCGACTGTCATGAAGTGACATTTCACTTGATGACAGCGTTAATTCCCATTTTGGTTGCGGGCCACAAAATCCTTGTATGACTAAAGTTTTTCAGATGGTCCATATGTCAAAATTTTACGGATAGTATGAAAATGTATCCTTGAGTTAAATGTAGCATATAACAACCGGCAATTAATAGTTCACTATCGTGTGATGTTATTAAAGCGCTCGTAACGCTGTGCAACCGCGCTGTTCAGCGATCACCAAGGTAAAGCTGCGTTCAGCTTGGTCGGCCTAAGATGGGTGATTGTTTGTGGCATTTTCATGGTTAAGCGTGTCCCTGCTTCAGAAGATACGTCAAGCCTGGTTGCTACTTAATGTGGTTTTTAAGCTAACTGCAATCCTAAAGTGCTGCTTGATAAGTTCTTACTGCAGGTGCCACAAACTCGCCTCCACCCTGCGTGGAGTATGACTTAGTCGCTATCACTTCGTGAGAGAAGCACTTTGCCCAACAGGATAATAGTATAGGCTGTTTTTTTTTGTATACCCATATATAACCTTCTAAGTGGATCTATGAGAGTCCTTCTTTGGACGCGGGCCTAGCCCGACATCGACGCTCATCTGCAGTCAACTATTGCGTGAAAAGATATAAAAAAAAGTTAACCATCTAAAGTATTCCTCAGGACCATTGAAGTCGACTAAATTCCGATAAGAAAATACAACTTTTGTTCAACATTCTACCCATTGGCGTCCAACGATCGAGTTCAACCTACGCTGTTCCGGCGAGTGAGAAAGTCAATTAAATATTGACAGGTTTAGTCCTTATTCTCGAAGCAAATTTCAATATCTTGACGGGAAAATGTAAATGCTCTCAAAACGTAAAAATGTCTTAATTATGTAGGATTTTGATGATAATGAAAGCAATCTGATTTCAAATACTCTTGTAAATGAGTTTGATTAGCATCTTAAAAAAAAATTTTGCAGACAGACATAGCAAATCGACGCACGGCTTGTATGTTGATTGAAGAAGGAAAAAGGTTTTGCTAGAGTTGGCGGGTGCGCGCTACCGCACGAGTTAATACGCGCCGCTGCCGCAACGACACTGGTACTAGTAGTAGGACGGAACAAGGCCGGAACAGTATATATCGATCCATACTGGGCCCAAGTAAATAAGTATGACCATATCGCTTACCTCGATTTGATTCCAAGAGAAGGCCATCCTCAGAACAGACAGGGGCAGGCCGTTTTATAATTAATTTTATTCCAAAAGGAGTGGTTGGAGACTTTCAAAACTGTACGAGTTTTCTTTTAATTCCTCGTCTAGAGAGACGTTTCGACGTTTCTCATAAATCGAGGTAAAAAAGAAATAGTTTTTTTATTATCTCGATTTGTGTGTGTCTCATACCCAGGAGTGAAACAGTATAAGGCAGACATTCCAAACATTCATATTTCACTAATACTTACTCAATGGTTTTACCGAATTATATTTATTCTTATCAATTATATCTTTGTTGTTTAATTTAGTTAATAATTCCATTTCTCCTCTGAAATTAGCTTTGAAATAAATAGCGGTAAATCGAAATTTCGGTAATACCGCGAGTAACACGTAACTACCCTCTTCAAAGCTTTATCCCTGTTATTTGGACCGCCCGTACTCTGTGGTTAGACCGATATTCTCTACATTTGTTGATAACGATGCGGTCAGATTGTGTTTTAGGGGAGAATTTGGGACCTGAAATTTTAAGGGGCGCTATAATTGAAGATTATTTTTTGTAAAACTTTTATTCCTAGTGCGGGGCCACACTAGGAATAATTTCAGTGTCGTGGGTATGCTAACAACATAAAATGTACGCACGCAAATACCTAGATGGATGCAAATGTTTGTGGGTCACATGAAGATGTCCTAGGCGGGAATCAAACTGCTTCTCGATTCAGTCGGCGGAGTGGCTTAAGATATTAACCACTGGACCAAGCCACCTGCCATTTCAATTTAAAAAGTGCTTTGTAAATTTATTATAAGTTTTCTACACCAATAAATGTGCTCTGTGGCTTGCTTTAATTTAATTGAGTCAAAATCTATTTACTTTGATAGAACTTCTACAATTACTTTGCGGTGCGTTGCAGTAAAGTTTCGCTAAGTTTTAATGAATATTATTGATCAATGTATTTAAACAAAATAAAACAGTATTAGGAGTTTTATCCTGGGTTAGACAAATGTTTTACTAACGAAAACTTCCCATTATGAGTCCGGAGTCTGGAATTGTGCCCGGTATATGACAATAGGCTCGCCCCCTATTTCATGGGACTTTACATCGTCAGCTAAAAGTGGGTGTACTCAGTACACCTCAGCCACCCCTGCTTGTAGAATATAGGCGTGACGGTGTAAAACAGTATTAGAATGTCTGTGTTAGTCTAGTGGAGTATGGTGCGGCTGGTGATCACTTTTATACCATCATCCATTGTCCTAAGGCAAATGCATCCCCAAGGCAAGCAGCGATAGCCTAGTGGTTAGACCATTGAACTGCAATCTTAGAGGTCTCGGGTTCAAAAGCGGCGCTATGTGCGTATTAAAAAAAATAGCTATCACTTGCCTTAACGGTGAAGGAAAACATCGTGAGGAAACCTGCATGCCCTAAGAGTTTTTCGAAGGTGTGTGAAGTTCGCCAACCCGCACTAGGCCAGCGTGGTGGACTATGGCCTAAACCCTCTCAGTTTGAGAGGAGCCCCTTCCCAACCGTGGGACAGTTTTTTAACAGGGCTAATATTATTATTTTAATGAACTCTCCTAAAGATCTCCATGACGACCGGCTTATTCACATATTATTGTCATAATATTATGAATTGCTGAATTTAAAGCCGCCGACAAGGGGTAAGTCTAGTGGTGGCTTCGTTTACTAGATCAAGTAGTCACAGGTTTGGTCCCCGCTCGGGAGATAACTTTGTGTGACCTACAAATGGTGATTATGGTCTAAGTGTTTGTGTATGTGTATTCCAATCTGTAAAGGCACCCACGAAACACGAATATAATTTTTGGTATGGGGTAACGTTATTTCATTAAAGAATCAACTATGCTCCTTAGTTTGCTTTATTTTGAATAAGACAGTAATGTGAAAGTTTGTATGTTTGGATATTTGGATGTTTGTTACTCAATTACCCTTTATTGGCCGGATGGATAAAATATTAGATAAAATATGGCACACAGATAGTTTATTACTTGGAGTAACAGATTGGATACTTTTTAAACCAAAATGTTCGGTTCCTGTTTAAAGTCTAAGCAGGTGGAGTCACGGGCAGAAGCTAGTGATTAAATACTTTTAAAAGCACTAACGTACCAAACGTTAAAGCGCAGTAACTTTTCACAAAGTTTTAAATGTTTTTTTCGTATAGCCTTGCGCGTGGCTAATAGCCGTAAAGCCTTGCTGGCGGTTTTAAAGTCCTTACTTCAAATTTGAAGTCGGACAGTTTTATTACAATTTTTTTTTCAGAAATATTATAGTAGATCGGAGCCTGAAATTGTGCTCGTTGTAATGATGGCTCGCCCCTATTGCATACAATAGAACCTAATATCGACAGCGATGTAGAGTTGTACACAGTACGCCTCTGTTAACCCTTCTTCGGATATATAAGTGTGGTGATATTTCCCTTTTTTTGGATCTGGATAAAAGATAATTATTGTTACTACATTACATACTATTAAAATGTTACTACATTCATTTTTTTTTTTCATAAAAACTACTTTTTGATCTGAACTACGTTTTGATATATAAGAACTACTGTTTGTATATAGACTAACTTGTAAACACTAATATTCTCGGCGAACTATACTAACATAATAAAAAAACAACTTATGTGTTGAAATTTTTTAATTTCAGCGAAAAATATGAACACTGAACAAAATTTATGAAACAGCTAAATTTAGTTTTGCTCGAATTAATAAGATCTCAGAATATAAGTTATTTATAAAGCTATTATATACCTACTTATAATATAGTTCTGGGAGGTTATTACTGTTTTACAAATAACCCTGGCGTGATAATATAGACAGGATGGCTGAAATTTGGTAGACTAATGTAAAGTCGGTGACTATGCAAACACAAGGTACCATGGAGCTGGTCTGATGGAGTCGGAAGGTGGCCATAGGAACATGGGAACTATACAACGTAACCCCCTCGTGTTTATGCTTGTTAGATTGACAAGTCCTATACTACCAAATAGTGTTTAGGGTCTGATGATGGGGCCGAAAGGCGGCCAATGGAACCACCCAACTATTCAATATAACCACGCTGTGTTTGGGCTTGTTGCATTTGTCATGACGAGTACTTGAAACCCGAAAGATGTCTAAGATTTGATGATGGAGCCGCAAGGAAGCCAATATATCTTCCTTGTGTTTTTTTTATAAAAGCTTGTTTTTAAAAGGTCTTTTCAATTTAAAATTATTACCACTATAACGCCACAAATTACGCAGTTCCTTTTCATATTTATACACCGTCTATTTGAACAAAGAAACGTTCAAAATACGTATATACAGTACATATCTATAGTATATCAGAATTATCACATTTAAGCTGCCGAAACTTTTGGGCTTCATTGTCTCCCGCCAGCTGCAACTGACAAGGCATTCTATCTTAATTATACAACTATCCACTGTCACGAGTTCCAAAATGCCTTTATACCATTGTAGCGTAGTGTGTAGAACATTTGACTATATGCGGAGTGGCTTTTAAAATGGTAAGAGATTCCTATTTTATAAAAAATAAATGTTTGTATGCCATTCGACGGATTTAGAGCACGCTGATTAAGGACAATGGTAGATGTGAATCGGTTTTGTCCTCAGGTGGTGTGTGTATGAACGACTCGGTGAGAGAGCATGCATAAGCCGCCATATTTTGAAGTATTGTACGTATTCTACAGTGGCATGAATGTTGTGGCAGAATTTGTCAAAGGTTAAATCTTCCACCCAGCCGGGTGCCGTGTCTGGCGGGGCCTCCGGTCCGTCGAGACTGTGTACGCTCAAAGTCTTCGGTGAGTCGAGACTGAGCTTGGAGTGTTCAGCTGTTAGTAGCGAAGTCCATGTGATAACTGTGGTCTACTCGAGTCGGTTGAGTGTCATGATTAGTCGCCAAACCCTCTCGCCTGTGAGTAAGCTGCCAATGGTACGTTGAGATGACGAGTGGTTTGCTGTGTCAATAATGCTGCTGAATCTAAACAACCTGTTATGAAGGGCTGCCTCTGCAGAAGGCTTGTTCGATGTCCATGTCGATGGTCGCCAATGTAGTAGGATTGATGTGGCAGGATTTGTCAAAGGGAAGATCTTTCAGCCAGATGGATGTCTGGCGGGGCCTGCCGCTACCCCAAGAATTCTTATCGAGAGCTTGTATAACATGCGTTAGTTGTTGTGAGTACTCTCATATCGCTTTCTAAACACATATGGTTTCCATAACATATATAGCCTTCTAACCTGCTTTAATTAATATTAAAATGATTTACGCGAATAGAGAAAAATGTTGTATTAGACTAGGAATATCAACCCTGGCTTATATTTGCTGATATTGATGCAATGGTTCTTCTGATTATGTTGTCATAATACTGCATGGTAAGTTGCATATGCATTTTCTAAAGAATTGAGGTAAGTAAGAATCATACACCACCACGCGGATTTTTTTGCGGATTGGTGGTGTGGATTGTTAAGCTTGTTTGATAATAATCAAGTTTATTACACAGCAGAACAGGGCCTTACTCAAGTAGCACAACATTCTCTAATAATCTTGTAACACTGATTAGTAAGAAAAGTAAATATGTTGCATTTTCAAAAACTATGACAAACCTTCATCAGATTCGTTCTTAAATATTAACTCTATTGTTCAGTCAAGAAACACGCAATATTTCATAACGTCCGCTGAAGAAATATAACTAATTATCTAACTAAACTAACACTAGGACAATAGAACATTTATCTATCTATCTATCTATCTATCTATCTATAGCCTCACGCCGGATCCCTTGCGGGGTAGGCAGAGAGTACAGAGTTCCAACAGGTTCTTTCCTTACATACCTCTCTGGCTTCCTCGACTCTCATAGTTCGTCTCATACACGCTCGCCGGTTACGGAGACTCTTGACTTTTCCATCAGATAAGACTCGGTTTATTTGGCATATCACAACACTAGCCACTCGAACACGCAAATTGATCATATAGTCAAAAAACTTCGCGATTGCGCTCCTGTGGATGTATTTAGTCTAGATTATGTTGCCTTGTGCCAGTCTTTCTTACAGTCCTGTATGGGCGTATAGGATTCTGCCTCAAAAACCGTACTATTATCATTGGAAAGAGCACAGTGTGGAATCATTAAGCTAGCTTTAAAAAACTGTATCGTTATCCGACGAATACCGGGTATAATGAATTGAAAGTCCTACGAGTACGAAAGTTGTTCATTCTAAGGGCCGTAATTCAAAGTCCAAAAATGTCAAAAGCCGTTCTGATTACTCTGAAATTATATTAAAACATGTACACTACATGCCAGTACCTATCTTTCTCACATCCCCACAAATATAATAAAAATAATATTATCCCTGTTAAGAAACTGTTGGGCTCGGGCCTCCTCTCAAACTGAGAGGATTAAGGCCATAGTTCAGAAGGCTAGAAACTCAGGCATGCAGGTTTCCTCACGATGTTTTCCTTCACCGTCACACATATTATAAAATAGTTTAAATACTTTGCAATAAAATAGATTACACTACTTCTTAATGCATACAAATGCTAAAAACTACACTTCTAAAGCTATCCTTCTTTTCAAGATACAAGCGTGCTTAGTTTGAGGCTCAACGCAACATAATGTAAGTCGCTACGTTTTTGTTGGTAATAAATGGTTTTTATTTTATTCACTTTTTAATTGATTCCGTTACAGGGCTATATCAAGATTTTGTTTTAAGCGAGTTTTTTATTTATTTATTCTTTATGCACATGTGTACATAGGCGGACTTAATGCCTGAGGCATTTTCTGCCAGTCTACCTGGAGGTGGTGTGGAAACAACTGTGGTAGGTGCTAAAAATGAGAAAAAAAAGAAGGGAAAACAGCATAATTTTTTAATTACATAAATAGCACATATATATATATATATATATATATATATATATATATATATATATATATATATATATATATATATATATATATGTGTTATTTATTTATATATATATATATATATATATATATACATAAATATAATTTATATACATACATATATATGAAGATTCCGCCAACATGTTATGTAGTAGATAGACCTGCAGATTTTTTTTAAAAGTGAGACGATTGTTAGCCATCCTGAGATCTAGAGGCAATCCATTCCATAGAAGGATAGATTGGATAAAGAAGGAAGAGTGAATGAAATCAGTCCGATGAGAGGGACACTGAAGGAGACGATTATTTGAGGAACGTAGAGGTTTATCATGAGTAGAGCATAGGTACTGAAATTGGGAAGTAAGATAAGCAGGCGAGACAGAAGAATGAAGGATAGAGAATAATGTTGTCAAAGCCCTCAGAGCTCTGCGTTGCCGAATAGGAAACCACTTTAAAAGTGAACGCTTCTCTGACACATGATCGTATTTACGCATATTGAAGACGAATCGAATGCAGTTATTGAGTAACCGGGCTAATTTATTGAGTTGATCTGCATTCAGGTCGAAGTAACAAACATCACCATAGTCGAAAATAGGAAAGATTAAAGACTGCACAAGCATTGCTTTTGTATTAGGTGGGAGAAAATTTTTTAAACGATACAGGTATCGTAACGTTCCAGTAACACGTTGACTAACGGATGTGACTTGGGTCTGCCAGCTAAGCGTGGTGTCGATATGTAACCCAAGATCTTTTACGCTAGAACTTAGGGGGATGACTGACCCATTGAACTCCAGTGCAGGCAGCGTACTAATGTTAATTTTGCTAATAAGCCTAGAGCTCCCCACAAGGATTGCTTGACACTTCTTTGGATTTACCGCGACACCAAATCTGTCGGACCAATTTTTAATTGTCTCAAGATCCCGATTTAATTTGCTGATGATATCACAAATTCGATCAGCACTATCCTGCGAGTATAACTGCAAGTCATGGGCATACAGATGTTAATACATACAGAGTTCAATATTAAATTATGGCTAATATCATGCGTTAATCTTTAGAATGTAAGCATTCAAAGAGTCGAGTGGCCTAGGGTCAATGCTGTTTGTTTCATTTGGGGCAGTGTCGTGGCACGCTCAAAAAAGGCTAAGAAATAAGCTTTGCGTCTCTAAAGATGGGTTCAGGTTAATGTAGCCAATTACAAATGCTAAGCGTAGCGCTTGCAGCACTCTCGTAGTACTATCGTAGCATTGTCGTAGCACTTTAATAACTTTGTTTAAAACATTAAAAAGTGAATCCTAGGGGTGGCCGAAATTTAATTGTTGAATTGACATATACAAATATGAGGTATGGAAGGTAACATTTTATAGAAATACAATCAATCAATCAATCAATCAGCCTATCGTAGTCCACTGCTGGACATAGGCCTCTCCTAACACGCGTCATTGCACACGGTCCTCCGCCTTCCGCATCCAGTCTGTCCCAGCGACCTTTTTGAGGTCGTCGGTCCATCTAGCTGGGGGCCGTCCTACCTTACGCTTACTAAGTCGCGGTCTCCACTCTAGGACACGCTTGCTCCATCGGCCGTCGGTCCTTCTGCAGATGTGACCAGCCCATTGCCACTTTAGCTTACTGAGTCTGCGAGCTATGTCGGTAACTTTGGTTCTTTGTCGGATTACCTCGTTACGAATTTTATCCTTCAAAGAGACGCCGAGCATAGCTCGCTCCATAGCCCGCTGTGCGACTTTGAACTTGTGGACTAGTCCCACTGTGAGTGTCCACGTCTCGGCCCCGTAAGTCATAACAGATAGGACGCATTGGTTAAAGACTTTAGTCTTCAGGCATTGCGGTATAGGCGAAGCGAAAACGTGACGTAGTTTGCCAAATGCTGCCCAACCCAATTGGATCCTGCGGTTGATTTCTTTCTCGAAGTTGTTTCTACCAAATTGGACAACTTGTCCAAGGTAGACATACTCCCGAACAACTTCGAGCATCGAACCATCGATGTAGATCGGTCCCGGCGTGACATGCTCATTAAACATGATCTTGGTTTTATCCAAGTTCATGCCGAGACCGACACCTCGAGAGGCTTCATTTAGGCTATGCAGCATTTCGCTTAACTGTTCCAGTGACTCTGCCACGATGACGATATCATCGGCAAACCGAAAGTGTGAGATGTATTCGCCGTTGATGTTAATGCCCCGCCTAGTCCAGTCCAGCGTCTTGAAGCCGTCTTCGAGTGCATTGGTGAAGAGCTTGGGGGATATTACATCCCCCTGTCTTACCTCTCGATGCAGCTCGATCGGGTTGGTCTTTTGGTCCTGGAGCTCCAGCTCCAGGACCAAAAGACCAACCCGATCGACCGTCCACGGTCATTGTGGCGGTATCATACAGACATCTCAACACCTCGATATAGCGCCAATCGATGCCACATCGCTGCAGAGCATCGAAAACCGCCCAGGTTTCGATGGAGTCGAAGGCTTTCTCGTAGTCCACGAAAGCCATACACAGCGGCTGATTGTACTCTTCGGTCTTCTGTACAATCTGCCGAACATTATGGATGTGGTCTACGGTGCTGTAGCCTTTTCGAAACCCGGCTTGTTCCAGTGGCTGGAACTCGTCAAGTCTTCTGGCGAGGCGGTTTGTGAGTACTCTCGAGAACAACTTGTAGACGTGGCTCAGGAGTGAGATGGGTCTGTAGTTCTTCAGCAAGGTTTTGTCACCTTTTTTGAAGAACAGAACCACCGCACTCCCGCTCCACGCTTGAGGTGTTAAGCCCTGGTAGATGACGGAATTAAAGAGACTCGCTAGCTTTTTCAGGATTGGCGTCCCGCCTGCTCTTAGGAGCTCAGTGGTGATTCCGTCATCGCCTGGCGACTTGTTATTTTTGAGCTGCTCGAGAGCCACTCTGACCTCGTCCTGGTTGACATCAGGGATGTCTTCCGTGTCGTGGCGTGCGAGTGGGGCTCTGTGGTCGTCAGCGCTGGGTCTCGAGGGTTTAGCCATCCGTGATGCGTACAGGTCTTTGTAGAAACTCTCAATTTCCTCGAGTATCTCGAACTTGGAGGTCACGGTTTTGCCATCTGCTGTATTAAGTTTCGTCAGATGGGATTTACCTAGCTGGCGAGCGAAGACTTTGGTGCCTCTATTCTGTTCAATCGCAGCCGCGATGGTGCGGGTGTTCGAGAGTCGAGGGTCTCGAGCGAGAGTTTAGACTCTCTGTTACCGCTTTTGCCGGGAAACACCCTTCGAGACACATCCTGTAGCGTTTTGACCACTGTGTCGGTTTTCTCGTCAACATTGCCTTCGGTTTCCAGCAGGTCGAAACGATTTTGAAGCTCCAGTTGGAACTTTTCGGACCCTAAAGCTATTTGAGGCGCAGTAGGTCTGAGAGTAGAGCCCATCATACGACGTCTTTCGGCCTTGAAGTTTATATTTAGAGCGCCTCGGACAAGTCGGTGATCGCTGCCGGTATTAAACCTGTTGATCACGGAGACGTCTCTAAATATAGACTTCCTGTCAGTCATGATGAAGTCTATCTCGTTCCTCGTCACAGTGTCGGGGCTTCGCCATGTCCACTTTCTATGAGGCTTCTTCTTAAAGAACGAATTCATCAAGAAGAGCCCCTGCGACTCCAGACAGTTGACCAGCATCTGCCCCCTGTGGTTTCGGCGCCCCACGCCGTGGGGTCCGATTATCGTTTCGCCGCGTTCTTGTACTCCCACTTTGGCATTGAAGTCCCCCATAACAACACTGTAGTGAGCCTTGGTGGTGCAATGTAATGCCTTGGCTATGTCTTCATACATGGCTTCGGCTATGTTGTCGCAGTATGTCGAGGTCGGTGCATATACCTGTACCACCTTCAGGGTGTACCTGTTGGTGATTTTAATTATGAGGTACGCTACCCGTGTCGACACACTGCTGACTTCCACAACGTTGTTAGTGAGAGCTTTGTTGACCAGGAAACCGACACCGCCCTGAGAGGGCCGATCACCTTCCCGAAAGTAGAACAGGTGACCTGACTCAAGGGTTATCGTGTCCTCGCCCTGTCTTCGGACTTCGGATAACCCCAATATGTGCCAGTGTATGCGACCTAGTTCTACCTCGAGTTCAGTGAGGTGTTGGTCCAGCCGTAGAGAGCGTCCATGGTACGTAGCCAGGGTCAGGTGTTTTTGGTAGCCTTGTGTCGTAGCCCGGAGATTCTTCGCACCCCCTGCCCCGCTGTTACCGCGACCGCTACCGTGGCAGCGGACAGCGGGACTACCGGGAACTGGGGGCCTTTGGGTTTGGTGTCTTAACATGTTAAGAGGTTTTTGGCCTACTATACCACGCTGGCCAGACAGGTTGGTATAGGGTTTGTTTCAAATTTTCCTTTTCTGGTCGTTGATAGGATGACGTTACTACCTTAAAATTTATACTTATGTAAAATATACACTTGCCGTATGTAGATGCCGCCGCATCTCCCCCAAGTCACAACATATGGGACAAGAATAGCGTCGGGTAGGTACATATTTAAACACCCCCTCACTCGGCGAGAAGAATGGCTGGAACCATTCTAACAAATTGAAACTATTCCCGGACTGGTTAGAGCAAACAACTTTGAGATGACTTCGTTATCTTCAGGAGATAAAAGTCTAGGAATTATTGGATTTTGATATATACATGCTTGTTACGTAGATACTTTCTTTTGTTGCTGGTACACCAGGAAATAGAACAGTTCTTGTTCTTCTGGAGGTGTAAGGTACCATCTAATTATAACTGTAATATTCTTGTCTAATATGTAGGCTTTTGAAATAATTCTGGTAAAAGTATAAGCGTATATAAAAAAATTTATCCTCTCTGCGTACTGCTTTAGTAATATACAAGACTTGTACGAGATGTAGGAATGCATAAAAATATTTATTGCAAATGATATAGTCAATGATATAAATAATTAGCAGTGAAATCCTAGTGGTTAGAAGTCAGAGTTAAGTCAGAGGTCTCGGGTTGAAACTCAGGCAAGCACCTCTGTCTTTTCGAAAGCATGTGCGTATTAAAAATTAATTATAACTTGCTTTAACAGTGAAGGAAAACATTGTGAGAAAACCTGGTAAGCCTAAGAGTTTTTCAAAGGTGTGTGAAGTTCGCCAACCCGCACTGCGCCAGCGTGGTGAACTATGGCCTTAACCCTCTCAGTTTGAGAGGAGGCCCGTTCCCAACGGTGGGACAGTTTCTTAACAGGGCTAATATTATATTATTATATATAGTCAATGAGACGACAGTTGAGAATTTTTGTAGCATGTTTTGTAAAAAATAGTAGTGCCCCAGATCATAAGCCACGTAGCTTACTTTATTTAGGTTTTATAAAAAGGCAAGTAATTTTTTACCTAGTTCAACAGAAAAAAATAAATGGCAACTTAAAAATTAGGTATGACGTGATGTACGAAATTGTATATAGCGTAACGAATTATTGCCTCCACAACTCACATACTTTTAATAACTTAATGAACACTAAAAATAAATTAACGTACTAACTTAGCATAGTAGATAAATTTTATTATCGCTAAGTGAAAATATCCTACAAGTATTTGGTATCTTACTTTCTACAACGAAAAAGTTTCAAATTAGGGGCCTTAAAATAAATCTTGGAATTCGTACCTAATCTGGACTGCCTTTTGATTCGAAGACACGACTTAATAAAAGTATGTATCAAACATTTCTAGAGTTTGAATTGTTCAATTTACATTACACTGTTGGAGTTTAACAGTATGGTGTAGAGCTATATTTAATCAGAGAGAGAACATAATATTATTTTATTAACTAAGAATAATAATATTAGCCCTGTTAAAAGACAGTCCCATTGTTGGGCACAGGCGTCCTCTCAAACGACAGGGTTTAGGCCATAGTCCACCACGCTGGCCCAGTGTGGGTTGGCGAAATTCACACACCTTCGAGAAACTCTTAGGCATGCAGGTTTCTTTAAAATGTCCTCCTATTATCTAATACACTGTCACGCCTATATTCCCCAAGCGGGGGTGGCATAGGTGTACTGAGTACACCCACGTTTCGCCGACTATGTTAGGTCCCATGTAATAGGGGGCGAGCATACCATGTTGTGTACCATATACCGGGCACAACTCTAGACTCCAGACTCGTACTGGGAAGTTTTTCGTTAGAAAAACTACACTTGTCCTACCTAGGATTTGAACCCAGGATCTCGTGATCACAAAGCAATGCGCTTTGCTACTAGACCAATGAGGCTGAGGCAGTTGTATGGCAATATCTAATACCATACAACAAATGTATCAGATGATATCGTTGCAAGGACTAAGCAGTCGGACCACGTGGTCATTGGAAAATAGAGTGGCTAAGAATGCAATGCAAAATGAAGAAATTCTTCTTCTCCTACCGGCTGCTAAACTCAAGTGCGATAGCGGCCCAAAGTGGGTTCTTAAAGTTATGTACATACATGTTGGCAAAGGATTATTCTGTAGCCAAAACATTGTACACAGCGTTGCTGGGGTGTCAATAAACTTATCGTAGGATACCTATTGTAGTGATGACAAGATGTTTAATTAATTTCAAACTGGTATTAAAATTTAAGGAAATAAACATTCTAATTTTTATATTCTAATTTATATATGAAAACTTTTTATATACGAGAAAATTGATAAGTTTGAAAAATTGCGTGTCATCAATAATGTAAATACTCAGATTAAAAATAATCTTGCTGTACATGTCACGCGTCTCCACAGAATCAGCAATTCGTTCATGGGCCAGTGTATACGTTTTTATAAAAAACTTCCCCACGATATTCGAGATTTGCCAATTAATAAATTTAAAACCATAATTAAGGATAAATTATGTAAGAAAGCATATTACAAAATCTCGGATCACATAGAAGATAAGACCGCGTGTGATTGAAGTGCCATATTATTCAGTGTTGTTTTTTATTTTTCTTTTAGAATTACATCAATGTTAAAGCGTAGCGTGTTGTGCCTGACGAGCTTGGGGTATTGCTTCTTTGTAGACCCAATCTGACCAACGTCTTTGGGGTTCTGGTTTGGTCATGCTCACTATAATGTCTTTGCTTGCGGTGGCTGTCAGGCGCGGGGCACTCCCTTCCCTCTAATTGAGTTTGAGTTTGATTTGAAATTTACATCACCTACTAATGTGAAGGTAAAATAATATTTTTTTATAGAAAAACGTAAGCCTACGCTACGAGATGTGTCATGGGTACGTTTATACAATTAAAATTCAAGAACACCCAAATCGAAACAAACATGTGGGTCACACGAAGATTTGACCAGTGCGTGCAGGCATCGTGCAATCCGCGACAATTGTGGGCGGAGCGGCCACTGGACCAAACCGGCGGTATTTATTTGTTAACATAACATTCGTCAACTCAAATATATCATGAAAAGAAAAATCAATAGCTGCTTTTATCTTCTCACAACATCTATTTGTAAATACCCTTCAATATAGACTACTAAGAGTTTAGTGTATATCTTCAGCTAACTTCGGCAAATAAGTCAATGAATCCTCTTTAAATACAAATGGACCGTTTGCGAAAACAATAAGTTTCAAAATGTTAGTGTAATTGCGTTCAGCTCAGAGCTACAATGTCTCCGGAAATTTCTTAATCGTCATTGGACCGGAATGGATGACTAGATAGAGGCTCTTTTGGATCACGCCATACGTTCCGGTCTTGTACTAGTCTATACCATAGTCTAGACCCAGCAGTGGCTAGGTATAGGCTGATTGATGATGATGAAATTGTTGTTATGCTTCTATAAGCATAACAGCAACATCTGTATTCATCGTAGGCGCATACCTACGATGAATACAGATTCGCTACGTGGTATTCGCTACCGTAGTAGGTACAGCAAATAATATTAATTTTATAGGACCTTTTTAAAAACAAGCTTTTACAGTCAAACACACCGAAGATATCTTGCTTAATTGAGAAGTTCCTATTGCATCTTTCTGGCTTCATGATTAGACCCTGGAAATCATTCCGGTCAAAAGTACTCGTCAACTCAAATCCAACCCAGACACGGTTGGGTTATATGGAGTAGTTGGGTGGTTCCATTCCTTTTGATTTCATCATCAGACTCTGAACACCATCTAGTTGTATAATACTTGTCAGTACCAATCTAATATGCCTAAACACGAGGCGGTTACGTTATATATTTAACAATTTCCTGTGGCCACCTTCCGATTCCATCATCAGACCAGCTCCATATTATTGCATTGTCACCGAACTTACATAAGTGCCATGCCAAATTTCAACTCAATCGGATAACCGCAAGTGCTTGGAAAATGGATCACAACCTTTGAACCGGAAAGACAGACAAACATACGAACGTTGCAATTTAAATAAAAGCATGTAATAATAAGTACGGAGTGGTATTCCGCCGGGTATTTGTATAAATTTTTGCGGCTACAGTCTTGAGTCCTTAGATTTACGCAAACATGTATTACATTTGAAATAAAATTATTTTAAGGATTTTACCGTGGTTTATTTTTTATTTTTACGAGCTTCTATTTAACTTGCCATGTTCGTATGTCTGTCTGTCTGCCTGTCTCTTTCCGGTTCAAATCTTGTGATTCATTTTTCAGGCACTTGCGGGTATCCAATTGAGCTGAAAATTGGCATACATATGTAAGTCCAAAGACAATGCAATAATAAGGTACCACGGAGCTGATCTGATGATGGAGTTGGAAGGTGGCCATAGAAACATGTGAACTATACAACGTTAATCCCTCGTGTTCAGGCTCGTTAGATTGGTATTGAGAAGTACTATAAAACCAGATAGTATTTAGGGTCTGAAGATGAAGCCAAAAGGTGCCAATGCCGCCAAGTGCCAGCCAATGGAACCCAACAAGTACTCAATATAACCCTGCCGTGTTTGGGTTCGTTGAATTTGTCTTGACGAGTTCTTTACACCCGGATGGTGTCCAAGGTCTGATGATGGAGTCGGAGGGTGGCCAACGGTACTTCCTAAGTACTCAACATAACCCCGTCGTGTCAGGGTTCATTGGATTTGTCCTGAAAAGTTCTGAAGACCCGAATGATGTCCAGGGTCTGATAATGGAGCCGGAAGGTGACCAACGGAACTACCTAACTATTCAATATAATCCCGCCGTATTTGGGCTCATTTGATTTGTCTTGACAAGTTCTGAAGACCTGGATGATGTCCAGGGTCTGATGATGGAGCCGGAGCTAGCCAAGTATCAACATAAACCCGCTGCGTTTGGGTTCGTTGGATTTATCTTGACGAGTTCTGTAGACCCGGATGGTGTCCTGGGGTCTGATGATGGAGCCGGAGGGTGGCCAACGGAACTACCCAAGTACTCAACACCATCCTGCCGTGTTTGGGCTCATTAGATTTGTCTTGACGAGTTCTGAAAACCTGGATGATGTCCAGTTCTGATGATGGAGCCGGAAGGTGGCCAACGGAACTACCAAAATACTCAATATAATTCCTCCGTGTTTGGGCTCATTTGATTTGTTTTGATGAGACGTAAAGACCCGGACGATATCCAGGGTCCGATGATGGAGTCAGAGGGTGGCCACCGGAACTACCCAAGTACTCCTCATAAACCTGCCGTTTGAGATCGTTAGATTTTTCTTGACGAGTTCTGTGGACTCAGATGATGTTCATGGTCTCATGATGGAACCGGAGAGTGGCCAACGGAACTATCCAACTACTTAATATAACTTCGACGTGTTGGAGCTCGTTTCATTTGTCTTGACAAGTACTTGTCGGTCTCCGTTGTGTTTATGTTATAAAAGCTTGTATTTAAAACGATTTTTTGAAATTTAAAGTTTATTTTCCCGATGTTTTGAATGCTTTGCAGCGTCCATGGTCCCGGGAGGGACTGAAGTGTTTGAACGTTGGGAACTCAAAAATCAAAAATAAACCGCGTTAATATCCGAGAAATAGTTTTATTTTTGGCCTTTATTCTATTGCGAAAAGAGGTATAAGGAGTAACATATTCTATAGGTTTATTTATCTACAAATTCAATTTGTACCTGCATATTTTCTCTACAAATTAACAATAAAGATACAACATATTCTATTCAGGCAATTAGGAGAGAAACAGCCTCGTGAGTTATTTTGCACGTTCCCTCTATTGGTTCAGCACTCGAGTCCGAACGAAGGGCTCTTTAGACCCCTCGTGTCCGGTTGCGTTTACCTAGACGGCGCCGAACGTTGGGATAAGACACCTTCTGTGAGGCTGAGGCTGCGAGATCGAGAGTAACTACCGTAGTATAATGGTTTTAGATAGGTGGCAATAATTATAAAACGGATAGTGTGAAAAGTTGTCTTTTAAAAGCTTTTATTTAACTTGCAATGTTCGTATGTCTGTCGGTCTTTCCGGTTCAAATCTTGTGATCCATTTTTCAAGCAGTTACAGGAATCCGATGGAGCTGAAATTTGGTACACGTATGTAAAGTCGGTGACAATCCAATAATATGGTACCATGCAGCTGGTCTGATGCTGGAGTCGGAAGGTGGCTATAGGAACTTGTGAGCCATACAATGTAACCCCCTCGTGTTTAGGCTTATTAGATTGGAATTGACAAGTACTATACAATCAGATAGTGTTTAAGGTGTGATGATGAACCCGAAAGGTGGCCAGTGGAACCACCCAACTACTCAATATAACCCCGCCGCGTTTGGGCTTGCTGGATTTGTCTTGACGAGTACTATAGACTCAGATGGTGTCCAAAGTCTGATGACGGAGCCGGAAGGAAGCCATAGGAACGCCTCAACTAAGCAAAATATCGTCGTTATCTTTTTGCTATAAAAACTTGTTTTTAGATAGGTTCGCAAATTAACGAATATGTGCTGGCTCACCAATCTTTTAATAAGTAGCTCAGCAATAAGTATGATCGTCATTTGCGAATAGTTTACTAGTTACACTATTTACCAGTTACCACTCCAGTGGTCGGGCGGATGACAATATTTATGCAGACATCAAATAATAAAGGTTTCGTCACATAGCGGACGCAGCGCGGCGGGAGCGCGACGGTGGCGCGGATTGGGGAGTTGTAATGTACTTCTGTACGGGAGACGCCACATAGCGCAACCCCGTTTGGCGCGACCAAACCTTTATCATTTTGTTTTGTTGTTTACGTTGATGACGCCCACAATATAAAACCTTAATGTGTGTGTATTGCATCATCTCAGGAAAGGGTATATCCTAAAGTGAGATAGTTTTATCAGCAGAGGCTTAACTCTGCTGTTGCTATTTACATAAAATGTAGTATATTGACATTAAAGTTGTTGATTTTAGACAGATTGGGTAATCTTATAACTAAATGGTGTCACAATGGGTTTCCATAAGCATACTT
The DNA here is from genome assembly GCA_905147815.2 of Phalera bucephala. NCBI lineage: Eukaryota > Metazoa > Arthropoda > Insecta > Lepidoptera > Notodontidae > Phalera > Phalera bucephala. Next base: position 12,290,064 of record LR990630.1, on the reverse strand, counting down.
ACTAATAAATCTTGTTATTTGGTAATCCGTCATTGTTTTGACCGTATTTTTTTTGGCAACTTAAATGCTATGATCGTCTTTTTCACACAATCAAGCGTAATCATTTAATAATACTAATAATGTAATAGAGTACCAACTTTTGGCACAATATCTATTAAATGGTTATTGCAGCCTGTAATAATGACAAATTCCGTAAAAATAGCAGAGTTGAAGCCCAGGACTGCATCTTTGCTCATCAGCATCCATCCATAACTCAGGTCATCCGCGCGGCCGATTAGGTAAATATTTTTTTATTATTAGTAAATATGGCTAAAATAAATAAATTTAATAATTTTATTTATACTTATATGCCATTTTTTGTATTTTGATAATGTTTTTATAAAAAGTGACATAGTTCGCATTTTTGTTAAATAATAGCCCGTGGACGTTAACGAAATAAAAAAAAGCGTATATTTTCGCAAATATAGCAAAAACGTTGTTTTTGATCACTTTGAATACATCTGTGATATAAAATTTTGTGACATTCTTGAATTATTGCTATCATTTTAGTTATATCCGGGTTCCTAATACTAAGATGTGATTTTCACAGCGAAATTAGTGAATTTCACTTGAAGGTTCCTAACTGTTACAAAAGAGTTTGTATATGATTTGTGTTCTATTACTAGTTGAAGATATGTTAAACTTTAATATTAATAAAGTCTTTATGTAAATAACATGTTTTGTTTGCCTTTAATTTTGATCTATATGTGGATTACAAGTGTCCTCCGCGCGACTACTCTGGTTATGTTACGAAACCCGAACACTGTAGGATTAATAGTTCACCAATGTCCCTTAGTTTAAACTAAATAAAAATAAACATAGGTCCAAACATCGCAGATTAACATTTACAAACTTCAAACAAATTATGCTAATTTTCGGTCTAGTTCTAAAAGTAAAATTTACATACAACTGTATTTTCTTAGGGTTTGATCCTAGTATATCCTTAGTATATTTACGGAAACATGCCCAGCTTAACTTTCTTAACCCTCGGGAGCCTGTTTAGATATGTTTAGCCTCTCTCTCGTTATTCCTATTACCGTCGAGCTAAGTTGTTAGTAGAGTTTGGATTAGTTTGGCGGTCACACGTATTATATAGGCCTCAGAGGGTATATACGTACAATTTGAGATTGTAGTATTTTTGTCGAGAAAGCGTGCTGTTATCTTAAGCTTTTTAAACTCAAATAATTTATGTTATATAAGCTATGCGGGCTAAAAAAAGCAGTAATAGCCTAGTGGTTAGACCGTTGGACTGCAAAGTCAAAGGTCTCGGGTTCAAACCCAGGCACGCACCTCTGTCTTTTCGAAAGCATGTGCGTATTAAAAATTAATTATTACTTGCTTTAACGGTGAAGGAAAACATCGTGAGGAAACCTGCATGCCTAAGAGTTTCTCGAAGGCGTGTGAAGTTCCCCAACCCGCACTGGGCCAGCGTGGTGGACTATGGCCTAAACCCTCTCAGTTTGACAGGAGGCCCGTGCCCAACAGTGGGACAATTTCTTAACAGGGCTAATATTAAGCTATGAGGGGCCGCTTACAAATAGTCAATTTACATTTTTTTAAATCTAATTTAACTACTAATCTACCACCGGATCGGAGCGGGGCCTCCACTGAGAAGATCCGGCGAAGAAACTCAGCGAGCTTGTCATATTTATTTACTTCTCTTTTTTTTCTTTTTATTTCAATCATATATCATATGGTGTGGATACAATGTTTAGGTTACAATTAAATAGTTTACGATTTAGCTCCAGTATGATGTCTTACGATCGAGATATGAAGCTAGTGATGTTATCTGTACAGAGTGTCCAAAGGATTGCAGAAGAACCAGTTCCCACAAGCAGCACTAAATTTATTACCTTGATGAGTTTTTAAATTTATTAATTGGTAAATCTCGAATATCGTGGAGCAGTTAGTTATAAGCGTATACACTGGCCTATGAAAGAATTGTTAATTCAGTGGAGATGCGTCACATGTACAGCAAGAATATTTTTACTCCGAGTATTTACATTGTGGATATCAATCAATTTTTAAAATCTGCCAATATTCTTTCTATTTGCATAAATGAATTTGGAAATAACGGGTAGAATGTTTATTTCCTTAAACTTCTCTTTGAGAGCTTCTTTAGGAGCTAGATTGCAGATGGCTCTATTAGCCTTTTTCTGCGGCATGAATATGGTATTAGGGTTTGCAGAGCACTCCCAAAGCAAGATTCCATAGGACATAATACTATAAAAATAACTGAAATAAACGATTCTAGCCCTTTCAACATCGTTTAGGAGTCTAATTCGTTTAACAATTCATAAGCTTCCGATTTTAACTTTCCCGATAGTTTTGAAATATGTTCGCCCGAATGTTATTTGTCTACGGTAATACCTAAAAACGGAGTTGATTCAGTAAGATCGTGACCTTCTCCAGTTCATCGATCCATTTAGTAGGGTGCATTTTTAAACTTGAAAATCGCATACACAACCCGACCGAAAAATATATTTGTATGTCAAAAATATATTTATTCCTGTGTCGTGTGTGTGTTTACAAATTTCACATACACAAATACCCAGACCGGAACAAATTATTGTGGATCACACAAAGATTTGTTCTCAGCTCTGTGTACTGTTTTCACGTACAAGGTACAACAAGCGGGAAAAGTCTTGTTCAATTCTATTGCCCCGGGCACCACAGGGGACGGGACAAACTTTACCACAAACTAATACACTATTCTAAAGTGAAAACAAAGATTCAAGTAATTCCAAACTCTTTGTTTTCTTGCTGAAATATAAGGGTGCGTCTTTATTACACGGAGCGCTTACACACCGCAACTTCGTGCTGCATGTTGGAATGTATTTTGATTGTTTACGTTTTCAATCGAGCATGAATTATTTTAACGTCATGTCACAATATCGAGAGAGAGTAACAATATTGCTAATGTTAGTTTATAGTTTAGCAGATTAAGATAAACAAACAACACCTTTCTTTCTATTTTGCAGAGCATTTTATGTATATTATTAGTATATATCATACTAGTACAAGAAAGTTGCACTCAAGGAACTATATACGTATTTTTTTTCTTCTAGTTTTATTTAATAGCAGTGCAAAAAAATTTGTACTTTTGAATGTCGTAGTTGCCTTTAAATGTGATGGTATTTTTGTACTTGAAGCTTGTATGTAACGTTATGTGATTCTTGTCGTTTAAGCGATCCAAATACAAACAAAATGACGTTACTTGACACAATGAACTATTTCTATGTCGTAACTACATTTACGAGCGTGAATTTTATATGCACAAATACCCAGACCAAAATTTTGAGGGTGATAAAAAGATTTGTTTTCTGCATGGATAGAATTTGCGAATATTAGATCAGTGTACCGACCGGCCTACGCTTAGGCCAAGTAGTCGCTCGCCATCGTCGCAAGCTGTGATAACTCCGCATTATAGGTACGTACCTCAAATTTTGTATCTGCCTGCATCATGAGTTTAAGACGAAGTTATTAAATTCTGTCGGTGTATTCGCTATGATGTAAAGTTGTGTTCGCGCTCTGAATAATAACACCGGTAATGTGGTATTCGGATAGTTTACAAAGTTGTTACGGATGTCTGCGGATTGCTTATAAAGATTTCTGTACGATTATGAGCATTAATTTACTCGTTCAGACACACGCCAATAGTATAAATATAGTACGAATGTATTTGTCTTGTACGTATACCTGTAACAGGCATGCACAGCACTTACTATTCGAAAAAAATACAGAACTTGGTAAAATTACAGGAATTGTATAACTTCATAAACAGGTTAAACATGAACTAGATTAAGCATATAAGCAAGCAGTTTAGTAATTTGTCATAGTAATGACGTGATTATACGAGGTGTATCGTAAATAACGCAAGACATTAAACACCCCGATTAGTTGATTGCTTTACAAATTCAGTACGAAAACCAAATTTCCACATTTAAAGTTTTTTTACCCCTTTTTTTAAGCATTTTTATACCACAGTTAAAAATGAAACTTGTATGTATATGTATCCGAATTGAGAAATAGGTGGTAGAAATGCATTTCAAACCTCCAATACGGAGGTTTGAAATGCTTTGAATAAGGAATTGATTTTGTTTGTTTATAGCGCACTGAAAGAGTACTGCTGCATTAAATTTTCACAATTCAGTTACCGATTTAGAACAAACTGCTTTCAGGTCTTGTCTTTATTATGTTACACCTTGTACAGACATGTGTTATTGTTGGTTAAGTGGCGTATAGTGCTGTTGGCAATTGCGAGGTCTTGGGTTCGAATCATAGGTCGCACAAACTGTTTATCGGAAAAAAATAGTAGCAATTTGGAGTTTGAAATTGTGCCCGGCATAATGGAATTGACTTACCCTCTACTACTATGAATAATTAGGTAAACTGTGTACTCTTTGACTGCAAAGGATCTAACGTGATTATATATATATATATATATATATATATATATATATATATACAAACTGGGGTTGTTAGGGAGGTGTTTTTTCAAGGAAACTTTATCCTTCGTAAAATCGTCTACACCCTGTCTCATTTTGACGATAAGGAAGTAATTAAGCAATGAACTCTCTAATAACAATAATAAACATACCGTCACGGATATATTCCTTAAGCGGATTGGCAGGGGTGTATTGTATATTGACCTTATACCGGGCACAATCTCAGACTCCAGGCCTATAATCTTTTGATACAAAACATCCTCGGTGATCAAAAAAGGTCGGTAATGACACAGTGCACTAGTCCATTGTTCAAAAAAGCTATTAAATTAGACTATGTTGAAAAGGATATTATAAAATTTCGGAACATATCGACAATAACACTGATACTATCTTACCATGACCAAATAGACCGAGTCTTATCTGAAGGACAAGTCAAGAGTCTCCGTAACCGGCAAGCGTTTATGAAACAAACTATGAGAGTGGAGGAAGCCAGAGAGGTATGTAACGAAAGAACCTGTTGGAACTCTGTATTTTGCCTACCCCGCAAGGGATCTGGTGTGATGATATAGATAGATAGATAGATAATACTGATTGGGTTTCAGCAGTTCCTCATTCAGAAATTCCTAATTACACACAATTAAGTTAAAAGACTAGTCCGCTGAGTTTCTCGCCGGATCTTTTCAGTGTGATGCCTCGTTCCGATCCGGTGGTAGTTGTAAAAATGTAATATTTTTGACGTTTGCAAGCACTTTTGTTGGCTTATACAAATAAATAAAATACATTGAAAAGGTAATTTGATGCTGTATTCGAAATTGGCCACGTTTTAATTCCAACGAGGAAATTACGAATACTATCGCCAAATTGTCTGCGTGTAAATATAAAATGGAATGCGATTTCAGTCTTAATTAGGTCCGAATTACATTTCACAATGTAGTGTATGTAGAAACAATATTTTCTACTTTCGACAAGTCAAGAGTCTCCGTAACCGGCAAGCGTTTATGAAACAAACTATGAGAGTGGAGGAAGCCAGAGAGGTATGTAACGAAAGAACCTGTTGGAACTCTGTATTCTGCCTACTCCGCAAGGGATCTGGCGTGATGGTATTCATAAAATAAATGTCTATAGATACGAGTGTAACTGCAGTATTTTTTGCTGAATTCAGTAGCCTCTTACGTTCCCCTTTTAATCCAGCTTCCGGTAATCTATGATTTTATTCCAGAGAAATAGCCCAAAAAAGGTAATGGTTTTGCGCACTCTAAATAGTCTATTTAAATAGTTTTTCAAAGATATATTTTACGTAAAAACACAGCTGCATGGTTGCGTTAAAGTTAGGCGTTAATTTGTTGCATATATATTAATGTGCAGATATTCGTAAAAACAGCAATTAAATTTTCTTTATATATAATTTAATGGTACGAAGAAACATTGAAGAATGATAGTTAACATTTATAGTTAGGTTAATTTATTAAGGTCGGATTATTATGTCTACAAAAAAGGAAAATTAAAAATAATTGAGAACATTAATTTAAATTTAAATTCCTTCCTTGCAAATACATTCGATTCCCGTCAAGTTACCATAAACGATTCGAAATGGACGTCCGCCAAAATGCGGACTCTCGCTTTCATGAACTATAAGGAATTTGCACTTTAATTTAGTTACATAACAGCGCTTTATGTCTGATATAAAATATTATAAAATTGTGCAAGGGCTGTTTATTAAAAAAAAGAAACCACAAATAATATATCTATCTATATCATCCCTTGATCCCTTGCGGGGTAGACAGAGAGCGCAAAGTTCCCCTCCTATCAGCCGCTACCGCCGTCCGCGGTATGTTCTTACCGACCCTCCCTTACATCCCTTCTTTTGGACACAGTTACTGCACAGAAGATCAGACACAGACCTCGCCGGCGAGGTCGAAGAATCCCTTGCCCGCCGGTCGGTGCAGAGCACCACGGCGCAACACCTATTATACGCCCTCCCGCATATCGACTGCCCAAGCCGAGGCCGTTCCTCCTTGAGGCGCCCTTGCTAGTTGCCCCCTTGCCTTTCTGGTTCGAGCGTTGTGGTTGCACGCTCTCCCCCTTTTGTCCAGTGAAGCTGTAAAGGCTCCGTGGCCAACAGCGAAGATCATTCACACACACACACACACACACACACAGCACAAAGTTTCAACAGGTTCTTTCACCTACACGAAGAATAGACCAGGTGAAACTACAGGATCCATTAAAATGTATTAGTTTTCCTTATAGGATCTATCTAGTATTAATGTAATAGTACCGTACAAGGTAATAATTATTAACGCAAGATCTGAAAGTATTTTTTTCTGTTTTAATTTAGGTATTTTTGATCGGCAACTAAATCAGTTGTAACTAGTTTAATTGAATAATAAATGGCCTTATCTTATATAGAAGTGTGAAATTACATGCTAAGTCAATTAATGCTTACTTACATTTTATCTAAGTACAAAGTAGTATTACATTATATTAAAATAAAGACTTAGATAAAATAAAAATATATAAAGGTATATCAAAAGGAACTAATAAGCTTGAATTAAGATGTCGTCGTACAATTGCCTGAAGGCTTCGCTATTACTTTAAGGCGGGCTGGTATTTATTTTAGGTAATAAAAAGTAATACAGAGAAAATAACTGAATTTCTTTAACAATAATGCTCATAGGGTTCCGTAGATAATTTGGATAGGTATCAAAGTTCTTTAGAAAATGGTAATTCTATTTATCTATCTTTATTATCATGCCAGATCCCTTACAGGCAGAGAGTACAGAGTACAAAAAGATTCCAAATAGGTAGTTAACTCTAAAAAATCGGAACCTTGGCCGTATTGGTTTCGTAAAGTAATAATCAAATTTGGATGGCTGAGGTCGTGTTATTTAGATTACACGTTATATATGACTTTGAGACTCTGAGTATATTAGTCTTTAATGTATTTCCAAAATGCAATAGCCTATGGCGTTACGTAGAGATTCTCCTTAAATAGCCGATTTTGCGAGATCCATAAAAGAAAAGAGATCCGCCCTTGTACTGCTCGGTAACTGCGAAAGTTTTAGTATTAGCTTAATCTATCTTAGAATATTGTTAAAAGTACTAACAACTCTATTCAAAACTCGAATGTAATGAAGCGTACTTGAAACCCTCAAACCGAAAGCTAACCATGAATATGTTGACGTTAGTATGACGCTAGCGAGTTGATATGCCATCCTTGTCACACTCCAAATTTAATAAATAAACATGAACAAGACAGCACGATTACTCGCTACCGTCACGCTAACGACACAGTGTTTGTGTTAAGACCTCAGGGGGTTAAGCACAAACCATTTCAAGTTATCATAACGTAGTCGAGAAAGCGAGCTGTCACGTTTATCTATATTTGGTAAAGTTGTAGTGTGAACAGGATAGCATGTCAATTCGATAGCATAACGCTAATGTCAATCGGTCCGAACTAAGCCCTTAGAGCTTGCAGCATTAAGAATGTAAATCCTTATTGATCGGAATCGACGCCCAACTTTGAGGACCGTACTTTGGAACAAATAAAAAAGTTATAGTGAAACGGTTTGCGGTTAATGTTTGTTCGAAGAATGGAGAAGTGTAATTGAATCCCTGGGTATTAGGATAAAATGTGTTATATGGTAGTATTATATTACCAAAGAACCTCATGGGACTCTACGCTGTATGCGTACTGCAAGAGATCTGGCGCGATGATATTTAAAAATAAAATAAATAATTTAGCCCTGTAAAGAAACTATCCCACTGTTAGGCACGGGCCTCCTCTCAAATTAAGAGGGTTTAGGCCACGACGCTGGCCCAGTGCGGGTTAGCGAACTTTAAACACCTTCGAGAAACTCTTAGGCATGCAGGTTTCCTCACGATGTTTTCCTTCACCGTTAAAGCAAGTGATAATTAATTTTTGATACGCACATGCTTTCGAAAAGACAGAGGTGCTTGCCTGTGTTTGATTCCGAGACCTCTGACTTCGCTGTCCAACGGTCTAACCACTAGGCTATCACTGCGTTTTTGTTTGATGATTGATGCGTGATGATATAGATGATGATGATAAAAATTATTATCAAAAACATCGTCACACTGATATTTCCCAAGCGGGGGTGGGGGAGATGAACTCTGTGTGTGGTGTGTATTTTGTAAATAAAATTGGAATTAATAATTGGAGTTATTAACTAGTTACTGGCCGCATTGACTTCGTCCGTGTTGACTTTAGACAGGAACCATAAGTAAAAAAAGTAAAAAAGTATCATATGTGCTAATCCAGGTAATAAACTATCTGTGAGCCAACTTTCAACCAAATCGGTTTACCCGTTTTTGCGTGATTGAGTAACAAACATCCAAACATACAAACATCTAAACATCGAAACATCCAAACATCTAAACATCTGAACTTACAAACTCTCACATTTATAATATTAGTAGGATAGTAGGCTTAAAACACACTTGGCTGCTTTGTCATAGCGTTTTAAGGCAATTTCGCGTGTTTACTATTCCTGATATGTTTTCCAAGTGGGGTTGGCAGTGGTCTGCTTGTTTCAGTGGTTAAGAATTTAAGCCGCACCGCCATCTGGATCGAGTAGTCGCGGGTTTGATACCCGCACAGGACAAGTTTTCAAGGGAAAGATATATAGATAGCATACTCTTCCTATTTAAAATAATGATTTAAAACCACTTGTTTTTAATTCAAATAGAAACTGTATTCATAATAAAAGTTACGAAGAACACGCTTATTAGCAAAGATGTGTTTTCCAATTTCTGTATGAATATGAAACTAGAAAACTCGACGGAGAAAAACTTTTAAATCCTTTTAATATTACTTACCATCTTTACTGTGCAGAGCAGCAGTGATAGCCTAGTGGTTAGACCGTTGGACTGCAAAGTCAGAGGTCTCGGGTTCAAACCCAGGCACGCACCTCTGTCTTTAATAAAGCATATGCGTATTAAAAATTAATTAACACTTGCTTTAACGGTAAAGGAAACCATCGTGAGGAAACCTGATTGCCTAAGAGTTTCTCGAGATGTGTGAAGTTCGCAACCCGCACTGTGCCAGCATGGTGGACTATGGACTTAACCGTCTTAGTTTGAGAGAAGGCCCGTGCCCAACGGTGGGACAGTGTCTTAACAGGGCTAATATTATTATTAGTGTAATTGTTTACCCTGAGGCGCTCGTAGCGCTGTACGACTGCGGTGTTCTCACCGATTACCAAGGTTAAGCAGCGTTCGACTCGGTCGGTCCGAGATGGGTGACCGTTTGTGGCATTTTCATATTCGAGCGTCTCCGTGCTGCAGAAGGCACGAGAAGCCGTTGGTCCTGGCTACCACCTAATGTGGTAGTCGTTAAGCCGAGTTGGAAGCCTTAAAAAGCGGCTTGATAAGTAAGGCACGCACCTCTGTGTTTTCGAAGGCATGTGCGTATTAAAAGCAATTTAGCCGATGATGTTAGGTCCCATAGTATAGGGGGTGAGCCTATTGCCATTTTATTGGGCACAATACGAGACTCGGAGCGATACTGATTTTTTTATCGAAAATTACATTTTGTCTTACCTAGAATTTGAATCAAGGCCCTTGTGATCGCTCCACGCAGAATTTGCCACTACACCAATGAGGCACTACTAAATAATATTTCTTATTGAGGACAACGGCTGCGTCCAGTGGTTAAGAACGGGGGTCGCTCCAATCAAATGCTATTACAATAGCTTATTACCGTCGGAAGTCATGGTAACCTTTTCAGATTGTTCATCTCTTATATTGAAAATCGATCTCAGGCAGTGTGGTAAATGGTTTTTCTTCAGTCTGGAGAAACGTCCCTTAGTTATTCCCCAGGGCTCCTTATTAGGGCCTTTGCTTTTTAACATCTTTATTAATGATATAAGTTAATGTTTCAAAAATTGTAATTTCCTCGTTTAAGCCGACGATATGAAAATATACAAAACTCCGTTGACTGTCGACTTCTTCAACAAGATTTATTTTAATTTTAACAATACTGCCGCTTAAGCAAAATAAATCTTAATTTCGACACGTTATATATTTTTATTATTTACTATTTCGAAAGTGGAAGGATGTAGGTATCGAGGAAGATCTAGGCTATTTTACCATAACCAAATAGACCGTGTCTTATCTGAAGGGCAAGTCAAGAGTCAGTCAGTCAGTAACCGGCAAGCGTATAAAAGACGAACTATGAGAGTGAAGGAAGCTCGAGAGGTATGTAAGGAAAGAACCTGTTGTAACTCTGTACTCTCTGCCTATCTCGCAAGAGATCTGACGTGATGATATAGATTAATAGATTATTTAATACTTCTTATTTAGGACAATGGCTTCGGCCAATGGCTAAGAGCGGGGGCGGCTCCGATCACCGGATTGAGTAGTCTGATTCGCGACCCCTTAATCCTGAAACCGGAGCGGTCCCCGTTCGGTAAAATCTTTGTGTGTGACAAATGTTTGTTTTAATCTGGGTATTTATGTTTTTTATTAAACGTAGATCCACACTAGAATTTATTCGTGTCGTGGGTGCGTTTACAAACATGAAAATTCACATACACAAATACCCAGACCGAAACAAATAATTGTGGGCACACATAGATCTGGCCCGTGCTGGAATCGAACCCACGACTATAAGATACAGTGGGCGAAGCGGCTCAAGCTCTTAACCACTGCGCTAAATCGACTGTCCGTTGTCGTATTAATATCATGTTTGTAAACGCATACACGACACAGTAGTAACTCCAAGTGATATTTATTATATATATATTATATGAAAGGATGCCAGAAGAAAGAATGACAAAACAGATATACAATGCGAAAGTGGAAGGATGTAGGTGCCGGGGAAGACCTAGACTATCTTACCATGACCAAATAGACCGTGTCTTAGCTGAAGGGCAAGTCAAGAGTCTCCGTAACCGGCGAGTGTGTATGAGACGAACTATGACAGTGCAGGAAGCCAGAGAGGTATGTAAGGAAAGAACCTGTTGGAACTCTGTACTCTCTGCCTACCCCGCGAGGGAGCTGGCATGATGATATAGATAGATATATTATTATAAATAAACTCATACTGAGTTTATTATAACATATGCCTTTTCGGATTTTATTTGTATGGTATGGATGCAATGATATCACTATGCTAATTCAGAAGTTTACACATTTTAGGGACCGGAGAGTTTGCGCCAAATTTAGTTCGCCTGAGGGGCGGTATAAGTGGAGTTATGGGTTTTCTCGCAGGTCTTCGGGGTACTTTATATCTATATATGATGGTGATGATAAGGGTCAATGTTTTTTATAAATAAAACATGTACCTCAATAGAAAATCAACAAAATAACAATACAATATTAAAAGCTTAAGGTTAGCAGCATTCAATCCGAACAATTGAATCTCCACAGCCGAGGAAACCTCACTCGTTATACATTGATGGATTTCAATTTGTTTGCTGCTTATTTGTTACAAAATACAATATACTGTATATATTGGTGTATAGCAGCGATAGCCTAGTGGGTAGACCGTTGGACTGCAAAGTCAGAGGTCTCGGGTTCCAACCCAAGCACACACCTCTGTCTTTTAGAAAGCATGTGCGTATTCATCATCATCATCATCAGCCCGTGTCAGTCCACTGCTGGACGTAGGCCTCTCCCATGGCACGCCACTGAGCTCGATCTTCAGTTCTCCTTCTCCAATCCCTGCCTGCTGCCTTACGATTATCGTCGCCCCACCTAGCTACAGGGCGCCCTACACTACGTTTGCCGACACGCGGTCTCCACTCAAGAACCAGTCTGCCCCAACGGCCATCGGTTCTGCGGCATATGTGACCTGCCCACTGCCACTTCAGCTTGCTAATTCGCTGAGCTATGTCGGTAACCTTGGTTCTTTGACGAATAACTTCGTTCCGGATTCGATCCCTAAGAGAAACTCCGAGCATAGATCTTTCCATAGCTCGTTGAGCGACCTTGAACTGGTGGACAAGCCGCACAGTGAGTGGCTACGTTTCGGCTCCGTATGTCATTACAGGTAGGACGCACTGATTAAAAACTTTCGTTTTTAAGCATTGGGGTATGGGCGATAAGAAGACTCGACGGAGTTTCCCAAATGCTGCCCAGCCCAGCTGTATCCGTCTCTTAACTTCTTTGTCGAAGTTGTTTTTACCTAGTTGAAGCACCTGCCCTAGGTATACGTACTCAGAAACAACTTCGAGGGGGGCTCCGTTTACGGCGATCGGTCCCGGGTCAACATGCTTGTTGATCATAACTTTAGTTTTAACTAAGTTCATCCGGAGACCGATTCGCTGTGACGAATTAGCAAGGTTAGTATGACGCTAGCGAGTTGATATGCCATCCTTGTCACACTCCAAATTTAATAAATAAACATGAACAAGACAGCACGATTACTCGCTACCGTCACGCTAACGACACAGTGTTTGTGTTAAGACCTCAGGGGGTTAAGCACAAACCATTTCAAGTTATCATAACGTAGTCGAGAAAGCGAGCTGTCACGTTTATCTATATTTGGTAAAGTTGTAGTGTGAACAGGATAGCATGTCAATTCGATAGCATAACGCTAATGTCAATCGGTCCGAACTAAGCCCTTAGAGCTTGCAGCATTAAGAATGTAAATCCTTATTGATCGGAATCGACGCCCAACTTTGAGGACCGTACTTTGGAACAAATAAAAAAGTTATAGTGAAACGGTTTGCGGTTAATGTTTGTTCGAAGAATGGAGAAGTGTAATTGAATCCCTGGGTATTAGGATAAAATGTGTTATATGGTAGTATTATATTACCAAAGAACCTCATGGGACTCTACGCTGTATGCGTACTGCAAGAGATCTGGCGCGATGATATTTAAAAATAAAATAAATAATTTAGCCCTGTAAAGAAACTATCCCACTGTTAGGCACGGGCCTCCTCTCAAATTAAGAGGGTTTAGGCCACGACGCTGGCCCAGTGCGGGTTAGCGAACTTTAAACACCTTCGAGAAACTCTTAGGCATGCAGGTTTCCTCACGATGTTTTCCTTCACCGTTAAAGCAAGTGATAATTAATTTTTGATACGCACATGCTTTCGAAAAGACAGAGGTGCTTGCCTGTGTTTGATTCCGAGACCTCTGACTTCGCTGTCCAACGGTCTAACCACTAGGCTATCACTGCGTTTTTGTTTGATGATTGATGCGTGATGATATAGATGATGATGATAAAAATTATTATCAAAAACATCGTCACACTGATATTTCCCAAGCGGGGGTGGGGGAGATGAACTCTGTGTGTGGTGTGTATTTTGTAAATAAAATTGGAATTAATAATTGGAGTTATTAACTAGTTACTGGCCGCATTGACTTCGTCCGTGTTGACTTTAGACAGGAACCATAAGTAAAAAAAGTAAAAAAGTATCATATGTGCTAATCCAGGTAATAAACTATCTGTGAGCCAACTTTCAACCAAATCGGTTTACCCGTTTTTGCGTGATTGAGTAACAAACATCCAAACATACAAACATCTAAACATCGAAACATCCAAACATCTAAACATCTGAACTTACAAACTCTCACATTTATAATATTAGTAGGATAGTAGGCTTAAAACACACTTGGCTGCTTTGTCATAGCGTTTTAAGGCAATTTCGCGTGTTTACTATTCCTGATATGTTTTCCAAGTGGGGTTGGCAGTGGTCTGCTTGTTTCAGTGGTTAAGAATTTAAGCCGCACCGCCATCTGGATCGAGTAGTCGCGGGTTTGATACCCGCACAGGACAAGTTTTCAAGGGAAAGATATATAGATAGCATACTCTTCCTATTTAAAATAATGATTTAAAACCACTTGTTTTTAATTCAAATAGAAACTGTATTCATAATAAAAGTTACGAAGAACACGCTTATTAGCAAAGATGTGTTTTCCAATTTCTGTATGAATATGAAACTAGAAAACTCGACGGAGAAAAACTTTTAAATCCTTTTAATATTACTTACCATCTTTACTGTGCAGAGCAGCAGTGATAGCCTAGTGGTTAGACCGTTGGACTGCAAAGTCAGAGGTCTCGGGTTCAAACCCAGGCACGCACCTCTGTCTTTAATAAAGCATATGCGTATTAAAAATTAATTAACACTTGCTTTAACGGTAAAGGAAACCATCGTGAGGAAACCTGATTGCCTAAGAGTTTCTCGAGATGTGTGAAGTTCGCAACCCGCACTGTGCCAGCATGGTGGACTATGGACTTAACCGTCTTAGTTTGAGAGAAGGCCCGTGCCCAACGGTGGGACAGTGTCTTAACAGGGCTAATATTATTATTAGTGTAATTGTTTACCCTGAGGCGCTCGTAGCGCTGTACGACTGCGGTGTTCTCACCGATTACCAAGGTTAAGCAGCGTTCGACTCGGTCGGTCCGAGATGGGTGACCGTTTGTGGCATTTTCATATTCGAGCGTCTCCGTGCTGCAGAAGGCACGAGAAGCCGTTGGTCCTGGCTACCACCTAATGTGGTAGTCGTTAAGCCGAGTTGGAAGCCTTAAAAAGCGGCTTGATAAGTAAGGCACGCACCTCTGTGTTTTCGAAGGCATGTGCGTATTAAAAGCAATTTAGCCGATGATGTTAGGTCCCATAGTATAGGGGGTGAGCCTATTGCCATTTTATTGGGCACAATACGAGACTCGGAGCGATACTGATTTTTTTATCGAAAATTACATTTTGTCTTACCTAGAATTTGAATCAAGGCCCTTGTGATCGCTCCACGCAGAATTTGCCACTACACCAATGAGGCACTACTAAATAATATTTCTTATTGAGGACAACGGCTGCGTCCAGTGGTTAAGAACGGGGGTCGCTCCAATCAAATGCTATTACAATAGCTTATTACCGTCGGAAGTCATGGTAACCTTTTCAGATTGTTCATCTCTTATATTGAAAATCGATCTCAGGCAGTGTGGTAAATGGTTTTTCTTCAGTCTGGAGAAACGTCCCTTAGTTATTCCCCAGGGCTCCTTATTAGGGCCTTTGCTTTTTAACATCTTTATTAATGATATAAGTTAATGTTTCAAAAATTGTAATTTCCTCGTTTAAGCCGACGATATGAAAATATACAAAACTCCGTTGACTGTCGACTTCTTCAACAAGATTTATTTTAATTTTAACAATACTGCCGCTTAAGCAAAATAAATCTTAATTTCGACACGTTATATATTTTTATTATTTACTATTTCGAAAGTGGAAGGATGTAGGTATCGAGGAAGATCTAGGCTATTTTACCATAACCAAATAGACCGTGTCTTATCTGAAGGGCAAGTCAAGAGTCAGTCAGTCAGTAACCGGCAAGCGTATAAAAGACGAACTATGAGAGTGAAGGAAGCTCGAGAGGTATGTAAGGAAAGAACCTGTTGTAACTCTGTACTCTCTGCCTATCTCGCAAGAGATCTGACGTGATGATATAGATTAATAGATTATTTAATACTTCTTATTTAGGACAATGGCTTCGGCCAATGGCTAAGAGCGGGGGCGGCTCCGATCACCGGATTGAGTAGTCTGATTCGCGACCCCTTAATCCTGAAACCGGAGCGGTCCCCGTTCGGTAAAATCTTTGTGTGTGACAAATGTTTGTTTTAATCTGGGTATTTATGTTTTTTATTAAACGTAGATCCACACTAGAATTTATTCGTGTCGTGGGTGCGTTTACAAACATGAAAATTCACATACACAAATACCCAGACCGAAACAAATAATTGTGGGCACACATAGATCTGGCCCGTGCTGGAATCGAACCCACGACTATAAGATACAGTGGGCGAAGCGGCTCAAGCTCTTAACCACTGCGCTAAATCGACTGTCCGTTGTCGTATTAATATCATGTTTGTAAACGCATACACGACACAGTAGTAACTCCAAGTGATATTTATTATATATATATTATATGAAAGGATGCCAGAAGAAAGAATGACAAAACAGATATACAATGCGAAAGTGGAAGGATGTAGGTGCCGGGGAAGACCTAGACTATCTTACCATGACCAAATAGACCGTGTCTTAGCTGAAGGGCAAGTCAAGAGTCTCCGTAACCGGCGAGTGTGTATGAGACGAACTATGACAGTGCAGGAAGCCAGAGAGGTATGTAAGGAAAGAACCTGTTGGAACTCTGTACTCTCTGCCTACCCCGCGAGGGAGCTGGCATGATGATATAGATAGATATATTATTATAAATAAACTCATACTGAGTTTATTATAACATATGCCTTTTCGGATTTTATTTGTATGGTATGGATGCAATGATATCACTATGCTAATTCAGAAGTTTACACATTTTAGGGACCGGAGAGTTTGCGCCAAATTTAGTTCGCCTGAGGGGCGGTATAAGTGGAGTTATGGGTTTTCTCGCAGGTCTTCGGGGTACTTTATATCTATATATGATGGTGATGATAAGGGTCAATGTTTTTTATAAATAAAACATGTACCTCAATAGAAAATCAACAAAATAACAATACAATATTAAAAGCTTAAGGTTAGCAGCATTCAATCCGAACAATTGAATCTCCACAGCCGAGGAAACCTCACTCGTTATACATTGATGGATTTCAATTTGTTTGCTGCTTATTTGTTACAAAATACAATATACTGTATATATTGGTGTATAGCAGCGATAGCCTAGTGGGTAGACCGTTGGACTGCAAAGTCAGAGGTCTCGGGTTCCAACCCAAGCACACACCTCTGTCTTTTAGAAAGCATGTGCGTATTCATCATCATCATCATCAGCCCGTGTCAGTCCACTGCTGGACGTAGGCCTCTCCCATGGCACGCCACTGAGCTCGATCTTCAGTTCTCCTTCTCCAATCCCTGCCTGCTGCCTTACGATTATCGTCGCCCCACCTAGCTACAGGGCGCCCTACACTACGTTTGCCGACACGCGGTCTCCACTCAAGAACCAGTCTGCCCCAACGGCCATCGGTTCTGCGGCATATGTGACCTGCCCACTGCCACTTCAGCTTGCTAATTCGCTGAGCTATGTCGGTAACCTTGGTTCTTTGACGAATAACTTCGTTCCGGATTCGATCCCTAAGAGAAACTCCGAGCATAGATCTTTCCATAGCTCGTTGAGCGACCTTGAACTGGTGGACAAGCCGCACAGTGAGTGGCTACGTTTCGGCTCCGTATGTCATTACAGGTAGGACGCACTGATTAAAAACTTTCGTTTTTAAGCATTGGGGTATGGGCGATAAGAAGACTCGACGGAGTTTCCCAAATGCTGCCCAGCCCAGCTGTATCCGTCTCTTAACTTCTTTGTCAAAGTTGTTTTTACCTAGTTGAAGCACCTGCCCTAGGTATACGTACTCAGAAACAACTTCGAGGGGGGCTCCGTTTACGGCGATCGGTCCCGGGTCAACATGCTTGTTGATCATAACTTTAGTTTTAACTAAGTTCATCCGGAGACCGATTCGCTGTGACGAATTAGCAAGGCTATCCAGCATTTGTTGTAGGTCTTGCAACGTTTCAGTAATGATGACGATGTCGTCTGCAAATCGCAGGTGAGAGATGTATACGCCATTTATATTGATGCCGCGACCTTTCCAGTCCAGCGTCTTGAACGTGCGATTGTGCGTATTAATAATTAGTTATCACTTGCTTTAACGGTAAAGGAAAACATCGTGAGGAAATCTGAATGCCTTAGAGTTTCTCGAAGGTCTGTGAAGTTCGCAACCCGCTCTGTGCCAGCATGGGGGACTATGGACTTAACCCTCTTAGTTTGGAGGAGGCCCGAGCCCAACGGTGGGACAGTTTCTTAACAGGGCTAATATTATTATTGGTGTAATTGTTTTCCCTAAAGCGTGGGGGGTACATTTTAACAGACTTCTAAAAAGGGGGAGGTTCTCAATTAGACTGTATATTTTTTTGTATGTATGTTACGCGATCATTCCTCCAATTATGAATCGATTTTGATGATTTGTTTTGCATTGGGCTCAATATAGCTCCAAGGTGGTCCCATTTTAATTTCATCGTTATTGGACCTTGGACTTGAAAAATACACCAGGGTACTCCTTAACGACAAACAAAACGAATTCGTTGATTGAGATTTTATGGGTATTACGTCAATCCTATAGGTACCCTGCCATAGAACTAGTCAGAATATTAACCGACTTCAAAAAAGGAGGAGGTCCACAATTCGTCTGTTTTTTGTAGAACGTCTTAATTTATGAACTGATTTTTCTGTAGAGCGTAGTGGTTGCACGCTCGCCTTTAAGTCCGGTGAAGCTGTAAAGGCCTCGCGGCCAACAGCGTACATCATTCACACACACACACACACGAACTGATTTTTATGATTCTTTTTGCGTTGGGTTTAGTATAGTTTCGAGGTGGTCCCATTTTAATGAAATCGGTATTGAACTTTGGACTTTGAAGATACGGGAAGATAAGATAAGATCAGGGAATTCCTTAACGGCGAACAGTTCGAATGTATAGATTCCGTTATTATGGTTATTATATCAGTCCTGCTGTACAACTCAGCAAAATAATATAATATAGATATATAAATATTAGGAAATAATTCACTTGATTTTTATAGACTATAAGTACGTGATTAAAAAATATTGAAATAAATTAAATTATGTAATTGAGAGAGAGAGTATGATAAATCAGCTTATACACGGAAAAGGCCTTGTCTCACAAATCGAGGTGAGAAAGAATATAGGTCATAGTCCACCACGTGTACCTAGTGCATATTGATGGATGCTGGTTTGTGTCCGCCTGGTATTGGAATTTAGGTTGTCCGTGAAGCTTCTAACTTGGTGACTACTCCATTGTAACGAATAAACATATTTATTTTGCGTTATACGAAGACACACATGGAAATACAACAAAAGGTCACCTATCGCAACAAAAGGTCACTTACCGATTCGAAGCTTGGTTAACCTTAGCGACTGCTAGAACTTTATTAAATAACTAGCAGTTTCCCGCGACTTCGTACCCGGTCGACATCAGCGCCACCTACCGGGTCAATGTTAAATAGTCTATGTTACTTCTGGACAAGGTAGCTTTCTAATGGTGAAAGAATTTTTGAAAGTTCCAGTCCTGGTCCAGGCCCAGTAGTTTTTGAGTTTATACGTTACACACATACACAAATACAAATCTTTCTTCTTTATAATACACCGTCACGCCTATATTCCCCAAGCGGGGGTGGCAGAGGTGTACTGAATACACCCACGTTTCGCCGACGATGTTAGGTCCCATGTAATAGGGGACGAGCCTATTGCCTCTTTATATTATTAGTATAAATATAGATTGTAGAATCAGCCCTTAATCTTATAATTGGCAATTTAAATATTGCTTTTAGTAATTTTATGTATGTGCATATGAAACAAAAATTATAATTATCTACTCACAACCAATGTACCAGATTATAACTTACTAAGTAGAAATACAATTTAATCCCCCACCATAGAGAATTCTCGCGTTTTCAAGAGAGATTACGTAAACCACGAAAACAGATTTGTAAATCCTGACTTGTACGTGCGCATATGTAGCGAGCCACAAAATGGCCGCCGAGATTAAATTTAATTAAAGAACTTGTTTTTTGATATGTACAGTAACTGTACAAAGAGCGTTGATCTTTGATTGAATTATAATATACCTTAATGGGTTTGGTTTAAGGTTTAGTTCTGGAAGGTCTAATCTGCGGTTTACTTCAAGGTAATCTTAAGGTTTATTATCATTACTAAATGCAGCTGAGGCGTTCGTAGCGCTGTGCGACCGCGGTGTTTTTAGCGATCACTAAGGTTAAGCAGCGTTCGGCTCGGTCAGTCTGAGATGGGTGTCCGTATGTGGCATTTTTATATTCGAGCGTCGCCGTCTACTTCAGAAGACATATTAAGCTATTGATCCTGGTTACTTGTGGTAGTCGTTAAGCCAAACTGGAAGCTTTATAGGTGTTTTGATAAGTTCCATCAGCTAGTGTACAGAAACCTGCCGGAACGTCACTATGCGGCGGAGAGTTCGAGGGACGCGGGACGGGCACGGCTTGGAGCGATGATAGCTACGGCAAAGCACTGCGTCTTTGTCCGTTCGAAGCACACGTTGTACCTAATTCTAGCGAGTTCAAGTTGGAACGTAGTCTTGTTACGTATTTAAATTATTATACAGTCAATTGCTCACTCTTCGTTTATTTATCCTATCAACACCCGTAGGATAATCCTCATCATTTGCAAACCTGCTTTCACCAATCCACACTGGGGCCGCGTGGTGGAATATGACCTTATCCTTCTCACCTCATTTTGAGAAAGAAGCCTTTGCTTAGCAGTGGAACAGCATAGTCTATAATATTATATTGTTCATAATAATATTAGCCCTATTAAGAAACTGTCCCACCGTTGGGCACGGGCCTCCTCTCAAACTGAGAGGGTTTAGGCAATAGTCCACCACGCTGGCCCAGTGAGGATTGGCGAACTTCTCACACCTTCGAGAAACTCTTAGGAATGCAGGTTTTCTCACGATGTTTTCCTTCACCGTTTCCAGCATAGTCTAATTTATTATTATTAATTGCAGGGCTAAAAACAGGTTTATGGCTGTGGAACTTTTTATATTAGCGGTTTATCATCTTGCCTTTATTAGGCTATTTTTCTCAGGACGAAATTATTACAAGGGTGGTCTAGCCAGATCATACTATCATTCGGAACTCTGACCAACTTCCGACTCCTCAGCTTATTGAAGAGCAAATAGGCTGTTGCTGAGCCAGCGAGCCACATCTTCAGCGCCATCGTCACTTTCAACAGGTAAGATAGAGGTGAATTGCTGACCAGTCTTTAATAAAAATATCTAAAATAAATCGATTTCACTATGCACTTTCGATTAAGTACACCCCTAAATCTTCTTTTTTCTTGAGATCCTCTCCATCCAATGGTTGCCTGTGTTTGTGCCATTTGCACGCTAGAACTTGCAAACTCACCATCTATGGCATCATGTGCGAACCGTGATGTTGTATTGGCTCCACGGGGGGCGCTAGCTCGCCTAGTGACTCGATCGCTGAATCAAGTTTGAGAGTGAAACGAAATCAGTCGCAATAAGGCAGAGTTGCGAAAAGACAGTGTGTGGCAAAGGGGCTGTCGCAAGATCTACTATCGACCGAGCGCTTCGGTTCGGTTACAACGGTCACCGCATTTTAAATTTACCCACGTCCCCTCGTGAGACCTTCTTAGCTCGCTTAAACGCTTATGCATAGCCATTGCCCGCTTGCATTGCGTGGAGCCGGGAACTTGATTGATCGGTAAGTGTATATGCTTTGATTGCCGTTTGTTGGTTTATGTATGTGTACGACCCTCCTCTCTGGCATCTTCCATTGTAAGAACCTTTCATTTATTTCGCATCGCATACTCTACAACCACTTCTAGGCTACTCGCATCCGCGCACGCCGCATCCCAATACAGTCCACCCGCATTTCCATCATATTCTTCCACCGCAGTCGCCATAAGTACTGGTCTCATTCGAGCCGGACTTACCAGCGTTTTTTACTCTTCCTTATTAGGTTTAGGTCCTTCATCCTGCATCAACAGCCTGGAAGAGATCATTATTAGTAATAAGGCCGCCCATTGTAACACTACCTTTCAAGTATAATATTGTATCTTTTAATTTCTCTTTTATATTTCTGGTTGGATAATAAAGTGTTATCTATCGAGCTACATCATGCGCACGAATCAATTTCACGTTCCATTGAAATTATTATTATCTCTTAAAAACGCATGAATCGTCCACTGGAATTCACTTTGAAACAACGAAGAGGCCACCTAAATTGTCAAAAACAAACAAGCACACACAGTAATTAGTACGGAAGCAAGTCTTAACCTACCAAGTTTTAATCAAAGAGCACGTTCTTATCAAGTTTGAATATCTAATAAATAAGTTATTTACCTAAACTCAAGAGTCTATCCAGATTGGCATTTTTTGTGATCTTTCCAAAGCATTTGATTGTGTGAAACATGAAACACTGCTGCTTAAATTGGAGCACTATGGTATCCATGGTAAAGCACTTAATCTTTTAAAATCTTACCTAGAGGACAGACAACAGTGTGTTCAAATAAATCAAACTAAATCTCTAGGCTCTTTAGTTAAAATGGGCGTTCCACAGGGATCGATACTGGGTCCGTTCCTATTCTTAGTTTACATAAATGATCTACCTGAAGTAATTAAAAATCGAGCGAAGATAGTGTTATTTGCTGACGATACCTCTTTGATTTTTAAAGTAGGTAGACATGTTAATAACTTTGACGAAGTAAATGACGCTATTCTTCAACTACATAACTGGTTTACATCCAACAATTTAGTGCTCAATAACAAGAAAACTAAATGTATAAGGTTTTCTTTGCCAAATGTAAAAAGTACTGTACATGATATTATACTGAACAATGAGAAACTTGAGTTCATAAATGATACATCTTTTTTAGGGATTACGCTTGACTCCAAGTTACAATGGGGTCCTCATATTGAGAATTTAGGTAAGCGGCTTAGCTCCGCTGCCTATGCCGTAAGGAAGATCAGACAACTAACTGATGTGGACACCGCGAGGATAGTCTATTTTAGCTACTTTCATAGTGTCATGTCTTACGGTATATTATTGTGGGGTAGGGCAGCGGACATTGAGTCTGTTTTTATCTTGCAAAAAAGGGCTATTAGGGCCATCTATAACTTGAGTAGTCGCGACTCTTTAAGAGAACTGTTCAAAGTAGCTAATATCATGACGGTCCCATGTCAATATATCTATGAAAACATTATGTATACTAGAAAAAATTTAGATCTTTTTAATCAGCTAGGTGATAGACATTGCTATAACACACGACATAGAAATAAATTAGACCAACCGCAGTTTCGTCTGTCAAAAATTCACACGTCTTTCATGGGGCACTGTGTTAGATTTTATAACAAAATTCCCATTGACGTCACTAAACTTAGTGAAAATAAGTTCAAAGCTTGTGTAAAACGAACACTTTGTAAGCAAGCTTATTATTCAATAGAAGATTATTTAAAAGATAAAAATGCTTGGATAGATGCTATTCCAGCTTCACTTGAGTCATAACAACCTATTCAACTGTTGTTAGTTAACATTACCTCTCTTCCTTCTATTAATTTAACACAATATGTACTTTTTTTGTAAATGAGGGAACCATGTAGCCATTCTCATAAATAGTATTATTCGCTTTTTTAACTTAGACTCACCTGATGACCAACCTACATTGTTCTCCCATACCCCACAACAGAATGTAGATGAAAAAGTTTGTAATTTCTTATTTTAAAAGAGTAACCGTGGAGTTTCTTGCCCTTCTTCTCCACAGGAATGACATTCCGAAGTGGCGGTAGAGTCTTTGTTACTTTTCTGACGATTCATAAATACTGTAATGGTTTACATGAATAAAAAATATTCTGATTCTGATTCTGATTCTGAGATGTTTCCGAGTTCCTAGTTCGAAACTCTAAAAGTCTTGTTACACAAGTCTAACAGAGTCTAACTTTAGACAATTTCAAGCTGTCAAAATGTACCATCCCCAACCAAGATATCGCGTTATCTGCAAGTAATTATCTAAACCATTTATAAAATTTACTTCATTGTTATAACTTTGTGGAAGTGCTACTTCGTAAGATAAAACATCTTGAGTGTTCAAGGGAATAACGACATTTAGGACATTTAGTTGGCTAGAATGGTAACCTATACAAGTGTGTCCTAATTGAGCGATTTGTGAAATTGACATTCTAAATGAGATTAAAAGTGACTAGACTATCTTACCACGTCCAAATAGACCGAGTCTATCTGAAGGACAAGTCAAGAGTCTCCGTAACCGGCAAGCGTGTAGGAGACAAACTGAGAGTGGAGGAAGACAGAGAGTCATGTAACGAATGAACCTGTTGGAACTCTGTACTCTCTGCCTAACCCGCAAGGGATCTGGCGTGATAGTATAGATAGATAGATTAAAAGTGACAGTCTGAAACAGCCCGAGAATAAGAGCACCAGTATGGGCATGGTCTTCTTGTTTTGAATTAGTTTGATGCAACGGGAGCACGGGTTGATATGCTACAGTTTGCTGAAGCGACCAAAATGAATACATGTGATCATTAATATTTTTTGTTATTGTTTTAGACCTAGCATTACACTAGGATTTATTTCTGTGTCGTGGATGCGTTTACAAATATGAAAATTCACATACACAAATACCCAGACCGAAACAAATAATTGTGGGCCCCACAAAGATTCGTCCCGCACGGGGGTAATTGAACCCGCGACTATTAGACACAGTGGGCGGAGCGGATTAAGCTCTTAACTATTGCGCTAAATCGTTCTTTATTTAAAACTAACTTCTGTAGTTGCTAGCTACGAGTAGGCAAAGATACATAATTTAATGCAAAAGCGGTAGATTTTTTGGCTGTAATTTTATTCGTGATCCGCAATTTTGTTAGAATAATATATCGATGCCTGCCTTGTTGGTTTAGTGGCAAAGCGCATCGCTTGGTGCTTGGTGGTTACGAGGTCCAGGGTTCAAATCCTAGGTCGGACCAAAGTTTTTCTATCAAAAACTTCTCAGTATGAGTCCGGAGTCTGGAGTTGTGCCCGGTATATGACAATAGGCTCGCCCCCTATTATACGGTACCTAAGATCGTTGGCGTAAAGTGAGTGTACTCAGTACACCTCTGCAACCCCCGCTTGGGGAATATAGCCGTGACGGTGTTTATAATATAACTATGTTTACGTGCACTAAAAATTAGGTAGCAAGGACAAAGCGCATTCCCTTTCATTCCTACTCTATTCGCA
The DNA here is from genome assembly GCA_905147815.2 of Phalera bucephala. Taxonomy (NCBI): domain Eukaryota; kingdom Metazoa; phylum Arthropoda; class Insecta; order Lepidoptera; family Notodontidae; genus Phalera; species Phalera bucephala. Next base: position 12,264,823 of record LR990630.1, on the reverse strand, counting down.
TAAAAGTTAAAGCTGCGCTTTGGGTGTAAAATAAAATTGGCCCTTGTTCCATGAAAGTGGATCTACATACAACTAGGCGGTAGTATGTGAATTTGCTAGAGTAGCCATGAGTTCTCTTTACAAAGATGAGACAATTTCTACATGGTGACATTTTTAGTCGTCTTGAATGAGAACCGAGGTGATGTATCCACCAAAGGACGTTGTACTACCGACGCCGGTGTGACCTTAATAAAGCATATCTTTGATGCTTGGGAGAACTCTCAGGACGCCATTGGCATCTTTTTCGACCTGTCGAAGGCATTTGATTGTGTTGAACATGAAACGCTGTTGCTTAAACTAGAGCATTATGGAGTCCGAGGTAAAGCACTAAATCTACTAAAATCTTACTTAGGAGGAGATAGACAACAGTGTGTTCAAATAAATGAAATGAAATCTCTAGGAGCTTTAGTTAAAATGGGCGTTCCTCAGGGATAGATACTGGGTCCGTTTCTATTTTTGGTATATATAAATGACCTGCCTCGAGCAGTTGAGGGGCGGGCGAAGGTAGTGTTGTTTGCTGATGATACCTCTTTGATCTTTAAAGTAGGTAGACATGTAAATAACTTAGACGAGGTAAATGACGCTATTCTTTAAGTACATAATTGGTTCACATGCAACAATTTAGTGCTTAATAACAAGAAAACTAAATGTATACGGTTTTCTTTACCGAATGTGAAAAGTATTGCATGTGATATTATACTTAATAACGAGAAACTTGAGTTTATAAATGATACAGCTTTCTTAGGGATTACGCTTGACTCTAAGTTGCAATGGGGCCCTCATATTAAGAGTTTAGGTAAACGACTCAGTTCCGCTGCCTATGCCATAAGAAAAATCATGATTACTGATGTGGACACCGCGCGGTTGGTCTACTTCAGTTACTTTCATAGTGTCATGTCTTACGGTATATTATTGTGGGGTAGGGCAGCTGACATTGACTCTATTTTTATCTTACAAAAAAAAGGCTATTAGGGCCATGTCTAACTTAGGTAGTCGCGACTCTTTGAGAGAATTGTTTAAAGAAGCCAATATTATGACGGTCCCATGTCAGTATATTTATGAAAACATAATGTACACACGGAAAAATTTAGATCTATTTAATCAGCTAGGTGATAGGCATTGCTATAACACGCGACATAGAAATAAATTGGATCAACCGCAATTTCGTCTGTCTAAAATTCACACGTCTTTCATGGGGTACTAGATTTTATAACAAAATTCCACTTGACGTCACTCAACTTAGTGAAAATAAATTCAAATCCTGTATTAAACGTACGCTCTGTAAGCGACCTTACTATACACTTGATGATTATTTAAAATATAAAAATGCTTGGATAGGTGATGTTCCAGCTCCACCAGAATGTGGATAACATGTTCAGCTATTATTATTTATTATTCCCTATCTTCCTTCTAGTAGTTAAATAAAATTTATCATTTTTCTTCCTCATTTCTTTATCTGTAAATGAGAGAACCATGTAGCCATGACATGAATAGTTTAACTTGGTTAATTTAATTTAGACTCACCTGATACTACATTGTTCTCCCATACCCCACAACAAAATGTAGATGGAAAAATTGTAAAAATATAATTTTAAAAGAGTAACCGTGGAGTTTCTTGCCCTTCTTCTCCACAGGAATGACATTCCGAAGTGGTGGTAGAGTCTTTGTTACTATTTTGACGATTCATAAATACTGTAATGGTTTACATGAATAAAAAATATTCTGATTCTGATTCTGATTGTTCATAGTACACTTGTACTAAAAAAAATAAAAACATTTCATTAAGTAACGTCTCCATAACAATACTAATTAAGTGCAATTAAATACCAACTTTTAAACTATACCAAGCGCAAAATGACACTGAGGCGCGGCTCGTCAGCTGGCCGGTAGATACTTTCGGTTTTCCGAATTTTCACCCAGACTATGATATTCGGATAGGACAGTAGGTAGATGGTTCTTATTGAAGTGTTTTTATTCATTTTTTATTACCAATTAACAGTAGGCATTGGATACATCACCTGGGCTTTGGCTCCAGGACGACTAAAATTACACCGTGTTTAATATAAAAAAAAGGAATAAAATGATCATGAAATAAAACTATTTTACGGATTTTATCGCGGTTTATTTTTTTTTTATTTTTAGTTCCCGACGTTTCGAGTGCTTTGCAGCACCCATGGTCACGGGAGGGACCTAAAAATAAAAAAAAAAAAACCGCGATAAAATAGTTTTATTTCATGTGTAATATTCGCGTAAATCTAAGAACTCAAGAAAATGATCACTTTAATTTGGATATCTGTAATTACCAATTGCATGCTTTTAAAAACACATTAAAATAAAAGAATGTAGCTAAGTAGTCATTGGAACTCACTCTTTTATTATTAGTTTTTATTTTTGTTTCAGTTGTATTAGTGATTTCTTTAATAGTTAAATAGTTTATTTGCCTTCACTGAAATTTTAATTTTAACTTTTGCTATTTTTGAGCCTGTTTATTTGTACCTTTTAATAGTTGAAACTTGATTGATCTATGCATGAGTTAATGTATTATAATTTATGGTGTATTACATTTTGTATGTTACCCACAAATAAATTAACTTAAAATAAACTTCCCATCTTACTACTGGACCTGTCTGTGAAAGAATTATTGCCCGTGTCACCACTGGTAACAGCCGGTAGGAACACGGGAACAAACAAATATTTGCATCAAGAGCAAAAACGAAAATAAAACAAAAGTCGGTAACATGGATATTTTTCTTGTCTCTTGAAACAAATAGTAAATTCCCAAAAATCATGTCTCCTATGTAAGTTAGTGTGTTATAGTATTTTTCACATAGGATGGGTAGTGACAGTTCTAATTGCCAAACGAAATTAATACTTAATTCAATAGTGTTAAGGCATAAAACCACAAGTATAGAAACGGGTAATGCCTTTTATTTCCATTGAATAAAGTATAATTTCATTTGGCAATTAAAATCGTGACTACCCATCCCTTGTGAAAAATACTATAGTAAAAGGAAAGGGTCAAAACCATTAGCAGCAACTAAATAAAATATTTGCGCTTTATTGCAATAAACCTTCAATGCAGGCATGCTTTATTGCAATAAACCTACAATGGATTCAAGTGGGTGGAAGGGATCTGGCATTGTAGAGTTGTGAAACTAAAACATATCTTGGGACCTTGAAAAAAATTCTAAATTTGCACAATAACGCTAATCTTTTAATAATAATTGCTGTAATAAATAAAGCTCTAAATTAATAAGGCCCTTTCTAAAAAAGTTCTTATTTTTAACTAGTTGTTCCCCGCTTCTACGCACGCCATTATTTTTTAAATTGACATAGGTATGTAGGTCTTTCCGGGATAATATAGATTTATATTATTCCAAGACCTAAGATCCACCTCACCTCCTTACTAAGTCTCTATAAAACCCATTCAGTCGTGTTAATCGTGCATTTTTACGGGATAAAAAGTAACGCAAAATAATTTATTTAAATTCTTCATCTCCCAGTGATGAGAAAGCCATAAATCAATAAAGTCCTTTAAAAAAGTCCGTATTCTCCATATTTGACATAATATTGGAATGTCCATATAGAACTATCGTATATGGTAAAACTACAATTACCGCTTATTTTGTGGCCGCTACCAGAGCATGCAAGGCTTGTTAGAAAAGTCGAGGACTTGTAACGCATGTGTAGTGGCTTCCCAGCCAACATGATGAGGATTATTTTTAATTTAATTCTCTAAAAGAGAGCGCTCTTTGGTATTTGTTTGTAATGATATCTATACAGTTGCACTCCTACTGAAAGAAAGGTCAGAGAACCACCGTGTGAGGTGTACTAAGGAGTAAACTCAACTGTTCCACTGTTGACGCTACACTGAAACTGACTGGTAGTTATTAATCTTCTGGAAAACTCAAAACTGCGGGCAAGTTTTCTTTATTAATTATTCATTTTCGGAGCACCGCCATCTATCGGGGTTTGTCGTAAACCATTAAATTATATAAAAATATTTATCCCAACACATACTTTAAGTAAGTTTTATAATTTACACATCACATACTTTTTAATAGGGCATCTTTCGCCACCCTCGACTAAAGTGCTGGTTAGTTACTCGATACTCTCGATTAGCGTTACTCGGTAATTAAAACTGGATTGTTTAACCGTCAGATAGGGCTACTCAGAGATGGTGAACTTCGCAAATACACGTACTTGCAACTTTAACTGTAGATTAGTCTACATCAGACCTTACTCGAGGGTGGTAAAGGAGGTCCTTAGTTTTCGTTTATTTAATTTAATATGAGAAATTCTACCAGTTAAAATTTTTAACTTCTAATTTCCTATACAAAGCACTCTCAATCTACTCTATACAAAGTGTAACATAATAAACGCAAGACCTGAAAGTAGTTGGTTCTAAATCGGTAACTATACGGTACTATAACGGTAAAATTGATTCCAAAAACTTTTTTATGTGTCAAATATATTTTTAAATTTGCAATAAATGCTCTTACTCCTTTAGCGCGTCATAATAAACTAAATTTATTCTATTCCCGCACGGGACAAATCTTTGTGTGATCCACAATTATTTGTTCCGGTCTGGGTATTTGTGTATGTGAATTTTCATGTTTGTAAACGCACCCACGACGCAAGAATTAATCCTAATGTGGGGCAACGTTTAAAAAAAAAAAGCAATACGGAGATATCAGATGCATTTCTTAACGTATTTCTCAATATGCACACTTACACGTACAAGTTTCATTGTTAATTAGGGTATAAATGGGTAAAAAAAAAAAATAATAAAACTAGTTTTCGTATTGAATTTGTCAAGCAATTATCTAATCAAGGTATCTAAGGTCTTACGTTATTTATGATACTCCTTGTATATGCAGACATGAACAAATATTTTTATTTGCGTATACAACGCGTAAAGTAATTTATGCAAGACCTAAAAGTTTATTTCAAAATACAGCAAGTTCAAAGACTTTCAAAGGCAACTGAATAATTCCACCTATTTAATACGTTTCTTTTTATTCTTACATTAGCTCGAATTGCTGTCACTTATTTCAATCTTCCTCAGTTTGCTATAATAAACAAAAGACATATTTTAAAGAATTATAGAGATTTCAATTCCATTTTAAAACACTTATTAATTTTCTTTTATTTTTGTTGTTTAAAAGTGCCTTCAAAAACAGAGTTCCAGAATGCCAGGTATCATAGTTAATTTGAAATAATGTAGTGAACGTTGTATTAAATTTGAAGTCTTGAGTTTTATTTACGATTCATATTGTATATTTTCGCAAATATTTTAAATTATGACAGACGAATTGAAATGATTAAGGAGCCCTCAACCTTAAATTTATGTTTTATTCTAATAACAAACCGTCTCCTCTCATTACACTGAGTGTCCTTTAACATTACTTGAATAAAAACTCTTTATTTTGAACAAATTAGTTTCTAAAAGGATGGAATTTGTCATAAAAGTGGTCATTAATTTTATTTTTCGTTTATTTTTTATCTTGAAATTAGTACTTCCTGCTGTCTTTTATTAATAAGCATTCAGCAAAAATTTTCTTAATGAAGTCACTAATGGTGATTTGTAATTGGTTAGGTACCAGTAATAGGACTATATTTATAAAATGTAGCACAACACTAGGTATTATTCCTGTGCCGTGGATGTGTTTACGAACATGAAATTCACATAAACAAATACCCCGACCGTATCAACCAATTGTGGGTCACACAATGATTCTTCCTGTGCGCGTATCGAACCTGCGCCTACTTGATCCAGTGACGTTGAGGCCTTTGCCCTTGACCACTGGACTCAGTCTTAACTAACTTCATTTTAAATAATAAATATTAAAACACGTCCAAGAAAAAAACATGGTATAAGATAAGAAAAAAATATTATGAACGGCTTATCGTCGGGGCTAGTGCAACTGCGTAACTAACAACAGATAATAAGCTAAAAACTAAATATTTTCACTGTTACCCATTTAATGCGTGTTAGTGCTTTTGGATATAATTTTTTTAAATTTAAAAAGACTTTTTTAAAAACTAGCTATTATAGCAAAAACACAACGAGGATATCTTGCTTGGTTGAGGAGTTTTTATGGCTTCCTTCGGGCTCCATCATCAGAACCTGGACACCATCCGGGTCTAAAGTACTTGTCAAGACAAATCCAACGAGCCCAACCACGGCCGAGTTATATTGAGTACATGGGTGATTCCATTGGCCACATTTGGGCTTCAGACCCTGAACACTATCTGGTTGTATAGTACTTGTCAATATCAATCTAACAAGTCTAAACACGAGGAGGCTTAGTTGTATATTTGCGCCTCCATCATCAGATCAGCTCCATGGTACCATGTATTGCATTGTCACCGAACTTACATATGTATGCCAAATTTCAGCTCAATCGGAGGCTCAAGATTTGAACCGGAAAAACAGATAGACAGACATACGAACCGTACCAAACCATACGAAGACTGCAAGTTAGATAAAAGTTTGCAAAAGTTAAACAATGCACATCTTTAAATATCGAAGAGTTCAGAAATATATGAGATGAGTAGAAGAGAAAATATTTAGTACTTTGGTTCTCCTGTAAAGTTTACCATTTGTTAGCCGTATCGTCTATTGTTAGTTATGCAGTTTTGAACTATACCCGACGGTATGTTACATGAAAATACAAAAAAAACTGATATCGTGTAGTAATTTCGTATAACCTCTATCGACGTATTACCGAATTAATAATAATATGAATACCTTATTTTATGATCACACACTATAGATAAATTTAATGAATAAAATATTTTTTCTATCTTCTCTCTCTGTCTATATATTTATACATATCTATTTTGTATATCATCTAGATATTCCACGACGCGGACCCATCCATACCATTGATAGGTTTGTGGCCATCTGCTGTTGGGACTTTTAAAGACGACCGACCGTGAGGCTTCGAACATCACTTAATAACTACCTATATTAAAATGGTAGCATAAAATCTGGGCAGGGAGATGCTCGAAAATGGGAATGATAAACCATCTGACTAATCTCATACTGACAGAGTCAAAGGTTGTTTAACCTTGGTGATCGTTGATTTCGCAGCGCTAAGAGCTCTTCTATAAATTCTTCTAAACACCTCAGCCTGCAATCGCTAAGCGAAGGTGGCAGAAGTGTAGTTTGTGTACTCACTTTTCCCTGACGATATAAGATCCCAATGTTAAAGGAGCGAGTCTAATGCCATTAAAATGGGCAGAGTTCTTGACTTCAGAAACCTATTGAAAATATTTTGATGGAAAGACCTCAGTACATACAAGCAAAAAGCGATGACATTTGCTCAAATATCAATCAAACCACAAAATTAATCGTCCTTATTACCTCCTAAGGTCGATTTGGCCCTTCGATACACAGCTGGGAGTTTACATGATCTTAAATTAAAACCAAACACGGCCTGTTTGGTTAGGTCTGTTGCCAAACATTTGGCCCAGAACATACTCGTATTATTTTTAACAAGCGAAGTAAGTAATGTTATTTCGATGTGTTGCTTATTTGTTCCTATTGGATATTTTGAAACATGTGTTGCGTTTGGATCGTATGGAAGAATACTTATGTGCTTTGCTATCAAAATGATAGAGATAAATAATAAGAATAGTATAGTAAATATGATGGACAAGTCAAAGGTATCTATGAGTGTAGACGGCGAGAGCCTGTTGCACGAAAAGAATTTAATAAAATTTTATACTTTCTGCCTACCCTGCAAAGGGTAATATTGGCATTTAAAAGACGTTGAATTATAATTTTGTTAATGTCGCATTTAATAAATTAGTTCCTCATATTTTTTTTAATAAATAAAACTTTTTCATATACCATGTTTTGAAACTGACTAAAACGTATGACATAATTTCGCTATATCATCACGCTAGTCTCTTGCAGACTAAACATGTAAAATAATTTAAAACGCAAAAACTTGGAGCGCATCTGGTGCGACTGCCATTCAAAAGGTCCTGAGTTCGAATCCTAAAAAAAATCAGTAGCAGTCTGGAGTCTAGAAACGGCAATCGGCTCGCCCCTTATTATATCAGGTCCTGATACCGTCGATGATTTATGAGTGAATACAGTACACCGCTGCTAACCTTCAGGAATAAAGGCGTGGCTGTGTTTTTAACTTCGCTGTGTTACCATAGCCATTTTTTGTTTTTTATTAAGTCAACAAAACGTCTAAAAAGACCCACTATAGAAGATCCCATAAAGCCAAGGTCCTAACTTCGAACCGAAGAAAAATATATTAAGGGACAATGACCTTTGTTTTTTCAATTTTTCATAAAGAATAATATGATTCACGAACGAAATACACAAGCTGAGTACTTAAGTACTATAATAATGCAAAAACCACTCAAAATATTAAATGAAACACGAATCTGATTGTCAGACGAACCGCATCTAATGGCGGTGAAGCTAATAGGATAAAACTTTATTTTTCTTTCGTTCCCTCGTAAATTATATCTCGATTTACAACTGTAACCGTAAACGAAATATTAAAATCTAGATAAGAAGTAAAATATAATATTATTATAAACTAGCTGTTACCCGCGGCTGCGCACGCGTTTATTTTGTCATGTATGTTGAAATATCTTTGTAATATAGCTCCTGTGTTATTTTGATATACATCCAATATTGGTGTAAAGTTTCATCAAAATCCATTGTTTCATCCAGATTATGGGTGAAAAAGTAACTAACATGCATATATCCATCCTTGCAAACTAATTATAATAATTCTTCATTTCTTGCCACAAAAAAAATATAAGCCAAGTAAAACAAAGAAACGTAACATTATATCGTTAGTTAAGGTGAGGTTTTTTAGTAACTTAAAGAGTAGCATATAAAAAGAAAAGAATTAACAAAACAATACTATTAAGGCTTAATACTATTGAGAACTTTCGCGTTTGTAATAATTATTATAGTCGAATTATGCTGTTCCGCTACTGGGCAGAGGCCTTCTCTCTACATCGAAGAGAGAGAGGCTATCCTATCTCTCTCTATGCTCACTCCACGCGGACCCAGTGATTGATTGAGGCAGGTTTGTGGTAGATGAAGCTGTAATAATGAATGGTGATGTTAGATTGTATAGTCTTATAAGGTGTACGTAGTAATATTAAAAAAAAACATACAAAACGCCTATACCCAAGCGAGGGTGGCAGAGACCGAACTAGACATCGAACCTAGGACCTCGTGAGCGCTTCCCTCTCTATGCTCCTTTAAACTGTTTGTCTGTGTAACTAATCTATGCTGTTAGCCAACGGGCTTTACAGCAAGAGAATGAGCGTGCAACCACTACGCTTCAGCCAGAAGGGCAAGCTTCGGCTTGGGCAGTCCCTGTGGCGGAGGGCATATTTTTTTTTGTAAAAACGTAGCCCCACACTAGGATTTATTCCTGTGTCGTGGGTGCGTTTACAAACATGAAAATTCACATACAAAAATACCCAGACCGGAACAAATAATTGTGGATCACACAAAGATTTGTCCCGTGCGGGACTCGAACCCGCGACTATTAGACGCGGTGGGCAGAGTGGCTTAAGCTCTTAACCACTGCGCTAAATCGTCCGTCATATTACTCGTATAATTGGTGTCATGCGGAGGTGCTCTGCACCGGCCGGCGGGCAAGGGTTTCTTTGTCCTCGCCAGTGACGTCGGTGTCGGATCCTATGAGGCTTCTAGACAAACGAGGCTACTAGGTAATATTTAGGTTATATACATTTGGTTTAGAAGGTATGGTATTAGTCGGTATAGTTTGGCCTTTATAGTCTGTCCGATAAAGTTGGTAAATTAATTAGGTTTTCACGGTTGCCTGTTGCAAATATGACTTTATGCGAACGGATCCACGGGCAAATCTTATTTTCAAAAAAAATTTGCTTTACTGGTAACCCTTATTCTAATATCCCTTTTGACGTTGTTTCATTCGGGTCTACACGATTACTATACAAAACTTATTATCTTAACGCTGATTTATAGCGGTAGGCGTAATTAAAGATAACAATGGGTCTTAGTAATTACGAGCCGTATTGAAGTTATATTTTGCCTGCCCACGGCGAGAGCCAAACCTGGGACCTTATTTACTAAGACCTATTAAACACGTTACACGGCGCATCACGATAAATCTGTGAAATTATCGTTCCTCTCTCGATGCCCTTTCTTCCCTTCTTTCGCATACATATACAGCACAAGGATCAAGTCGAGTTTCCACTGCGGAGTTTCGGCTTTTAGACAACGACCTCGCCAGCGAGGTCGAACCTTCCGTCGCCCGCCGGCCGGTGCAGAGCACCACGGCGAGACCCTTAGTATACGTCCTCCCCCATAGTGACTGCCTAAGCCGAGGCCGTTCCTTCTTGCGGCGCCATTGAACCAGTTGCCCTCTTGCCCTTCTGGCTCAAACGTAGTGGTTGCACGCTCACCCTTTTGTCTGGTGAACCTGTAAAGCCCCGTGGCCAACAGCGTAGATCATTCACACGCCACACAAAAGAAATTATCGTTTGGTACTTCAGTGGCATACAGAATATCATTACACGAAAATTTCATGAAGTTATCGTAACGCGCCGTGTTTGGTTATAGTGAATAAGAGCCCTGATAGATTTCGAGATTTAAGTATTTGTGGTTTGTTTCGTAAATTCATGGACAGAGTTCAAGAGATCATTTTAGCATATTCTATATAAATTATAATAAATATTGTCAAGGTTGTCATTGACAAGGTCGAGTCTGTATATGCAATATTTTTAAGCAATAATAATCAAGAGGCATTATAATATTATCGATATATAAACCAAATCCTCAATTTTGGGCTTTCGTGTCTACAACTACCAGGCGGATTTTGATTTAATTTAGCGAACCAATACCTTATATTTTTGGCTATCATTATGTATAGTATTTAACGAAAAAAAGCAGGTTTACTAAAAAGTAAAACAACAAGCAAGAACATTATTTTCTGAATGTACAGTATACACAAAAATCTATTTGATGGATTGAAATGAAATTTTATAAGATGGTATTTATAAGTCTGGTATTTATAAATAATATAATTTCTAGGGATAAGTAGAGTTTGCTGAAACACACAATTTTCCAAAACTACTGTTCAGTTGTTACGGATTCTTGGCAACGCGATATTTCCTATTACAGGCAACATATTATTTTCTTTTCGAAAAATTAAACGGGTTGTAAGGAAAAGTGACAAATATCGATTTTTCAGTTTAGATATAAGTAAAACTTAGCAAAGAGATGTTTTGTTATTTAGGGTAAATTCTGTTTACTCCAGTCACTGTGGTGGATGCTTAAAGTCGTGAAATGGGTTTTTTAAGTGGAGCTTTGCATGAAAATTAAAAAACAATCTAAATTTAAGCGCGCAGCGTACGTACAATTAAGTTCAATGTTCCAATTTTAGCGCTGTTAAAACTTAAAGCTCGCTTATGAAGCTTATAGTTTTAAGGCTTTATGCCTCTAATTAGTCTCAATAGCTGTTGCAAGCCTTGGTCATATAGACGTGATTCGTAAAAGGTTCTTTAGGAAGCTCCTCAGAAAATAAGATTACTTTATTACTGACACTTTATTGTATATACACCCCACATATATATATACACCAACACAAACAATACAACAGACGAAGAAAATAAAAATAAAAACGGTTTAATGTTAAGATGTAGCTGCATAGAGCGATCTTTAATCACTTGCTGTCCCCCTTATGGCATGTCTCATCGAATAATTTTAACCCCCTTTTTAAAGAACGAGATGAATTTTAACAAAGAAAAAGGTGTTCACCATGAAATAAAGAAGTAACTACTTACACGTCGGCTTTGTTCTGAGGTACTCATCTTTTCACATGAAATTCACATACGCAAATACCCAGACCGAAGCAAATGGTTATGGGTCACACAAAATTTGCCCCGTGCGTACTCGATCCTTAGCGTGACTTAAGCTAAGTAGTGTTAAAATTTCATTAAGTAAATCTTTTTGACTTCTAAACAGTCGATTTTAATTACTTTTTTCAAAACAGTTACTGATTAAAAATGAATCATACCAGCCGATGTCAGGAAAGGCAAAGGCATATGAGATGGTGTTACTGGTGTGAATTATTATTCTTGTCTGTCCTTTGGTGTGCTCTCCAGTGACATATCTAATTTTGGCCGTAAAAGTGCGAGCGTGGCGTGGACGCGTCAACACATCGTTTAATTAGTTATACTGTATTGACGCAGGTGGTTAGATTAGGTACGTATCTATATTATGATGTACAGAAGTAGTACAGATGTAAAATAAACAATTATTGATTTTATCACCTTTAGGAACTCTACCGCAAGGGATCTGGCGTGATGATATAGATAGTTAGAAGCTCTAAATTAAAATAAATGAAAAGTCTAAAAGTAGAGCAATTTTCAGTTATGACCTAGTTTAGTTTACCGGTGCAACGGTTGGTTTTGAAGTTTGGATTCACTTCAGTAATCCACTTTCATTTTTTGCTCTACATCTGCCGGACATCACTAAAAGTGAACCAGCTGATAAAACCACTGCGAAGTTGAAATACTATTGTTGTTAATGTCGATGCATTTGATACGTTAATTAACACGTTCACTAATACTTTACGCAATGTAGCCATAATGAATGTGTTAATTAAGATGCGGCAAGCTTTTATTCTGTAACGCCTTGTTTAAAAGCTCATTTTTCTGCAGGCGTTAAAACTACCTTTACCATAGGTAGAGCAGGAGCATTAGGGGAAATGGTAAAAAAGTGACGGTGTGTAAGAGTATAAGCGTTAATTAAAAAGATGCCTGTTAATAATTTATTGACATAATTGCCAATATGATCCAAAGACAATAGCCTAGCCCCCTATTACATTGCACCTAACGTCCGTCGGTACAATGTGGGCATCCATACTATTTCTCTATTCGCTCTTGGGGAATGTAGGCAAGATGGTGTCTTTTTTGATCTTAGTAATTTCATCTGATTTTTTTTGGGACTGGGACTTTACCGTTTCTAAAATAGCATGACATTCCCAGTTTATTTTTATTTCATTAATTGGATTACTTAAACAAGCCACTCACAAAACTATAAATAACATCGCGGCAGGCTCACGCGGAGATCGCAGGACGAGCTGAAATATTTATTGAAAGGCTGGTTCTTAAAAGCTGAAAGTAGAACAGAATGTAAACAGGGGAGACCTTTGAATGACTGACCTTACAAAAGATTTCAGAGGTGTCATATTATTTTGATTCTAATATGTTCAAAAACCAGAGGACTTAGCACTAAAAGATTTACGTTATTGTGACGCTAGCGAGTTGATATGTCATTCTTGTCACGTTATAAATTTACATAAACTAAATAAACATAAACTTGACAGAACACTTACTCGCTAGCGCATCGCATCGTCACGCTAACATCCTTTTTTCAAGCTAAACTCCAAAAAAAAAAATGTTTTATTCAGTAAATAGTAAAGATATATGTATACGTTTTCTTATATTTCTTCTTTCATTATCCATAACATTGTACAGCATGTTCTTCTTTTTAAAAAATATTCAGTATTCTTTTCTTCACAGTAATTTCTTTTTATTCTCCCACAATTCGACTTAAAACAGTTCACCATAACCGGCGTACAGGTACGTGGGCTTGCCGTTTTCAGCCGTCAGTGTTTTCATTTCATCCGCCTTTATTAGTATTACGGTCGGCACTCGTTGCTTTTGAACTCCAGTTCACTTTGGCGGATGGCCGTCGGCTGTTTTCTAATATTAGTACTATTGGCTTGGTGTACAATGGCTGGCAATGTAGTTGACACGCCCAAATATGTTCTCCTAGTGTCTGGGTTGCACAACGCTTGCTATTTCTTTCAAAAATTTTCAGTAGCAGACCTGAGTAATGCGCGTAGTGATCACGAAGGTGACAAAATATTTATTTTTCGCATATTTTATTCAGAATCTGGTAACAGGCTCGCCCTCTATTACATTGGGACCTGATATTGTCGGCGAAAAGTGGGTGTATATAGTACTCTTCGGCCACCCCCATTGGGAAATATAGACGTGACATTGTTTATAAATTTGTGGTAAGTAAGAAATTTAGGCGATCGATAGTTGTACAAAATACATACATCATTGCTACAACTGCTTGGAAAATATAGCGATACATGTATTTATTTATTTTTTCTTCATTAAATATATTTAATGAAGAAAAAATTTTCTCAACTACTACATTTAATTTTCTCAACTGTATCGATTTTGCTCGAGTAAATAAAATTCCCTTGGACTAACGTGTGCTCGGCTGGGAAGTTCTTTTATAAAAATAGCAACGGGAATATGTGAGTCTGTTGGTGTTTAGTATTAAATATCTATTATTTTATTGCCGCGTGGTTCCCGGCTTAGAATAGGACCAACCCATCTCATCCCATCGGGTGTCGTACAAGGCGACTAAGGGAAAACTAGGGAATGGGCAGCAGCGTTCCCTTAACACTTCGACGACCAATAACTGCGCTCGCCAACCCGCCTGCCAAGCGTGGCGAGTATGGCAAACACCCCTCAATTATGGAAGAAAGTAGGAAAACCAGGCCCCTAGTCCCCGGCGGTCCTGTTCGTCCTGGCCACGGTAGCAGCCATGGTAACGACAGGACAAGGGGTGCTAAGAATCTCCGGCAGAGATTCGGCTACCACCAAAACTGAAAATTGGCCCTGGTGACATACAACGCACGCACATTGAGGACAGATGAGAAGCTAGTTGAGCTGGAAGAAGAATTAAACAAGTTGCGGTGGAGTATTGTTGGTTTATCGGAGGTCCGAAGAGAGGGCGAGGACACGATAACCTTAAAATCCGGCAACTTGTTTTACTACCGGGAGGGCGAACAGCAGTCCCAAGGTGGTGTCGGATTTATCGTCCACAAGTCACTCATAAACAACGTTGTGTCCATTACTAGTGTGTCGAGCAGGGTAGCGTACCTGATACTCAGAATATCCAAAAGATATTCGCTGAAGGTCATACAGGTCTACGCACCGACCTCGGCATACTCAGATGATGACGTCGAAGTTATGTATGAGGACATTAGTAGAGCCATACATACTTCCAAAACACACTTTACAGTGGTTATGGGTGACTTCAATGCGCGGCTGGGCAAACGGGGCAATGATGAGTTGAGAGTGGGGCAATTTGGATATGGGCAGCGCAACCCCAGGGGTCAGAGGCTGGCCGAATTTCTGGAGAAAGAGGGACTCTTTATGATGAACTCTTTCTTCCAGAAGCCGCCTCATAGGAAATGGACCTGGATGAGCCCTGATGGTTCCACAAAAAATGAGATAGACTTCATCATGAGCACCAAGCGACAAATATTTAATGATGTCTCCGTGATTCATAGGGTAAAAACCGGCAGTGATCACCGAATGGTCAGAGGCACATTAAATATTAATGTCAAAATGGAAAGATCGCGTCTGATGAAGTCTACGCTCCGACCTACTCATGCATATATCCAAAACCCCGAGAACTTTCAACTCGAATTGTCAAACCGCTTCGAATTGCTAGACAGCAGCGCATCAGTGGACGGAATCAACAACAGGCTGGTAGAGACTGTTCATACGGTCGGGTCCAAGTATTTTAAGACCCACCGTAAAAATAGGCCTCAAAAACTATCTGACTACACCCGAAACCTCATGGCTGAGCGACGTTCCATGACGCTCCAAACCTCCGATGATGCTAAGTCCTATAGGCAGCTTAATGGACAGATATTGAAGTCCTTGCGACACGACTTACGGTCCTTCAATGCAAGGCGTATTGAGGAGACCATAGAGCAGAACAAGGGCTCTAAAGTATTCGCAAGAGACGCGTCTATTGGGCAGAGCCAGTTGACGAAGCTGAAGACGGAGGACGGAAACGTAACGTCAAATAGGTCAGAGGTGCTCAGGGAGATAGAGAGGTTCTATGGAAAGTTATATACCTCAGTAGCTAAACCTGTTGTTGACTTGGTAAAAGACCCAAGAGCCAAGCTAACCCGACACTGCACTGAAGATATCCCGGACATCAGCCTGTGCGAAATTAGGATGGCTCTCAAACAACTTAAAAACAACAAAGCGCCGGGTGAAGACGGAATTACTGCAGAACTTCTGAAGGCGGGCGGATCGCCGGTACTTAAAGTCCTTCAGAGGCTATTTAATTCCGTCTTGCTAGAAGGGAAAACGCCGGAAGCATGGAACAGGGGTGTGGTGGTGCTGTTTTTCAAGAAAGGTGATAACACCTTATTGAAGAACTATAGGCCCATCACACTGCTGAGCCATGTTTATAAGTTGTTTACGAGAGTCATTACGAATCGTCTCGAACGAAGGCTTGATGACTTCCAGCCTCCCGAACAAGCCGGTTTCCGGAAAGGTTTTAGTACCATAGACCACATACATACGCTGCGGCAGGTTATACAGAAGACCGAGGAGTATAATCGGCCACTATGCTTGGCGTTTGTGGACTATGAGAAAGCCTTTGATTCGATCGAGACTTGGGCGGTTCTTAGATCTCTCCAGCGATGCCGCATTGACTATAGGTACATCGAAGTGTTGAAGTGCTTGTATAATAACGCCACCATGTCAGTCCGAGTACAGGGGCAGTGCACGAAGGTGATCCCCATAAAAAGAGGAGTAAGACAGGGAGACGTCATTTCTCCGAAACTGTTTACGGCCACCTTAGAGGACGCCTTCAAGCTCTTGGAATGGCAAGGACTTGGCATCAACATCAATGGCGAATACATCACTCACCTTCGATTTGCCGACGACATTGTGGTCATGGCGGAGTCGCTGGAAGATCTAGGACGAATGCTCGGTGACCTCAATAGAGTATCCCAACAAGTGGGTCTTAAAATGAATATGGACAAAACAAAAATAATGTTAAATGTCCATGTCGTACCCACCGCACTCACCGTTGGGAACTCTACTCTTGAAGTTGTCGACGAATACATTTACCTGGGACAGGCAGTCCGGTTAGGTAGGTCCAACTTTGAGAGAGAGGTCAATCGACGAATCCAACTCGGCTGGGCAGCGTTCGGGAAACTGCGCAACATCTTCTCATCCAAAATACCTCAGTGCCTAAAGACTAAAGTTTTTAGTCAATGTGTGTTACCAGTGATGACATATGGATCAGAGACGTGGTCTCTTACAATAGGTCTCATAAAAAAGCTCAAAGTTGCTCAGCGAGCTATGGAAAGAGCTATGCTCGGCGTTTCTCTACGTGATCGAATCAGGAATGAGGAGATTCGTAGAAGAACCAAGGTCACCGACATAGCCCTCAGGATTAGCATGCTGAAGTGGCAATGGGCTGGCCACATAGCGCGAAGATTGGACGGGCGTTGGGGCAGAAAGATTCTAGAGTGGAGACCACGTATTGGCAAGCGCAGCGTAGGACGACCGCCTGCCAGATGGACCGACGATCTTGTGAAAATCGCAGGAAATCGTTGGATGCAGGTGGCATCGGACCGGTTACGCTGGAAAGCGATTGGGGAGGCCTATGTTCAGCAGTGGACAAGTATAGGCTGAAATGATGATGATGATGATTATTTTATTTATTTATATCGTAAAATTGAAGCTTTAGAGCAAAGAAAAGAGCAGTATCGATTTGTTTTTCTTTAATTACCAATTGTCGTTGAATAAAATAAGTTAAATGGATTCCTAGCAATACTAGATTAGTGTGATTTATCCTTTCTGAAATATATACATATCCACGCATCCGCCCATCGTGAGATTCGGCTAAACCCCTATGGGTCAGCGCTGATAAGTCAAAGAACTGAAGTTATTCAAAAAACGTTTCACGATAATGATTTATTCTTTCTATTTAGAATTACTATTCCAAAAAAGTTCCAGATGAAAATCAAAATAATATTAAATACACATACAAAATATTTTAATCGTAAAGGTCACATCCACGTGGAATAGTCGCAAAAGCGATGGCTACATTTCTTCGTTATTTGTCAAACGTAATTCATATTGTTCAAATCAGGCGAAATCACAAGGGAAACAAGCCAGAACTGATTCCATAAAATAAACAGAAGGAAATACAAATAACATTAATTTTCGAGCCATTGGGAATGGGGAAGCAACATATTTTACCGTTAATCGAAGTTTGAAATCAAATATACATTCTAATATAGATATTTTCTGATATTTCTTTCCAAAAATGGTATTCGTAAAATTGCGGAAAAACGTCATATTGAAATTTCCCCGGAAAAATGGAAGGGAAAACAAATTGTATTATATTATTGTTTATATTTTGGTATTACTAGGAGGGATCAAAAAGTAGTGAGAACGACATATACCTTGGTAAAAAAAATACTGGCAGGCATAGCTCAGATACATATTTTAAATATTAATAAAAAAAAATCTTCGATTCTCTTTTATTTTTTTCTGAATGAAGTCATTTGTTTGCTTCGTGTCGGAACGTGTTCTCGAAAATGGAGAAAAACGAAGTGCGAGCCGTTATTAAATACCTCCGTTTAAAAAAGTTAACGACGCAAGAGATTCGTTGCGATTTGGAGGCAACATTAGGAGAGTCTGCTCCGTCGTATTCCACTGTCGCAAGGTGGGCTTCTCAATTTTGAGTAGGTAGAACGAGCACGGAAGACGAACATCGTTGCGGCCGTCCATCGACGTCAGTCACCCAAGAAAATCTTGCGAAAGTCGAGAAAATTTTATTGAGCGATCGAAGAGTTACCATCCGATACTTAATTCAAGAAACGGGCATATCATATGGAAATATTCAACCCATATTGAAACAATCTTTGAATATGAGAAAAGTCTCCGCAAGATGGGTGCCGACAATGTTAACCGACAGTCAGAAACAAAATCGACTTGACATTTAGAAGATATTGTTGGATAAGTTTCAAGAAGATTCTGAAAACTTTTTGTCTCGTTTCGTAACAATGGACGAAACATGGGTCCATCATTTTGATCCCGAGACAAAACAGCAATCTTCGCAATGGAAACGGCCATCATCACCGACCCCGAAGAAGTTTCGTGTCGTGGCATCGGCTGTTTGGCAAGGTTATGGCCTCAATATTTTAGGACTCAGAAGGAATATTGTTGATTGATTACTTGGAGCGTGGAACCACTATTACAGGCCAATATTATGCAGCTTTAATTCCCAAGTTGAGGAATGATATCAAAGAGAAAAAGAGAGGGAAACTTTGAAGGGGCGTGCTGTTTCAGCACGACAACGCACCCGCACACAGGTCGGCAGCTGCGATGGCTGCCATTCAGCAAGCTGGCTTCGAATTGGTTGATCACCCCCCTTAATCACCAGATCTGTCGGCTAGCGATTTTTATCTGTACCCCAAATTAAAAAAATACTTAAGGGGAAACAGGTACGAAGACGATAACGAGATGATGGATGATATTATTATTATTATAAGTAGCAGTGGGTCATCGCATCGTTCGTAGAACTGACGGCCGTCGGGACAGAAAAGTTCTGAAGTGGCGACCTGGTACCGAAAGTCGTGGAGTGAGCAGGTCCCGCACAAGATGGAGTGGCGACCTTTGTGAAGGTCGGAGGTAGAAGCTGGATGCGTACAGCACAAAACAGGTCATCGTGGTGATCTTTGGGAAGACCTTGGTCTTACAGTGGACGTCTTTTGGCTGATGATGAGAGTAATAAATATATAATGAGAGTATATCTATATATCTGACTGCCGGACGATTTAGCGCAGTGGTTAAGAGCTTAAGCCGCTCCGCCCACTGTGTCTAATAGTCGCGGGTTCGATTCTCGCACGGGACAAATCTTTGTATGATCCACAATTATTGGTTACGGTCTGGGTATATGTGTATGTGAATTTTCATGTTTGTAAACGTACCCACGATACAGGAATAAATCCTAGTGCGGGGCTATGTTTTTTTTTTAAGAATAAGAATCTATATCGTCACGCCAGATCCCTTGCGAGGTAGGCAGAGAGTACAGAGTTCCAACAGGTTCTTTCCTTACATCGTCTCATACACGCTCCCCGGTTTACGGATACTCTTTATTTGCCCTTCAGAGTTGAGAGTATATTTTATATATAGATAATAATAAAAATATAAGTCCTGTTAAGGTACTGTTCCACCGTTGGACACGGGCCTCCGATCAAACTGAGAGGGTTTAGACCATAGTCGACCACGCTGGCCCAGTGTGGGTCGGCGAACTTCACACACCTTCCAGAAACTCTTAGGCATGCAGGTTTCCTCACGATGTTTTATGTCACCGTTAAAGCAAGTGATAGTAATTTTTTAAACACACATGCTTTTTAAAAGGCAGAAGTGCGTACCAGGTTCAAACCCGAGACCCCTGACTGAGAGACGACTGCATGAACAATTGCTTACATTTGAATGTTAAGAAAACCAAAATTATGGGTTTTCAACGGGAAGAAACCAGAACAAATTCAAGGATAGTGGTTGGTAACGATGTGTTGTGTGCAAGTGAATGAGTTTGTATATCTTGGATGCGCCTTCAGTAAGGATGGGAAATACACCGCTGATATAGAGGGAAGAGTGAATGCAGGGAATAGAGAGAATGGTGCGATGAGAAGGCTACTTGGGAGCCGGCACTTAAGCCAAAAGGCGCAGCTGGCCATGCATAACGAAGTGCTTGTCCCAACGCTGTTATATGGCAGTGAGAGTTGAGTATGTAAGAAGGAGAACGAAAGCAGGATAAATGCGGTCGAAATGCGATCTCTGCGGAAGATGTGCGGAGTTACGCTGATCGACCGTATTCGCAACAGCGTAGTAAGAAAGCGAGTAGGTATGAAAGATAGAATGGTAAGAATAGAATGGAAAGGTAGGGTATAAAGATGACAGGGTATGCTCCGTTGGTTCGGGCATATAGAAAGAATGTCAGAAGAAAGAATGACAAAACAGATCAGACTGCGAAACAGAATGCGAAAGTGGAAGGATGTAGGTACCGGGGAAGACCTAGACTATCTTACCATGACAAATAGACCATGTTTTATCTGAAGGGCAAGTTAAGAGTCTCCGTAACCGGCGAGTATGTATGAGATGAACTATGAGAGTGGAGAAAGCCAGAGAGGTATGTAAGGAAAGAACCTGTTGGAACGCTGTACTCTCTGCCTACCCCGCGAGGGATCTGGCGTGATGATATAGGTAGAGAGATAGATAGAGCAACTAAAATTCTTCTTATAAAAAAAACAAACAACTTTTTCATAAACATACAAATAAATTAAAAGTCTCTGTCTCAAAAACATTAGCTCATACAAAGAGATTTTTTTTTCAGTCTACGAACTCAACGCAATGAAATTAAATTACTAAACATTTATAATTTAATTCAGTGCAAGTGGCTTTAGTATAAATATATTTATTAAATGGTTATGCATCAATATAACGGAGTTAGTGTACATGAAATGTACATTAGTGCACGTACTAAGTAACTATTTAATAAAAATAAAGTTAGTTAAGTTACGCCTGCTCGTCGAATACACACCGTGACGCCTATATTCCCCAAGCAGGGGTGGCAGAGATATACTGAGTACACCCACTTTTCGCCGAAGATGTTAGGTCCCATGTAATAGGGGGCGAGCCTATTGCCATATACCGGGCACAATTCCAGTCTCCGGACTCTGGATGATATATATGATTTGGAGAATATGGATACTCGGATGTACGGATCTTTTGTCCGACCTAGGATTTAAACCCAGAACCTTGTGATCACCAAGCAATGCGCTTTGCCACTGCGTTTATCCGCACCTAAACAAGTATTTATGGATCACACAAAGTCTAGTTTCGTGCAAGCATCCAACCCGCGACTACTCAATCCAGTGGGTAGAGCAGATTTGGCTTTTAATCACTGGATCGAGCTGTTCGCCAGACTTTAGTGATAAGAACAAGGGTAGTTGGTCCACTGCTTTTAATGTTTCACACTGATTTTATATACAGTGGGACGTTGCTCGAGTTTTTTTTTATCATAAAAGATGTAAAATTTACGCAAGGGATTTGGCGTGGTGATAGAGATGCGCCAAAATGCCCAATGCCTTTGAGGCATTGGGAATTTTGGCAGTTTATTATAAATACGAAGAAAATTTGCACTAACAGCTTAGCACGAGAAGATTGGCGTTAACTAGCGTGCGCCATAGTCTGTGAGGTTGCACCCCAGTCACCCCATTTGGATCTCTGAATCTCCATGTACACAGATTTTGCCTGCATCTACCTACCTGGGTGTGGAGTCAATTTAATGGTATCCAAACCGGCCCTGATAGTTGGTGCCCAGGCGTTAGTTGCTCCTGATATGGGACGAAGTAAATAAATGACACATAATAAGACTGTACATACGTGAAGGAGACCTTTATCACAAACAGACAAAATAACATTCCCAGTAAAATCCGATCAGTGTTTATTACTGCGAATGGGAATCCACGCGAAACGGGCTCGTATTAATTTTTATTAATGCGATATGGAAGGGCGGGCTGGACCGTACAAATTGTACGACTCGCCCGCCCGTTTCATTTACAACCTTTCGTTCAATCAACGGCATATTTGGAAAATATTTCCATTTCGGACAACGTGATACGTTGTTTATTTGGCAACAACTTCGGTTTGGGCGCTCAAGTCCTCTTTTTTATAAACGGCATTATAAATGATTTAAAAATGGCTTGGATCCTCTTGTTGTTCCATTTCGACTGGTATAAATGTTATCGTTGCAAGAAAATTAGAAAGAAAAATGGTTTTGTAACAAAGTCAATATTATATAATAAATTCTTAAAACTAAAATTAACCCCTATATTCAGATAGATTAGCAGATAAGTGTCAACGTATGTGCTACCATGAAAATTATTAGAAACCGTCAGTAACGCTTCCAAAATGATTTATCGTCTACCACATCGATGATCATCGCTTTAAAGTACCTACGAAAGCACGAATAATGTCGTCATCATCGTAAAGCATCTACAAAAATACGGAGAAGTTCGAAAATGGTAATGCCACGAAAGGATACCCATTTAAACAGACTGAGCTAAACATTTTAGAGCGCTATAAAAACTGAAGTTAAACAATAATATAAGCTTAATAACACCTTAAAAATTTGACTGTAAAATTTAACTTCTAACTAGTAAGGAAGCACAGTAAATAAATATTCACATGCTTGAAACAAACTTGTCGCTTTATAAAAGGTTACAGCACGCATAACCATCCATTACAACCGACATAATTCTATCCAAGTCACAAGAACGTTTAATGTACAAAACCAGACCTTTTAAAAAGGAAAATTTTTATTTTATTTAGCTCTAAGTCAATATAGGGGTTCGGTAATCTTTATAAATAGTCGTCTGTGAGTAAAATCTGGTGCTTTATTCCGGTGAATCCGATAGATCCGGGAAAGCCTTCAGACGACAGCTATTTTCTGCAAGATTTGTTGTTTTACAGACGTTCTTACAGATTCCACTGAGATTTGAATTGCCTTAATGGTGCTTTAGAATGATATTTGTAATACTGGGCTTTTTTAAATAAAATATTTCTTCGATTCATTCGTTATTTACGGTCTTTAGGTTAAGACGACGGCAAATGATCCGAATTTGTATTAGACAATATGATAATAAGGAAAAAAAGTTTAAAAAACTGTAAGCTGAATTAACGCTGGAATATAGTAAAATTGTTTTTCTGTCGCTTGGTATATTTTGTATTTAAAATAAACATACGTAAATACCGTCACGCATATATTCCCCAAGCGGGGGTGGCAGAGGTGTACTGTGTACACCCACATTTCGCCAACGATATTAGGTCCCATGTAATAGAGGGGGGAGCCTATTGCCATATAACGGGCAGAATTCCAGACTCCAGGCTGATTTTTTGATAGAAAATCTACATTTGTCCGACCTAGGACCTCGTGGTCGGAAAGCGCATTATTCGCCACTAGAATAAAGAGGCAGTCCTACATAAATACCTAAAAATACAACTTTCTTTTGGCGTTGCCATAGTCGGATAAAAATAATAAATTTATTTTTGGTTTAGAGGCGAATAGTGACGATCACGAGGTCCTGGGTTTGAATCCTAGGTCAAACAAAGTATAGTCTATCAAAAATTGTTAGTAGAAGTCCCGTCTCCGGGATTGTGTCCAGTATGATAATAATATATGTTTTGTATGTAAATGATCTACGCTGTTGGCCGCGGGGCCTTTTCTATGCATATGTGAGGAAAGAACCTGTTGGAATTTTGTACTCTCTGCCTACCCCACAAGGGATCTGGCGTGATGATATAGATAGATAGAAGTTAATTGTATGAACAAGAAGTCATCGTCCTGTTGATCTGATGAGTTTTTTCAAACTGCTGTAAAGGGACGCGGTTCTAACTTTTCTAATAGGGCTCAGACAAAAAAAGGATCTAACATAACAATAGTTCTCAGTTCGATTCTTTAATCGAACCAATATGAATATATAACGGACGATTTAGAGCAGTGGTTAAGAATTTAAGCCGCTCCGCCCACTGTGTCTAATAGTCGCGGGTTCAATTCCCGCACGGGACAAATTATTTTTTCGGACTGGGTATTTGTGTATATGAATTTTCATGTTTTTAAAGCCACCCGCGATACAAGAATAAATCTGATTGGGGCTACGTTTCTAAAAAAAAATAGTTCACGTGGCCCGATCGATCAGCCTAAGCAGTCGGACTACGCGGTCACAAAGTTAATTTTAATTCATGTCACATCGTCAAAGCGTACTAAGGGTGTTTTCTAGGCAAATTAACTACGACCAGGGAACAAAAAAGTTGGTTAAATAAGCCCTAAAGGGTAGAGTTGTGAATTAATAATTATCTTGTTTAATGAATACACCCACGTTTCGCCGACGATGTTAGGTCCCATGTAATAGGGGGCAAGCCCGTGGTAGTGCACTTTTTTAATAGTAGAGTAAATAGTAGATTATGTCGTTGGTTTTATTGTGCACGGTGTGGTTTGTGATCACGAAGTATGGGGATCACATTGTAGGAAAAGGAGAGGTTTTTCTGTTGAAAAACTTCTTAACCTGTTTCGTGATTGGAATTTGAGAAATGGTACGTTCCAGTGGTTTGGATATATGGAAAGAATGTCGGAAGAAAAAAATACAACACAGACATACAATGTGAAAATTGAAGGGTTTAGTGTTTCTGCTTGATCGAATAGACCATGTCTCATCTGAAGGGCAAGCCAAGACTCTTCGTAACCGGCGAGAGCGTATGACATGAACTATGTAAGTGGAAAAGCCAAAAAGGTCTGTAAGGCAAAAACCTGTTGGAACTCAGAGAATGTTTAGTGACTTATATGAACAGAAATCGTTGTAATTAGCTTATATTGCTAATTGATTATTTCAACAAATACGTTTACCAAATATAAATAAAGAATTCCCTTTATCATAAGAGAACATAATATTTACATAGCACTCAACTATCATGTACCTATCCCAGGAGCATATGGTGTAGACCCCGCCTAGGGTTGCCACATGCAACGCAGTAACTTAAACTTGTCATCATCAATTAGTTATTCTACTAATTTTATTAACGCGAAAGTTTTGTTTGGATGGATTTACGATTATACTCTAACATCACATCAAAATAACACATAGGCTATAACAAAATATGTAAATAACTGTCAATCAAGGCAAGGCAATATGCTAAAATAGCAGCAAAAGTTACTTAAAGGCCTTCTCTCGGATCAAAGGAGTATACCTTGTGTAATACGTATGCGGTTGTATTAAACCAATATTTATTCTCAGCTACTACCGAAGCTGATGAACAAAAATTCAAATGCATAAATATGAAAACCCTAGCCTTATTACTAAAATCAGGTGCCCGCGGTTGTATTAGGTAAAGCCCTTTGACATTACCCCGGTCTGACTACATTCGGCCTCGTCCTTAAGCTTTTGCCACAGCCGACGGAGCGTGACGGCGGTGGACGGTAGCTCAGCGCGTACGACACTGCAGGCGCGACAACAGAATAAAGAAGAATTTCTATATTTCAGTAGTCGCAACGATACCGTATAGGTAGATATACTATGGTACTGTTGACATTCCGCTGGCCGCCACCCAAAACAAAGCTATCATCCCATTTTTTACCAAGTCGGTATCCCGTTCCCGTCGTGCTTCGTTTGTTGTCACGACGGACGCGAGGGCATACGGCGACAACGGGACGCGAGGGTTACCATCCCGCTGAGCTACGTGGCGTCTTTCCATGGGTACAGTTAAGTACACATGTTCAGATGGGGACTCAGACAATACCAATCTGCGGTATCTGTGCGGTGTAACCCAAATGAAGGTCTTACATTGTGCTGTATGTAAGACTGCCTGGCCTAATACCTACGTGTAGCAGGATCTAAAGATTGCCTCCGGCATTGAGAAAGAAGTGATCGCGTTCTGGGCCGTTTCTATACAATTATAGGATGGTTGCTGTCAAAACGATAGGAAGAAGTAGTAGTACATTCCACCTCCCCATTTAGCATTGGCGTCACGACGCCACCCCGCCCCGTTCGCTATGTACCCAGGCCCTTAATACGGTGAATCCAACCTCGGTTTTATGACGAGCGCTGCCGGAGCAATAACCTTTTTGTTACGATGTTACTGTGGGATACGTGGCATAAAAAGTGGGATTCATAGCCGGTTGTGGTACGTGAATAGTATACTCATTTGGTCGAGTCGAGTGTTTGACTTTGTAAATATTAAGCGCCCATTAAGTATAGATATGTAGAGATGTAAATACATGGTGTAAGGCATGCATTAATTGCGTGAGCAATTTTTCTTTTCATTTGGACCTCTCCCACTCCTTTGGTGAGATTTGGTGGAACCCCCCGTTCCCCTTAAGTGAGTTTTTCACTCTAGTTTTTAAAATACTAACACAGCGCTAGCGTCGTAATTCTCGAAGTAAATGTTTTTAATGACCATGAGATTTTTAGCGTACAAAATATGATACTCTAAGAAAAGTAAAAGCAGTTTTTTATGATGCGTATAATAATTCATGTTTTTAAAAAGTTGGCGTTAGATATTCAATTATGTTCCTCCCCAGTTTAAATGAGATTTGATAAGATTTTGCTTTTTAGCTCAGGTAATGAATGGATGCCCCCTTATATCATTTGAGTCATTCCAATTACATTACTGCCTCATAAATTCAATCAGTCAAGGAAACATAGAAGTTTGTAATTGATCGAGTTACTGATGTCGGATAAATTACTTTTAGGTCTTGCGTTAATTAAATGAGAGAAAGAAGGAAGGAAAAAATGACAAAATACATATACTATAATTTAAACGTATATAGGAGATACCGGAGAAGATGTAAACTGTCCACCAAGACCAAATATATATCGTGTATTTTCTGATGGATAAGTTAAGAGTGTGTACGAAACGAACTATGCGAGTGGAGGATACGACTATGAGGGACTTGGCGTGATAATGTAGATAGCTAGAACTTTGATCACGATAACGTTACACTTTACTAGTTCTTACTAGTAAAATAAAGATAGCCGCTTTTAATATTAATAACATCTTAGATTAAATCCATTTAAAATTGATTAAAACAATTTTTAAAAGCCACTTTGTTTATAAAAGTCTGGTCCCAAAATCTAAACCTATTTACGTACCACGTAAAAGTTTTTAATATCCAATTCTTCTCTGGAACTCTTATTGAAACCGAAGGTCAATGATAGGTTTTTAAAAAATTAAATATTTTTATAAAATTTTGCCGTCACTTAAGATTTCGTCAAACCGCCGTCGCAGCGCGATAAAAGCGCTCGGCTACGTTCGGTTGTGACGTTTGCCGTCGCGCCGAGCGTAGCTGCTCTGTGTGTCGTCTCCCGTACATTTCAGTACATTACAACTCCCCAAGCCGCGCCACCGTCGTGCCGAGCGTGGCTGCTCTGTGTGTCGTCTCCCGTACATTTCAGTACATTACAACTCCCCAAGCCGCGCAACCGTCGTGCCGAGCGTGGCTGCTCTGTGTGACGTCTCCCGTACATTTCAGTACATTACAACTCCCCAAGCCGCGCCACCGTCGCGCTCCCGTCGCGCTACGTTGCCTATGTGGCGAGACCCTTAACTGGTAAACGCTGGACGCTTAAATAAAACGAAGGAGACAAACCGGCTACATAAAAAATGTCTTCAAGTTTGCCGTACTTTCATATAATCTTTATGTGGTTGATGTCTCATATGCACATAATGATTTGATAGTTGTTCATAATGCGTACTGCTAACAAAATAAAATTCGCTCCCACTACCGTCTGTGTTCCCAGCGATGTTTAACTTGGGTATCTTTAAATCCAGAGTAAGTACATTATATCTAAGTCTACATGGGCGTCAGCTTCACTTTCCATCAAGTGATCTCATTTGATTGAAAGTTAGTTGCTGACCAGTCTTCAATAAAAAAATATATTAAGTACTAAACTTCCGAACATATTCATAACTAGGTGTTACCCGCGGCTGCGGATGCGCTTAATGTGTAATACCTTTATAAGTTATAGCCTAATAGTTTCTGCCCGCGACTTCGTCCGCGTTGATCTTAAACAGGAACCTTACATTTATCCGGGATAAAAAATATCATATGTGTTAAGCCAGGTAATAAAATATCACCCCGATGGTGGGCTCTTTGGAGCGCGGCACAAAAGGGGCACCGATGCGTTCCGTACGGAGATCCCGGAGCCCCTCCAAAGTGCTGATGTCGGCCGCCCTGGAGGTTTTGATCGGTAGGAATCCGACACGCCCCGCGAGCTTCCCTCGAGGCTCGCGGAAGTCCTTTGCGGGATTTTCCCCTGGTAAAAAAGGTAATAAACTATCTGTGTGCCAAAATTCATCCGTTCAGCCTGTTTTACGTAATTGAGTAACAAACGTCCAAACACCTTTATATCTAAACATTCAAACTTTCACGTTCATAATATTAGCAGGATGTGTTTTCTGATGTATAAGCTATACACTTTAAAGTTTCATAAAATCCGTTCAGTAAATCTTGCGTATAAGAGTAACAAATATACATCCATACTCAAAAACTGTTTATAATATTAGTATTACTACTACTAAATACCAGAACATATTATATAACAACATTAAAATTCTTCATCCACTAATTCCTCTTTCAGTCCACAAGATCGGGCAGAACAATCGCGAAATTCTTTTATGCAAAAGAGCGACTTTAGAGATTAATATGCAAATTGTACAAGAATTAGTACGGGACCCTCGGGAAGGAATTATAAAGGCGTGCGTTGGGGCGATTAAAATTGTTCAAATTACGGAATGATGGGTTCATCTAGAACTTTTGGAACAACGTCATTAGATAACGTTAAAATTTAATTTAACGTCACGGATGTTAGAGCGAGATGGCGTTGCAATCGTAATGATCATGTCTCCATTAAGGAATAAGCCTTGGTTGTATAGTCTTCATCAGCAAAGAAACGTTTTTTTTTTCTCATTATTCTCCGATTCTTCCGACCCACGACACGAAATATATTTCATCTTGCTAGTATTCGCTATCACCAAAAATAGCGTATAATGAAACACTTACGGATTACTTGATACAAGTAATAGGTAGATCAATTGACATTTAAATATTTAAAGTGTTTGAACTCTGGTGCCTAAATTAAGAATTAACATGTGTTATGGACACTAGTGGACGCTGTTTAGAATTAAAATGTATAATGTGTTCACGAAAAAGTGCACGGTGTGGACGAATAATTATGCGCATGTATTGTAGATAAAGTTTAATTTCATGGCTACAACAAGAATGATTAAAATTTGAGCATGTTCAGCATAATTTAAAGTAAGAAGAAATTTAATTACACTAATTTTACATGGATGCTTGTTCATGGGACAAATATTACATGTTTAGTTCATTTTGTTATATGTAATATTCCCAATAACTTTAAAGTGTAGTTTGGCCATAGTCATTCTAAAAACTGTTGATGGACAAATATTATAATCTCGTCGCAGTATAGGTACTGTGTATACATATCGCCTTGTAGTAGGAGGCGAGCCATTATATTACTATTCTATTCATATTATACTCCACTGAATACCACCGAGAAAATGAAGTATATTGGTTACTAATTTTTCACTTGATAAAACAGTCACCAGCCTACACAACGAGACTTTTCGCTGTAAAATGTCATTCACGTAAATTGTATCGTTTTCCATTACTTTACTGCGCGGTTCTTTGCAGAACATTTTACCTAGCGCCTACCTTTAAATTCCGCAAAGTACAGCGCTGCCTCTGCGCGTTCGATCGATTTCGATCGATTAAATGATGCGCGGCTGCAGGACGGCTGGAGCGCTGCAATCGCGCGTTTTTATCGATATGGATTAACAAAGAAGCGCGCCCGCAGCGCTCACCTTTCTCTTTATATTTTTAGGTGAAAATATGGCATATCAAGTTAATAGCGTTACTATAACGTCAATTGGGCTTCGGGCCCAGAGGACTAAGTATCAAGAAGCTAAGTAAAAACCGTTTGACGTTATAGTAATGGTGTCCAGAAGCGTGCTGTTCTCTTCATCCTTGTTTAGAAAATGTCTGGCGTGAAACGAAAGGCAAAACAAGTCGATAGCGCGATAAAATTAATCTTTTCATGCTAAACTCCCTGACCGTTCTATTGTGCCGCAAGCAGCCTACATACCCTTTTGATCCAACTACTAACTAGATCAGAAACAATTACTCCAAATATCTTTGCAAAACATCTGGCACAACTCGCCTTTGGGCTAATTTGAACAAATACGATTTAACTAGGCTTTTGTTTTCTATGATCACACGCGGCGCGTTACGATAACTTCACGAAATGATCGTGTAATGGTATTCTGTATTCTATTGGATACGATCAGTAGATAAGTCGCATAATAGTCTCAGTTATTGAAATCGCTTGCACACTTATCTTTTACATAAAAATCATTATTTTTCTAGATCTAAATAAACTTGAATATTAGACTAACACTTGTTTAGGCAAATCATTGCTAACAGAAATGGCGCCTAAAAGCAGCATCAGTTACAATACACTCCACTCTATTCCGATCTCCGTCTAGAACCCATTCGCGCCTTTATTAAAAAGGTCGCGTCCAATTATAGAAATCCGCTAATCGTAGCCGCCGCCGACTACGAATTTAACTCCCTTCCTATCAGCCGCTACCGCCGTCCGCGGCATGTTCGCGCCGACCTTCCCGATGCCCTTACATCCCTTCTTTCGGATTCAGATACTGCACACAGGATCAGCTACCGACCTCGCCGGCGAGGTCAATGAATCCATTGCCCGCCGGCGCTGAGCACCACGCCTAGTATACGCCCTCCGCATAGC
Source organism: Phalera bucephala (assembly GCA_905147815.2). NCBI lineage: Eukaryota > Metazoa > Arthropoda > Insecta > Lepidoptera > Notodontidae > Phalera > Phalera bucephala. Next base: position 12,233,555 of record LR990630.1, on the reverse strand, counting down.
GACTGCCTAAACCGAGGCCATTCCTCCTTGAGGCGCCCTTGAGCTAGTTGCCCTCTTGCCCTTCTGGCTCCAGCGTAGTGGTTGCACGCTCGACCTCTTGTCCGGTGAAGCTGCAAAGTCCCCGCGGCCAAAAGCGTAGATCATTCACACACACTCACATACGCCAGTGTTGGATTTATTCAAAAGCTGTCAATGTGTGCGAAGGGGTGCGCGTGCGTACTACATTTTTTTTTGATATTGTTTACCAACTTTTGTAAAATAAAGAATATTACTGATTTGAAAAATTGCAAACGTTAAGCGACTTGCTTTGCTGACTGTACTATTAAAAGATCATTCCACGAAGTTTTCGTAACGCGCCACGATACGTATTTAATGGGTCGTAGCGAATAAGGACCCTGGAGTGTACCCGTTGAAATTGGATAATTTCAAGGGTTTTTCAATTACTTGCTTAACAAGCTTTGTAGAGCAACTTTATTATTGTTGGGTATTGTACACTGCCCTAATGACTATAGGTACAGGTGGTTATAGATTTATGGAATACGTAATACAGAATACTTAATTATTGTATATTAAAATAACCGGCCAAGTCCGAGTAGGGCAGGGCTAATGTTCTAAGGGTCCCGTATAAGGGTTATTAAAAGACGCTCTTATAATTTTTCATCCATTTCGAGGATTTTTTGTGTGATATGATAACAAACTCAAAATTTTCTATATTAGTACTATGACGAAACCATATACCACGACCAAATAAACCGAGTCTTATCTGATGGAAAAGTCAAGAGTCTCCGTAACCGGCGAGCGTGTATGAGACGAACTATGAGAGTCGAGGAAGCCAGAGAGGTATGTAAGGAAAGAACCTGTTGGAACTCTGTACTCTCTGCCTACCCCGCAAGGGATCTGGCGTGAGGTTATAGATAGATAGATAGATAGATAGTACTATGAAATTCACTTCCTATGAAATTTCTAGATCAATTAAAATTACTATCCCATAGGTTGTGATGAGTTTAAATGGACATATCTTTTGATTGAATTAATTTACAGATTCAATGGTTGACACTGGCAAGGAACTGTATTTGACATAAATTACAATTTTCATGCTTCTACCCATTCCTGAGAAAAGGCTTTTAATCGACAGACACGACCAGAAGAACAACCAAGTGATGCTATAAGAAATTTGTTTAACCGATTGAATGTATGGAACCCTAAAAACGCTATTTAAATAAAAATACCAGTCAAAAGATTTTTTTGTTAAGAGGCTGCACCGCTATGTTCCTTAGTGGAAAATCGCTAGATCTCCTCAGTGGAAAATACAACAAACTTCAGGTGTTCTAAATAATTTTCAACGGTTTTTGTTGGCCTCTGAAAAAAAGTTAACATATCTTTGACTCGAAGTACATAAATAGCACGTTAAAGAAGCAAGCATACCACCTCTGCATTAAGCTATTCCATAGATATGCACGTGTGCATTCCTTCATTGCGGTCGGGTTAATTAAGAAATGCCTGAAGCGCACGTGTTGTCACTTCTTCAGCTGATGGAAGTAATTGAAATATTTTGTCGATTAAACTATAAATTAGTTCGCTAGGAATTTAAACATTCTTGTTATATGAGAGAGAGTTAATCACGAGTTTTATAAGAAGATATTGGAATAAATGATTCCAGTGTTCCATCGAAATCGAAGAACTCATGGCTGGCCCTAATATCATAGGAGAAATCAAAGCGTACAGACTCCGATGGTTTGGCTACATTCAAAGAATGAGAGAAGTCTGTAGTGTAAAGAAGGCCTAATTGGGCCAACCAATCGGCCGCCGACCGGTTGCTCGTCCCAGGTATCGCTGGAAGGATATGGTTGAGGCGGATCTGCGTGAGCTCTAAGCCGAAGACTGGCAGGGAATCGCGCAGAACCGTAAGAAGTGGCAGAATCTCGTTTCGGAGGTGAAGATTTACTTTGGGTCGCTGAGCCATCGGAGTAAGTAAGTAAGTGTTGCTTATATTTAAGAATAAGGCTCTAGAGATTCCTCGATTGTACCTTTAAGAAGAAAAATTAGAGATCTATTTATCTATATCATCGCACCAGGTCCCTTTGGGGATTTGAGAGTACAGAGAAATTGAAGCGTATAGAAATATAAAAGCGGAATTAAACGAATTAAGCCAATATATATACAATGCGGAAGTGGAAAGATGAAGGTACCAGAGAAGACCTACACTATCTTACCATGGCCATATAGTCCGTGTCTTATATGAAGGGCAAGTTAAGAGTCTCCGTAACCGGCGAGCGTGTATGAGACGAACTATGAGAGTGAAGGAAGCCAGAGAAGTCTGTAAGGAAAGAACCTGTTGAAACTCTGTACTCTCTGTCTACCCTGCAAGGGAAATGGCGTGATGATATAGATATATTGATAGATTTTTACAAATTATCTCTCTCGATATAACAAAGGAGCTCCTATTCTTCGGAGGATCCCTTTTTCAAAGGATCTATCGTTCTCAATTGTTATAAGCTATAACTATTTTAAATATTGTCTTGTGGGAATCCCTCTATCACTGTTAAGACCCTGGAAGATCTGGTACGTTACTGTCCTACTACTACTGTCAAACAGGCTAATAATTAACATAATAATAACTAAGCTGTCCTGCAAGATAATGAGTGAATATATATTGTCTCTTGTATTTATCCCTTTTACTTATGCACTCTATAGATATAGTATTTATCTGCTAACGATTAACAAATCGCTGCATTTATTTGTCTACAGATTGATAACTAATTGCAATTATCTCTCTTACATATGTTCAAATACCTATCTGTACTTCAATTTTAGTTCAATATCTATTATAACAGTAATCGACTTCATACATAATCTGTCTCCAGTTTATCGACAATCAAACAAAAAAATTGTTAACATGAAACTGTGTGTGATACTCACTAAACCTATTTTTACAATTTTCGGGATATTCCATTTACTAATTAGGTTTACTATATATACCTTGTTATCTATACAAACTACAGTTTTACGATACTCGAATATAAAACTCTTACGACTATCACACAAAATCTTAACCATTATCACACTTACAATTTTTACTGGCATCTACTTATTATTCGAGTTATTTTGGTCATCTATTCCAATAACAATCAACTCAAAAATGTACATTATGCACAAATTATCCACTTGCCTAAGCACTTTATCACAGAACTCTACACAAAACTCAAAAACACACACATACACACAACTACACACATCGAAAGATACAATAAGTAAGAAGATAACTCCTGCAACCGTCACCAAAGTTTTATGTTATAGTACTCAACTGAACTCATCTATTTTTTTATATATAATAATATACAAATATGGCTTTACTTGACGTAGCTAACGATATAGACGAAACTCTCACAATTGATTGCCGTACTATAGATTCCTTAGACTCATGCAGGAGTACTCTTAGTAAATCAATAAATAATATTAGAATACTAACCTTCAACATAAGAAGCTACCAACGAAATTTCGACGCATTTGTTGTTGCTCTAAATAGACTAAATTCGAATATAGACGTAATTGTTTTAACTGAGTGCTGGCTGTGTGACGACACAGTGATTGAACCGCTATCAGGATACAACAGTTATAGATCAATAAGACAAATTAATAAAAATGGTGGAGTGATAATCTATGTAAAAAATAGATTATGTAGCAAAAATATCAACCAACATAAATTAGTGGACGCCGATGCTGTCATATTAACTATAAATGATATTATTCTCCTGGGTATTTATAGGTCACCATCTTTTCCAAATGCAGATAGATTTATCAACTCACTTGATGCTACTTTATCGGAAATAACACAAAATCGTACTATAATTCTAGCAGGGGACATTAACATCAATATCACAGATACCGAAAATAATCAAGTTCAGAATTACCTATCCCTCCTAGCATTTCATGGCTTAATCGCAGTAATAACTCATCCAACTAGAAGAAACACGTGTCTTGATCATATTTTTATAAAGTCTCAAACAACTCCACGCGGGTTTGTCTGTAATCTCTCTTTAACAGATCACAACCTAGCACTTGCGCTTCTTCCAGTAAAACTAAATAGGCGTACAAGTAAAAATCACAGAAGAACAAATTGGGACGATGTCGCAACAGAAATTAAAAATGCAAACTGGACGGACGTTCTTAATAATCACTGCATCAATTCTGCCTTAAACTCATTCAACGATACTATTTCTAGAGCAATAAAAAATAACACGACCGAAATTAAAATGTGCAGAAAATTTAAAGTCATAAAGCCCTGGATTACACCGGGGCTGATCAGATGCATGAAACAACGTGACAAATTGCATAGTATCTCTAGGACGTTTCCCAATGACTACACAAAACACCATATTTATATTAGATACAGGAATTTCTGCAACACTTTACTACGCAATATAAAAGAAGACTACAATCGAAAACAAATCTCCGAAAATAAGAACAATCCTAAAAAGCTCTGGAATAAAATTAGAGACATATGTGGAACAACTCGCAATGATAACCCCTCAGTAAAACTGATTAAATCTAGCGATAATCCAACACCATCACTTAACGAATGTAACAAACTTTTCGCATCAGTGGGTGAAATTTACGCCAGTAAAATTATTACTAAACACTCCACAACACAAGATTCACTAATTGATACATACAAACCTCCATTTACTAACCCATATTCCTTTTACTTTCACCCGACAGATGAAAATGAAGTGACCAATATTATTTACAATCTAAACATAGATAGTTCTCCTGGACGTGATCATATCACGGTCACATTGCTTAAAAAGACTCTTTCTAGCATAATTTCACCTCTTGTATATATATTTAACCTAAGTTTAGAAACAGGCATTTTTCCCGAATCCTGGAAAATATCAGCAATATGTCCCATACATAAAAGTGGACCTTATGATATTCCGCAAAACTATAGACCAATTGCTTTGCTAAGTATTATCTCTAAAGTCTTGGAAAGGATTGTAAACAATAGACTAGTTAGCTTTCTAGAAAAATACACTATCATCTCTGAAAGGCAATACGGTTTTCGTAAAGGCAAATCAACTCAAGACGCTGCAACACTATTAGTAAATTTAGTCTCTCTACACATTGAAAAAGGGAACAGATGCCTTGGAACATTCCTAGATTTAGCACGCGCCTTTGATACTGTATCGATTGGTCTCTTATTGAAAAAACTTGAGGCTGTAGGAATCCGGGGGCTTCCATTGATGTGGTTCCAAAGTTACTTAACTTCGCGTAAGCAATATGTCAAAATCGACGATATACAAAGTGACCCATTGCCCATCTCTTTTGGCGTCCCACAAGGGAGTGTCCTCGGTCCTACATTATTTATCCTATATATCAATGACATAGTTAACCTTCCTATAAGTAATGCTGAAATTATTGCTTACGCTGATGATACAGTGGTACTTTTCTACGGCAAAACATGGGATCAGGTTTATCACACAGCAGAACAGGGTCTTTCTCAAGTGGTACAAGCCTTAGATACTAATCTTCTCACACTTAATACTAAGAAAAGTAAATATGTTGCATTCTCAAAAACCATGATCACAAGACCATCATCAGCTCCGATCCTAAACATCCAATCAAAAAACACGCAATTTTCCATAACCTCCGCTGAACAAATAGAACGCACTAGGACAATAAAATATCTCGGTATCATAATTGATGAACATCTAACCTTCAAAGAGCACATCGCAACAGTAGCCACTCGAGCACGCAAATTGATTCATATAGTCAAAAGACTTCGCGATTGTGCTCCTGTGGACGTTTTGCGTCTAGTTTATTTTGCCTTGTGCCAGTCTATATTGCAGTACTGTATTGGCGTATGGGGTTCAGCCGCAAAAACCGTACTATTGTCGCTGGAAAGAGCACAACGCGCAATCATTAAGGTAGCTCTAAAAAAACCGTATCGTTATCCGACAGATGCTGTGTATAATGAATTCAAAGTCCTAAGAGTACGACAATTGTTTATTCTAAGCGCCGTAATTCAAATACACAAATATCTCAAAACCCGTACTGATTACTCTGAAATTATATTAAAACGTGTACACCGCATTCCAGTACCAAATTATACTTCTGAACTTGCTAGACGTTGTCCATCTTTCTCACATCCTTACACATATAATAAAATAGCCAAAATACTTTGTAATATAAAAGATTACACTACTTCTAAATGCATACAAATGTTAAAAACTACACTTCTAAAGCTATCCTACACTGAAACAGAAGATTTAATATAGTTGGTAATTACAAAAAAATGAAAATAATAATAACACACACATTTTATTCATACACTCACGGTAAACACGCACCCAAACACACACACACACACACACTCACACTCACACACACACACTTACTCACATACACAAAATCTACATCATCACACATTTCCGCAAACGTACTTAATATTCAAAATTCATAGGATGAGTATTTAATATGTGCTTAAAAACTCATTTTAACTCTAAGAAAGTTGCTATTTTGTTTTTAAATGTTTTTCTCTTCATGTAACTAATTTTTACATTGTTATTTTGAACTCCCGAGCCTCAAGATACAAGCTTGCTTAGTTTGAGGCTCAACGAAACATGATGTAAGTAGTTACTTTTTTTTTTCTTTTTGGTAATAAATGATTTTTTTTTTTTTTTTTTTTTTTTTTATTGTCTCACTGGGAGCCGAAGGTTTCCTTCTCCTCGTTCCACTCCCAGTCTAGTGCAAGCTGATGTTACAAGTAAGAGCATAAAATACAAGCTACACGACAAAGTTTCTGCGACAGATGGTTCGTGCTCGCCTTAAAGGTCTCCACATACTATCTCATTCCGTAACCGAACCGCAATGGAGCTGTCTCAGTACTTCAGTCAGTATGAGAATATTTTTTATTCATGTATTTGTGAATGGACAGACTCTACCACCAGTTCGGAATGTCATTCCTGTGGAGAAATCATACATTTTTCTCTTCGGACCCTTATTCACTGTGATCAATTAAACACGCACACATACGGCGTAACGTTATAAACGCGAGCCACTCACTGCACTCAAGGCTTAAAAAAAATTGATGTAACGTTATCAGAAAAGCTTTCCGTCGCTTTCATTGTTATTTAGTAAATCTATAGTGTGAAAAGGATGGCATATCGATTGCGTTACGCTAGCGCTAATCTGTTTGTTCTGACCCCTTTGGACTGGCCTTGAAACGTAATGGTTTACTGAATGTTAAGTGTTTATAATTCATACAAATTATATTAGACTTTACTTATTACTAATGTGTATTTTCGGGAACCCATACAACTGTAGTGGTTTTCCCCGAAGGTATAAGGGATTTGACGTCAAAATTTAATGTTTGTGTAATTCTTTATTAAATTTACAATTTAATTTTCCTAATGTGTTATGGTATAGTGGGTGGAGACCTCAAGATTCATTTCCACAGCATGTAGGACGTAACAAGTTTTCCAATATAAGTTACGAGACAGCTGAGACGCGCACATTTATCAACACAGAGTGTATGTTGCGAAATTGTTCGGATAACTTGTGTACGCACTTTATATTTTGAGTTGGGTACTCAGTTAAAGATAAAGCATATAAATATAGACCGCATTTTTGAAAGCTCGCTGAAAGATCAGGTACAGACAAGGTTTGGTTAAATAGCCGACGGAGCGCGACAGCGGCATTCGGTTGATGCTCGGCCGGTGGTCGGCAGCACAGCGCGCACGTCACACTGCAGGCGCGACGTCATTCCAGCCAAGCGGCCGCTCAACACAAGCGTCCCGCTCGCACGCATATTGGCGTCTCGCTCCCGCCGTGCTTTATTTGTAAGCGCGTCGGGCGCGACAGCAGTGGGTCATGACGTTTGCCATCGCGCCAAGCGTGACCGCGCTGTGTGGCGCCTCCCGTACATTTCAGTATTTAACAACTCCCTGGGTTGCGTCATCGTTGCTCTCCCGTCGCGCTACCTCGGCTATATGGCGAAACCTCAGCGCGCCACAAATAGGTTGGAATACTTCAGTCATACAATTGCGTTGCCTGTTGCACAAGAACGACCACTAGTGTGGTCCTCCATCAACCGAATCAGAATCGGAGTCACGAGTTTCAATTATCATCTACACAAGTAGGACATCACTGAGTCTTCTTGTTATGACTGTGGAGAATCAGTGCATACTGTCCAGCACATCGTGGAGGACTGCCCCAGTAGGAAATTCAGCGGCGAATTCGAGGGATTGAAATTATGATCGTGGATCGCATTACTGAGAGTACATCGCCATACGGTGATGATGATGATGAAAATATATAATACCCACTGTTGCCGGTAAAGAAACCTTTTTGCATTTATTTGGGGAAAAATGTACAAAACTAGTAAAACAATCTAAAAAAATCTATATAATACAAAATAAAATAAGAAAGCTTGGGAAAGCTAGTATATTTTTTATTAAAACCGGAGCGGATGAAACGGTTTATGTTTTTAGCGCGAACGTAGCGTAGCTTAGGGAAGATGTGAACGCTTCACTTCGTTTGTAAGGAATGTACATATTCTTGCCTTGTTGGTCTAATAATATTAGCCCTGTTAAGAAACTGTCCCACTGCTGGGCACGGGCCTCCTCTCCAATTTAGAGGGTTTAGGCCATAGTCCACCACGCTGGCCCAGTGCGGGTTGGCAAACATCACACACCTTCGAGAAACTCTTAGGCATGCAGGTTTCCTCACGATGTTTTCCTTCACTGTTAAAGCAAGTGATAATTAATTTTAAATACGCACATGCTTTCGAAAAGACAGAGGTGCGTGCCTGGGTTTGAACCCGAGACCTCTGACTTTGCAGTCCAACGGTCTAACCACTAGGCTATCACTGCTACTTGTTGGTCTTGTTGGTCTATGGGCATGTAATGTGAGTGGGGGTCACGAGGGTGTATATTCGAATCATGGATCGGACAAAGTGTTCTTTTTCTATCAAAAAATCTTAGTAGCTTTCCGGAATCTAGAATTGTGTAGCAATTTGCACGGCCCCTATTAAGTTGGGTCTGAACATCGTCGGAAATATATGGATGTAAACAGTACACCTGTGTCATCTCTGCTTAGGAAATATAGGCTTGACGGTGTTTTTTTAGTAAATATTCTTCGTTATACCTAGTCGTGTTAATGTGCGTAGACTCTTGGTACTTATCCTGCGCTGTAATATAGTCTTAACCTGTGATGACGTTACATACATAATATGTAGATAACACAGAGTATTGAACACCAACAGATTGACGTTAGCGTGACGCTACCGAGTTGATATGCCATCCTTTTCACACCAAAGTTACCAAATAAAGATGAACGTGAGAAAACGCTTTCTCATCAAAGCTACAATAACGTGGAATGGTTTGTTTTTAGCCCTCATAGAGGGACTAACTTAGCACGAACAGATAGCCTTCTCGATAACGTTACGATAACCTCAAATGGTCGATGCTTAGCTCTCAGAGGCCTTAGCACGAACAGATTGATATTAGGGTAACGGTATTGCGAAAACACACTGTCATGTTCATCTTTATTTAATAAATTTGTAGTTTGAAAAAAGTGGTGTATCAAATCGATAGCGTAACAATAACGTCAATCTGTTCCTGCCAAGCCCTCAGATAGGTATCCGTAAGGCTAAGTACGGTTAAAGCTAAAGTACTCTGTACAGTCGACAGATACGTGTTTCAGGATAAAAGCCGACGGTGTTAGGGGTAAATAAATTATGTAGCTTTTTACCCGAAGAGGAAACTCGTGTACTTTGCAGGCAGACTAATATGAAAAAATATTGTTAGTACAGGCAGCGACGCAAGTATATTGACAAAAAAAAACAACAATAGTCGGAACCAGTTTTAAATAGTCTGCACGGATGGCAAAACAGTATTACTAGCATCTCAGCCTATACTTGTTCACTGCTGAACATAGGCCTTCCCAGTCGCTCTCCAACGGAACCGTTCCGATCCACTTGCATCCAACGACTTCCTGCGATCCTCTCAAGATTGTCGTTCCATCTGGTAGGCAGCTATCCGAAGCTGCGTTTGCTAATACGTGGTCTCTTCTCTAGAATCGTTCTGTCCGAACGCCCGTCCGATCTTCGCGCTATGTGGTCCGCCCATTGCCACGTCAGCTTAGTAATCCTATGTGCTATGTCGGTGACGTTGTTCTTCAACGAATCGCTTCAGTTCTGATTTGATCACGTAGAGAAACACCGAACAAAGCTCTTTTCATACCTCGCTGAGCAACTTTGACCTTTCTATGAGACGTATTATAAAAGACTACGTCTCTGATCCGCATGTCATCATCGGCAACACACACTGACTAAAAACTTTAGCCTTGAGGCACTGAGGTATTTTGGATAAGAAGACGTTGCGTAGTTTTCCGAACGCTCCACAGCCGAATTTGATTCGTCGATTGACCTCTCTCTCAAAGTTGCACCTACCTAATCGGACTGCCTATCCCAGGTAAATGTACATATTTGTTGACGGCTTCAAGAGTAAAGTTGCCAACGGTGAGTGTGGTGCGTACAAAATGGAGATTAAACATTATTTTTGTTTTGCACATGTTCATTTTTAGACTAACTTGTTTCGTCGTCGTAGATCTTCCAGCGATTCTGCCATGACTATGATGTCGTCGGCAAATCGAAGGTGAGTGATGTATTCGCCATTGATTTTGATGCCAAGTCCTCGCCATTCCAAAAGCTTGAACGCGTCCTCCAAGGTGGCCGTAAACAATTTTGGAGTAATGACATCTCCCTGTCTTACTCCTCCTCCTATGGGATTACCTTGGTGTACTACTCGGACTGACATGGTGATGTTATTATACAAGCACTTCAACACTTTGAAGTACCGATAATCAATATAGCATCGCTGGATAAATTTAAGAATCGCCCAAGTCTCGATCAATTCGAAGGCTATCTCGTAGTCCACAAACGCCAAGCATAGTGGCCGATTATACTCCTCGGTCTTCTGTATAATCTGCCGCAGCGTATCTATGGTACTATAGCGTTTTCGGAAACCGGTTTGTTCGGGAGGCTGGAAGTCATCAAGCCTGCGTTATGGACGACCACGTACCCACACCCCCGCATTCGCCCGCTTTCAGGAACTCTGCGGTTATTCCTTCTTCGCCCGGCGCTTTATTGTTTTTGAGTTGTTGAGAGCCATCTTAATCTCTAACAAGCTGATGTCTGGGATATCTTCAGTGTAGTGTCGGGTCAGCTTGGCTCTTGCGTCTTTTACCAAGTCAACAACAGGTTCAGCTACTGAGGTATAGAAATGGGCTTCCCTGGTGCGCCGTGTGCGGGCCAGCCCCAACAGCATCCTAAGCTGTATAGCGAGCAGACTAGACTGCTTGTATGTGAACCGCAGCTGCTGGCTTTCAACATCTAGGATGAGGGGTGGTTCACATACCTGTACATAGATAATAAGAATACTAACATAGTTTATAAGTGAAATATTACTAAAGAGTTACTCAAGAGTCTCCGTAACCTGCGAGCGTGTATGAGACGAACTATGAGAGTCGAGGAAGCCAGAGAGGTATGTAAGGAAAGAACCTGTTGGAACTCTGTACTCTCTGCCTACCCCGCAAGGGATCTGGCGTGAGGTTATAGATAGATAGATAGATAGATATTACTAACAAATATGAGTCTTGAACTTGAAATATTAATCAATTATTATTATTATATAACTGCTCATGGAACTTTATTATCTCCCTGAGCATCTTTGACTTATTCGACGTTACGTTTCCGACCTCCGTCTTGAACTTTATCTACTGGCTTTGTGCAATAGACGCTTCTCTTGCGGACACTTTGGAGCCTTTGTTCTGCTCCATAGTCTCCTCAATACGTCATGTATTGAACCGAAAAGCGTGTTGCAAGGACTTGGCATTACTGGAACGTCGTTCAGCTATGAGGTTCCGGGTGTAGTCAGATAGATTTTGGGGTCTCTTTTTATGGAGGGGTTTAAAATACTCGGACTCAACCGTATGGACAGTCTCTACCAGCCTGTTGTTGATATCGTCTACTGATGCGCTAGTGTCTAGCAGTTCAAAGTGGTTTGACAATTAGGGTTAAAAGTTCTTGGGCTAAGAATCAGTCATAAAAATCGTAATAGTGAGACACAAAGTCGTTTAGCCGTGAATAAGACGCCACACATATGAGAAAATTATGAAAAAATGTTTCAGTACTACGTGGACTAATAATGTATGTGATAAGTTGCACTGTGGGCTGTTGGGGTATCAATGAATGAAAGTTTTCGGTGTAAAGTAGGTTTCGAAAAAAATCCCAACCTGTTAGTTTTGTTGTTTTAAAAAAAACGTAGCCCCACTCTAGGATTACTTATTGTACCGTGGGTGCGTTTACAAACGTGAAATTCACATACACAAATCTCAAGACCGAAACAAATAATTGAGGGTCACGCAAAGATTTGTCTCGTGCGGGAATTGAACCCGCGACTACTCGATTTAGTGGGCGGAGCGGCTTAAACCCTTAATCACTAAACCAAGCCGTCCATTTAGTTCACTTCTAGTGATTTATTATTTCAATTTCTGTGTTGGTACTACGTTTTCTTATCAAATTCATATATGTAGGCTTATGGGTAGCTTTGTGGTCTAACGCTCAAATCTATATACCGAAGTTAGGATATTACATGAATGCTTAGAAACTTAAAAACCCGACTGCATAAACGGAATAATCTAAATTTAGATAGATAGATTACTTTTTATTGTACACCAGTGTAAACATATTGCTTATTAAAGTAATGTACAATTAGCGGTCTTATTGCTAAAAGCAATTTCTTTTAGACAGATGAAACATTAGAAGAAGCAATATGAACAATAACAGAGGACAGTTGGTGACGTACACTATAAATTTAGCTAATATAAAGTTCGTATTTTGACTTTCTATATCCTGCTTTCATTCTATTTTTGCACGAAAAATGATATCGTCTACAAAATGCCTAAATATGCCTGAAATTACGCGAAGTCGCGGGTGCAGCTAGTATATTATAATCACATTACATATACAAGGTGTAACATATATGATGCAAGTCCTCAGACACCTCAATTAGATGATTACTTTATGAAGTCCATACGATAATCAAACTTAAAATTCTAAGAAGTTATCTAGCATTTTTAAGCCACTTTTAACCAAGAAACCCGTTCCTCTGGGATCGCATTGTGGTTTTTATTTTAGAAATGCATTCGGAATTACCGTATTGCTGTGAATTCTGATTCAATTTTGCTCCAAAAAGCTAATTGAATGAGTAACAGCTATTATTCTTTATTAAAAAAAATGTAACATGCATTAAAAATACTTGGAAACGTTTCAGTTGCCGATTTGAAACAAACTCCTTCTAGGTCTTCTTCTTCTTTAGGGTTAATTATGTTATACGTTGTATAGCTATATTATGACATATACCTCACATATATATCTTAAACAAAACAAAATAATAATACATAGTCTTTGGGAAGTTTATAAATAAAAATGTGATTGTGAACCATTTTTCAAGCACCTAACGACAGTGCGCGTCGGACTGTCACAGGCAATGCATTCCACAAACAAACGGCTTGATTAGTTAAGGAATTTAATTTACGGAAAAGAGAAAATTTCATTATTTCTGCTTTTATTTATTGCAGTTTCTGTGTCAAAACAGTAGCATAAAGTAGGTGTATATTTTTTTGGAATAGATGGATAGAAAATATTTTATTGTTCCACTAGCACGACTACTACCATTTTTTACTTAAAATGTTACTCAAACTCAAATAGTTTATTTTATTTAAGCCCTGCGGGGGCGCTTACAAAAGTCAATTGACATTTTTCTTTAAATCTATTTTAACAATTTATCTACCACCGGATCGGAACGCGGCCTCCATTGAGAAGATCCGGCGAAGAAAATCAGCGGGCTTGTCTTTTTTATATACTTCTATTTCTCTTTTTTCTTTTCTTTTTTTTTAATCATCTATCTATCTATCTATATCATCACGCCAGCTCCCTCGCGGGGTAGGCAGAGAGTACAGAGTTCCAACAGGTTCTTTCCTTACATACCTCTCTGGCTTCCTCCACTCTCATAGTTCGTCTCATACACGCTCGCCGGTTACGAAGACTCTTGACTTGCCCTTCAGCTAAGACACGGTCTTTTTTAATCATATTGTGTGGATACAATGTTTAGGTTACAATTAAATAGTTTACGATCTAGCTCCAGTGTGATGCCTTACGATCGAGATATGAATCTAATAATGTTATCTGTGAGGAGTGTCTAAAGGATTCCAGATGGACTAGCCCCCACAAGCAGCAGCCGTTCACGAGTATGACTGCTGGAACAGCCATCACTCCCCTCGACCATATTGGAGAGGAGGAAGTGTCCCACGCCTGTACTGTACTTACGGAGATCTTTTGCTTAGTTGAAGAATTCCTATGGCCACCCTCCGGATCCATCATTAGATCCTGCTCACCATGCGGATCTACAGTAGGTACTCGTCTCGACAAATCCAACGAGCCCAAACACGAAGGGGTTGGGGTGGTTCCATTGGCCACCTCTGCGCTTCATCATAAGACCCTGCACACCATCTGGTTACAAAGTACTAGTCCAGTACCAATCCAACAAGCCTATTTAAATGCTATTCGAGATGTTTTGAGTAGTGTTTAGGTGTATATGGCCTTAAATAGGTACGTATGAGTATTTGAGTAGGTATTAAGTTGATTACGTATCATCTAACTAACCCCTTATGGTTAGTTAACTTGGCTAATTAGATTGTTGATGAGTGTGTCGGATAATCGCTGGTGTATAACTGTTAATGCGGACACACTATGTTTCTCGAGTGGCGACCTTGTAGAGAACACGTGGAGTGGGCAGGCCCCCTACAAGGTAGACTGATGACTATGGGAAATTTCCAGCTGTGGTTTACATTGCATATAGGCAATTAAACAGTTCTAATGACAACTATTTTCACTACCTTTAAATATAACGTCAAAAAAAATATGAAGTATCCTTTCTTTTGTTTTTAGGTCCATTGTACAGTAGGCATTGGATTTCCTCCTGGGATGGGTCCTGGGTCCTGGGCTTTCGCTACAGGACGACTTAAATTACACCGCGTATAAATGATCATATTTACTTAAGTATCATATTTAGTAACCTATACCTACATTTAGTATATTAAATTGAAGTAGGTACTTGCTTAATTGCCTAAATACAATGCACGCCACGTGTTTGTCCAGCAGTGAACGTCTTTCGACTGATGATCAGAGCGCTATGTCTGTGACTTTGGATACCCTGCGGATCTCTTCATTATGATTCGCTCTCGGAGTAATTACTAATCGATAGACATTTACGATAGATTTTAGAATATTATGTCAACCAAATGCTCGGATGAGAGGACGGAGTTGTTTCGAAAACAGCACTTCAAATTCATATTCTAAAGCGTTTCACGTGATGATGGGACTATTGTGTGCGAGTCTGTATCATTTTATATTCAAGCGTGTCCGTGCCTCGGAAGGCACGTTAAGCTGTTGGTCCCGGCTACCACTAAATGTCCACTACTAGTCTCACTTCGATTTGTAAGAGAAGGTTTATTATTATTTCAAATGTTTCTCGCCGAGATTCACGGATTTTAACTTTTTAACCAGACCTTTCAAAGGCTTACTGGGGGACATGGGTCCAAAACGTAGAAGCCTTTTGCGAGAAGTAAATGTTGTGTAAGTCACCTGTTGAGATCAATTGCTGAAAATGACGAAACAGACAGCGAACTGACCCCGGCAGATGTTGGACTATTGTAAATTATGGAAAGGGAATAAGGACTATGTTAGGTTAGGTCACGGACAAAAATAAAGGGGACGGACCTTAGAAAAAGACCGGTTTCTGTACGTCAAACGGTTTGTACCAGCCAATTAGTGATACCTGACTACCCGTGGTCGGCGGTGACTCGCTCACTAGAGTGGCCCTCAAACGACCAACGAAGACAAGCCGAGTTTGCGCCCTGACAGACTCTCTGGAGTACTCGGGTCAGTGGGTCGTTACTCATCAACAGAGTTATGAGTTTATTGCTGATTAAAGACTTTTCAAGTTTCTTGTGTATAACTAGCGCTTAGCACCTATCAGTTTTTAATTAAAATGAAGTTGTTTCAATTGATGGTTATTGTACTATAAAAGTGACACGGCCACTTCATTTTCCATCACCTAACTTAGTCGTCGTTCTGAAACAAAGTAGGCGATTCTTTGTCCAATTTAAATTATGCTGAAATTTAAATTCAACATGTATGGTACATTTCTGATTTGTATTGCAAATGCGGTAGTGGTAGCAACAGATGTTGACGATTTCGAAAAAAAGACGTCTACTACAACAGGTACGCAGTTATTATAATAAAAATATACTGTCCCACTGATGGGCACAGGCCTTCTCTGACAAATCGAGATGAGGGAGGTCATACTCAGGCGGACCCAGTTCGGGTCGGTAGAGAGAGGGGATCATGAAGTCTTAACCAAATTATTAATCTCTATCTATCTATATAATTACGCCAGATCCCTTGAGGGGATCAGTCGTAGTCGTCAGTCGAGAGGGATAGTTTTTTTATTTGACTCTGCACTCTGCAGAGTCAAATAAAAAAACTTGACTGTAGCGAGTATAATTAAATGAAAAGATTTTTTTTTATATACAGGAGTATGAATTACAGTGTTATTTTACAAGAATATATTTTATTGTCTTCATTCGCATCTGTGTGCTTACTGAATTTGTAATCCATTTTCCAAAAACTTTTTGACAGGATTCCGTTTAAATTTGGCATAATTACGTAACTATGGAGACAATTCATTAACATGTGCCCATAAAACCATCTTTCATACTCTACTGCTATTTTTCTGTCCCTTTCTACCCCTGTATTTCTGCCTCTCTATTTTCGGAGAATTCTTCAATTAAATAAATTAGCTACATCGTGATTGAGCTACAACAGCTGCTTTTAAAATGATTTTTTAACCTGTTGAATTGCTTCGTTGGTCTAGTGGCAAAAATGTGCGTATCAATCCCAAGGTCCTGGGTTCAACCCCTAGGAAATTGGCCATGCTGACTTAAAAGTCTATGCCTGCAGTGTCGATTTGGTGCGGACCACTTCCTTCCCTCTAATATTGTCGATGGCTGCTCAAGTAGTCATACTCGTGAACCGGCGCTGCTTGTGGAGACTGGTCCACCCAGAATCCTTTAGCTTATCTTTCTTTAAAATTATTATTGTTACTGTTATATGTCAGTAGTAAGGCATCAAACTGAAGTGGAATCGCACTCTTATGTATAAAAATGTATGTATCTGTACAGAAAATGATGAAAAAAATAATGAAGAATTAGACAAAAAAAGACAAGCCCGCTGAGCTTGCCGGATCTTCTCTGTGAAGGCCGCATTCCGATCCGGTAGTAGATAAGTAAATAAAAAAAAATGTACATTTGACCATTGGTACCGCCCGCAAGGTCTACATAAAATAGTTTGAGTTTGAAGTCGAAAAAAAGTTCAATTTTTCGATGGAAAGATTTCCAGCACCAGTCAGAAGTATGGCATTGTGCCCATTATAATTGGAATAGGCTTGTTCCATTACATGGGAAATAACATTGCCGGTGAAAATGGGTGTACATAGCATGCCTCTATCACCCCGCTCAGGGAATATAGTCGTGACGGTGTTAATTATTTTTTTTATCTACAGAACCACCGGATTCCGACGAAATAACCGATCTACCCCAAGACGTATTGGAGGCGGCATTGTACAAAGATTATGGAAAGTACTCTACAATGAGTTTTTATTACACGAACCATCAGAATATGGAGCTAAAGGCAGAAGATATTTGCTATGACCAATATCTGAAATGCACAACGACTCTGTACGTAGCCTTCTCAATCTGTTTTTTAGACAGTAGTCAGCTATTTACGACATACCTATAGCACGATCCAGACCTTCATATCCTACCTAACGGCAGATTTCAATAATAAACTGAAGGAACGATTTGCTTACTACGGATAGAATTTTGACATATTTTATATGGAAAATCTGTCAAAATTCTATTGACAGTGAGCTAATCTATCCATAAGTTATATATGGAAATCGGCCATAAGTTGGACAATTTATATAATCGTCTTATCTATATTATAGTTATAAATCGGATAGCTGAACGCTGTAGGTACTCGTAGCGCTGTGCGACCGCGGTGTTCTTAGCGATCACCAAGGTTAAGCAGCGTTCGACTCGGCCAGACTGAGATGGGTGACCGCTAGAGGCATTATCATATTTAAGCCGTTGGTTCCGGTTACCACGTAATGTGGTATTCGTTAAGCCAAGTTAGAAGCCTTATAGGCGGCTTGATAAGTTCCAACAGCAGGAGACCACAAACCTGCCTTCGCCAATCCGCACTGGGTCTGCGTGATGGAGTATGACATAATCTCGCTCTCAATTTTATATTATATATATATTACAGCCAATCGCCCTTGTCTTAAGCCTGAAGTTGGAAAGTGTGAGATAGTTCTCTATCTCACACTTTCTAACGTCAGGCTAAGTAAATAGGAAGTCCTACTAAAAAGACCCTACTTATTTCACTAATACCAGTAGCCAAGTGATCCTTCTACAGTCGTTAACGCTGAAAGAAAACGAAAAAGTGTGTGGGAAGACATTTTGTAATAAAGTCATTAAGTTATTACAGTGCTACAAGGATCTTTTTGCTTTTGACTTTCATGGGGAAGGCGTTGATGTGAAATGAGGGTTACCATTTAATTTTTTTTCTACTTCTAAGAAGATATTTCAACAAGTGAGTCCGTACGGTTACTAATTGCAAAAAGAACTTTGGTAAATTTCATAGCAAACGACAACTCTGCGAGTGTCATGAAGTGACATTTCACTTGATGACAGCGTCAATACCGATTATGGCCACGGGCCAAAAGACTCTTGTGGGACTGTACCATTCAATCACCACTTTACGAACTTATTGTAAGCGCCGCGTTAAGTGTTAATCATAGCAAATAAGGACCCTGGCGAAAAGCGGCGATGGGACCAAAAATGTCACTCGCTGACTTAGTAATAGCCTATGAACTTGTAACTTGTTAAGAGTTGACGACAACTTAGTGTAATGATTAAGCTTTAGCCGCTCTGTCGACTGGATCGAGTGGTCGCGGGTTTGATCTCCGCATGGGCCCAATTGTGTAGCCCACGAATATTTGTTTTGGTGCGAGTGTTTGTGATCTTCGTGTTTGTAAAAGCACGGAATAATTACTAGTGGGAGGCTAAGTTTTAAAAAAAGATACTGAGATGACTTGTGAGATAGAAGTAAGTCCGAATTCCAATATGATCGGGGTGGACTCGCCTCCTTGTGTGGCAACTCCGGACAACATGCAGCGGGCAACGGCCTCGTAACGGCCATGGTAAAGTTTTTGACTGGAGAGAAACAATTCTTAAAGATGTCCATGTTTAGAATTATTATTATGTAGTGGCATTTATCGACTGTATTGACCTTTTATATAGCACCCACGGTCACGGGATAGGACCCCGCCGGCTTTGTAAAGCACTCAAAATGTCGGGACCTTAAAAACCTAAAACAAAACCGCGATAAAATCAGAAACACAGTTACAGTCCCACAAGGATTGTTTGACACGTGGCCAAAATCGCAATCGATGCCGTCATCAAGTGAATTGTAACTACAGTAGGGTCTCATTAAGTCGGCACTTCAGTAGTTCGACATGTCCAATAATCCGGCACTAGTGTCTAACCAAACCTTCAGTTTTGGCTTCGGCTTTGGTCACCTTCGGCATGTCTTCGGCCAATTATAAATCTGAATCTGAAATCAGTTTGGCCAAAGCCGAAGGTTTCTAGCAAGCACCGAAATTAAACTCTATTACGATTTACGACTTACGAATGCGCGAGAGCCCGGCGAAACACGCGCGAAGAAGAAATGTATTCCCATTACGAAATGCTTTATTTTATTTGTTCTTAACAATCCAGTAATCTAAACATTCTAATAATCCGGCACCTCCTAGTTTTTATTCGTCCCGGATTAGTGAGATACTGCTGTACTTACATGACAAATCACAGGAGTTGTCGTTTGCTATGAAATTTTCCCCACTTCTTTTTTAATTAGTAGGAATGTTTTAAAAAACATATACTCGGATTTCTTATTTTATTGTACAATTCAAGTTGGTTTACTACGTCCACATGGTTAAGTTTCTTTAAGTTTATTGAAGAAGTGCAACAGCTCTCTCTCTAGTTAGTTAGTACATCGTGCGGACGGATAGTGGGTCTGTGCAGTATTAGACACTGACCTCGCCGGCGAGGTCGAAAAATGCCATGCCCGCCGGCCGGTGCAGAGCACCACGGCGAGACACCTAGTTTACGCCCTCCCCCATAACGACTGCTCAAGACGAGGCCGTTCCTCCTTAAGGTGCCCTTGACCTAGTTGCTCCCTGCCTTTCTGGCTCGAGCGTAATGGTTGCATGCTTGTCCGGTGAAGCTGTAAAGGCCCCGCGGCCAACACACACAAAAAGTGCCAAAAGATCTATTTATCAATGTCTTTGCCTTTCGGAATATAGTGCGACAGGGTTATTTAGACCCGTGAAAGACATTGACAGGGGGCGTTGGTGTGAAATTGGGGTTATCATTAAGTAGAATTTACTACTTCCAGGGAAATATTTCAAAAGGTGGGTCCGCACTGTTACTAATAAAAAAAACTGGTAAATTTTATATGCGACTGTCATGGTTGGACAGCGTTAGTTCCGATTTTGGCCGTGGGCTAAAAAATCCTTTTATGAGTGTATATATTTAACTATATGCCAGAGGAAAGAATGACAAAACAGATATACAATGTGAAAGTGGAAGGATGCAGGTACCGGGGAAGACCTAGACTATCTTACCACGACCAAATAAACCGAGTCTTATCTGATGGAAAAGTCAAGAGTCTCCGTAACCGGCGAGCGTGTATGAGACGAACTATGAGAGTCGAGGAAGCCAGAGAGGTATTAAGGAAAGAACCTGTTGGAACTCTGTACTCTCTGCCTACCCCGCAAGGGATCTGGCGTGAGGTTATGGATAGATAGAGAGATAGATATATTTAACTTTATTTGACATTCTATTTACATTTTTTTAGAGTGGTGCCTATTGTTGTGTGTGCCTACGATATGGAATATAACTACATGACGAAAGACAATTATTGCGACGTCTATTATGAAAACTGTGTTGAAAAATATAGTAAGTATAGCAATCATATTCTTTTCGGACACAAAACACTTGTTACTGTTTCCCTGCTGGGCAAACGTCTCTCACAAATTGGGGTGAGAGAGATTAGGTCATACTCCACTACGC
Source organism: Phalera bucephala (assembly GCA_905147815.2). Classification (NCBI taxonomy): domain Eukaryota; kingdom Metazoa; phylum Arthropoda; class Insecta; order Lepidoptera; family Notodontidae; genus Phalera; species Phalera bucephala. The sequence goes on along the minus strand of LR990630.1, from coordinate 12,212,240 downwards.
CATACTAGTGCAGATTGGTGGACGCAGGTTTGGGGCCACCTGCTGTAACTATTAAGGTTTTCAGCTCGGTTTAACTACCGCATTGAATGGTAACCACGACCAACGGCTTAGCGTACTTTCCGAAGCACGGAGACGTACGAATATGAAATGCCATAAAGGTTCGGTCAAACAGCCGACGGAGCGGGAGCGTTTGGCTACTTTCGGTTGTGACTTTTGCCATCGCGCGTATGTGACTAGACCTTAAACGGTCACCTATCTCAGGGCGACCGAACCGAATCCTGCCTATAATATTAGCCCTGTTAAGAAACTTTCCCACTGTTGGGCACGGGCCTCCTCTCAAACTGAGAGGGTTTAGGCCATAGTCCACCACGCTGGCCTAGTGCGGGTTGGCGAACTTAACACACCTTCGAGAAATTCTTAGGCATGCAGGTTTCCTCACGATGTTTTTCCTTCACCGTTAAACCAAGTGATAATTGATTTTAATACGCACATGCTTTTCGAAAAGACAGAGGTGCCTGGGTTTGAACCCGAGACCTTTGACTTTGCAGTCCAACGGTCTAACCACTAGGCTATCAGCTATAGCAGAATTCTGCCTAATCCTGCCTAATCTTGGTGGTCGCTAAGAACACCGCGGTCGTACAGTGCTGCGTGCGCCTGTCAAATGAAAACACGTACAAAAATATTTGGACAGAGATAAACAATAACTTATAAGAAATAAAATATTGCCAAGAAAATTTGAAATTTATCACTACACTTTAAAGTTTAAATTCAATTGTCACGGTTGATAAGTATGACATTTTATTGCTTATTTCTATCCATTTGGAACTAGCCTGTGGAATTTTATTTTTATTGTTGATTTAATTTGTTTACCTCATTCATCGATATATTATTCGTATTAAATCCCGGATCATGAACAAAATGATTATCATCTCAGCCTATACTTTCCCACTGCTGAACATGGGCCTCCCCCATTGCTGCATCTGGTAGGCGGTCGTCCCACATGACAACAAAATTATATATAATATTAATTTTAAACAGTGAACAACTCACCTGTGGGACTATTCACTCATTCTTATCTGCACAATGTATGTTATTAACCGACTTCAAAAAAGGAGGAGGTTCTTGAGAACCTCCTCCTTCCTCCTCCTCCTCCTCGAGAGAAAAAACATACAGTTGAATTGATTCAACTGTGTTTTTTTTGTATGTATGTTACGCGATCATTCCGCCAATAATGGATCGATTTTGATGATTCTTTTTGCATTGGGTTCAGTATAGCTCAAAGGTGGTCTCATTTTAATTTCATCTGTATTGGACCTTGGACTTTGAAGATACACCAGGGAACTCTTTAACGACACAACAATACGAATGCGTAAATTGAGATATTATGGGTATTACGTCAATCCTATAGGTAATCTGCCATAGAACTAATCAGAATATTAACCGACTTCAAAAAAAGAGGAGGTTGACAATTCGTTTGTGTTTTTTTATAACGTCTTTATCTATGAACTGATTTTGATGATTCTTTTTACGTTGGGTTTCGAGGTGGTTCCATGTTAATGAAATCGGTATTGAACTTTGGACTTGGAAGATACACCAGGGGACTCCTTAACGGCGGACAGCACGAATGTATAGATTCCGTTATTATGGTTTTTACATCAATCCTGTAGGTACATTACTGTACAACTGAGCAAAATAATATAATATAGGTATATAAGTATTAGTAAATAATTCACTCGTCACTTAAAATTGTAAAATAAAAATCTTTTTAAAAAAAGGTAAACTGACTTCAAAAAGCAATATTTGAAGTCTGTACCGGTTACTTGGCACCGATTTGTTGATCATTATTTTTCTTCGTTTTGAAGTCGGTATACCTTTTTTAGAAAGTTTTTTTTAAGCCTTTGTTTATGTAACTGGGTGAGCCCGCGGTATGATTTTAAGTATTAGTTAACTGACTTTGTATGTGTATCGTCTGTTGTTAACCTAAATAAAATAAAAAATTAAATAAAAAAATTAAATGACCGCCAAAATGGCCGCGTTTGGAAATATTTAAGCATCTACATATATCTACTTGTAGCTAACAACTGTAAAAATGATTAACTAGTATAATCTATCATTGCCTCCAACCCTACGTGTATTGTTTACCGTGGTAAATTACTATGTCCATTTTGTTTGGTAACAGTCTGAAATTACTATGACCATTCTGTTTGGGAGTATTTTCCAAGTCCTACCTCGATTTGGTTAGGCAATATTTTGTTTGAAAAAAAGCTTGTAAAAATCTTATAATAAATATAATCCAGAAGCCGCGTCGAGTCGTAATTTTAAGCCGCGCGGTGAAGCCAAAATTGAACAAACGTCCCGCACTCACCACACTTCCCACCCGCATAATGTTGGTAGTCCGGCTAGATTTACCACTTTTTAGGGTAAATATTGATGACATTAGAATGGATAATAATAAAATCATTGTTGCGGTAACGTGTATTTTTACACATATGAAATACAAGAAATAAATATAGTTTAACTATTAAGGCTTTTATTAATTTATGTAGGGAAAATATATTTTACTTATCGTAACTAAATATGAAAACCATGGTCTAGTAGTTGACTAAACTAATACCATTTAATACTAGAACTAATAAGGTCCTCAGCAAATACAAACTATACAGACGGAAGAACTACTTCAATATTAAAAATGATTAAATCTTTATTATAAATTTTTATTCAATTTATTCAATATGTTTTTATTAGGTAATATGTATAGGTATAATTAACAATGTAAATATATGTATAGAAAAAAAAGTAGAAGAAATTACAAATACATATCCAAGTGTTTAATTACTACATAAAAAAAAATAATTAAATAATATGGCATCTGAATGCGCTACTTAGGCATAAAATGTGATCCTATCATGTTTCTTTATTAGCTCAATAACATTTTTATAGGCAGAGACAGACGACACAAGACGGCAGAATTCAATTTAACTTGACACGTGCAGAGCACGTTCTGTCGCACGACGGTAACAGAGTGACTACTTCCGTGAACATGTGACTACTTGCATTGCAAGTACTAATTGTTGCTTCAATTTGATGCGCGCCCGCGGCTGCTGGTTTATATTTATTTATTTACGCTAAGGTGAAAATATATTTCTATGTCTATTTTACTTACGAACAAACGGTTACTTAGTTACGGTGTGGAATTCATTAAATCGGCTCCACACGGTTTCACCCAGGTTGATGCAGGCAAAATCTGTGCACATGGGGTTTCAGAGATGTAAATTGAATAGCCTGTGATTGTGGTGCGACTGCACAGATTATGTCGTGCTTGCTGGTCTGTCCCCTGTGCCCCACCACCTGAGCTAGCCAATCACTTCTCGGGACAAGTATGAACCACTGACACGAAAAGAAATTATGAATACCGTGTGCATTATTTATAACAAAAATTAACATTACACTTGAGATTGACAATGAGATTACACACACGTAATCTTCCCATGTCTACCATATTTCGGAAAAACATGTGCAACCTCTATTAATAATACTAATTATAATAGGTAATAGTAATTTTCTTTATTTAGTTGAAAGTTGGGGGATAAAGTTGTTCGCGTCCGTAGGAGATACCTAACCACAACCCTACACGTATTCCCCGGGTGGTGCTAAAGAACAACAAACGCCGAGTCGTAGGCGGCGGTCAACTAACCTACTATGCTGACTTAACGGTCAGCTCACGTGGAGGTAGGAAATGACTTTCACAAACCGTAACCTTGCGGTCACGTTTCGTGAGAACGGTGGCCCTGGCTTTACCGCCCGGACCAAGAGAAAGACAATCTCTATAAAAAATAACCCTAATTCTAAGGTGGGAAACGCGCCGACAGAATGTATGGCTGAAGGAACTCAGTCTCTAGCGCCAACCTCGATGGACCTGGCCACATCGTTGTATAGTGCCTTCTCATGGGAATGGGCGTCACCCCGTGAGTGACCAACTATTCGTCCCTACTCGTGGGAACAAAATGAAGCCAAATACCCAAAAAGATCCTCAACCACAACAAAAATCTCTGGTGCAACAAGCACTCCTCCCAAGTCTTTTCAACAAATAACGATCGTCATCCCTTTCCGACTTGGGAAGGCCATCCGGAAGCAATCAAACAGTAGAAGCAGAGCAAGTACATGGGACTTGTAAATCGCCAGAACCAAACCGATTGGAGGACACGCTCCAGCACCCTGCTCCTCCACCATGGCAAAGGGTGCCATTACCCAATAGCAGAAGCAGTAAGAAAAGGAAATACTGCAGCTCACCACCAGAGAGTACTACCACGAATAATCGCTTCAGTACCTTGCCTCTTGATCCAAAGGATGACACATCCACTGCCGTTTCTCCGAAGCCCAGCAAACCTCCGCCTATCGTTCTCAATGGCATTGAAGATGTCTCTGAGCTATCGAAGCTACTTGAAACCGTAAGCAATAAAGAAGAGTTCAAATTCAAGCTCATTAACAAGCACCTACTTCACATTCTTGTCAACACTGCTGAGGAGTACAAGAAAATTATAGCAGTTATAAGAGCGAATGGTCTTATAGGGCATACATTTACCCCTAAAGACAGCAAATGTTATCGCATTGTCATAAAAAATCTCCACCACAGTACTCCCCATGAAGCGATATCGGAAGCCATTGATGCAACTAACAATGTAATTAAAGGCGAAATCATCAACGCACGATATGGACCAGACAAGACGCCCACATCAACATTTTTTGTGAACATTGAGCCCAGTATAAACAATCCCGCTGTAAAAAGTATCACTCATATATTTAACCAAAAGGTTAAGATAGAGGATCCTAGAAAGTCAAAAAGTATTGTCCAATGCCAACGTTGCCAGCGCTACGGTCACTCGAAGAATAATTGCCTGAGACCATATAGGTGTGTCAAATGCGGCGAAGGCCACAAAACCTCGGAGTGCAAAAAGAAAGATAGATCCACACCTGCTAAATGCGCTCTCTGTTCATGCGACCATCCGGCTAATTACAAAGGCTGTGAAATATACAAAGAAATGCTTGCTAGAAGAAACAAAAATGTAACCCCCAGAGATAATCATCTCACCCAATCCATCTCAGCCCTGCCAAGCAACCCAATCCGCTCCACCTCCACTCTAATTGAAGGAACTGATAGACCCTCACACCAACGTACATACGCTGAAGTTACAGATGGGAAGAAGGCCCAATCCAATCAACAATCTTCAAATAAACTTGAAGAAATTCTATTAAAACAAAGTGAGAAAATAGATCTCTTAATACAACAAATAGGCTCCCTAGTGAGTCTTATAGCTACTCTAGTCTCTAGGCTTCCAAAATGACTTCTTTACATATTGCCACTTGGAACATTAACGGTCTTGCCCCTAATAAGAACGAATTGGTAACGTTTATTAAAACCAACAAGCTCGATGTGTGCCTCATTTCTGAATCTCACACCACGTTAAGAAGTCGAATAATCATTCCAGGATTTTCCGTGTATCTAACCTGTCATCCCGATGGTAGTGCTCACGCTGGCACCGCAATAATCATCAAGAATAGTATTAAGCATTGCGTATTGGAACCCAATACCGCTCCCTACCTTCAAGCCACAACGGTCAGAGTGGAAGACCGATCGGGACCCCTCAATCTCTCTGCAATATACTGTCCTCCGCGTCACACTATAAAAGAGGAAATGTTTACAAACTTTTTTAAGTCGCTAGGCAACAACAGATTTATTGCCGGGGGCGACTGGAATGCAAAATATTCATATTGGGGTTCAAGACTAACTTCCACTAGAGGCAGAGAACTAAAAAAGAGTGTTGCAGCCAACCGTCTATTAGTTATGTCATCTGGGGAGCCTACTCATTGGCCTACTGATAGCAACAAAACACCCGATCTTATTGACGTCTTTGTGACTAAGGGTATCAGTGAACAGAACACCCTCATAAAGTCAAGTCTTGATGGTGTCTCAGATCACTCACCTATCCTACTGCTGGTCAGCTCAATGGCTCTACCCAACGACTCCCATAACGACTGCCTCTATAACTACAAAACTGACTGGCACTGCTTTCGGGAAATCCTGGATTCCCACACCAACCTTAATATTCCGCTCAAATCCAAGGAGGACGTAGACGACGCATGTCTCTATATCACTAACCTGATCCAGGTAGCGGCTTGGTCCAGCACCCCTGAGCTGAAGGGTTCGTCACACGGGCAACCGGTCCCTCTTGCAGTCAGGGAAAAAATCGCTGAAAAACGTCGCCTTCGTAGAATCTGGCAGACGACCCACAGGAGTGAGGACAAAACTAGACTAAATAGGGCAATAAAAGAACTGAAGGATCTCCTGGCTGAGGTAAAAAATGAATCGCTCAAAATGAGACTGAGGAATATGACCCCTAACGCAAACGGGATCCACAACCTCTGGAAGGCAACAAAATACCTCCCTCAACCACAACAATGTTCTCCGCCTATAAGATCCGGCACCACATGGGCGCGTACTGATCAAGAAAAATCAGAGGCTTTTGCTACATACCTGGCCAGTGTTTTCAAACCCAATAACACAGACAGTCCTGAAGACCCAGGAATAGATGAAGTCCTAAAACAAGACCTGCAACTATGTTTGCCACTGAATCCTACTTCACCGAGAGAGATTGCTAGAGAAATAGCCAAAACGGACACTAACAAAGCACCTGGATTTGATCTAATCACCCCCAGAATACTGAAAGAGCTCCCCAAGAAGTGTGTTGTATTCCTGACCATCCTTATTAACGCTACGCTAAGATCTTCACATTTTCCTGCCCTCTGGAAAACATCCCAAATTATTATGATTCATAAGCCTGGTAAGCCGCCTAACGACGCATCATCATATCGTCCTATTAGCCTTACTCCGGTGCTGTCAAAGTTGTGGGAAAGGATCATCCTTGCACGATTATCACTCTGCCTTGATTTGGATCATGTTATACCTGACCATCAATTTGGTTTCCGAAAGTACCATTCAACTATTGAGCAAGTCCACAGAGTCTACAGTACAATAAGAGAATGCCTGGAGAAGAAAGAATACTGCTCGGCAGCTTTTCTGGATGTACAACAAGCTTTTGATCGTGTTTGGCATAAGGGCTTACTATATAAAATCAAAACGCACCTACCACACTCCTACTACTTGCTGTTTGACTCTTATCTCGGTGACAGAGGGTTTCAAGTGAAACTCCGCGATGCAAGATCTTCGCTCTTCAGTTGTCGAGCCGGAGTGCCTCAGGGTTCTGTGCTTGGTCCGGTTCTATACAATATTTTTACTTGTGACCTACCCCTGACACCTGAAACAACTGTAGCAACATTTGCTGATGATGCGGCCTTTCTCAGTTGTAACCGAGACCCTAATATAGCGAGCGAACTGTTGCAATCCCAACTTAATGCTACTAATGGCTGGCTGACCAAGTGGCGCATAAAAGCAAGCGCTCTGAAATCTCACCACATTACATTTACTCTGAGACGCGATACCTGTCCTTCAGTACAACTAGGTCCCGATACACTGCCTCAATCAACCTGTGTTAAATACCTCGGATTCCACCTGGACCGAAGGATGACATGGAAAGACCACATAAAAACTAAGCGAAATGAGATAAACCTCAGATTTAAAAGCCTACTTTGGCTCCTCGGTAGACAATCTGCTTTATCCCTGTCGAACAAGCTAAGGGTCTATTGCTCCATAATAAAACCGATCTGGACGTACGGTCTTCAACTGTGGTCTTCGGCCAGTAAATCTCACATCATGTACCTGCAGAGAACTCAAAACAATATTCTAAGGACTCTTTCATCGGCTCCTTGGTATGCTCGCAACTCGGAAATCCATGAGTACCTTGAGATTCCATTCATCCAGGATGAAGTTAAAAGATACTCGGCCAACTACAGGAATCGCTTGACAACTCACCCGAACCCACTATCAAGCTTGCTCTTACAGCCTAACCGAAATAGACGACTCAAGAGAGCTGATGTGCTGACTTACTGAGGAGAGAAGGAGCGATGGCTCTAACTCTCTAAATACCTACTTCTTGTAACACACCTGATTATAGTCTAGGCGACTGATCGCAGGTCTTACGCAACAAAAAAAAAAAAAAAAAAATTTAGTTGAAAGTGGTTACAATTCCGAGTGATCTCTGACTGCCAAACTAGCAAAAAGCTGTTTGTTAGGAGACAGTGTTTTCCCATTAGTGGCTCAATAAAACTATGTTACATATTTAGTACATGTCTACAACGTTCGGTGGTCCGGAGGGAAGGGATTATAATTTAATTTGGGAATAGCATTTGCTATTATTTATGTACCCTATACCTGATTTTTTTGATAACTGTAAAAGCTGGATGCGTATAGCACAAATCCGGTCGTTGCGATCTTTGAGGAGGCCTTTGTTTTGAAGCGGATGTCCTAAGGTTTCACCACATAGTGAAGGCAGCACGACGGGAGCGCGACGGTGGCGCGACCTGGAGAGTTGTAGTTTACTGAAATGTGTGGGAGTCGCCACACAGCGTAACCACGCTTGGCGCGACGGCAAACGTCATGACCCGCCGCCGTCCTACTCGACGTGATTTCAAACGAAACATGGGGAGCGAGACGCTAATACAGGTGCGAGCGTTGGGCGCCGTTCTGCCGGTGCGATGTAACTTTCGCAGTATGACGTGTGCGTCGCGCTGCTACCCTCAACCGCGCGTAGCCGAGCGCTCCCATCGCGTTCCGTCGGCTGTTTTAACAAATCGATACGAATCTTACATTCGATATTCTGCTACCAAGTCCGTCACGCCTATATTCCCAAAGCGGGGGTGGCAAAGATGTACGGAGTATACCCAATTTTGGCGGATGATGTTAGGTCCTATGTGATATGGGGCAAAATATAGCCATATACCGGGCACAATTCCAGACACCGCACTCATACTGGGATTTTTTTTGTAATAAAAACTACATTTGTCCGACCTAGGATTTGAACCCAGGACCTCGAGATCACAGAGCGATGCGCTTTGCCACTAGACCAATGAAGCAAGTATGTATTTACACATGTATATTTGTGTTTATTTTACTAAGCGATCAAGTCACCCTAATCATGAAACCTTACCAAATTTTAACATGGCATTCTTAATTTTGTTTCAGCGAGATGGCGTATTTTGTCCTACGGGAAATGTAGTAAATCAAAAGCGGTGGATATAGCCAGAAGAATGTTTATGATAGATCAATTACCTAGCAACAAAAACTAGAAGCTTTTATTAGCTCGACCGTCGTGATAATAATAAACAAGTCAAATTCGTTGTTTTATACCTCATCTATCAATAAATCACTTACCCGCATCTTCTATGCATCTTTGAAAACTAACACAGTAAAACAGTATTATTACAGATGAAACCCACAAAGCACTTCCACCTATCCAAATCAAATCTCGGAAAAGACTACTGGGCAACCACATACTCCTTACAGCGATGCCTCGCGTTTGACAACTCAACAAGGTGGAGCCGGAATAGCGCCAAACCGTTCTTTTATAAATTTATGACGGTAGTTAATTAATCAAATGTCAAAACTTAAAATAACATATTTTTAGGAATCAGAACATAATTAGATTTTTTTTAAACAATTTATTCGGTGTAGGCAATTAACTTTAAAGGAAAAATAGAACAATATTGTTGAATAACGACAATAGCATATGACTAAACTTAGCTAAACATACAAGTGATGCGTCCGTACAACGCGAAGTCCCGAGCAAAAGTGAGTAAAGAGAAATGGCGGGGCTGACAGATGGCAGCGGTGCCCCCTCCACTCACTCCCACTCGCGACGGCCTTTGATTGTTTGGGCTTGAATCGCGCCATCTTGCGAGTCACGCCTATATTCCCCAGAAGGGGTGGCAGAGGTGTACTGAGTACACCCATGTTTCGCCGAGGATTTTAGGCCCTATGTAATAGGGGGCGAGCCTATTGCCATGTACCGGGCACAATTCCAGACGCCGGACTAATACTGGAAGTTTTTGTTAGAAAAACTACACTTGTCCGACCTAGGATTTGAACCCACGACCTCGTGATCACAAAGCTTTGCGCTTTGCCACCAGACCAACGAAGCAGTCTTGCGAGTGTTGCCATAAAACTCCTTTTCGTTAGTCTTAAGAAATTACTTAGCCGTATAATGTTTGAGCATTACTTGCTTGAACAAGATCAATTATGACTCAGTACTTCAAAATCTTTTGGTACTGGCAATATTACGTTTTATTTATTAATGAAAAAGTAGAAAAGGTGCGCAGATAACCTAAAATTATGTACCGTTCCAAGCAAACCTCAAGGGCGCCTCGAGGAGGATCGACCTCGGCTTGGGCAGTCGCTATGTCCCCCATAGCGACTGCCCAAGCCGAGGTCGTTCCTAGGACTACTAGGTGTCTCGCCGGGGTGCCCTGCACCGGCCGGCGGGCAAGGCATCGGGAGGCGCTAAGTAAGCGCTACTGCGTCCAGCTAAGGGGTGGGTATGCGCATTAGCTCGCATTAGTGTCTGTCGTGCCATAGTTTTATGACACTTCCCATTGAGTTATTATGTACTACGTTCAAAGAAGAAGATACCTTAAGTGAAATTTTGTAGCAAGTTAAACTGCATACACTCTAGTTCCCTCGGTGACGTGGTGCTTCCCGCAACGTGACACCTTTGCGTGCTAAGTTTTATTTCCAAAGTCTGTTTTCATGTACTCAGAAATACTGTTTAAAGAAGACCAGAAACAAAAGAATTTATTTATGTATGGGACACAAAAATTCATGGATATATTACTCTAAACGGATTGAGCCCTCTGCGAAAAAACGTGACGACAAGAACACTTACATAGAACACTACGTCTTTTTCTAAGTAGGGTGACCAAACATTAGTACGATTATGCACTTTTTGGCATATAAGTAACTCTTTCTTCCTACGCATATGTCACGTCTTTAATGAGTAGTAATCAAAGTTCTCGAGCAAATTGAGCGCTATGTCTGTGAGTAAGAGTTCAATTCTCTCTAACAATAGTTTGACGTTACTCATCAAGTTGCGCATCATTTTTGTTTTACAGAGTTTCTCTAGTACATACTACATATAGTGCTACAAGTATATGTTGGCCCGTAGATGACATTGAGGGCTGCGAGGTGAAATTAAGGTTATCATTTAGTAAAATCTTCCTACTTTAGTGAAATATTTTGAAAGTAGGTCCGCACGGGTATTAATTAAATAAAGAACTTTGGTAAATTTCATAGCAAACGGCAACTCTGCGAATGTCATAAAGTGTCATTTTAGTTGATGACAGCGTTAGTTTCGATTTTGGCCGCGGGCCAAAAGATCCTTGTACATAGTAACTCAATGGCATTTCTTAGTTTTTTCTTCCGTGAGATTCATTACTATGACCTATTATAGTCTTTACGCATTTTCGTTCTTCGTGGAGCTACTAGGTAAGTGAAATTTTAGTCTGGTATAGATAATCATCTATTTAAACTCATGTTAGTTAGCAACTAAACTAGTCGACGGGAGATTTAGCGCAGTGGTTAAGAGCTTAATCCGCTCCACCCACTGGGTTCATTAGTCGCGGGTTCGATTCCTACACGGGACAAATCTTTGTGTGATCCACAATTATTGGTTTCGGTCTGGGTATTTGTGTATGTGAATTTTCATGTTTGTAAACGCACCCACGACACAGGTATAAATCCTAGTTTGGGGCTACGTTTTTATTAATAAAAAAAAATAAGATACTACTGATACTTAAATATTATTTTAATCATGTTATTCTTGGTTATAATTACTTACGCAGTAGCAGAAAAATATTTACTTTAGTTTGACGCTAGCGGGTAAGCGCGCTGACACCTTCATGTTTATTTAGAAATAGGGAATATGCGCGTAATCCAAATAAGGGTCAAATATTTTTTTTTTACAAACTTTATCGCATTAAAATAATGTCTATACCAATATTTTTTTAATAACATTACTTTTTTATTAAGAAAATAATTATTGAAAGAACAAAAAATGAGTGGGAAATTCAAAGTAGCGGGAACGCCACGCTATTGGTCAGATCGAATATGACGTCAAAGTCTACAAATGCATATTTGTTGGATGTTTGCTATTGAGTTAGTTTTATTGTTATTTTTTGTTGTCGATTTACACAAAGACAAAATTTTAGTTTAAATTATTTAAGTTAATTCTTACGTTAAAGTAATTTTCGCAGCAATATGAACAAGTTGATGGAGATACCATGTCTCTTTTTCTGATTTTACACCACTTTCTCCTTATGTCCGCACCTATCGGGTGCATTTCTTATTGTATTTTTACACCTAGGCACTACACAGTGTTGTTCCATTGTATAATAGTCGCAAAATAAAAAATAAAAATGAATTACAGAATAAAATACTTCTACAGCTGTTCACTAATTCATTGTTATTATAGACTTTGACGTCACGCCAAGCGCGCCAAAATGGCGGGCGTTTAAAATGCTCTTATCTGTTTGCTATCTTTAAAATTTTTTTTTGCCCTTTACATTTTGTTTTTGACGCAATTTTTTTTTTGCAGTTATATATTGATGTAATCTATCGTATAAAAATATAAAAAAAAATACACGCATATTCCCTATTAGTATATGGATATGCCCTAACTGCGAAAGTGACGTGCCAGTATCGGGCCAGGTACCATACTATATTTATGAATGGGCCCAATTGAGCGATTAAAATGGTGGTCGGTCATACGGATTGATTTTGTTTTTGAACGAAGATGAACCATGGTAACACCTGAATTATTAAAATGGCGGCTGGCCGCAAGTTGATTATTCCTCAGAGATAAACATTTCATTGTTATTTAGTAAATGTATAGTGTGAAAAGAATGACATCAACTCGCTAGCGTCACCCTAACGTCAATCTTTTCCTGCTAAGTCCTTCAATTTTATCGTACATGCACAGTTATGTAAAATTTAATTTAAAGGAATTGATTGGCACACAGAATTAGGCAAAAGAAACATGGAGGATGCATTCTCATTCTTTTATCACAAGGTTTACGAACTTCGTAACAAATAAATCTCTTCTAAATTGGTTACACCGTCTCGCAAGTATCCTCAATGGTACAAACAACCCCGAATTAAACTCCTCAAAGAAAAACATAAATATCATTTAAAATTTAAAGCTTATGGAAACATACATGCAAGCAGTAACAAGCAATCGAATCTCGGACCAAGGAAGACAGATATGTGACTTATTTGGGGTGTTTTTCTACTCCACTTTTCTAAAAACCGATGATAATGATAGTCTGGGCTCCTCTTCTCACAGTATAAACTTACAGTATCACAATATACCAGCCCAAGACAATGTGTCATCATGTGTTGATATTGGCTCTATAGAAGTTCTGGCCAAACACGTGTTTACTCGTCTAAAGTCTCTAGATCTTAATAAATCGGCCGGTCCAGACAACATCCCAGCTATCCTCATAATGAAATGCCCAAAGTCTGACTTCTCCCCTCTCTACACTAGTACCGGACATATGGAAGACCGAATTTATCACACCCGTACACTTGCTAAGGTGCTCGAAAAGATCGGGTATGCACAAGTGTACTCGGTTCTAAAACATGGTCTCGTACAGAACCAACACGGTTGCATACGAGGTAGGTCCACCACAAGCAATATTTTGCTGTGTAGTGACTATATTTCTCATTTCATGTCTTAACCATCTCAGGTTGACCTAATATGCAGCAAATGTTTTGACCGCATAGACCATGTGATTTTCCTGAACAAACTGCAACTCGTAGGTATAAGCGGGAATTTGTACAGATGGTTTTGTTCATATGTGCATAACCAGTGTCAAACGGTAATACTTAACGGATACTCGTCTACGCCCAAGTATATTCCCTCCGGCGTTGCCAAGGGATCTTTATTAGGCCCTTTAATGTTTCTAATCTTTATTAATGACATTTCTTAATTTTTTGAAAGCTCAAAACTCCTTTTTTATGCCGACGATATGAACATCCTTCACCCCATTAAAGATGTAAAGAACCCAATTTTATAACAAGCTGACCTAGACAGATTCCAAGCCTACCGTAAACGCAATAAGCTTTATTTAAACGTTTCCAAAGGTTACGTATGCTCGTTTACACGCAAAGCAATCCCTCTTCTATATAATTACACTTATGAAGACACTCCTCTTATAAACAATTAAGGATCTTGGTGTTAACTTTGAATGCAAACTTTTGTTTGACGAGCACATTAGTGTTATAGCTACAAAAGCTTCTAATGCACCTGGTTTTGTTATGAGGATGTCGTCTGAATTCTTTAATATAAAAACAAGAAAGATTCTATTTTGCACCTCCGTACGTAATCACCTGGAATATGCAGTGCAAGTGTGAAATCTTTGTTATAACGTGCATATAACGCCTAGAAATTATCCAACGAAAGTTTCTTTGTTACATACAATATCGCGCTAAAACATACTTACCCAAATGCCGCCAGATGTCAAAAAAAACACTTTCTTCCTCTCTATGAGCGAAGAAAAATTGCTGATTTGGAACTTTTGTTCAAGATAGCTAATGGTCATGTGGACTGCCCTGATATTTTTGAGCAAATTAGACTTTGGACGCACACAACCTTACTCAGAAAACCAATTCTCTTGTATGTACCTCTAGTAAGAAGTAATTATAGACAAAATTCTTTTATTATTAGGATAAACAGATATTTTAATGCTATGGCCAGTGATATAGATATTGTTCTATATATCTCTCTATGTATATCATCACGCCAGATCCCTTGCGGGGTAGGTAGTGAGTACATAATTCCAACAGGTTCTTTCCTTACATACCTCTTCTTGATCAGTTTAATTGCTCTATAAGTCAAATTCGTTTAGGACCAACTAACAGGTAATTAACGAAAGAGACCTTTTTTGCATATTCGAATCTATTTTTTAGCTGTCTTTCGTAGATTTATATTATTTTAATTCTTTCTTTTAGATACTACCAGCAGAATCTTATAAATGGCCATCTATTACAGTAAAAGTTGCCTAAAAACCTCTTATATTAATATGTATATATATACTATGGTCTTAGGTAGGAAATAGCGTTAGAATTGTGCTGAGAGAGGTGGACTACTAATCATATTCCAAGAGAGTTGTATAAAAAAGAAAATATCTGACTGAGTGTTGAGTGGTCGTATATTTTATAGGTATTTCATCGTCGCTCGAACAAATTGCGCCCGGCATATTGCTGCCCTCATAAAACTGGAGAGGGCTTAGCACAAAAACTTTAACATTAGCGTGACGCTACCAAGTAATCGTGCTGTCACGATCATGCTTATTTAGTAAATTTTTGTGTGACAAGGATGGCATATCAACTCGCAAGCATCACGCTAACGTTAATCTTTTGTGCTAAGCTCTCCGGTTTTACCTTCCGTTTTATAGTTTGCAATTCCACCAATTAGGAATACTTTTTGGAGGCATTCCATTGAGCACATCAAACAGTATTCCACATTGAGCACTAAGTAAAAAAAAATGTTTTTGTAAAATAAAAATAAAAAAAGGTCTCATCGTAAGGGCAAGTTAAGAGACTCTGTAACCGACGAATAAGTATGAGAGTAAGTATGAAAGTAGAAGAAGCCAGAGGTCTACATTGTAAGAACCTGTTGGAACTCTCTGCCTATATATGGATTAATAGATGGAAAAAAAATAAACACCGTCATGCCTATATTCCCCAAGTGTATGTGGCAAAGGGTACTGGGTACATCCACTTTTCACCGACGATGTTATGTCTCATATAATAAGGGGCTAGCCTATTACCATACACCGGGCACAATCCCAGAATCCGAACAGATACTGAGAATTTTTCGATAGAAAAACTACATTTGTCGGACCTAGGATTTAAGCCCAAGACCTTGTGATCGAAACACGCATTATTCGCCAATGAGCCCATATATCCTCCTCCTCCTTGCGTCGGATTCCTCACTACTGAGGGTCGTGGTCATATGTTAGAGAGCAGTTTTCTGCGGATGATGAGTCGCCATCCACTCCTATCTGCGGCCGAGTGCAGAGCATCGTGAAACGTGGTATCAAGAGCTGTGCGAATCTGATCCGTCCAGCGTGTTGGGCTCCTTCCTGGTGGTCGCTTGCCTTCAATTTTACCGGTGACCATCAGTTTTTCGAGGTTGTCACTGTCTTTTCTAGCAATGTGACCAAAATACTCTAGAACCCTGCGCAGGCAAGTAGTGGACAGTCGAGTTTGGATCCTGAGTTCAGCTAGGATTGACACATTAGTGCGGTGTGCTGTCCATGGTATACCTAGCATCCTTCTCCAGCACCACATCTCAAAGGCATCAATGCGGTCGCGGTCAGCTTTCTTGAGGGTCCATGTCTCGGCACCGTACATAAATATGGAGAACACCAATGCTCGGACTAAGTTGCTCTTGGTGTTGGTAGAGATCACATATATGTAAACTGAACTTATATCTGAATAGGCCTTAAGCCACTATTACGAGGACAGTCGTCGATTAAATTGTCATTGTTTCAACAATGAAGCAACTTTATGTGCGGGGACCGACCGACTACTTCCTAAAGTAAACGTTATTCTTCACTTAGGAATAATGAAAATTCTGTAATACTTTGTTACTGTATAATTCCGGATTCATTTCTTTACTTTACTTCAGGATAATTATTTAATATGACCAAACATTTAACGCGGCGCGAAATGATCGTTTAAGGTTTCGCTAGGCATGTCGATTTAAAATTAAGAAATCGATTTTTTCAAGCCAAATAATCGATTCTTTTAGATTGATCTGAAGAACTAAATCGATTCAGTAGATCGACTCTGAAAGCCGTGGAATCGGATTGATTCACGATTCAATCATAAAAAGTGGTAATCGAAAATATGACCTAAGTTGATTGTGTAAATCATGGATATAAATAATAGCAAAATACGTTCATTGTTAAAAATACAACGTTCCAAACATGAGTTTAAGTAAGTTGTCTTTTTAATAATCTCTAAATTTAACGTATGAAGAAATTATAAAAAGGAAGAAACCCAAAAAAAAAAGTTATTCAATCCGCAAATTAATTAGAATCGAGTTCGTATCGATTAATCGAGAATCAATCTTTTAATTTTCGATTAAATCGAGAATAGATTCTAGTGCGATCATTTCGAATCGATCCAAAGATCGATTTTTCTTTAAATGAATCGATATGCCTAGGTTTCGCCACAGAACCAACACAGCGCGACGGTGGTGTGGCTTGGGGAGTGGGGAGAGAGGAGAGGGAGACACCACACAGCGTAACCCCGTTTGTCGAGACGGCAACGTTACGAACAAACGTAGCTGAACGCGTCCGTCGCGCTCCCGTCGCGCTCAGTCGGCTATTTGACCAAACCTTTAATGGTACTCCAGTGGCGTACAGAATTCCTTTACACGATTATTTCACGCAGTTACCGTAACGCGCCTCGTTTGATCATAGAAAATAAGGACCCGGTATTGTTATGTGATCAGATTGAGGACATAATTAGGTATTTATATCGGCAACAATATCGATACTATGTCAAAACGGACCAATCTCAGCAGATAAAAAGTAAGGATTGGACCTATGGGGTGGCTCGCTGACTTAGTAATCGCCTATTTACACTAAAAAAGGCTAAGGAGACGCAAGTTAGACCAAATTCCGAATCGGTATGATTGGTCTAGACCGCCTCCTCCAAAGGCAACTTCTCGCAACATGCCGAAGCACCACTGGGTCGCTTGGCGGAAATACTATACTAGTGCTGCCCCGCTTAGCACTACCCAGATACCACGTGTAGCGAATCAAGAGTGAATCCTAAGGACGCGAGCAGCTTCTGTCTCCAAAATATAGGCGTAGTGCTAGTTTTTTTTTTAAGTTACCTGTTTGTATCCATTTAATAAGCCGTACATATTCACATTTACTCATGCGGGTTCATACTCCATTTCATTCGCGAAATGAGCTTTTAAATAGAATAATTAAACTCTAACTTAATTTTATTGCTCGTTTCAAACGACTAAGACTGGAAGATGTGGCCGCGAAATTAGCGAATTTGAAGTTATTCAATTATTTAAGCAACTACTATTATTAGGAAAGGTATCGTTTTCTGTAGCAATAAGGAGTCTATAATTTTAATTTATTTTTATTTTATTTATTTTAGGAAAACTAACAGCTAACATAGAACAGGTATGGCTTGAGTAGTAAACGCTAAAGGCCAATTAAAGAAATCACACACAATTAAAGAAAAAAGAGTCTATTTAACATATTTTTAAGAGAGAGACTCTGAGGATAAATAAATTACAGCATTATATGACTGTGACCGGTATGATGGCAATAGGCCCGAACCTAACAGCATCGGCGAAATGTAGGTCTACATAAAACTCCACTGCTACTCCCATTCTAGAGAATATAGCTCCCAAAGGGCCTTAAATTAAAACTCAGTGCCACCAAAAGTCAAAACAAGAATGAAAAAAAAATTGATGTCCGTATTATTTTTTTGTTTGTTAATGTCTGGTCAGCGATAACCCCAATTTACTTGATGGGAAGTGACGATGGCACCGAAGATGTGGCTCGCTGCCAGAGCACTCACTTCACTCTGAAATAGGTTGAGGAGATGGCATTTAAACTGAGTTCCGTATCTCGGACCCCGAATCGGGCTAGATCTGCCTCCTTGTAAAGCAACGCCGCGCAACATGCCGGCGCACCTACTGGGTCGCTTGTCGGCATGACTTCGCTGGGAGGCTGGTGACCAGCCACGGCAGTAGCTTACCACCGGTGAAAGTACTGCTTGCTTAGCACTGCTCAGGAATCACGTAAGTAAATCACACGGACGTAAGCAACTTCGACCCCAAATTCCAACCCGCTCGTTTCGTTGGTGCACCGTTAAAATTTTATACGAAGCAAACTCACTCGAACGTTGTAATATTAACGTGAAAGGTAACGTATTGTCTGCATTACAGCGGCGTAATTCTGTTAAATATATAATTAACGAGCCTCTCGCGATGTAATTACACTTCGGAACACCTAACGTTACATGTACTTTTGCTAGCAATATTCTGAAACATT
Source organism: Phalera bucephala (assembly GCA_905147815.2). Classification (NCBI taxonomy): domain Eukaryota; kingdom Metazoa; phylum Arthropoda; class Insecta; order Lepidoptera; family Notodontidae; genus Phalera; species Phalera bucephala. The sequence goes on along the minus strand of LR990630.1, from coordinate 12,193,202 downwards.
ATAGAACTTTTTCTCAGTAACGTCATACTGCGTTTTTAATACAAAGCTTATTTTCTTTATTAATGTTTATTTATTAAAAAAGACACACCAATAGTAAACATATTACACATTTCATAAGAAAATTGGTAAAGTAGGGAGTCTGATATGTACACCAATGACAGGTATGTACAACATTTTTTTGTCGGACGGCTTCACAGCGGATATCTGCTGTTATGCGATATCCGCGCGGGAAGACGTCTTCTTGGAAATAGCCAATAAATGCCTGACCCTGTCGTGTTTCCCGGCACTCAGGAAGAAAGCGAAGGTGTTGGCTTTGAGGAAACCGGGAAAGGAGGACTATACAACACCAAAATCCTACCGCCCGATAGGACTGCTACCGAATCTGGGAAAGATAGTAGAAAAAATGATAATAAACCGACTCAGATGGCACGTCCTCCCCAAAGCCAACACTAAGCAATACGGATTCGTCCCGCAACGTAGTACCGAGGACGCACTGTACGACCTTATAAAATATATCAGAAAATGCCTGGCAGCAAAGGAATCAGTATTGGTTATATCCCTCGATATCGAGGGCGCCTTCGATAACGCTTGGTGGCCAGCGATTAAGTCCCAGATGGTTGCGAAAAAATGCCCCATCAACATAAGAAGGGTAATAGATGATTACTTGGAGGACCGCGAAGTGTCGGCCCACTATGGAGGAAAGATAAGCACGAAACGCACAAATAAAGGTTGCATACAAGGATCCATAAGTGGACCGACACTGTGGAATATATTACTAGATCCCCTCCTGGACGATCTGGAAAAACACCAAGTGTATTGTCAGGCCTTCGCTGATGATGTGGTCCTGGTCTTCTCCGGGCTTGAATCCCAAAAGATAAGTGCAGAGGCAAATAGGATACTAAAACGTGTGCACGAGTGGGGTATCGAAAACAAACTAACTTTTGCCGCTCACAAGACCAACGCGATGTTCATAACTAAAAAGATAAAATTCGATACCCCAATCGTGCACATGAACAGAAACCCAATAAAAATGGTGGAGGAAATGAGGATTCTGGGCCTTACGGTGGATGCCAAGCTGACCTTCAACAGTCACGTCTCTGGTGTCTGCCGTAAGGCAACAGATATCTTCAAATTGTTGGCAAAATCGGCTAAGATCGGTTGGGGTTTGGGCCCTGAGGTCATCCGGACCACATATCTGGCGGTAATCGAGCCGATCCTTATGTACGCATCCAGCGTATGGGCGCCGGCAACGGGAAAAATAAAAACTCAAAAGATGCTGGGAGCGGTGCAAAGAGGCTTCGCACAGAAGATCGCCAAATCCTATCGCACGGTATCCCTGAGTGCAGCCCTGCTGCTCGCGGGCTTGATTCCTATTGAACTCAGGATCCGCGAAGCAGCAGAGTTGTATGAAATAAAGAAAGGGATACGGGCACCGTGCGATGGAAGGGGCGAACTGGAGCGAACAGTAAGCTTTAAAGATGCACCGCACCCAGCATACGACCCTGACATAAAGTACAGTGCAATAGAATGCGGGCCGTCAAACACCGAAACTCGATTTGTGCTGCCCGAGACTATAATTTATACCGACGGCAGCAAGATCGACGGAGGTGTGGGGGCGGCGTACACGTGTTGGCGTAATGGCGCTGAAACGCATACGAAGAAGATGACACTGGGGCCGCTCTGCACCGTGTACCAGGCGGAACTTTACGCAGTGCTCCAAGCTACGGAGCTACTGCTTAAAGGACTGCCAAAAGAGGCGGCGGTGCTGAGCGACTCGAGGTCATCTCTGGAGTCGGTCCAGCGCACCGGGGCGTCCCACCCCCTTGCATTTGCTATACGCAAGAATATAGCAAAATTAAAGGGAAGGGGGTGCGACGTCCAGCTGCGATGGATAAAGGCACACAGTGGGATACCGGGAAATGAGCGAGCCGACGAACTTGCAAAGTCGGCCGCTACCAGGAGAAAAGTGGCTCCAGCGTACGATAGCCTTCCGCTATCGTACGCAAAGAAAACCATCGGGCCGAAACCCTGGAAAAGTGGAACCAGAAATATAAGACCACCCCAACTGGTTCCACTACCAAACTCTTCTTCCCGGATGCCACTGTTGCCTACAAAATAATAAGGAAGGAACACTTCACGCCACATATGATCCAGGCGCTGACAGGCCACGGGGGATTCGCGGCGTACTTGAATAAATTCAAACGGAAAGACAGCCCCAGTTGTTACTGTGACCCTGACCAACCACAAACAATTCAACATCTCTTAATCGAATGCCCTAAACACGGGCATATCAGGCACGACCTCGAGTCCGCAGTCAACATGGAGCTGACAGAGGCAACATTATGGAATATGCTAGCCGACAAGGACTCGAGGCCGTCCCTGATTAAATTCTGCACCAAGGAGGTCAGGGAAGCGATACAATGAACACCCCGTGAACTGCCAGTACCTGGACTCCAAGAGAACCGCAAAAAAAAAAAATAACAAGTATGAGAATAGATGGAAATTAAGACACGGAAAACCAATTAAAAATAAATAAAGACGAAGAAAAATACAAACAAATAAGGTCTCCAACACAAATTGGGGGAACATCTGACATTAAACCTAACAAAAAAAAAAAAACATTTTTTTGTCAAAGTACTAAAATCAAAATACGTGACTGTAGAAGAATTCACCGTCACGCTTATATTCCCGAAGCAGGGGTGGCAGAGGGGTACTGAGTACGCCCACGTTTCGCCGACGATGTTAGGTCCCATGTAATAGGGGGCGAGCCTTTTGCCATATACCGGGCACAATTTCAGACTTCGGACTCGTACTGGGAAGTATTCGTTAGAAAAAGTACACTTGTCCGACCTAGGATTTGAACCCAGGACCTCGTGATCACAAAGCGATGCGCTTTGCCACTAGACCAACGAGGCAGTATAAGTATTATCTTAATACTAGTTTTTCTTATAGTTTTTCAAATTTCTTTTATGCCAAAATGGATTTCATTCTTGTTATGATCATAAGATATTTACAAAGTTTTATTTATTCACTAGACTGAACATAACGGAAAATAATAAAAAAAAACATCGTCATGCCTAATATTGCACAAGCGGTGTTGACAGAAGTGTACTGTGGAAAGCTCCATATCGCCGACGATACACAAATTTTTGGGTAGAATAATAACACTTTATCCGACGAATAATTCGAAGACAGCGCCTACCTACTGATAGTCACACGTATTAAGCGCTACTTGACCAACAAAACAGTCTAACAAATTTTATTCAGCCATTATCGTTGTACAAAGGCCTGACTGATGACATCCGGTTATATTTTCGGCTTTGTCGTTTCTAGTACAGTAAACAGTATGTAAACAGTAGAACATCTTAGTACTAACGGTCCAAATTAGAATCACACACACAGACACGCGCTTTATGCGGCTTCGTGAAAGGTAGTATCATAGTGTAGTACCGTTTGAAACCTGTCGAGAAGCCACTTATTGCGACGCCTGTGTTCGTAATTTTTATTCACACACTTTACGCGACTTCGCGACAGGTTTCAGCGGGTTATACTCAATAAAAACAGGCGCAAAGCAGCGTAGAGTGCGTAAGTAAAATTCATGATGACAGATGCGCACTCTACGTGGCTTCGCTGCAGGTTCTAGCGCATAGTATTCTCTGATGAAGATCTTATACTGGTTACTGTGGTTCTACTGATATATTCTAACAAAAACAAATCTGTTGTTGTTTGGGAACCTTAATGGCTTCTTGGAATGTTTCAGCGGGTAGTGCTTTCTGATATCTGCCGAGAAGCTGCGTAGAGATCGCATCTGTATGGATGATTTTTATTAGAGCACTTGGAGTACTAAGCGGCTTCTCGGCAAGTTTCAACGCGTAGTACCTTCTGAAAACTGCCGAACGGTCTAACATGTTTTACTGTTTATTGTGGTTCTATTGTAGCAAAAATAAATCTGGCACCAGACGTGCTACAACAATACTTATTTTTCAAAGCTCGTCGATGTTTCCTAGACGCTAACTTTTCTATTTCTGCTGACGTTTCCATTTCCTCCGCTCAGAGGGCGCCCCGGCGCAGAACAATGTTAGCGCTCCCGGAAACGTCGGGACGGAACGCCGGCTTATCCTAGCTGTGAATATGACTCTAGGCCACCTACACGTGAATAGGATAGTGATTTTCTATTTCGCTATTATTATGTAAGCGATTTATTAAGAAAACAGTATTATTGTAAGAGCAGAAGCACCATTTTTATGAATTTCTTCAAAAATATTTTGACGACGTCTAGCTATGAGGGTGGAGAATGGTAAGGAAAAGACCTCGTGGAACTCTGTACTCTCTTGGGCTACTGAACCACTAGCCTAACGAAGGAGTCCATTAGCTCAATGGGACCATAGGTATTTCTATCCACAACTGTAAACGGGGCAGTAACAATAAAGTAAGAACTTAAAAGAAAATTATCTAAACATTGAAAAATTTCCTTTACGTGATAATGTGTGAAGGCTTTGCTGTAGCCCGCAAAGGATCTGGCGTAATGATATAGATACAGATAGAGAACTATTTTGACTGACTTGTTGGTCTAGTGGCGAATAATGCGTGTAGTGATCACGAAATACTGGGTCGGACAAAAATGTATTTTTTTAATAGAAAAAAATCTAGTACCCGTTCGAAGTTTGGTGTTATGTCTGGTGCAATGACAATAGCAAGCCCTTTTTAAAATTGGATCTAACATCGATGGCAAAAAGAGGGTGTACGCGGTATACCGCGTACACCCTCGATAGAGGTATACCTCTATCGACCCCGCTCGGGTATTATAGGTCTGACGATGTTTATAGACAGACGGCTGAGCTCAGTGGTTAAGAGCGTAAGCAGCTTCGCTTACTGAATCGAGTTGTCATGAGTTCGATCCTCGCACGGGACAAATCTGTATGTGGCTCATACATATTTGTTCCGTTTTGAGTATTTGTCTATGCGAATTTCGTGTTTGTATACGCAACTACGACACAGTAATTCCTAGTGTAGGGCTCGGTCTTTTTTTAAGATCTTTTTTTCACATAATTACACTGACGTAAAGTCTAATTATTCACACCTACTTGATTCGCTGTAAACTTAACGACAACAGAAATAATGGAGACCCTTAATAATTAATATATTTCATTAATCTCAAAAAGATCAATTAGTGGGATATACATTTCGCTAAAGCCTGATTTTTTTTCCTTATTTCCGTGTATAACAAAAAGTTATTTAATAAACGTAATTAACTTAATTCCCGGGAAATGGGAATAAACAGTTTTTCTTTTGTTGTTGAGACATAGTTGGTTCAAGCATTTTCATGGCACTTCCAAGAATTAGCCTCGTTTGTCTAGCGGCGTGTCATTCATGGAGATCATGAGATTCTGAAATCGATTCTTAGATTGGACGAGGTGTAATTTTTGTGTAAGTCTAGAATTGTATAAAACGTCAGATATAGATACAGTAACGATAACGATAATTATGTCGAATGAGCTGCTGAAGGGGATGAGCCTAGAGCCTCAGACTGTTTGATAAAACACTATCACGCCTTCAATCTCCAAGTAGGGGTGGTGGAGGTGAACTGTGTACACCCTATTATCGCTGACGATGTTAAGCCCCAATGAGGGCAAGCCTATTCACATTATACTAGGCACAATTCTCCGGCGTGCTACAAAGACTTTTTCGATAAAAAACCATACTTTGTCCGATTTTGAATTCTGACTTAACTATTGAAGGAACTAATATAGAGAACCAGCCTATAGTTATTTCGCTCTTTCCTGAAATACTAAAACGTCCAACGTCTCAAAGTCCTGAAAAACATGAAAACATTTTGACGTTCCTAAAATACACACTACATGACTACACGGTCCCACTAGCTAAACGAAGAAGTCATTAGAACATTGGGGCTACAGATTTCTCAATCCAAATCGGTGAAAGTAGAAATACGGCTACTTAAAAGAAAATTATCTAAACATTGAAAAACTTCCCTTACGTAATAATCAGTGTAGACCTTAATTAAGAAATTGTTTTCAATACAGGCATTACATACCACAACGAAGTTAACAAATCCATGACAGTAAAGCCTTCTACTTACAAAACCAAGTCAAGTAAGCTAAATGTCACCTAAATTTTACAATTTTGTAGGTATTTCATACTTACAAATTTTTTTGCAGATCAACAAAATCTAACCCAAATAATTTCAAACGTTTTTTCTTTAGCTCAGTTTCCTAAATAAGAAATAGAAGTGGTTTTTTCTTAACAAAAAGTTAACAATCCAATCCGAACAATCAAAACTGAATTAATTTGAATTTTATTTGTTTATACCCAGCGTTTTGACTTCAAAAACTTTTTCAATTTAAATTTACACAAATTTGTGGACCTTTAAATGTTGCTAATGGACTTAGAACGGTATTAAAAATATAAACAACACAATACACGAAACAAGCGGGGCTGTAAAGGTCTATCTTGTACACTGACTTTTCGCCGACCATGTTAGGTCGCTGAAACGGCACACATAAAAAACGACAGTATAAAAAACGAACGAAAATACAGATTCAAAAAAAATCTTTTTAAAAAAAATGTAAACCGACTTCCAAAAGCACAAAATAAATATTTGAAGTCGGTGCTGGTTGGTGCAGTCGGTTACTTGGCACCGACTTCAAATATTTATTTTTTGCTTTTTGAAGTCGGTTTACTTTTTTTAAAGATTTTTATTTTACAATTTTTAGTGACGAGTGCATTATTTAGTAATATTTATATACCGATATTATATTATTTTGATGAGTTGTACAGTAAGGTACCTACAGGATTAATATAATGACTATAATAACGGAATCTATACATTCGTGCTGTTCGCCGTAAAGGAGTTCCCTCTTGTATCTTCAAAGCCCAAGGTCCAATACCATTAAAATAGGACCACCTCAAAACTATACTGAACCCAATCCAAAAAGAATCATCAAAATCGGTTCATAAGCAAAGGAGTTATAAAAAAAGGACGAATTAAGAACCTACTTTTTTGAAGTTGGCTAATTTACTGCTTAGTTCTATAGTAGGGTACCTATAGGATTGACGTAATACCCATAATATCTCAATTTACACATGCCTATTGTTTGTCGTTAAGGAGTTCCCTGTTGTATCTTCTAAGTCCAATGCCAATGAAATTAAAATGGGACCACCTTGGACCTATACTAAACCCAATGAAAAAAAAAAATCAAAATCGGTCCACAATTGACGGAAATATCGGTAAACATACATAAAAAAAAGCATTCATACAACCGAACATAGAACCTCCTCCTTTTTTGAGTCGGTTAAAAACGAAATAACCGTCAATCGGAGAGCCACGCTCGCATAATATAATTGTTTAAATACGAAAAGATTGACGTAAGCGTGACGCTAGCGAGTAAACGTGGTATCACATTTATGTTTGTTTAGCAAATTTGTTGTGTGACAGGGATAGCATATAAACTCGCTAGCGTTACGCTGATTTAAATTTTTTCGTGCTTAACTTTCTTTGTCCCGTCGGTTGTTCACCAAATCTCTTGGATTTATAAGTGTATTAACTTTTTGATTCGGCTGGAACATTCCAATCTAGTAGACCCGATCCTCGATACCATGGAAACTTAATCAGCAAGCGACTACTTGTATCTCTGGAGGGTTTAGCAAAAATGATGTTTCGGGTGGATTAGATTTACGGAGCGGGATTTTTTCCTTTTTATTTGGAGGTTAGGTACTCGATAGTGTAAGCAATTTACTTCCAAGAGTATAATTTTGTTTGTACAGAATCTTTACCTATATAAATCTATTCAATAACTATTACAAGGTGTATCGTAAATAACGCAAGACCTCAGACACCTCGATTATATAATTAACTTACAATAAAAATAATCCAGAAGCCGCGGGCGCGCATTATATTGAAGCAGCAATTACTACCTGCGAAGCAGGTAGTCACACGTACACGCGAGTAGACACTCTGTGACAGGAAGTACTTTCCGAAGTGTTGGCACTTGACTAGTTAACATGAATGAAAAATATTCTGTGAGAAGAAGGAAGCCAGAGAGGTCTGTAAGGAAAGAACCTGGTGGAACTTTGTAGACTCTACCTATCCCGCAAGGGATGTGGCATGATGATATAGATGAAGCAAGAATATTCTGATTAAACTTTTATTCAATGGAACCGACTACGAATAATTCGTGTACCCGAATCCACTGGCCCCTACACCACATTGCGGTGTTCGCAAAGTTGATTGAATTTTGCACTCCGAAGCCTGTGCGGGTCAACAGCTAAACGTTGGATCAATTAATATACGAGGTTTAATTCAATTTTGTTTAGAGCTCAAATACATATCGTACATCCAGTCGCTATTAACATCACCACTAAAATGTGTTCCAACTACCAGGTGGAACCAGGTGGCCACAAGCCTGTCCTCACCCACACTGAGTCCGCGTGGTAGAGTATGACCTAATCTTTCACACCTTAATTTGTGAGAGAAGGCCTTTGTCCAGTGAGACAGTATAAGGTGAATTTTATTTTTATTGTTAAATTAGCGCACACACTTCGATGACATGGCCATATTCAAAGAATAGGAGAAGATCGTTATGCTAAGAAGGCTTAGTTGGGCCGAGCAATGGCGACCGGTTAATCGTCCAAGGTATCACTAGAAAAACGTGGTTGAGTTGGAACTGCGTGAGCTCTAAGCCAAAAGACTGGCAGAGAATAGCCCAGAACCGTAAAAAGTAGCGAAAACTCGTCTTGGAGGCAAGATTCGGTTTGGGTCACTGACCCATCTTAGTAAGTAAGTAAATAAACTCAAACTTAAGAACTTTCGAGAAAACGTGTGTGAAATTGCAGCACACCGCGCTAGATGGGCTAATGATCTGGTACAGGTTTCGCCACATAGCTGACGCAGCGCGAAGGGAAGGCGACGGTGGCGCGGCTTGGGGAGTTAATGTACTGAAATGTATGGGAGACGCCACACAGCGCAGCCTCCCTAAACGCGACGGCACATGTGACGACCGAACGTAGCAGAGCGCTTGCGTTGCGCTCCCGTTACTCTCCGTTGGCTATTTGAATAAATCTTAAACGTTGTGACCATGAGCTGAAGAGCTAGCACGGGCGGCAAGACGTTTGGCGCACAGGACAAAATTATGTCAGTCCGGGAATCAAGGCTTGTGCTAAAATAGTCCAGTCTATCATCATTACCCGAAACGTCCACTTATTACGACCGCCATACATGCTATAGTGGACGTTATTTATATCTATACTAATATTATAAATAGGAAAGATTTGTATTTTTGTATGTATGTAACGAATAAACTCAAAAACTAATGAACCGATTTCAAAAATTCTTTAACCATTAGAATACTACATTATCCTTAAGTAACATAGGCTATATTTATTACTAGAAAAAATTAGGGATCCCTACTAAAACTTCAATAATGTAGTCCAAGGTGTAAAAAAATTGCCATTCGCATCGCATGCGGTGTGGAAACTATTCATGATAGAACAAAAAACTGTTCTATAATATTTAAGAACATATCAATTTCTACAAAAAATACCAATATGTCCAACTATTGTAGTTACGTCACTATAACTACTTTTTTACAGTTTAAAAGTTGATAGAAATGCCGACCAAAATCAGACCATGTTATACATACCTTTGTATTAATCATTATCCAAATAAATCATATCGTATTCAGGATCATTTCAATAACTGTAGATTATTTATTACATTATTCAAATCGGAGATTCCATTCAAAAGATATTACGAATTTAAAAATGTCAATCTGAACAAAATACTAATAGAAAAATAAACGACGCCGCGCCGTGGCCGGTGTGGCCCCACGCAGCGCAGCGGGCAATGCGGTGAGTGAGGGGGGACTGAAGTGCGGGAGAGGGTCGAGCACATCTATGAAATAGGTAGCCGCGAGTTCCTACGCAGCGGACGCAATATCCACCCCTGCGAAGCCGGGGTGGGCCGCTAGTCAGGTTATAAAGATAATGACCAAAAAGTATGTAGATTAATTAGACGCTAATTTATGACTGCTTCTTTGGTCTAGTGATGGATGTTACGGCTAGTGATTATAAGGTCTTGGGTTTTAATCATAGGTCAGACAAATTGGGATTTTTCTATTAACTATTTAGCAGTCTGGAGTCTGAAACTGAGTCCGGTGTAATAGGCTCGCCTCTATTACTTGCCTAACGTCGTCGGCAATATGTACATAGGCGTGCAAAGTACATCCCTGTAACTTGGGTAAAGTGGGCATGACGTTGATTTCTAAGTGACATAAATAGAGCGATGTTCATAGGATAAAATAAGGTTCTAAATAAATGAAGATGTCAACTTTATTAGACGAAACTTGCCCAAAAGATTCCAAGCATACCGGTCGTAACTTTCTTTGAATATTTATTTCAATATTCTTTACTGATAACATGATGTATTTAATGTTCATATCAGCTATATTTAGAAAAGTGACGATGACCTTTCGTTGTTGATCTTTGGTTTTTGTTTCTAATAAAACATACTTAATAAGGAATTAGTAATATCACCAATATATAAATATGTCTATTTAATCCTAAAATATAGTATGAAATTCAAATCAAAGTTGTAACCAGTAGTCACGTAGTCTTAGTGCACGTGAAGGTATTTTTGAAATAAAATTTAACACTGCCTCGTTGGTCTAGTGGCAAAGCGCATCGCTTTGTTTTTACGAGGCCCTGGGTTCAAATCCTGGGTGGGACAAATGTAGTTTTTCTATCGAAAAAATCCCAGTATTAGTCCGCGGTCTGGAACTGTGTCCGGTATATGGCAATAGACTCGCCCCCTATGACATAAGACCAAACATCGTCAGCGAAATGTGGGTGCACACAGTCCATCTCTGCTACCCCCGCTTGGGGAATAGAAGCGTGACGGTGTTTTTCTTAAATTTAACACTGGAACGTGTTCGTTGCAGCAAGCACCTAAAGGATTTGTCAAATAGCCGACAGAGCGCGACGGGAGTGCGACGGGAGCGCGACGGGAGCGCGACTCAAGCGCTCGGTTAGCCTCGGTCGTGACGTTTGCTGTTGCGCCGAGCGGGGCTGCTCTGTGTGGCGTCTGCCGTTTTAGTACATTACAACTCCCAAAGCCGCGTCAAAGTCACGCTCGCGTTGCATGCCGTCGGCTATATGGCGAAACTTTAAGTAAGTTGGGTTGTGTGCACTCTACTCGTGCTTCAAAAAACAATGATAAGATGTGTTCTCTAGTATATAGTACACAACTTAATGTACTAGGTAGAGATTCATATATTAACTGGCAAAATACCCGGACTTATGAAGTTGAGTGCGATGGCTCATTTCGTTAGAGGTCTGCGTCTAATGGCGCCGTTTGTTGTATTACTTCATTTATTATTTCCAGCGTAACGTGCCACTGAAAACGTGAATTTACTACTCATAATATACTATGTACGGTATATTGTTTGAACGGTAACAATAAGTAATTATTAACTTGTTTGGAAGTATACACTTTTTCTAACAGGAAAGATTTGTATTTACAAGTTTTATTGTGTTTTCCGAGCTGAAGCTTCGCTAACGTGGGTATGTTTGGTGACAATGCAATAAAATGGTACCAAGGTTTGATGATGGAGTTATTTATATTAGAATAAAGAGTAACTAACTGTATTTGTAGGGGTGGTTGATTCCTTATCCTACAGATAACTAATCAAGATATCTTCGTTGTCGTTTTGCTACAAAAGCTTGCTTTTTAAAAGATCTAAATTATCAAATATGAAGAAACTATTAAACCGATTTTAATCATTCTTCCACCATAAGAAAGCTATACCTATATGGATAATCCAGAAATAACATACGTTAATTGCAAAACGCGTGCGCATCCACGGATAATAACTAGTAGTTAATTTATATTGATAATAATATAATGGCTCTCGTAGGGTTATGCGACCGTTGTGTTTTTAGTGATCGCCAAGGTTAAGGAGCGTTCGGCTTAATCGATGGGTAAACGTTGATGGCATTTTCATAATCCAGCGTCTCCGTACTTCGGAAAGCATGTTAAGTTGTTGGCCCTGGTTACTTCGTAACCGTTAAAGCAAGTTGGAGGCCTTATAGGTGGGGTGATGGGTTCCAACAGCAGGTGGCCTCAAACCTGCCTCCACCAATCCGCTGGGTCCGCGTGATGGAGCCATTTCTTTCACTCTTTCCCATTTCCTTCACTCTTTCCACTGAAGCATAGTGATTGCACGCCCGCCCTCTTGTCTGGTGAGCTGTAAAGGCTAAAAGCGTAAATCATTCACAACACACAAAATCACAATTGAAATATGATCTATACCCAGAAGTGGGACGGTAAGGTACGGTACTATAAAAATTGAATTGTTGTCGCCATTATGGTAAAAAAAATCTAGTACAAAACAGCGGTTTCGGGACTTTTCCTTCATTTATTTATTTTATAACAGTCATGGTCCGGGGTGTCGTTCCGTCTTCGGGTTTATATCGGAGTTAACAAAACTCTTGTAAATTCAGTTAGGGGACGAAAAGTTGTTTAATATATCTTTTTTCAATTTTTAAAACATCTGGCTTTTGGTTCGCTGTAATTTAAAGCTAAAATTAGGAATTTATACTATGAAATAAAAATCTATAGAAGTACCAAAAATATCCAAATACATACACCCAGGCCTAAGCCTATATTTACCAAGTAGGGGTAACAAATTTGTAATGTGGTACTCGTATTCTCAATTTAACTGACTCAATTTCGGTATTCGAACTGTGAATGAGAAAACGCACTTTTTCTATAGGATTCAAACTCAGGACCTCGTTGCTTGTCACTCACACATTGTCCCATGAAATCGTCATTACAAAAATAATAGCAAGTTTTTTCGTATTGATTTTGTTAAGCAATAAGATGTTTGGAGTGTAATAACTCTCTCTTTCTCTCTCTCTCTCTCTATCTCTCTCTCTCTCTCTCTACATCATTACGCCAGGTCCATTGTGGGGTAGGCACAGATAATAGACAACATTTTCATTTATCTAAAACTTCAAATATACCGTGTCTTATCTGATGGGCAAATCCAAAGTGAGGCCGAACTAAGAGAGTAAGAGAGGAACTTAGAGGGGACCTTAAGGAAAAAGTCTGTTAGTACTCTGTACTTTCTGCCTATCCAGTAATGATTTAAGGAGGCCAAAGCTCATCGCCTCCGTAGGTTTTACTCTCGATTCCCTACAGATGACCCGTGGGCAGTGCCTAACGAGCAGCACCTTTACTGGTGGTAGGCTACGGCCGTGGCTGGTCACCGCCCTTCCAGCAAAGTCAAACGAACCAGTCATGAGTCGCCTTACGTGAAGGCCAGTTCAGCTTTCCGTCGCTATTCTGTGTCTTCAGAACAGTGGACAGGCTATTAGTGAGTCAGCGAGCCATTATGACCCCATCGTCATTTTCTAGGTGAAATAGGGGTCAATCGATGACCAATCCTACTGATGCTACGCTACTATTGCTACTTTATTATAAACGTGAAATTTTGTATGCAAAGATGTTTGGATGTTTGTTACTCAACCACGCAAAAATGGCTAAACGGATTTGGAAGAAAATAGGCACATGGATAGTTTATTACTTGGATTAACACATAGGATTTTTATCCCGGAAAAATGTAAGGTTAAGTGAACGCGGACGAATTGGCGGGTAGAAACTTGTCTTGAATAAAAAAAAAGGAATCTGACGTGATGATGTAGATAATCTAATTCCATCATTAACGTTGCTCGCTGTATACGGGGGATAGGTGTACAATGTGCGGTAATTTGTTTGCAGGCCTCGTGAACTGGAACGGCCGCCTAACGCGACCTGATTCTCGCCCTTTAACCACACCCCGCCCGGTTAGTCAACTGAATTTTGCTACTGAACTCAGCTATCATTTTTTTTCTTGACTTTCTTTACCTCTTTGGCAAAATTGGGGAAACGAAGGCAAAAAAAGATTTTTATCTTTATTCTTTTCTTTTTATTTTTTAAAAACGTTGCCCCACACTAGGATTAATTCCTGTGTCGTGGGTGCGTTTACAAACATGAAAATTCACATACACAAATACCCAGACCGGAACAAATAATTGTGGATCACACAAAGATTTGTCCCGTGCGGGAATCGAACCCGCGACTATTAGACACAGTGGGCGGGGCGGACTAAGCCCTTAACCACTGCGCTAAATCGTCCGTCTATCTTTATCATCACGCCAGAACCCTTGCGGGGTAGGCAGAGACTACAGAGTTCCAACAGGTTCTTTACTTACATACCTCTCTGGCTTCCTCCACTCTCATAGTTCGTCTCATACACGCTCGCCTATTACGGAGACTCTGACTTGTCCTTCAGATAAGACTTGGTCTATTTGGTTGTAGTAAGATAGCCTAGGTCCCCGGTACCTACATTCTTCTACTTTCGCATTGTATATCAGTTTTGTCATCCTTTCTCCTGACATTCTCTGTATATGCCCGAAGCAACGGAGCATAGCCTTTCTCATCTTTACATCTGTACTAATTTTCATACCTACTCGCTTTCTTACTACGCTGTTGCGAGTACGGTCAGTCAGCTTCACGCCGCATATCCTCCGCAGAGCTCGCATTTATCCTATTTTAATTCTCCTTCTTACATACCCGGTCTCGCTACCATATAACAGCGTTGGTATAAGTACTCCGTTATGTATGGCCAGCTGCACCTTTTGGATTGATTTAAAAAAAAAGATTTGATATCTAAATTAATTCCACTCCCTGACGGACTTGATGATAACGATGATAATGAAATTGATGAAGTACCCTTACCCTGGGTAGTAAAACGATGGATATTTTACATACCAATTGCGACAGCCGTTTTGAGAGCAATCGAAAAGTTACATTTTATCACTTTCTCACAATTACCTTCACTCATGCACATATAAGAATACATAATGGTTAATATTCCACCGCCATTACACGTAATTATTCGAATTAATAGGAGGTTTGGAAATTAAAACAAATTGACGACATCACTCTGCGACTTCCCACCAAACCTCCTTCTTACCTATCATCTTCGTACATAATCGCCGTCTAATTGCATCGACATACGATTTGCACCTGATTTGGACAGCCGGAGATGTGTGACCGTTTATGGAATTTTCGTATAAGAGCGTCTCCGTGCTTCAGAAAACACGTTAAGCAGTTGGTCCACGTTATAAGAAAGTAAGAAAGCATGTAGGTATGAAAGATAATATCGGTTTAAAGATGAGAAAGAGTATGCTACGTTGGTAAGGGCATATAGGAAGAAGGTCGGAAGAAAGAATGACAAAAAGATATACAATGCGAAAGTGTGGGAATGTAGGTACCGGAGAAGACCTAGACTATGTTACCATGACCAAATAGACCGTGTCTTATCTGAAGGGCAAGTCAAGAGTCTCCGTAATCGGCGAACGTGTAGGAGACGAACTATGAGAGTGGACGAAGCCAGAGAGGTATGTAAGAAAAGAACCTGTTAGATCTCTGTACTCTCTGCCTACCCCGCATGGGATCTGGCGTGATGATAAAGATATTGATTTTCAGCAAATTGTATTATTATATTACGTCCTCACGTTGACTATAGTTGGATTGATATAATTCAAAATTAAATCACACTCATACATGTACCTCTCGTGTCGGCTGTCACCTTTAATCATGTACTTAATGAGTACTAAGACTTACAAAATAATATATCGATGCTGATCGATAAAACCATGACTCCATTAAGTCATACTCATTAAAAAGTTTATGCTTGCAATGGCTATTTGGACTGAGATGGGTGACCACCCATAGCCACTGCAAGCAAATTAGTGGCTTTTTTAAATTCGAGCGCCTCTATGTTCCGGAAGGCACGTTATGCCGTCTGTCTTGGTTCCTCTTTAAAGTGGTAGTAGTGAAGCCAGAAGCCGTCTATGCAGCTTGAGAAGCTCCAACAGCAGAGGGCCACAAACCTGTTTCCACCGTCCGCTAGGTATTACCAAATCTCTCTCACATTGATATGTGATAAAACTCATACCAAGAACTACGACCGTACGTAGGCCATTCTATCATGTACTAGCGGCCCGCCCCGGCTTGCACGGGTGACTTATACACATAAACCTTCCTTTTGAATCACTCCGTTCATTGGTGAAAACCGTATAAAAATCCGTTCCGTAATTACTTAGTTTTATATCGTTCAGAGAGACAGACAAGACGCAGCAGACTTCGTTTATGTCGTGTTTATTAAATACCGGTAACCCGTGACTCCGATTGCGAATCTATCTTTATAAATTACTAGCAGTTTCCCGCAACTTCGTACCCGGTCGACAACAGCGCCACCTATCGGGTCTATGTTATGTAGCCTATGTTACCTTTGGATGAGATAGCTTTCCAATGATGAAAGAATCAATAAAATCGGATCAGTAGTCCCGGAGATTACCCCGAATATCCAAACTCACAAACGTTACCTCTTTATAATATTAGTATAGATAGCCCCTGTGATAATCTGAATCTCTAAACTTTAAAGGTTCAATAAAAAACGTTCAGTAGTTTTTTCGTAAATTAATAACATTCCTCGCACACTTTCGCGTTTATAATTTTAGTAGGTCGTTAAATAATATATAACAATCGCAAATGAAATTTGATTCAAGTAAAATCCCATACAGGCCATTAGTAAAGTCCCACTACCCCAATTTGGACGGCTTCATACAACATGTGTTCATTTATTTTCCTTTTCATCGACTACTCGTGGTAGTGACCGATTAATAGTATAATGCGACCTGATTCGTGCCCCTTGACCCCGCCGACCCCGGCGGACAAGCGGAATTATTGGCAGTTAATATAATAGCAGATGGTATGTACCGGTATTCATTAGGGATTAACCGCGATTGGCGGAAGATTGACCGTGATAACTAAGCCGATTGTTGAGTGGAATATACTAATGGGATGGGATTATGATGAATATTTTGGTTGGTCACGTAAACAGTACGTGTTTGAATTTATTTAGGAACTGGTAACTCCTTGTCAAAGTCGCGGACAGAAGTGGGATGCGTAAAGCATACAGCTGTTCGTTGTGGAGGTCTTTAGAGGAAACCATCAATAAAGGCTTCGCCAAATAAACAAATATCATTATAGTTCTGCTAATTTATCCAAAATATTGCCTAGTTAATTAGGTTATCTATTAGTAAAAACTGACTTAAGATTCTTTTAGTATTTTCCGAAATTAGCGCAAACATACATAGTCACCTATCGCGACTCCAATTTATATTTATAATAGCAAAGATGTTCCTAAAGGATAAAGAGGAAGTGACATTGCAAAACTGTGACAAGTAATTAATTAGGAGAAAAAATAAGAAAACAAAAAATTCGAAAGCTATCTAACCCGATTCTAAATTCGTACTGAAATAACCCTTTTGAAATGAAAACTGCTGACGCAATGTTTATTTTGCGAAATTTTGATTTCAATCTGGTATTGCCTAAAGGAAATACCCCATTAAACATAAATTTGAGCTCTGCTGACAATTTGCAGGGTCAAGCTAACCGACCGCATTCGTAACAGCGTAGTAAGAAAGTATGAAATAAAAGAAAGTATGGGTGTAAAGATGAAAAAGGGTATACTCCGGTGGTACAGACATCTAGACAAAAAATCTAAAAGAAGAATGAAAAAACAGATACATAAAGCGAAAACCTAGACAGTCTTACCATGACCAAATAGACCGTGTCTTAACCGGAAGGCAAGTCAAGAGTCTCCGTAAGCGGCGAGCGTGCATGATACGACTATGATAGTGGAGGAAGCCAGAGAGGTCTCTAAGCGCAAGGGATCTGTACGTGATAATATATAGATAGAGATTTTGTTTATAAGTTCATGTTTCGGAAAAGAGGGATGTAAAGAAAATTATTTTATATAATAGAAAAACTGTCACGCGTATTTTCCCCAAACGAATGGCAGATATGTACTGTACATCCACGTTCTGTCGTCGTGGAGTCGTCCCAATGAAACAACCTGTCATTTTTATATTCCAATTTCTATATTGTTCTATATTGCGGTATTTTTACCTAAGTACCGCAGTACTTGGGTAAAAACAATCCTTTTGGTTACCCTCCTTCTGCGGAAGGAGGGTAACCAAAAATCAACTCTAATATCAAACAGTAGGTCGGATCTTTCATGGTATCCATTTCCTTCCCTTTGTTTACTGTGTCTTCCAAACCGCCGAGATGAGAATAATCTTCCGTGATCACTTCATATCGTCCAATAGCTATGGACCTTCGAGCCGGATTGGCCGATAGAAACCATTTTTCAACCTCATAATTACAGTAGGATATAGTCTATATTCCCTTGTGCTCGGTTATTTTAATTAAATCAACATTTTTCGGATATAAGTGAAATTTCTAAGTACGAGGTTCCTTTTTAAGTTGGCTTATTGTTTCGCCGCTGAGCGAGTTTTAGAGTGTGCTTTCAGATTTGTTTTTATTCCACTGTAAAATGTTTAATGAATGGCAAGATAGCTGTGCATATTTTGGATAAGGTTCCCCCAATTCTAGATAATTTATTTTATGCTTACAGTTTTTTGAACAAAGGAAGGGTAAGTTACACACGGTGCATATGCGTCATACATTTATTGAAATACAAATTTAAATAAGTATTGACTGCCTCGTTTATCTACCTGCGTATAATGCTATAAGCATCACTAGGTTCTGCGTTTGAATCCTAGATCGGATAAAGTGTAGTATTTATTGAAAAAATGGTTCTGGAATTTTACCCGTGAAATGGCAACAGGTTCCCTATTACATGGGGCCTAACATCATCGGCGAAAAATGGGTATACACAGTACACCTCTGCCTTCCCAACATGGGGCGAATAGGTGTGATATTGTATAAATGGGCATTTTACAGCCTCAAATATAAGTAAAACCTATTCTTATTGTTCTGCTATGGCTTAAGTATAAGTCCAGATATAAACTTATTTGATTGTAGAGCTATTATACTAAATCCAACTTAAATCTACGCTTAGACCTAATGTTAGCGTAGGTGTATAATGAAAATTGTTCTCAACTTTAATTTCAAATCCTACTCCATTCACTCTCTCTTAAGCTTTTGTAACGATATTCAGCGCTAATCATCTATGGATTAAGCGATAATACATAATGCCTCAGTAGGTATATAATCCAATGTTTGTTAAACCGGCTTAACGCCCTTATTCAATAATACCAAACGCACATCGTTACGATAGCTTCGTGATATAATCCTGTTATGCATCGAAATATTATTCGTTATTCTGGATTCTCTTATTCTAGTACAGTAATTAAAGGCAGTTTACTGGGTTGACGATATTAACTCTCTATATCAATGATTTACTGAACCTACCACTAAAAACGGGCACTTAATAGCCTACGCAGACGATACTGTGATTTTATATCATGTTGATACCTGGGAAACAGCCTACTGCTATGCCATAAAATTAAGCTTGTCAATTTTTTTAAAACTAATGAACCGGCCACCTTCCCGACTCGTTCTTAAATATCAATTTTGCTCCATCGAAACCAACTCCCTACCAAGTATCTGCAATTGCTCATCTATAGAATACACACATTACAGAAAATACTTGATGAATCACAATTGATGAAACTTTATTAGTGCGAAAACTCATTTATGAAGTAAAAAAAGGTACGAGAATGTACTCCTGAACCAATCCTTCGCATGGTTATGATACGCTCTGGCAGACAGTCCTCCAATTTGGTGTCTCTATATGGGGTGGAGCAATTAAATCCGTTTTTATAGAACTTGACACAGCTCAAAGGGTTGTCATTAAAATGATGCTAAAAATCATATTTTTACCCTGCTCACATCCACGATTTTAAAGTTCTCCGAGTAAGGCAACTATTAGTTTTAAAAGCCACATTAACTTACCAGATTATCAGTCAGTCGTTGGCAGACGTACATACCGGATTCCTTGTCCTCAAGCTAACTCTCTTCTTGTTCGACGTTGTCCAGCCTACTTTTGCCCACCTATATACAACGCAATAAACAAATTTCACAAAATGTATACATAGCAAGCCGCATAGGAGAGTCCTCTAATGTCATTACCTTAGAGGACTCCCCTATGCGGCTTGCAAGAAAGTTACAAAGCAATGGTTACTTACTTTATCCTATGACGCTACTGAAAATATAGTTAGTACATGAGACACACACGCAAACATATACACACACACGCACACATACACACACTCCGTTATGTTCATATGTGTATTATTTCTTTAAATTCCTTTTATTTTGTTCTTAATTCATTTATAATGTGTTTAAAGCTTGCTTACTAGTCAAGTTACGCTCAGTTTATAAATATAATAGAAGTTTAATGCATTGCTGTATTATGTTAGTGCGTTACTCTGGCTCCAATTATTTTTCTTTAGATTCTTTTTGATTTGTTCATAATTCATTTATAATATGTTTAATACTTGTTTACTAGTTAAGTTACGCTCAATTTATAAATATAATAGTTTCAAGTTTAATGCATTACTGTATCATGTTAATGCGTAACTCTAGCTCCAATTATGTTTCTTTAAGCTCTTTTTGTTTTGTTCTTTCTTAATTGATTTATAATTAGTTCAAAGATTGTTTATTAGTCAAGCTACGCTCATTGTATTAGAATATTTGGTTTAAGTTTATTGCATAGCTGTATAATACTAACGTGAAACTCTGGCTCCCAAGGTACAGGCAATCGCCTAGTTTGGGAATCACCAGTATTTATAATTTGTTAATTTGGTTTATAAACAAATAAAGGATGTCGTCGGAAATGGTCCCAGAACCAACACACATGTGACTTATACCATAATTCTTTATCTGTTTTTTTTTGTAGTTGCAAACATCCATATCTAACGGACAATTTGCAATTCAAAAAGAATATTTCAAAGCACTGTAAGTACTTAAATCAAAGTCGCCAACGTCTTTTCCAAATGAGAACGTTGTTAACGAATTACGGTTGGAGATGTTAATCCTATCATCCTGTCAATCGGTTGCATTCAATAGATTACACACCGTCACGCCTATATTCCCCAGAGGGGGTGGCACTGGTGTACTGAGTACACCCACGTTTCGCCGACGATGTTAGGCCCCATGTAATAGGGGGCGAGCCTATTGCCATATACCGGGCACAATTCCAGACTCCGGACTCATACTGGGAATTTTTCGTTAGAAAAACTACATTTGTCCGACCTAGGATTTGAACCCAGGACCCCGTGATCACAAAGCGATGTGCTTTGTCACCAGACTAACGAGGCAGTCAATAGATTACATTTAATAATAATCGAATTGATTATTGCTAGTGTATTTTTACATAAAGATTTTACAAATTTATTGTTGGTTACTAAATTATAACCTCAAATTTCTAATACTTTTTTTGCAATAATGCAATTCCCCGCTTGCCCGTTTAATATTAAATACATGATGATAATTTGCAGGTAACTTGAAATCATTCACGCATTTTGTCATTGCTGTTGGTTCTGGGGCAAATCATGTATGAACGCAAAACAATGTTCTTTGATTTGATTACCGTAAATGAGGAATAAAATGACAGTCAAAAAATGACCGCGTCTGCATTTACTTGGTGACGGACGGCTTGGTCCAGTGGTAACGGGCCGCTTCGCCCGTTGGATCAAGTTATCGCGGATACGATCCCCGCAGGGAACAAATCTTTGTATGATCCATAAATATTATTTTCGGTTAGTCTGGGTGTTTATGTTTGTGAATTTTGCGTTTGTAAACGTACCCACGACAGGAAAATTTTTAGTGTGGGGCTATTAAAAAAGGAGTGGGGTTTTTAAAAAAGGAAACAAAAATCTTTTCCATATGGGGTAACATATACCTACTCGTAAAGGTATATATATATATAATATATACCTACTCATAGCTATCAACTGCAGAAAGTTAGTTTTAAATTATTAATTACCTCAGATCTTCTATGGCAGATTTATCAAACTGTATACATTTTAACACGTCCACACATCGCTCATAGTTGTGCTCTTATTTTTCGGACCGTTTTGGGACTGTTGCTTATAATATTTTACAGTATCAAGAAACAACGATAGTGAAATGGTCTATGCTAATATAGCGAATAAGGACTCTGTTAACTTACGGTTACAGCTCATGAGGGTTTGGCATTTAAATGTGGGCATTTAAATGCATTGGATTACTGGTGTCACGGTATTTAATGTTATGTAGTCTAGAAAAACATGTTTAGTCGAATGATCGTGGTATCACTGGCTGAAAAGTACAGTACCGAGGTTAAAGCACAATTTCCTGTTGTCGAGAAATTAAGCTGTTACGTTCATCTTAATGCAGTAAATTTATAGTGTGAAAACTATCCTTTTCACACTATAAATTTATATAGATGAAAAGCTGTGATAACACTTAGAAAAAAAAACAAGTTTTAAAACTAGTACAGGTGTTCCGGGGTATGTGGCCGAAAAAGCAGTTTCGGGCAAGCGGCGCAAATACGCTTCAATTAGTTTACGTATTCGTGCCATTTGCTGTCGAAAAGCTGGCCCCATGGAGTTCCAGCAGAAGAGATTTTTTTTAAAAGTAAACTTTTGGATTAGTCACCTCCATAGGTGACAAGAGGGCTGGCTCGTTTCTTGCACAAAAGACAACTTGGCTATTCAGCGAGGGAATGCAGCCAGCGTTCTTGCCACTATTTCACGTGGACAAGATTATTTTCTCTTTTGTATAAATTAGGCTCGTTTTAATTTTAGTTATATTATGTTTAGTGAGAATATTATTTAATGGTATATTTGTAAATATGAGCCAGATGTATAGGTCTACTAAATATATCCACAATGAGGCGACGATATCAGGCTCCAAAGTATCAGGGGGCAACCTTGTTAGCATTATACTGGACACGATTTCAGATTCCAGACTGCAGCAGTCTTATGATTTTTACTAGCAGAACAAAATCAGATTCATAGTTTTTTTATTTATGTATACCAATAAGCCAGTTATATATGAAATTTTAATGAAGAGTCGGAATATCATTTATGAGGAGAGGGCCTTCTTCTCCTTACAAGAAACTTCACGGTTACTTTTTAAAAATAAAAAATAGACTGCGTCTTATCTGAAGGGCAAGTCAAGAGTCTCCGTAGCCGGCGAGCGTGTATGAGACGAACTATCAGAGTGAAGGAAGCCAGAGAGGTCTGTAAGGAAAGAACTTGTTGGAGCTCTGTACTCTCTGCCTACGCCGCAAGGGAACTGGCGTGATGATTTAAGATAGATAGATAGTAAAAAATGCATTTTTTTTTCAATGTTTGTAATGTAATCTCCTAAATTATACTCTTCATGAGAATGCTTACATGGTTCCTTAATTTAGAGAAGAAAACGAAGTATAAAAACAAACTATAGGATCTCTAATAAAGCCTTAGTCATTTTGACTCACATTTCACAAAGTTAGATAGATACAACGGTCCATAGTATACCTATCTATTTGAATAAGATCTAATTTAACTACCACTAAGTAACTACGATCCCGAATCAATTTCAACAATTCCGAAAGTATAACAATTAAGGTGGTTTGGGAGAGCACCTGGATAAAATGGGATGCGCAGCCCGCCCAGTGAATGTTACGGTAGGTTCAGAACATGAAAGTATTTTACTCATGTAGCGAGTATTTCAGCGAACAACTAGTAATGACTATGGAGTCTGGTTTAGTAGTGTTATGGTAATTGTGTTGCCGATCAATAGTCGAATATTGATAGTCTATCGATAACCTATCGATAGTTGATGTCATGTAAATAGTATTGATAAACTAGCAAGGGATCTAGTGTGATGATAATTTATAGATTCTATCAATAGCACGATTCATGCGATACTGTTGATATTGAGTAATACTATCGATAGTATTGGGTACCGATACTGACGAAATTAATGACCAAATTGATACTATAGATAATGTTAGAGTTAAGAAAAATCATTCATACAACGGATGATTTAGCGCAGTGGTTAAGAGCTTAACGCTGAGCCGCTCCACCCAATGTGTCTAATAGTCGCGGGTTCGATTTCTGCACGGGACAAATCTTTGTGTGATCCACAATTATTTGTACCGGTCTGGGTATTTGTGTATGTAAACGCATCCACAACACAGGAATAAATCGTAGCGCGGGGATAAGTTCTTGGTTTAAAGAAAATCATTTAGAGGTAATTTTTACATCACATATTTATATGTATTTAAAATACTAGGTACACAAGCACCAACTTTGTGGTGCGGTGGCATCTGAACTAGTTGTAGAAAAATGTATGACAGATACCTACGCCTTCGTAAAAGTACAGAGAATAATATTATTTGATGCGATTGGTACATTGTAATATGACATTGCATGCGAACAATATCTAGAATTAACAAAATATTATTATTATATCTTAAGTACAAAATAAAATAATTGATACTATCAACAATATCAATACTATCGATAGTTTTGGACTGTCAACAGTATTATTTAATAAAAATAACATTATTCGATGTAGAGACCAGAATTATTAATCAAAAAACAACAATGTTGAAAAAATTGGAATCAATATAAGTAAAAGCACTTTTGCATCCTAGCGTACTTAATCCAAATTGGCCAAGCCAGGTTGTCACATTCGATGCAACCAAAACTGGTCTATGACACCATTTATGGTTCTCAATTACATGAATAAATAATTCTGATTAGAAAACGTAGTATTCTACGTTGACTAAGTTAGACTTATTTATAATATTAACAAAGTCTGAACCAAACCTTATACGTTAATTAGATTACAACAAGAAAAACCCTTTTTGTAAAAGGTTGGGATTTCGTCTGTACGTTACCACAGCAGAAAATAATTCTTGACTAAAGAGAATTGTTCATGCTTATTTTATTTTTGGTTTGTGTCTTTACCTATGCGGTTTTTCAAACACAGCTATATATTATTAATGATTGTTAGTATTTTATCACTACTCATTTCTATCGCAGCTATAAAGGCGGGGGTCGATTCTGCTCGCTTACGTGGGATTTACTTTCGATTCCCTACCCGCATCTTTACCGGCACACTCCCAGCAAAGCCATGACGCCGAGCGACCCAGTTGTGTTAAAGACGGGGTCCAGCCCGATCATGCCTATTCGGAACTTGGTTTAACTACGTCTCCGCAACCTATTTCAGAGTGAAACAATATGTAGTTATAGTTACGTCATCGAAAAACCATGCTGTCACGTTCCTCTTAATTTATTAAATGTGTATTGTAAAAAGGATGGAATGGCGAATGGTTAGTGTTACGATACCGTCAAATTCTTCGTTCTTGCGCCAAGCCGCAACCAACTAAACGCTTTATCTAAAGTTAATATCAAACTCTTTCATATAATCTTTTTTACTGAAAAGTAAACCTGATGTCGAGCAGGCAGGTCCTCTACAAGATGGAACGACGAACTGGTGAAGGTAAGAGGGAGATGCAGCACGTAACCGGTTGTCATGGCCGTTTTCGGGGAAGACTTTTGCGCTGCGTTATGTGTTTCGGCTGAAAATAAAAATGTGAATTGGTGAGTTTTCTTTATATCTTTAAAGGGAGGCCGAGGGCTAAAATCTGGAATAACATCAAATATAATTGAATTTTCAGTAATTATAGGTACAAATGAAGATTGTTGAGAACCAATTTTCTAATTTTTAGGGTTCCATAGTTAGGGGAAAAAGTATAAAATAAACGCCAAGGCGTGCCATAGCTTTAAGTCTTAGTTCCATCTACGTATGTAGTATTTGCAGTTCATTTTCCTACTAATATTATAAATGTGAAAGTTTGTTTGTATGTTTGTAACTTATTATATACACTTTCGAATTAGCTAGTTCTGTAACGATGGTTATTTTTGAAAAATAAATAAATAAATGTTTGGATGTTTGTTGCTCAATCACGCAAAAACAACTGAACGGATTTGGATGAAATTAAGCACACAGTTTATTACCTGGATTAACACATATCCCGGAAAAATATTAGGTTCCTGTCTAAAGACAACACGGACGAAGTCGCGGGCAGAAACTAATTTGAATATATTGTTACCTCTTTTGGCGAAATTGTAAAAGAACCTATTGGGACTCTGTACCCTCTGTCTATCTCGCAAGGGATCTGGTGTTTTAATATTGACATCTCAAATAACTCTCCAGTTTTTGTTCAGAGTTTGGTCCAACTACGATTACTACATATTTATGTTTACTTACATTTTTGAGGGAACCTTAGGAAACATTAGTATTAGAAATTTGTAATAATCGTCAATCGTATAAAAGATCAAAATATCTCAACTAATGCGGATAACAAACTATTTGACAGATATAAGAAAAACTATTATCATAAGTCTAAAGACGTCCACTGGAGGACAAAGGATAAATATTGGCATGACCTGTCCTGCATATACCTGTCCTGCATATCTTCATCAAGTTATCAGCCGACCTTGTAAGTATCATCTAAGATACCAAACATGATATTTTTGCACGTATAATAGGTACATAAGATTATTTATTTATTTTAACAGTATATTTTACGGAACCATATGCGCGCAACGCACTTGGCTGATTTTTCACAATGCACACGAATAGGAGATTACTGTAATTTCGTTTTTCATCTATGGTTGAGCACGGGATCAGACAATGGAACCTTAATTAGAAAGTTCGGATTGACTTCTCCATGTTTTTATTTGAGAAAAAGTTGTTCGACGCTATCGGTTACTTGTTCAATCTGATTAAGGGTTACCAAGTATACTATTTTTTTGGGATATTCCCTTGAGCAATCAATTTAAATGCCGAACCCGTATTGTGATCAGGGACAGTTTATTTTTCTTTTGCTGGGTTAGTAGTTAACTTTATATTCATATTTTTTATGCCGTCCGCGGACTCCGACTTTCTCAAGAAATAGTAGATGTCTATAGTACCACAGATCTTATTGTGGGACGAACCAATATTGAAGAGAATGTTGGCGTGAGTGACTTTTTGTTACTGTGAACACCTTAAGCGTGTGGGAGAAGCTATTTTGATTCCCCAAGATTTGCTTTAGGGAAAGGAAAAGGGGTACCCCTTTTCTTGTGCTTTGTGCGTGCCATTTGAATATCTCAGAGCCTTCCTACTGTGTCGAATCAGGACGAAGCGTGTTGGAGTTGTATAGTACTTAAATAAATACCTGCTCTTATGCCTAGTGTTGCGTGGTGCAGGTGGTGTTGACGTCTTATATTCAAATCCTAGGTCGGGCAAAGTGTGGTTTTTCTATCAAAACATTCTCAGGTGAATTCCAAAGTCTAGAATTGTGCCGCGTAAAAATAATTACAATATGCCGCCTATCACATTGAGACTTAACATCGTCGGCGATATATGGGTATACGTAGTATGCGTCTGTCACTTCCAATTGGGGAATATAAGCGTGATAATGTGTGCTTTCACAAATTAGTAAAATTTATTTGATTAATAAATTATTAACAGTAGAAAGCAAATAAGAATAAATTCCAGGATAATCCCAAATATCACACACAAGCTGGTCATCTCACAACCCCTGATTGCAAGTTCAAAGGTCTAGTGAGTGGCTAACGAAGTAAAACTACGATCGAGTGTTCAAAGGTAATTGATACTATGAGCGTAGATTTTCTAACAATCTTGATTGGGTGCGTTTGTGTGTGTGTGTGTGTGTGTGAATGATGTACGCTGTTGGCCGCGAGGCCTTTACAGCTTCACCGGACTTAAAGGCGAGCGTGCAACCACTACGCTCTAGCCAGCCAGAAGGGCAAGAGGTGACATACTCGAGGGCGCCTCGGTTGGGACAGTCGCTGTAGGGGGACGGGTGCACTACTAAGTGCACCGGTCAACCGCCGGCTATGGGAGGGGATCTACTACTACGTCGTCGTCGTCGCCCGTATTCTGAGCGGAAAGAAGGGATGACAAAGTATCGGGGGGGTCGGTGAGAACATGTCGCGGCCGGCGGTGGCGGCAGGGGTCGGGGGGGAGAGCGTAGTCGGCGGTGGCTACGATTAACGGATTCGCATGGGTAGATGCGTTCGCGAAGTGACGTGTTGACGCCTTTTTAATAAAGGCGCTAATAGGTTCGAGACCTAGATCGGAGTGGAGGTTGGGTGCGTTTGGTCTAACAACATTAACTTGGAGGTATGAGCACTTTAGTAGGTTTTTTTTGGAAAACGTTGCTTCACGCTAGTAACTGTTCCTGTGTCGTGGGTGCGTTTACTAACATATATTTCATAAGTAAAACACTGAGACCGAAGACAGAGACGGACAAATGAGAATCACACAAAAAATAATATTAATTTTCAACGAAAGAAATATCTACGGTGTAAAGATGAGAAAGTGTATGCTCCGTTGGTTCGGCCATATAGAAAGAATGTCGGAAGGAAGAATGACAAAACAAATATACAATGCGAAAGCGGAAGGATGTAGGTACCAGGGAGGACCTAGACTATCATACTATGACCTAATAGAGCGAGTCTTATCCGAAGGGCATGTCAAGAGTCTCCATAACCAGCGAGCGTATATGAGACGAACTATGACAGTGGAAGAAGCCAGAGAGGTTTGTAAGGATAGAACCTGTTGCAGCTCTGTAGTCTCTGCCTAGTCTGCAAGGGATCCGGTGGGATGCTGTGGGTAGATAGTTATTTTTTTTTGTATTTATATTTTTAAACAAGGATTGTATCTTGTTCCCTTACAGACGGATGAAGTAGTAATGCAATCAATGTATACAAAAAGAAACACTCTAATCAAAGTTCTCAAAAGAAACATAACACTCTCTCAAGAGTCTCCGTAACCGGCGAGCGTGTATGAGATGAACTATGAGAGAGGAGGGAGCCAGAGTGGTATGGAAGGAAAGAACCTGTTAGAACTCTGTACTCTCTACCTAGCCCGCAAGGGTTCTGGCGTGATGATATAGTATAGTAAACACTCTCATTTTTTAAAAGAGTAACCGTGGAGTTTTTTCCCCTTATTCTCGACAGGAATGACTTTTCAAACGTGCGGTAGTACTATTGATCGTCCTGGTAGCGTTCTTCAGTTGTCGTCGGGGCTCGTATAGTCCTAACATAAACTCAATATATATTGTAAGCGGCACCCCCACCGATGCCTTTCGACTACCCCCCATTTTGTATAAAAGCGAGAGTAGTCTAAGATTTGTCCCTTTTTGCTTGTGTACGGTCGTAACGGTCGGAACTTCCTAGAATTGGTTTAAGAGGCTGCTTAAGCCACGTTAGATTAATTATCTTTGTTTAGTGCGATTATTGTTGATTAGTGCGAATTATTCACCATTTGCTATTTAAATTGTCATAATAAGTTTCACAGATATTTTGTTAAGTTTATAAAAAGTGTTGTGTGTAGGGAATTGTATTTTTTTAAATTCATTTCCACTTCTGATCCCAAAATCAGAAGTGGGATAGTGAACTTCTTTCGCCCACTGATAAGTAAGTCGTTAATATTTGAAGTGTTGTTTTGATTCGAATGGTGATTAGTTTGCAAGGTCATTCGTTTGTTTTGTTATTGCGGGTATTATTTTTTCTTTTACGAATCAGTGTTAAAATTAATATCACGTAACCGTGAACGGCATTCGTCTCGAAGTAAATCGCGTAATCGGCAACAACGTAGAAAACGCAGTAAGTACATCTCACGGAGTAGGTCGCGTAGGCGTAGTCATACGCGTAGTCCTACGCGTAGTCCTAGCAGCCAGGAACAGCAGCGTGATCTATTAGGTGTCTCGCGTGGCTTACGACGTTCCGACCCAAGCGACAAATATAGGCGTGATTCACGCGATCGGGATAGGCGTCTTTCGCGTGATTATACCGACCCTCGGTCTCGTAGTGTTTCGCTCGCTTCGTCGCGGAATCGTTCCGCGCATAAGGTGGGGTCGCCTGTCACAAGAACGCCAAGCCCTATATCATCTGTTGTGCCGCAGGCAGATTGTTCTGCAGTTTCTGAGGCATCGACTCTCGCGCATGCTTTAATGCAAGCTATAAAAACCATGCAACCAGTGAGTTCACAATATTACTTTGTTTCCAACTTTGATCCTTCGGTAAACAACATTGAAGCATGGTGCGAGGAGGTTGATCGCGCCAGAGATGCAAACGGCTGGAGTGACCACGAGTGCTTATCGCGCGTGGCCTCCTGTCTAAAGGGCGACGCTGAAGTATGGTTAGGCGAATGGGTCACTAATGACAGAACATGGTCTAATTTTAAACGAGAATTTAAATGTCTTTGTCCTAATAAATAAGATTACGCGAATATTTAATTTGACGCAATGAATACCACGTCAGATGAATATTCCACCTACGCCGAGTACGCGCGCCGAACCTTGTTACGCTTGAAAATAGTTCAAGGTCTTGGTGATGACTTGAGGACACTTATTGTTATTCGAGGCATAGATAACCCTCAAGTTCGTGCGGCTGCCGCTAATGCAGGCCTGACAACCGAAACTGTCGTTTCGTTCTTATCTATTTATAAGAAATTTAATGAAGGGAAGTGCGACACCTCAATCGGTTTAAAGAGCTTGGCTCCTCATAAACCTATTACTCGTGCGGGTCCTAAATGTTTTAATTGCAACCGGCTAGGACATGTTATTCGTGACTGCAAACTACCAAAGGCAGATGTGACTTCCAACGCGCAACCAGGAGTCTGTAACTCGTGCACGTTCTGCAAGATGCGGGGACACACCGAGGGTGTTTGTTTCGCGAAGGCCCGTTCGGAGTCTCAAAATCCGTAAAATCTAACTTTTGTTCTGATCGACTGACACTAATTCACAGCAGTTATATGATCGGTGCAGTGGTGGATGGTGTGTCAGTCCATATTCTTATTAATTGTGGTACCCTTGGTGCGTCTTTTATTTCTTCAGATGTTCTAAAATATTTTTTCAACCAAAGCTGAGATTTTGTGTGCTGAAAGGCATAAGCAGTGACTCTTCACTAGTGTTGAAGACGCTTACTCAAGCCGGTTTCTTCATTAATCTTCGGAAGTGCTCCTGCCTTATAGGCAGAGTGATAAGTCCAGGTCAGGTTAGGCCAAGCGCCCGAAAGGTTAAAGCTTTAGTCAACATAATACCTCCAGAAAATGTGAAGCAGGTGCGTTAATTGCTTGGCTTTACCGGGTATTTTTGACGTTACATAAAAGATTGCCAGACTAACTATTCCAATTACTCATTTGACTCGTAAAGGCGTTAAATTTAACTGGACACGTCATTGTGAAACTTTTCGTCTAGACCTAATCACACGACTGACCAAAGATCCTGTTCTCGCTATCTTTGACCCTCTTTTCCCAACTGAAGTCCACACGGATGCAAGCAGCGCCAGTTACGGTGCTGTTCTTTTGCAAACTCAATCCGATGGACGCTTTAAAGTTAAAGAGAGTCGTTATGCAGGCTATCTCACTGTTTGGTATACCCAAATTAATGATCGCTGATAAAGGTCACATGTTTGAGTCGACCGAGTTTGTGACGTGGATTAACGAGTTAGGGTGTCATCTACATAACTTTACTCCGGAGATGCAACACGCTACTGGCCAGGTTGAGAGGTACGTCAGAACGGTTCTTAACATGCTTCGCTTTCAGTTTAACCACAAGAACGCATCATGGTCTGACACATTGTGGGAGCTTCAGCTGGTGCTAAATATCACCAAGCAGAAGACTACTCAAGCTTCTCCACTGAACCTTCTATTTGGCAGTGAAGCCATCACTCCTGTCATCCGTAGACTAGTACGTGATATAGCTATTGAAGCATCGTCTCGTAATAGTGAGGCTTTACGTGAGATCACCGAAGGAGCTGGGCTCGTCAGCTACTAAGGGGCAATCAAGCTAAGCAAGATGAGCGTACCATTCGAAAAAGGTATTCGCCACGTCAATTTGATGTTAACGACTGTGTTTTTGTTATAAAATCTTCCCAGGCAACAAGAAAACTTGATCCCGGTATGCGTGGCTCATACAAGACGGTCAAGGTTCTAACGAGTGGTCACTACACCCTCCGATTGCTGAGTGGTGGTTATGGCAAGACTACGCAAGCAGCGGCGCAACGTATGATGCCGTGGCGACGCGTGTACTATGGCGAGGAGCATGCCGTGGCGAGGCGTGTGCTATGGCGAGGCGCATGCCGTGGCGAGACGTGTGCTATGGCCAGGCGCATGCCGTGGCGAGGCGTGTGCTGTGGCGAGGCGTGTGCTATGGCGAGGCGCATGCCGTGGCGAGGCGCATGCCGTGGCGAGGCGTGTGCTATGGCGAGGCGCATGCCGTGGCGAGGCGTGTGCTGTGGCGAGGCGTGTGCTGTGGCGAGGCGTGTGCTATGGCGAGGCGCATGCCGTGGCGAGACCTGTGCTGCATTTTTCGAGAGCAAGCTATGACCTGTAGCGTTGGTCGCTAACAAGGTCTGGTGAGGAAAGTTTTCACTCTCCTGCGTTTGTCGCATCACCCAGGCGTTTGTCGCCATTGGCACTTGGTGGGCCCCAAGTTGCAACATAGGTACTGATCGATGATCAGCCTATAGCCTGTTTGTCGGGCAAAGCCTGTTTGTCGGGCAAAGCCTGTTTGTCGGGCAAAGCCTGTTAGTCGGGCAAGGCCTGTTAGTCGGGCAAGACCTGTTAGTCGGGTCATGTTTTAGAAGCAGTTCTGATGGCAGCTGGCTCAGCAGCTCCTCAAGGCGGGAGAAGACACTGAGCAGCGGTGAATAAGGAACAGATTTGGTTTGCTTTTGTAAAAGAGACGTCTCTGTTATATTTATTAGAAAGATGAACGCACGGGTTTACATGGGTTTCTTAAGAGTTGACCCCTGAGTGTGGAAGTTTGAATTAAGTGAATGCTAAAGATTTGAAAGGTCAAGTGAGTTCATTGTTGTTTCATTTTCGTATTCCTCACAAAGATGTTATTTACAGATGAAATCTCAGATGACTCTGAATCAGCAGCAGAGGCACCTCCGAACGTAGCAGACCCGTCCATGGCCTCATTGGATGAAGATCCCTCGACTGCGGATGCCACAGGCTATGGCGGCGTTATTAAGAATGCTGGTATCGAGGACGATACCCTGTCAGGAGAGGCCGTGTAAGCGGCACCCCCACCGATGCCTTTCGACTACCCCCCATTTTGTATAAAAGCGAGAGTAGTCTAAGATTTGTCCCTTTTTGCTTGTGTACGGTCGTAACGGTCGGAACTTCCTAGAATTGGTTTAAGAGGCTGCGTAAGCCACGTTAGATTAATTATCTTTGTTTAGTGCGATTATTGTTGATTAGTGCGAATTATTCACCATTTGTTATTTAAATTGTCATAATAAGTTTCACAGATATTTTGTTAAGTTTATAAAAAGTGTTGTGTGTAGGGAATTGTATTTTTTTTAATTCATTTCCACTTCTGATCCCAAAAATATATATTTTTTTTCTTTTTGCCACGAATAAATAATATTATATGTATTCTTCTTCTTTTTATGTATATATATTTTATTAACAAGTTTTGGGATCATGTCTGTAACGCTGCACGAGTTTCTCGCGTAACATCGTGGTTGCAGCTGAAAATCAGCGTTTTGCTCCTCGAGCAAATGCGGCGCTGAGCTGTGGCCCTTTTGTACCACTGTGACACACTTACTACAATAATGTTATAATTTAAATTGTACTGCATGTTTTTTTTAAATGTTTTAGGATAATATTTTGTACTGTGTGTCCTTTTGTTACAAATAAACTTTTTATCTATCTATCTATTCATAAGTGCTTTTTGGTATACATGAATAAAAAACTTTTGATTTTGAGTAAAAATGTTACTTATGACAGGAAGTAACTGCCCTTTTACAGCTTAAAACTGAACTAAAGCTGTATGAGAGAGTGTACGCTGCATAGTGTTACAAAGCGGTATTGACAACACGGGACAAATTTCTAGGGTAGGGCTACATTTAAAAAAACAAACACAAAATGTACATATGTGGCAACCCGCGAAAATCCAAAACTCTGTCATACAAAACGTTCGGAGGCCGGAATTGCGCTTGTCAGCATCGGCAATGTTATTATTAATTAATACTTACTATAAACCAATTTATTAATTTTGATTGATGTTCTACTTTAAGTTTTTGGACATAAATGGCAAATTTATTTATAAAGCATATTATTGAAGTCGTTGCTTCTTGTTGTGTTTAAACACTTAGTTGTTTCAGAACTTGTTAAGCATTAATTACCGTTTTTTGTATTGCGAAACATATCCAGAATACATAATTCGATTTTTTAAAACTTATGGTGAGGTATAATTCAGTATTACAGTTAATATTTCATAATATTTGTGGTGGCCTTTCATTGGCTCAATTCATAAAACGTTAATAACTAGATAAAGAGCAATTAATAAGATTCCAAGACCGTACCTATAATATCTTACCATATTTCAAAGAGTTTTTGAATAGCTACATTTATATTATAACAGTATCAAGATATTTAACAATAATTTAAGGTAATCTATGATTGGTTCAATCCACATTAAGGTAATAACTAGAGAAATATTGCTTTTCGATAATTATATCTGATATGTCTCATAATGTTATAAATAGTTTTTGATTACTTAAATTTTATCATAAATATTGTAATATAGTGATATTGAATAATTTAAAACGGAAGTCTCTGATTGGTAGATTCCAAAACAAGCTAATAACTAGACTTATATCTATATTTATCATTCCAAAATATGTAAAAGACCTCGATATATGGTTTACAACATTTTGAATGGATTGTATTTAAATAACATTATATATGTAGCGAGTTATTCAGTAAAAACAACACATGTTTGTGATTGGTCAGAACAGACTAATATAATTTGTAATAAAAACGTAGGGTACATAAGGTAATGCATTAATCAAAGGTGCAGATTTGGTATTCTAAAGTTATCGCGTGAAGACATCATTTTTAAGTTAAGTATTCCCTGTATCTACTCTATAATTTTTAATATTTTTTTTATAATTATGCTGCCTCTCTTTTGGAGTGTAAAGACTGATTTAAAATACGCCTGTGTAATAATATTGACATTTAAAGATATGGTCAAGGTAAAATAAAAGCTGTAAATTGTATTTCTTTAATTGCATTGTAGCTCTCCTTTTTTGAAAATCTCACACGCTCGTTATAACCACTCCACTGCTGCAATAATAAAGCCTTCAATTCATATCTTGGTCTTACAGTATATCTTTTCAGAGTCTGTCCACTATAACTCGGGTCCCTAATCTCCGGTCAAGTAGGTATTACCGTCAACGGATGATATTGCTCCTTTTGTGTGAGGAATCCATTTACCCTTTACAATTCAATAATATGGGATTTTGACGGCTCAGATATAATGGGCACTGTCAATTTATGGCTGCATTGATTTGTTCCTCAAAATAATTTTTTTATGGTGTAAAATATTTTTTCGTTATTAGATAAATAAGGTAACATTTCTTACAATGTGGTTGGGAATTAATACCATGAATAAGAGTGTCTTCTATACTTTGTTTGTTAAAAACGTAGTCCCACTCTAGGAACTATTCCTGTGAGTTGGTTATGTATATTAACGTGGAATTCACATACGAATTCTAGAGTCTCCGTGATCAGCGAGCGTGTATGAGACGAACTATCGAACTATGAGAGTGGAGGAAGCCAAAGAGGTCTGTAAGGTAAGAACCTGTTGGAACTCTATACTCTCTGCCTACCCCACAATCTGATCTGGTGTGAAGATATAGATAGATTCACATACAAAAACACACATGCACCGTTACGCTTATATTCCCCAAGCGGGGGTGGCAGAGGTGTACTGAGTACACCCACGTTTCACCGACGATGTTAGGTCGCACTGGGAAGTTTTCGTTAGAAAAACTACACTTGTCCGACCTAGGATTTGAACCCAGGATCTCGTGAACACAATGCGATGCGCTTTGTCACTAGACCAACGAGGCAGTCAAAAACTTACATGCAACACATAAAATTTATCCCGTCCGGGGAACAAACCGGGTCTACTTGATTGATATAACGAATTACGCTATACCCACTAGATCTAGTTTAGTCGTCGTCACAATGGATCTGATGAATGTAGTTATGATGTGCAAATAATTTTCTTAAATATGAGTACCAATCTTATGAATTCGAAAGTAACTCTGTCTGTTACTTCCTTACGCCTAAAGCGCTAAACTGATTTTAACAAAATTTGGCAAGGAGATAGATTGTGTCCTGAGGAAGGACTACCTTTTGTTGCAAGAATGCAGACTTACCAATAATGAAGCTAGTGATTAATAAATAAAACCTATGGTTATTAGTTAAAACATCTATAAATATTTTGATATCACGCTCCACTGCATATTATCATCAGTGGAATTAACTCGAACCCGTTAAATCTGTCAGTGCTTCTAGCTCACTGAGTCCGAATGATTCTTTGTCTGAAATCACCATTCAAAATAGAAAAAAAACATACGTTTTATTTTATCTGTGAATGGAAATATAATTTTTAAATAATCTTTGTTAGTTTTAATATTACTTTTTTAAATTACGTATATATTTTTAAATTCTGTCTGAATGATTCGTTGTCCCATAGAGTTGTCCAA
Source organism: Phalera bucephala (assembly GCA_905147815.2). NCBI lineage: Eukaryota > Metazoa > Arthropoda > Insecta > Lepidoptera > Notodontidae > Phalera > Phalera bucephala. The sequence continues at coordinate 12,156,698 of LR990630.1, read as the reverse complement.
TATCAACATTCAAAATAGAAAAATAAATATACATTTTATTTTATCTGTGACTGACAATATTTGTATTTTCATTAATCTGTGTTGATGTTTCGATACTGCGCTTAAAATTTTGTTAGTAGTTTTTTTTAAGTACTATCGGCTTTTAGCTTAACAAGTTTAAAGCAAGAGGGATATTTTTTTATATTATAGAGGATGAGCCTTTATATTTAATTGACTTTATATTGGGCATAATTTCAGACTTCGGATTGTTACAAACAAATTCGATAGATAAACTCCAAAATACATTGTGTGAACTAGGATTCAAACTCAGGCCTTCGTGCATGCCACCTACATCATCCACCACTAGACCAACAGGTAGAATTTTTATATAAAAACAGATATTAAATTGCAAATGTCAAGTCTCCGTAACCAGCGAGTGTGTATGAGACGAAGTATGAGAGTGGAGGAAACAAGAGACAATGCGAAACTGAAAGAATGTATGTGCCAGGGAAGACCTAGACTATCTTACCATAACCATATAGTCCGTGTTTTACCGGCAAGCGTGTATAAGAAGAACTATAATAGTGAACGAAGCCCGAAAAGCATATAAGGAAAGAACATGTTGGAACTCTGTACTCTCTGCCTACCCCGCAAGGGATCCATTGTGATAATGTAGATAGATAGAGATATTACATGAGACGAAGTATGAGAGCGGAGGAAGCCAGAGAGGTCTGTAAGGAAAGGACCTGTTGGAAATCTGTACTCTCTGCCTACCCCGCAAGTGGTCCGTTGTGATAATTTAAATAGATAGATATATTACATGAGACGAACTATGAGAGTGGAGGAAGCCAGAGAGGTCTGTAAGGAAAGAACCTGTTGGAACTCTGTACTCTCTGCCTACCCCGCAAGAGATCTGGCGTGCTGATATAGAGAGATATAGATATTAAATTGCCTGCAACAGATTCATCTAAATAACCATTTCAAATAAACCGCAGAATAGCTTGAATAGCTAAATTGTTTTACAACGGATTTCCGCCTGCAGTATCAAACGTTACGATGGAATTTGTTACTACAACAATTGCTTGGCTGTTAATTGCAAAATCCGTGTATAGAGTTGGTATTAATAATCGTCCACCAGAGCTATTTAACTTGCATTTTCATTTGAAATTGATATTTAGAGGTATACATCGGATATTGTTTTATTTAATACTAGTCCGCGACTTCGTCTGCGTTGACTTTAGATAGGAACCTAAAATTTTTCCGGGATATAAAGTATCCTATATTTTAATCCAAGTAATAAACTTTGTGCCAAATTTCATCCAAATCCGTTCAGACGTTTTTGCGTGATTAACAAACATACAAACTGTCACATTTATAATATTAGTAGGAGTAGAATTATAAAATACTTATTTATACGAGATCATGCATATTTTCCCCAAGCTGGGGTGGCAAAGGTGTGCTGTGTATACCCTCTTTTCGCCGATGATGTTAAGTCAGAGTAAGCAGAGAGTACAGAGTTCCAACAGGTATGAACCAGAACCAGATTATGTACGCAGTAAACCTAAATGTGTGTAATTTATACTTAGTAGGTTACCATATTGTAGCATAGCTACATTACACTTAACTTTAGTTAGGATGGGAAACACACCGCTGACATTGAGAGAACAGTGAGTGTAGGGAACAGAGTGAATGATACGATGGGAAATCTACTTAGGAGCCGGCACTTAAGCAAAAAGGCGCAGCTGGCTATACATAACGGAGTGCTTATCCCAACGCTGTTATATGGCAGTGACAGCTGGGCATGTAAGAAGGAGAATGAAAGTAGTGAGCTCTACGGAAGATGTGCGAAGTGAAGCTGACCGACTGTATTCGCAATAGTGTAAAGATGAGAAAGGGTATGCTCCATTGGTTCGGACATATAGAAAGAATGTCAGAAGAAAGAATGACTAAACAGATATACAATGGGAAAGTGGAAGGATGTAGGTACTGGGGAAGACCTAGACTATCTTATCATGACCAAATATACCGAGTCTTATCTGAAGGACAAGTCAAGAGTCTCCGAAACCGGTGAGCGTGTATTAGACGAACTATGAGAGTAGAGGAAGCCAGAGAGGTATATAAGGAAAGAACCTGTGGGAACTCTGCCTAACCCGCAAGGGATCTTTGATGATATAGATAGATAAATTCAGTAATTAAAATATAACTATTTAGGACATATTTGTTGATACAAGTATACGACCAGTTGTGCGAAACGAAACATCAGCTGAGTCGAGTTTGGGGATGTTTGTGTATAAATTCCCTAGGGGCGTGCCGTACCTTTCTTTTTGGACTGGTGAGTTAGTCAAAATGTGGTTATAGGGAGCAAGCTGCCGGAAGTACCGCGTCGTCATCACAAGACCCGTAAAAAGGTGAGCTTTAATAGCTTATTCTATTCCATTCCGCGGTAATAGTACTTCCCACCAACGGTATCCGAATTAATCTAGCTGTGCTGCTAACCCGCTGACATCGCCACAATATCCATTCTGCGTACCGCAATTTTACCGGTATTTACTTTTCTTTTGTAGCCCGACGTAACAATCTGTCGGACAAGGATTCCACATGCTACGCGTGATCTCCTAGTGAAAGTTCTTGTTCTTTGTTGCGGCACTACTGATGTGGCGTAGGGTTCTGGGGGACTTGTGTACTTCGTCCGTGCCTCGTATTTATTAAGTAGTAATAAAATCACACGCATCTAGGGAGTGGTAGATTAGCTACCCCTACTGTCATCACTGTCAACATATAAACTTAAGTAGAATTAGAACTTGGTGTCAGCGGCACACTTACATATATATATTTAGTTAAGAGTTGGGCATCATATACCATACCCAACTCTTAACTAATTTGTACGATTTCATATTTCACAAACCATTTGTTTTGTTACCGGTTACCGGAATAGTAACCACCTGTTACTATTCCGGTAAAATATTAATATTATTATTTGTTGGTTCCGTAGCTGATACACATACCCTCAAATATATATGACGTAATCTGTCTAACCGTTTGTAACGCAGTGGGAATAACAAATTTCGTTTTTCCATTTCTTTACATACCCGCTTCGTAACATTAAAATTTCATTATTATTTTTTATATTCTTCTACGTTACAATATTCAGTCGACAATATTTAATCCCATTATAACTTAAAACCTCACGAATGAAGGTTTAAAGGTGTTGCTGTGAAGCACCTGGTCGATGTAATACTTTACGTTATATTAAAAAAGATTGCAGCACAAATTGTAGAAATTTATTTGAAAAACGCGAGCATTCAACGAGATTCTCCACGGCATCTAACAACTTATCTTGCTACAAACCTTCGAGAGTAGAGAACGTGAGATTTAAACTAATAGCTATCTCGTACTGTATATATGAGCGTCCAGATTGGAATAGGTCTTGAAATTGTTAATGAAAATATACATAAAATAACTCTTTGCAAAATACTAAGTAACGAGACTTAGTTTATGCTGATGCAGTGTAATTTGTAAAATACTAAGGTTCAACAACGTAGCACTAACACTAAGAGCGTAATATGAAAAACAAATAACGCAGAATACCACATCTTTCAAGCCATTTTTTCGAAGTTGTAGGGGAAAGTGCTCATAACAGCTTAACTTGCATTTTGCAAAAGTATACTCAAAAAATTTGGAAATGGACTTCTCGCATCCTATCACATGGAGTTGAAAAACATGCCGAACATATTGCATGCTTTGGATATCATTTCAACTGTGCAAAATGTTTTGGATGATATTTATAACGATATAATATTTGTAAATATAAAACAAGCAAGACTCTTTTAACTTATCATTAATTAGAAATATCAATTACTGTGATAAAGCTTCAAAATTTAAAATACTTTAGCAGACTTATTATCATTAACCTTTGGCCTGAGAAAGCCCTTGAAAAAAAGAAAATTTCACAAGTACTGCTACAGTGCTACAAGAATTCTTTGGCCTATGGATGGCATTGACAGGAGGCGTTGGTGTGAAATTAGGGTTAACATTTAGTCAAAATTTCCTATTTTCAAGGAGATATTTCAACAGGTGGTCCGCAAGTTAACAAATTACAAAAAGGACTTGCGTAAATTTCATACCAAATGGCAACTCTGCGACTGTGATGAAGTGATCTTACACTTGATGACAGTGTTAGTTCCGATTGTGGCCGCGGGCCAAGATATACTTGTACGACTGCACCGCAACCGCTATGCAATGCTACATCCACTGCTACAGCAAATGCCGCAGCTGGTTGAATAGCTCACAATCAGAACTCTACGCTGCTCTGCAGAACTTTTTGCCAGGGATCTTTGCTATGCGCTGAAGAGAACATATGCTCTGCATATACTATTTCATGCCTACTTTCAGTGTTTACGCCCAATATAAATACGCCATTTATTGCGAGCATTTCAAACGGTAGTCTCTTCAAAAAATATGCCTTCACCGAGTGTAGGGCGTCGTAAAGTGGAGATAGATAAAGCGTATAATTTACGAGGCTTTTAGTGCTAATGGCAAAAGCTTTATTGCGTGCCCATCATAAAGTTAAATATAAGGTGCTACTTGGCACAGGGGCAAATGATTTTTGCTGAGGATGAGTGCTAGATTTTTGTTTAGATGTAGATAGGACATATAAGGAGGAGACAGATAAGGCTAAAAGCATAGAGGGAGCGTTAAAAAGATTATACATTTGCACTGTTTACACTAATGTCATAACCGTGATAAAAAAAGGTGATAAATATATCGTAATCAGTTACTCCACGTACATTATGGTTTGATATTAAATATTACTTGAAAAAAAGGTCTAAGCTAAGTGTCCACAAAAGCTTACAGCTGACCTGGGTTTATAATCTCTCTATGCTTTTATTCTTATCTCTATGAGATAGGATGAAATTTAACTTATAGTTTCCTTCAAGCTGCTAGTCTTACAAGAGTCGTTTGATGAAATATTTTAGCTATAGTGCTGTAGTATGTTAGTATTATTGTAGTAGAATAATGCTTCTTCATGGGAATGACGTAAAAATTGTCTGATCAAGTAAACTGGCGCGTTAATACATTCATCCATTTTTGGCGATCTTGCAGGCCTGTTGAAGGAGACTACCACGTTATTTTTACTGTGATAAAAGTCTCACATACATGTCTTCCCCAGATAGAGCTGAGAACCCTTTGGTGGATTTTTTTTCTGCGAGTCCCAAAAAACCTTACCTCTGATTCAGTAATCCGCTTTTCTATCTCACAAACAGTTTACATAATAACGTGAGTTAATTGGAAGGGTTGAAATAATTTGGTCTGTTCTTGTTTAAGGAATTAGCGACGTGTTTTTAGTCTCATCTTATTAGCTAAGAAGATATACAATAGCGGTGCTCTGTCGTTTGTTTGTTCTCTCTATAATTGACAGCATTCCTCTCTTCATAAGCCCACTAAACAAATTTAATCGATAGGTTAAGCATCACCTACTTTAAAGTCCAGTGTATTCTAACCTCTGATTGTGTGGAAAAAATATTTCTTTAGAAGCGTAAAATCAGAGTCGTGTTTTATTTACGACTCAGTTTCCGAGGTCTATTTAAATGTAACGTTTTATACCCCAAGATCTGCTGAATGTTTATATGATATTTTTTATGTAGAAAATTGCGTTCTTGCGGCAATAAATAAAGTTGTTTACGACTGAGTTTTAATAGACGTGCTTTTGAATATTTTATTTGTAAAACTTTGTGGATTTTTTGTTGGTATTTTAAATGTTTTTGGATGTGGATAACTTTAATAGATTTATTGAAGAAAATAGTAATTTTTAAGCGATATCTAAAGGTCTGTTTTTCAGAAACAGATGTTTTGAAAGCTTACAATTATGCCCTTGCAATAATTAGCCTACTGTAGAAGAAGATATGTAAAATAATGTCAAGCTTACAATATTCAAAATTTTGTTTTTTTAGCTTTCACTGGAGCTATTTTTCTAGTTAAATGTTATTATTTTCTGGAACTATACACAGTAGTCCATCACTTGACACAGTAGTGTCAAGTGAGACACTATAGTGCGAGTAACTATCACATGGTCCTGCTTTCGAATCACAGGTCAAACAATAGGTGTTTTCCAAAGTGCATCTGGAGTTTGGAATCATTCTCGGAACAAGTAGCTTCGTCCGCTATTGCATTGGGACCTAATAGCAAGTTTTAGGCTTAAAAAAGTATTCAATTCCTTCGGAGTCGGTATTCGCTGATACCGAAGCCATGTTAGATTTGCCACTTGCTTTGTCACAGATTTAAAAAATTATATTAAACCTTCATTGATTTTAAATATTATTTTCGAACGATGTCGACCGGGTTGTGGATTGGTCATGCTCACTAAAATGTCTTTGCTAGTGGCGGCTCTGTGGAGAGGGTCACTGTCTTCCGTCTATTATGTTCGAGCAGAGTGATGGCTGCTTCCCAAGATATACTCGTGGACGGGTGCTGCTGGTGTGACTGGTCCGTCCTCTATTCTTTGACTGATTAAACATTTCGGCACTGGAGCTAAAACCAATTATTTTGTACGCACTATTGACATATTTTATAGTAACCCGTTTTTTCGCTTACTATTATTATTATACTTTTTATTCTATACCTTCACAGTCCCCGTTTTGTAAATGAGAGGACTATGTAGACACTGACTGATACCATGAATCTAAGTACACTTATGTTTAATCTATACTTAAACACATCTATTTAGCTCGTTCTGCACTGTTCTCCCATACCCCATGAATGCAGTGTGTACAAAAGGAATTGTAAATCCCACATTTTTAAAAAAAGTAACTACCGAACCGGTGGTAGAGTCTAAGGTAATCAATAATTCATTTTTTTTGAGTGCCTTTTGGTCTAAATTAATAAAAATTTTGAATTTTATTTTAATTTTAAATAACTTCCACGATATGTCGCTGTATATAGTACACCTCTGCCACGAGTGCTTGCAGAATATAGGCGAGACAATATCTATTATTTTCTTTACTTATTTTTTAACGTTTTAATGTTCAACATGGCCATACTTAAAGTGTACAAATGCCTCGGGCGAACTCTGATTTAATATATATTGAATCCCAGCTACCCTTTAATATATATTGATACCCGTGTGGTCACGGGAAAGAATACATGTGTCATCACCCCCTATCATCCCGTGGGTGTCGTAAAAGCCGACAAAGGGAACACACTCGCGCAAACGACCCAGTGCGTAGAGAAGAAAAACTTAAAACGAAATCAAACCCTATACCAACCCGTCTGGCCAGCGTGGTATAGTAGGCTAATCTACCTCCCATGAAAGCACAACAATTTAACCGGCCCCCAGTTCCCGGTACTCCCGCTGTTCCCGATCACGGTAGCGGTCGGGGCGACAGCGAAAGAGGGGGTGCTAAGAATCTCCGGGCTACGAGAGGCTACCATAAAGAACTGACCCTCGCGACGTATAATGGATGCACACTACGGCTGGACCACCACCTCACCGAACTCGAGGTAGAACTGGGTCGCATAAAATGGCATATTTTGGGGTTAAGTGAGGTCCGAAGAAAGGGGGAGGACGCGATAACCCTTGAGTCAGGGAACTTGTTCCACTTCCGAGAAGGTGATCAGCTCTCCCAGGGTGGTGTCGGTTTTCTGGTCAATAAGGACCTCGTTAGCAGCTTTGTGGAAGTCAGCAGTGTGTCGACACGGGTAGCGTACCTTATACTGAAGCTCAGCGATAGGTACTCCCTTAAGGTGGTACAGGTATATGCGCCGACCTCGACATACGCTGACGAAATAGCCGAAGCCGTGTACGAAGACATTGCGAAAGCACTACACGGCACTCCAAAGGCTCACTACAGCGTTGTTATGGGGGACTTCAACGCCAAAGTGGGAGTACAAGAACGCGGCGAAACGAAAATCGGACCCTTCGATGTGGGGCGCAGAAATAACAGGGGGCAAATGCTAGTAAACTTTCTCGAGTCGCAGGGGCTCTTCTTAATGAACTCCTTCTTTAAGAAGAAGCCCCATAGAAAGTGGACTTGGCGAAGCCCCGACAACGTGACAAAGAACGAGATAGACTTCATCATGACGGATAAGAAGTATATATTTAGGGACGTCTCTGTGATCAACAGGTTCAATACTGGCCACGATCACCGACTCGTCCGAGGCTTCCTAAATATGGACTTTCAAGCCGAAAGGGCCCGAATGGTGAAGCCTACTCTCCGACCTACCGCGCTCCAAACAGCCTTGGGTTCCGAAAAGTTCCAATTGGAACTTCAAAACCGTTTTGACTTGCTGGAAACCATTGGCGATATTGACGAGAAAACCGACACAGTGGTCAGAATGCTACAGGACGTGTCTCGAAAGTTTCTGTACGGAAAAAGCAAAAACAGGGACTCTAAACTCTCGGCCGAGACTCTCGAACTTATGGGAGGTAGACGAGAAATGCCACCAACGCAGATATCTTCGTCAGATCGGAAGAACTTAAACCTCAGAATCCGAAAGCTGATTCGGCGCGACCTCAGACGCTTCAACACCCGTATCGTCGAGGCTGCGATTGAGCAGAATAAGGGCACTAAGGTCTTCGCCCAACAGCTCGGACGTCCCCGTCTGACGAAACTCAAAACTGCGGATGGCAAAACCGTGACCTCTAAGTTCGAGATTCTCGAGGAAATCGAGGGCTTCTATGGAGAACTGTTTGCATCACGGACAGGTAAGAGTACGAGACCCAGCGATGATGACCACAGAGCCCCACTTACGCGCCATTACACGGAAGACATCCCAGATGTTGATCAGGGTGAGGTCAAGGCGGCGCTCGAGCAACTTAAGAACAATTAATCTCCTGGTGATTATGGAATTACTACCGAGCTCCTCAAAGCTGGTGGGACTCCGGTTCTCAAAGAGCTGGCAAGCCTTTTCAATTCCATCATTCACCAGGGCCTAACACCTAAAGCGTGGAGCGGGAGTGCAGTGGCTCTGTTCTTCAAACAAGGCGATAAAGCCTTGCTGAAGAACTACAGACCCATCTCACTTCTGAGCCATGTATACAAGCTGTTCTCGAGAGTAGTCACAAACCGCCTTGCCAGAAAACTCGACGAGTTTCAGCCACCAGAGCAAGCCGGGTTTCGAAAAGGCTTCAGCACCGTAGACCACATCCATACTGTTCGGCAGATTGTACAGAAAACTGAAGAGTACAATCAGCCGCTGTGTATGGCTTTCGTGGACTACGAAAAAGCCTTCGACTCCATCGAAACCTGGGCAGTTCTGGATGCTCTGCAACGATGTCGTATTGACTGGCGTTATATCGAAGTGCTGAGATGTTTATATGATACCGCCACTATGACCGTTCAGCTCCAGGAACAAAAAACCAACCCCATTGAGCTGCGCAGAGGGGTGAGACAGGGGGATGTAATATCCCCTAAGCTTTTCACCAACGCGCTTGAAGACGTCTTTAAGACGCTAAACTGGGCGGGACGGGGCGTGAATATAGACGGTGAGTGCATCTCGCATCTTCGGTTTGCCGACGACATCGTCATTATAGCAGAGACACTGGAACAGTTAAGCGAGAAGCTGCACAGCCTAAATGTAGCCTCTCGACGTGTTGGTCTCGGCATGAATTTGGATAAAACCAAGATCATGTTCAATGAACATGTCACGCCGAGACCAGTCTACGTCGAAGAATCGATGCTCGAAGTTGTTCGAGAATACACCTACCTTGGGCAGATTATCCAGCTTGGTAGGAACAACTTCGAGAAAGAAGTCGACAGAAGGATCAAGTTGGGCTGGTCGGCATTCAGCAAACTACGTCGGGTTTTCTCTTCGCCTTTACCGCAATGCCTGAAGACGAAAGTCTACAACCAGTGCGTTCTACCAGTCATGACATACGGTGCCGAGACGTGGACACTTACAGTAGGGCTAGTCCATAGGCTCAAAGTCGCGCAGCGAGCTATGGAGCGGGCTATGCTCGGAGTCTCTTTGAGGGATAAACTCCGAAATGAAGTTATCCGTCAAAGAACCAAAGTAGTTGACATAGCCCGCAGAGTGAGCTCGCTAAAGTGGCAGTGGGCTGGCCATGTCTGTCGAAGAACCGATGGCCGATGGAGCAGACGAGTTTTAGAGTGGAGACCACGACTCGGCAAACGTAAGGTAGGGCGCCCCCCAGCTAGGTGGACCGACGACCTGAAGAAGGTCGCAGGGTGGGACTGGATGCGGAAGGCGGAGGACCGTGTATTGTGGCGCAAATTGGGTGAGGCCTATGTCCAGCAGTGGACTGCAATAGGCTGATTTGATTGATTGATTGATTGATTGAATCCCAGCTGCACCTTCTCTTGTGCCAGGTTCTTATTCATAAAACACCACTATCTTGGCAGTATTCCTATCAGGTCGCCCTTCCGTGCCTCGAGCCCTATCAATCACTTCGTTGATCTGATACTATTTTATGCCACGTAATAGAAATAACAGCAGTTTCACTATACTGTTTAAGTACACTTTAAGTATTTTGAAAAATATTGGAACTACCTCGTAGGTCTAGTGGTGCATAATGCGGATAACGATATGAAGTCCTGGGTTCAAATACTAGATTGGGCAAAGTTTTTAGGGGTTCTATATTTTTGTTGTAGAAAGGAATAACTACCGTTTTTAGTGGGTACTGCTAACTAAGTCTATGCTTGGGTTAAGGAAGTTACTCTGGTATGGTAAATGGGACTGCTTCTATTGACATCCAAATCACACAGTGTCTTATATGAAGGGAAAGTCATAAGTCTCCGTTACTGGCGAGCGATGAGCGTAAATGAGACCAGCTATGAGAGTGAAGGAAGTCAAAAAGGTCTGTAGAAGAAGAACCTGTTGGAAGTCTGTACTATCTACCTACCCTGCAAGGGGTCAGGCGTAATAACACAGATAGATTAGTATTACTAAAGTAGGTATATTAAATATCGCAAGTTATCTCTTTGGGGGGATAGTGGTTCTGATATATTTATGGAAAGTAGACGATCATCTTATGTTCAAAAATCACTGCCATTAATATTTCCACCTCTAGTTAAAAAATATTGGTCTTCTGCTTGTCCTTTACTTCGTGTACGTACAAGCCCCTAGAGGGACCAGTGGGAAGCGTGTTCTAATTTATTAAACACCACTACATTATTGTACGGAACCCTTCCTCCATTACCAAACATATTAACTTTCGAGGTACAGTTTGCAGTGACGTCTGGATGTCCTTCTAAGAGATTTGGTGATGTAATATCCCTCATAGCAGTTATTTCTAAAGGACATTCATGTCTTTTGCCATAGTTTTTTATTATCTATATATATTATCACGCTGGATTTCTTGTTGGGTAGATGGAGAGTACAGAGTTCCAATAGGTTCTATCCTTACAGACCACTCTGGCTTTCCATTCTCTTAGTTCGTTGTTCGTTTTTGTTAATTTTAATATTTATTGCACCAGAAAGATTACAACAAAGTTAGCGTAACGCTATCGAGTAGCATATGCTGTCCTTTTCACACAGCAAATTTAGTAAATATATAAATGCCACAGCACAGATATTGTCAATCTGTTCATGCTTAGCCCTCAGGGGTAAAGCTTATTAAAGTCAAACACCGTAAGGTATATATTCTCCAACCTTAAATGGTAGAGGGGTACTAAGTACATACATATAGATGATATTCGTTCTTAGATAGTCAGTCAGTTAGATACGATACAAACTTCAGAGTTTGGACAAGAACTCTTTTTTTCTCTATAGGTATCGTCACGTCAGATCCCTTGCGGGATGGGCAGAGAGTACAGAGTACCAACAGGTTCTTTGTTCGATCAAAGATTCGAATCCGTAACGTCGTGATTGTCATTAAAACTATTCGCCACTTGACCGTTGGTCTGCATCACAAGGAATCGAACATTTGGAAATGTTTTAAAATACAATATCTGAGGGCATGAACAAGTTGACGTTAGCGTGACGCTAGCGAGCAATCGTTCTGTCACGTTCATATTTATTTAGTAGATTTATAGTGAGAAAAAGATGGCATATCAACTCAATTTTTCATTCTAAGCCCTACGTTGTTCCATGACAACAATATCGTTTTATCAGAAACATTCTCTACGTATCTTATAAAAAACTTTTTAAAAAAGGAAAACCGACTTCAAAAAGCGAAAAATAAATATGTGTAGTCGGTGCCAAGTAACCGACTGCACCAACCAGCACCGACTTCAAATATTTATTTTTTGCTTTTTGAAGTCGGTTTTTATTTTACAATGTTTAATGATGAGTGAATTAATTATTATTATTTATGAACCTCTTTTATACTATTCTACTTATTTATACAGTGAGGTACCTACAAGATTGATATAAAACTCATATTAACATAACTTTCACATTCATGCTGTTTGCCGTATAGGAAACCCCTGGTGTATCTTCAAAGCCAATACCAATAAAATTTAAATTCGACCATTACAGAGCTATGCCGAACCTAATGCAAAAAGAATCATCAAAATCAGTTTATGAGCAAAAAAATTACAACTTAAAAAATACAGACGAATTATGAACTTCCTCCTTTTTTGTAGTCGGTCGGTTAACATTCTTCTTAGTTCTATGGTAGGGTACTTCTAGGATTGACGTAATACCCGTAATATCTGAATCTACGCATTCGTATTTTTTGTCGTTAAGGAGTTCCCTGGTGTATCTTCAAAGTCCAAGGTCCAATGCTGATGAAATTAAAATGGGACCACCTTGAAACTATATTGAATCCCGCGGAAAAAGAATCATCCAAATCGGTTCACAAGCAAATAAGTTTAAAAAAAACACAGACGAATTATGAACCTCCTTCTTTTTTGAAGTCGGTTAACATTCTGCTTAGTTCTATAGTAGGGTACCTATAGGATTGACGTAACACCCATATTGTTTAAATTCGCTCATTCCTATTGTTTGTTGTTAAGGAGTTCCCAGGTGTATCTTCAAAGTCTAAGATCCAACACCAATGAAATTAAAATGGGACCACCTTGGAGCTATATTGTACCCAATGCAAAAAGATTATCAAAATCGGTTCACAACTAACGGAAATATCGGTGAACATACATAAAAAAGCATACATACAACCGAACATAGAACCTCTTCCTTTTCGAAGTCGGTTAAAAATAGACTGTACGACCCCAAAAATCACACGGAAGCCCAAACAAACACATTTCCTTGTAAAACAACCCTTTTATTTGCTAACAACCAACATTTGATAAGCAAACATCACGATGTTTCGGTGACTTGGAATCTACGAAGGAAATCTTTTCGAATTACGAACCGTAACTAATAAGGGTCGATTCTTTTAGTATGTTTGTTCTAATAGCATGTGCTTTTTGGTATAGTTTTTTTGGTAATCTACGGGAAAATATGATAACACGACAGCAATGATGAAACAGAACTTTGGTGGTGAATACAGAGCTATGCCGATATTCACAAAAGATCTGCAGGAAAATCATAGTCGAAAGGAAGCAAAGAACCAAAAGAATTCCTGAAGTGGCAGAAATATTTTCGAGAAGACTTTTGTCCTTCAATGGATGTTTTGTGTTGATGATGGTCATGGCAAATAAAGGTCACTTTTATCCATGCGCTTGCCTTAAATTCATACGATCTAGAATTCAAATCTCAGCTTCTATATTTAAATTTAACAAAATTTTAAGTTTGGTCTACATCTAATCTCCTTTTCATGAACTGCTGGCTGTTACCCGAGGCTGCGCATGAGTTGAATTTGTAATTTGACGAATGTTGGTAGGTCTTAATAGCATTACTCCAAGCCCTAAGACACCTGAGCTAGATAGTAGCCTTAAACAATCTTTAAAAAATCTTCAATTTTTTAGTGATAGTCTATTTAAAACCGGTTCCACCGTTCACAGACAAACACACATTTTTTATCAAGAAAATAGTCATATGAGCTTAAAATGTATTTTTTTTTAAATCACAAATTAACACATCAAGTTCGTTTATTTGTGTTCCCGTGCACCGTGCGGGAAACGTATCTGCGACTTTTTAAACGGTTTACGTTTTATTGCTTAAACCAAGTCGTCGTTTTGCATAAGTATTTAAAAATTCAACTTTAAAATTAGTAAATTTGCGTTGTAGAACAGTTTCTACAGCTCCCCAGGACTCCAGCGACCGGTGAAGGAAGAGGGAAATCAAAGGATTGCAGGACTCTTATGTAGCCAAAAAGAAGATTGTATTAATCTTAGGGCTTTCATACAGGTTGGTCAAAAATTCAAATGCATATTGGTGTGATTTTATATATCACTTTTACAGGTAATATTGGCATGATCTAGAGTGGAAACAAAGTACCTATCTTGTATTATTATTTCACGACGTAAGATACTTTGATATCTAGTTCCTTTAAAATTCGTTTAGCCGTTTTAGTGGGAAGATATAATACCTATTCCGCAGAAGCCGTGCTATCTTTCGGGATACATAATGTTCTATTTATTGGTTTACGATGTAAGACACCTTCATAGTAAGTTTCAATTAAATTCGTTTAGCCGTTTTAGTATAAAAAACAGCTATCCTGCAAGGACCGTGTAGCGATAGCTTTTATATTCCTCAAATATATTTTATCAAATTCCACCAGATTCATTCTATATATCCTCTCCATCCATCTCTATCAATAATATCTATAACCGGGTTAAGTCTAAGCCCATACAGGAGTTCTTTGAAAAATATATACTAATATATAGCGCGAGCTTATTCAAAGCTAACGCCGTCTCATAAAAAACATATGCAATACCAAGGTATTTCTTTTTAGGAAGGATTACCAGTTTATTTATTTATATTATCAAATTATTGGTACATGGCTCAAATTTAAAACTTTTCTACCTACCCTGCAAAGTTCGTAATGTGACGTAATATTTAAAAAAAGGTACATTGTGAGCTAAGTATGTAAGAAAGTTTCGTCAGTATATTTCATTTTATTCTCCTCGTAAGAATATACAGTTCATGTTCATATTCAAAATATATTTTGATATCTTAATAAATGAATATACAAGGTGTAACATAATTGGCTGCCTCGTTGGTGTGGTGGCAAAGCGCATCGCTTTGTGATCACGAGGTCCTGGGTTCAAATCCTAGGTCGGACAAGTGTAGTTTTTCTATCTATCTGTATTATCACGCCAGATCCCTTACGGGGTAGGCAGAGAGTACAGAGTTCCAACAGGCTCTTTCCTTACATACCTCTCTGGCTTCCTCTACTCTCATAGTTCGTTTCGTTAGGGAATTTTCGTTAGTTTTTCTAACGAAAAATTCCCTGTATAAGTTCGGAATCTGGAATTGTGCCCGATATATGGCAATAGGCTCGCCCCTTATTACATGGGACCTAACATCGTCGGCGAAATGTGGGTGTACTGAGTACACCTCTGCCACCCCCTCTGGGGAATATAGGCGTGACGGTGTACGATGTAACATAATAAACGCAAGACCTCAGACACCCCGATTAGAGAATTGCTGCATAAATTCAAAACGAAAACCAAATTTCCAAATTTAAAGGTTTTTACACTTTTTTTAAGCACTTTTATACCCCAATTAACAATGAAACTTGTACGTGTATGTGTGCGTTTTGAGAAATACGTTTAATGCATGCATGCATTCCGCATTTGAAATCTCCTTATTGCTATGAATCAAGAATAAATTTAGTCTTTTATAGCACACTGAAGGAGTAAGAGCATTTTTTGCAAAACGTAAAAACAATATTAAAATACATAAAAATTATTGGAATCAATTCAGTTACCGATTTAGAACGAACTACTTTCAGGTTTTACGTTTATTATGTTACAGCTTGTATATGCAAAGTTTTATGTCCGGGCCATTATTCGTTAAAGAATTCTCTCTCGAAGAGATGTATGCATCTTTAGTTAATGCAGGAAATCATGTTTGAGTGTTTAAATCAAAAGTGTATGAACAATTTTAGTTGTGTGCTTTTAACTACCGAAGAGTTACTCGTGAGTAGGCGAACCTGAGTCCAATATCAGTTTATAAAGGTCCATCCATGTGAAGGCGAAATCACAATCATATATATATATATATATATGTGTGTGTGTGTGTATATATATCGCTTCCACCTTAAATGCCTCCGTACCATCATGAGGATCAGATGGTCCGATAGAGTGCGAAATACCGAAGTTCTGCAACGAGCCAATGTTGGTGGCATTGAGGCCTATTTAATGCGTCGACAGCTTCGGTGGTGCGGTCACGTATCTCGTATGGCGGAGGAAAGAGTGGCGTAGCGCATCTTCTACTCTGAACTGGAGAAGGGCAAGCGGAATCATGGCGGTCCCCTCCTCCGGTACAAGGATGTCCAAAAGCGACATATGAAGAGATGCAACATAGAGCCCTCTCGTTGGGAACGTTTGGCAGCACAGCGGCCAGAACGGCGCAGGATGGTGAACAGCCAAGTACACGAGTTCGAGGCTCAGCGTAAAGCTGACCTTGACGCCAAACGCAATCAGTTAAAGGCCCGCCCACCTGCTGCCATATCATACAACTATGAGAACGGCGTACTCACGTGTCCTCAGTGTGCACGGAGTTTCGCCGCGAAGATAGGCTACATAAGCCATCTTCGAGCGCATCAGCGACATTACTCCGACTAGGGGTCAAAGTGGTCGCCATGACCGAAATCGGTCGGATCAATTATCATCATCATCAGTTATAGTGTTAATACAACCACTGTTGGGAACGGGCCTCCCCTCAAACTGAGAGGGTTTAGGCTACAGTCCACCACGCTGGCCCAGTGCGGGTTGGTGAACTTCACACACGTTCGAGAAACTCTCAGGCATGTAGGTTTTCTCACGATGTTTTTCCTTTATCGTTAAAGCAAGTGATGGTTAATTTTTAATACGCACATGCTAGCGAATAGACAGAGGTGCGTGCCTGGGTTTGAACCCGAGACTTCTGACTTTGCAGTCAAAAGGTCTAACCACTAGGCTATCACTACTTAAACACAAAGATAACAATTATTCCAAATAAAATGTTTCGGCCTTTATATCGACAAGGAAGTGTATGTACATCATGAAATTTTCAAAAAAAAAACAATGCACAGATTCGGCTCAGCTACAGTTTTTTATATATTTTTTTTTTTTTTTATTTATTTATTTCCATAACACTTATATCTATCGTTACAATGAATAAAATGCGGCACCACGTAAACCTCTGAGGGTTTATCTGGGCGCCGGCGAGTCGCACACTTGATACATTTATATTTGATGACATATATACATTTTTTTTTTTTTTTTTTTTTATAAGCTTTGCATCAATTAAATTTTAAATTGCTTATCGCATAGCTCACATTATGCATCTAAGTAATATTGTTTCAATTTTCTTTTAAACGTATTTGGACAACTTATATAGACTCTTTGTAATTCTTCCGGGAGGTCATTCAAAAGATTAGGAATCAGATATTTATCGACCCTCGTCCCATATAAGTTACATGTTTCAGGTAATAGATATTTATTCATGTAATTTATCTTTCTTAAATTAGTAGGTCTAGTTCGGTCTGATAGAAATTCAGGTTTGCTAAAATCCGTCATGGTGAGAAATTTTAGCTTATCAAAAACATTCATAACTTTGCAGTATTTAAAAATCTCCGTATCGTTATCTTTATGTTTCTTTTTTATATATTTGGGTACTATAAGTTTAAGTAGTCTTAATTGTAATTTATATATGTCATCTACGTATGTCTTGTAGGTTCTTCCGTAGCTACTCAGGCCATATCCAACAACAGAATCTGCTAACGCCAAATATACCAATCTTAATACATGTATAGATATATATAAATTGCCACTTGAAACAATGAAAGATCACATCGAAACTCCTTTCGTCTATGTTCGCAGGGAAGAGTTTTTGAATTACTACCCTTAAATACGTCAGTAATATTAACACCTTTGCCTACTCTTACGAGCCGTTTAAGCGTAAGAAATACTGTCGCAAATCGAAGGCTAATGACCTATACTAATGTTGTGTTCAGAACCGTGTCTCGGATGCGTAAACGATCCACATTTAATACTTAGATAGTTCGCTTTGAGAATATTTACACAAGTTATCTTGGACGCCCATTTGCTACCAGACCGTGATAAATACGGTGCACAACGACTAGAAATATTTATTTTTTTACGCTTGAGGAGATGTTGCGATGATTTGATTTAAAATTTGAGAAATCCGAGGCTCTAGGAATTCACATGAGATTAATTCAGTTAAATAAACTAAACAATTTTGAAAACAAAGAAGCAGGTATTTCAAGAGGGATTAAAGTTTCAATGTATTCACGTCACCTTAATTTTGGATGAATTTCTATCTTATTCTTTAAACAGAGCTTAGTTCAACTAACGCTTCTATACTAAAATTAAAAATTGAACACTCTGCACTTTGAGTTAGACTTACTATATACTATGCACATCTTTGTTTATAACTTCGAAATATCTTTTCTCTCCCTAGCTTCTTGTTTAAATCGAGTGTTATTCTACCAACGTATTTATTAAACCTCTCCAAGTGAAAATTGAGCTTAGCACATTGAGTTAGTGACTCAAAGTGCTAGTACTAATGGATTATACGTCTAACTAGCCCCCGACCGCGTCCTTCAGGCATTTAGGTCAGCCGCCATAGAACACTAAATCCTCAATAGATGCAAATTAATTTTAACGTTGTATCGCTGTTGAATTTTAATGGGAGCCTCAACAGCCTGTGTATTTACAAGGGCCACCTTATTTTACCCGCCTGCTACAGGGGGAGAGTATTTTTGGAGTATAGGTATCTTTTTTTTCGTGACTAAGACTGCTTCACATTACCTCTACTGTAACTCCTGTAAGCCAGGAGCCACCATGGTCTCCTTAGATGACATCAAGATTTGAATCTTAGGGTGTTCCGGAAAGCGCTTTAATTTACTAGGAATCCGCAATAAAATTAACCTTAGATTACTAAACTATCGTGAAGGTTACATTATTATTACTAAACATTCATAAAAATATGGCATGAAAATTAAACAGAATAAATTGAAAAATCACAAACTTTAAAATTTGTTGTTGCTATTCTTCTGTTTCTGTCTCATAACGAATTGATTGCCTCGTTGGTCTAGTGGCAAATAATGTGATTTGCGTTCACGAGGTCCTGGTTTTTTGTATCGAAACATTTCCAGTATCAGTCTGAAGTCTGGAATTATACCCAGTATATGGTAATGGTCGGCGAAAATTGGGTGTACACGGTATACCTCTGCCACCCACGCTTAGGGAATATAGGAGTGACGGCGTGTGTGTCTCAAAACGCAAGCAAATCAAAACCGAATATTTTTACACTCGAATTGGCTGGCAAATTCCCCGACAATGTGATTTATGAATGTAGATGCTTCGAAATTAATTACACGAGTACCTCTGTACCGATACGAGAATAACAATTAATTTTAAATTCGTTGCTTGTTCTATGATGTTCAACTATTCTCTTTTAATTCATCTATGTCATCACGCCAGATCCCTTGTAGGCTACAAAGATGGTACAGAGTTCTAACAGGTTATTTCCTTACATATTTCTCAGACTTTCTCCACTGTTACAGTTCGTCGCTCGCCGGTTACGGGGACTTGGCTTTTTGGTCATGGTAAGTTAGTCTATATCTTTCCCACTACCTACATCCTTCTACTTTTTCATTGTATATTTTGTCTTACTATTATTATTATTGTCCGATCATATAAACCAGTTCGTACAGCATCCGAAACTGCTTGTTTTTTCACAGTTTAGCTGTAGGTAGGTAGCACGGGCGGCAAGATTTTTCTAGCGCAGAACATAATTTTTTTTGGCCGTGATTCAAGTGTTGTACTAAACCTAAATAGTCTCCCCTATTATTATGACTATATTGAGCCATTTGTGTCCTAGTACTGGGCATAGGCCTCCACTATTTCCACTTCTATCTGTGTGTTGCTATGTCAGGTCAATCTTTAAAAAAGGTGTCGAGTTCGTGCCTCCATCTTCGCCTGGGTCTACCGCGTTGTCTTTTAGTATTTTGTGGGTATACCAGTCAGTTATTATTTTGGCCTATTGGGTATTTTTATAGTCAGTCTGGCCTATACATCAATAAAATACAATTCTTGTTTTTGGACTAGTGTTGTCATTTATGTATTATCATTTAAACCTTGTTATGTTTCTTAGGCATAAGGTTTAGTATAAAACGTTTATACGTTATTATTAACGACCTAAAGACAACGCCTGTACATATTGATACCTATATATCCTGCGATGTTCAAAATACATCGAAAAAATAATAATAATTGCATATATGCTGTAGAGCATCAATGATTTTTTAATGATTTTTATTTGATTACAAAATCTTAGACGAAAAATTGTTGAAGGTACCTTCAAGAAATTATTGATTAATTACTATTATTAACCCTGTAGATACACCTTTAACTGTCCTTTAACCTCCAATTAATTTTACTATACTACTTTCAGCTTACTCCTCGGAACTTAGAAGTTACTCGTCCGTCGGGAGACAAGCTTCCGTTGTAAAATGTGCTCCAAACTTCAAGTTATGGCCCATTTGTGATTGCGGTTACTTGGAGGATAATATGTTTTACTAAGTTTAGCATACTGCGTTAATTTAAGCGCCTTGTGTTTTAGATTTGAGGTCTATTTATTTACAAACCACGTGTTTAGTTACTAAAATTAAGGCAGGCGTTGAATTGCTATGGATTTGTATAGAAAATTAATTTGTTAAGTGGTAAGGGGCTGGAGCCAAGTGGAAATTCTACAGACGTTAATAGAAAATAAAATAAACTTATCTATGGTGCGAGATTATGCAATGCTAACGCCGTCTCTTAAAAACCATATACAATACCTAGGAATTTATTTTTAAGAAGGATTACCAGTTTTTTATTTATATTATGAAATTATTTTTATTATAAAGTTATTGGTATATGGCTCTGATTTGAACCTCATCTACCTACCTAGCTAAAGTTCTACCAAAGACCAACACTAATGTTGTATTCAGAACCGCGTGTCAAACGCCCAAACGATACACATTCAGTACTTACATAGTTCGCTTCGAGAATATTTTTCACAAGTTATCTTGGACGCCCATTTGCTAGCAGACCGTAATAAATACGGTGCACAACGACTAGACATATTTCTTTTTTTAAGCTTGATGAGATATTGCAGTAATTTGATTTAAAATTTGAGAAATCCGAGGCTCTAGGGATTCGCATGAGATTAATTCAATTACATTAAATAAACAATTTTGAAAAAAAAGTAGCAGGGATTTCAAGAAGGACTAAAGTTTTAATAAATTTACGTCACCTTAATTTTGGCAGGATTTTGATTGAATTTATAATGACCTCTCTTTAAAAATGTACAGAGCATTCTGGATTTGTTTGAATATTTGTGCATAATTTAAGCGTCCATAATAGCCCGGCGCCCACCAACACCAAAGGCATGAAATAAAGATGTACTAAGTACAACTCTATCCTTAAGAAAAAATTATATGAGATAATAGCTACGAGAAACTTTTCCTCTTTCTTTCTTATTCTTTAAATCGAGCCTTGTTCAACTAACGTATCTGCAAACTTCTCTAATTGAAAATTGAATCATGCACTTTGAGTTAGACTCATGCACATAATCACTCACTATGCACATCTTTGTTTATAACTTCGAAATATTTTTCTCTCCCTATTTTCTTGTTTTAATCGAATTTTATTCTACCAACGTATTTATTAAACCTCTCCATGTGAAAATTGAGCTGAGCACTTTGAGTTAGTGACTCAAAGTGCTAGTACTAATGGGTTATAAGTCTAACTAGCCTTCCATGTCGGAGTATTTATTCTTTCTTTTAGGTGAGCTCGAGGTGGCTTTATGTGGCTTCATAAGAGTATCACTCAGCTGACGCTCTTCCTCTTGTAAGTTGCCTTCTGACTCACTCAGTATCTCTTGCTATTTTGAGCTCCCATCGACATTATCATCAAAAACAGCCACCTCCAACAACTGACTAGTTTCATTATCTCTAATAACTGTAAACTTTGTCCGAGTGTGTTTGAATGATCTACGCTGTTGGTCGCGGGGCCTTTATAGCTTCACCGGACAAGAGCGTTAGAACGCAACCACTACGCTCGAGCCAGAAGGGTAAGAAGACAACTAGCTCAAGGGCACTTCAAGGAGGAACGGCCTCGGCTTGGGCAGTCGCTATGGAGGAGGCATATACGAGGTGTCTCGCCGTGGTCCTCTGCACCGGCCGGCGGGCAAGGGATTCTTTGACCTTGCCGGCGAGTTTGGTGTCCGATCCTTTGTAAGGTATCTGTTTTCGTAAGAAGGAATGCAAGAGCATCGGTGAGAACATGCTGCGGACGGCTGTAGCGGCTAATAGGAGGGGAGTTAGTTTCCTAGTCAGCGGCAGCTACGCTTAGCGGATTCCTATGATCGGCCGCGTTCACCAAATTTCGGGTTGTTATATTGTTAATAAAAGCGCGAAGAGGTTTGAGACCAAGATCGGAATAGACATTGACATTCCGTATAAACCACGGGGCTCCGACGGCTTTGCGGAGGAAACGGGATTGAACCGAAGTCTATCGATGTGAAAACAGACGGCGTGCCCGAACACCTCACAAGCCTACGTGTCCCTTATTCCTAAGGGACATTTTATTCCGCTTGCAGATCATCGTGTGAAGTAACTGGGAATATCCTAAACTCTATTATCTAGTAAACGAAATAAAATAATCGAATATTAGAGCAAAATAGTGATGAATATAAATATATGAAACAAAATAAGGCGTAATCAAAATAAATTCTTAGTAAAAAGTGATAAAAAGAAGTACCTTACCTTGGCTCAAAACTCACGCGAATACTTTTATTTCGTTAATATTACGACACTCTTGCTATAATTCAATACACGAATGATACCCGACCACAATGACAGCACGTGGCGCACAAAATAACTAATTAGAAAGGTACAGTGAAGCAGCAGACGCGGAAATAACGCGAACTTCGTTTTTTCAAGGAATCATAATTACGCCGTCGTATTTTTTAGTATAATAATCTAAGGTTAATTAGAAATAAAAGAAAACAGAAGGAGTAGGAAAAAATAAAACTCCTCTTTGCAAAGCGGGAGACACAAAAATTGGTAGATGAGCCATAGGAGAGAGGTGATGAATATTTCTTTAATAAGCTCAGTAGTCTTAATGGTTCGTGCCTTAATGATATACGGTATAATAGTTAAATATGGCGGACCAATGACCTGACAAAGATAGCAGGAATAAAACTAGATGCGGAGAACACAAGACTGGTAATTGTGGTGATCTTCGGGGACGATCATCATCATCTTCTTTCCTGCAGTGGGCTGACGTCTTTCGGCCGATTTTCTTCATCTCTATTCGTGCTCTTTACTCGTATTATCTGAACGTCGTGTCCTTGAAAAGCTTCATTGCTTTGTATTTGACGTCCTTCCATCTAATACAGGAGTGATAAATTTATAAGTCAAGAGTCTCCGTAACCGGCGAGCGTGTATGAGACGAACTATGAGAGTCGAGGAAGCCAGAGAGGTATGTAAGGAAAGAACCTGTTGGAACTCTGTACTCTCTGCCTACCCCGCAAGGGATCTGGCGTGAGGTTATAGATAGATAGATAAATTTATTTTTATTTTATGTCCGTCTGAAAACGAAATGACTGCCTCGTTGGTCTAGTGGCAAATAATGTGATTTGCGTTCACGAGGTCCTGCGTTTAAATCTTAGGTCGTACAAAAGTAGTTTTTCCATCGAAAACTTCCCAGTATCAGTCCAGAGTCTGTAATTATGCCCAGTAAATGGCAATAGGCTCGCCAACTTTACAGGTCGGAAACACGGACGATTTAGCGCAGTGGTTAAGAGCTTAAACCGCTCCGCCCACTGTGTCTAATAGTCGCGGGTTCGATTCCCGCACGGGAAAAATCTTTGTGTGATCCACAATTATTTGTTCCGGTCTGAGTATTTGTGTATGTGAATTTTCATGTTTGTAAACGCACCCACGACACAGGAATAAATACAAGTGTGGGGCTACCTTTTTAAAAAAAAAGAACCAAAGAAACAAAAACAACCTTAACATCATCGGCGAAAAGTGGCTGTACACAGCTCTCTGCCATTCCCGCTTGGGGAATACAGGCGTGGCAATGTGTATGTCTCAAAACGCAAGCAAATGAAAACCGAATACTTTTACACTCGAATTGGCTGGAAAATCCCCCGACAATGTAATTTATGAATGTAGATGCTTGGAAATTAATTACCCGAATACCTCCGTACCGATTCGAAAATAGTAATTAATTTTAAATTCGGTACTTGTTCTAAGATATTTAACTATTCTCATTTAATTCATCTATATCATCACGTCAGATCCCATGTGGGCTACAAAGGTACAGAGCTCCAACAGGTTATTGCCTTACAGATTTCTCAGGCTTTCTCCACTGTCATTTTTCTCATACACGCTCGCCGGTTACAGGGACTCTTGACTTGTCTGTTTGGTCATGGTAAGTTAGGTAGTCTATGTCTATTCCGCTACCTACATCCTTCGTGTTTTGCGTTGTATATTTTGACTTACTATTACTATTATTGTCCGATCACATATACCGGTTGGAAGAGCATAGGAAACTGCTTATTTTTTCACAATTTAGCTATAGACCGGTAGCACGAGTGGCAAGACTTTTCTAGCACAGAACATAATTTTGTTGGCCCGTGATTCAAGTCTTGTACCAAAGTCAAATTAGTCTCGCCTGTTATTATGATTATTATAAGCCATTTGTGTCCCACTTCTGGGCAAAGGCCTCCCTCCACTTCTTCCTCTTCTCTCTATTCGTTGCTGTGTCAGGTCAGCCTTTCAAAAAGGTGTCGAGTTCGTCCCGCCATCTTCGCCTGGGTCTACCGCGTTCTTTTTGTATTTCGTGGGGACCAGTCAGTTATTATTTTGACCCATTGGTCATTTTCATGGTCAGTCTCGCCTATACATCAATAAAATGCAATTCTTTGTTTTCTCGTGTCAAATTTTGTCAATTATGTATTATCATTTAAACCTTGTTATATTTCTTAGGTATAAGGTATCTTAGATAAAGTATATAACGTATAATAACGACCTAAAGGCAACTCTTGTACATTGTGGTACAAAACTTATATCCTGCGATGTTCAAAATACATCGAAAAATTAACAGTAGTTGCATACATGTTTCAGACCATCAATGATTTTTTTTGTTTAATCTGAGACCAAAAATTGTTTAGTCTTCATTAACCCTGTAGATACACCCTTAACCTCCAATTAATTTTACTATACTACTTGCAGCATACTCCTCGGAATTTAGAAGTTACTCGTCCACCGGGAGACAAGTTTCCGTTGTAAAATGTACTCCAAACTTCAAGTTATTGCCCATTCGTGATTGTGGTTATTTGGAGAATAATATATTATACTAAGTTTAGCATACTGCGTTAATTTAAGCGCCTTGTGTTTAAGATTCGAGATCTATTCATTTATTAACCATGTGTTTAGGTACTAAAATTTAGGCAGGCGTTGTAATGGTATGGATTTGTTTAGGTAATTAATTCGTTAAGTGGTCAGGGCCTGTAGCCGAGTGGAATTTCTATATGCGTGAACAGAAAACGAAATAATTATTTAAATAAACTAAACTTTTTTAAATCTCGTTTTTAAAATGGATTAAAAGGTATTAAATGATCTCGAAATATTATTAGCCATATCCCTCACAGGGTAAAGTAAAATAAATGAAAACGAAAAACGTGGGGCGCATGGAATACCTGCTATCGTCACTTGCAAATGATATGTTCTATGATATGTATAATTAAAGTTTTCTCAACAACAGCTACTCTACGACGCTAAATAGCCGCGGCGCGCGACGGAAGCGTGACAGAAGCGTTTGCTACGTTCGGTCGTGACGTTTGGCGTCGCGCCGAGGGTCGAGTGTCGAAGTCGAGCGTTTTAAGCGCCGACTCGAGCGTTTTTACAACACTATCTGTGTAGCGTCTCCCGTACATTTCAGTACATTACAAATCCTCAAGCCGCGCCACTGTCGCGCTCTAGTCGCGCTGCGTCGGCTATGTGGCGAAACCTTTATCCTTATTACCTACTAAGTGTACCCACAACTTCGTTCGCCTTATTTTCAAGTATATATTTCACACCCTTAAGTTTTTTTAGACAAAAAGTAGCTTTGAATGTCCTTCCCCTGAATAAAATCTATGCCCTTGTTGAACTTGATCAAAATCTGTTCACCGGTTTGGGCGTGAAAATGTAACAGACAGAGTTATTTTCGATTTTATAATATTGGTATGGATTTATTGTATGTTGGAGTTGGGGACTATTTTTCAATCCGTGCGTATATAGCAAAGCGGTGACAGTGGTTTTGAACGTAATCGTGCACTATTTCACTAGTTTCATTTTTACGTTTTCTGTGGCGGTACAACAGTTCTACGAGTGACTCTACCTAAGCGAGTTTGTTGCATTTATAAACGCACCTACGCTACGTATTACGATTATTTTTGTGGTTTTTTAAAAACGTAGCCCAACACTATGATTTATTCCTGTATTGTAGGTGCATTTACAAACATGAAATTTCACATACTCAAATACCCAGACCAAAACAAATATTTGTGGGCCACACAAAGATTTGTCCCTTGCGGGAATCAAACCCGCGACTATTCGACCCAGTGGGTGGAGCAGCTTAAGCTCTTAACCACTGCGCCTAATCGTTCGTCATGATTATAAATTACTATCATTGCAGTTCTATTTTTATCTATACTAGTGGTCGCCCATTGCTCGAAATTCGACCAGAATTAATTTAAATTTTAAGTTTGAACATTATTAACGTTCTATTGTCAAAGACTGTACTTCTATAATCACCGATTTCGCCAAGGCTACACTGTTAATTTGCCTATTATTTCCAAACAAATTATATGAAATTAATTAAAATAAAGAATATTAGAATATAATTTTTTATTGGAACATAAAACCAAAAAGAAAATGCTGTCCATTGAACTTGACATACATATTTCGATAATTTAATTAATGATACAAAGCATCTCTGTAAACGATGTTTTTTTTTAAAACTCTTTCATCGTTTGCTGGTTATATTTGACATTCAGTAAGACTATAGACAAATAATATTAAAAACAAACAATATCTATTCTTAATTTGAAGTGTATTGTGTCAAATACATGGTAGTGTGCCAAGAGAATATAATCACTACGGTAGTGTGTGTAATGTGTTTTTTATTGATTTAATGAATTTTGTATGCATAATTTAAAAAAAAAGTAATAGCATTCTGCACTCCTTCTCGATTAAAACTATATGTGTGAAAAATTTCATACTCCTCCGTCCGCGCAATTTTCGTAATAATGGGTACAAAGTTTTTGCTTTACGTATTAATATATAGATAATCACGCCAGATCATGCGACCCCTCAAGGGTACCCCTACCGCCAGAGAGTATTCCTAAACAGTTCCAATATGTTCTTTCCTTTCAGCCAGATAATTTTTAAATAAAACATCTTTACGCCTCTTTTCCCCAAGCGAGGTGTACTATGTACACGTACATTTCGCCGACGATGTTAGGTTTCATGTAATAGTGGGCGAGCCTATTGCCATATACTGGACACAATCTAGACTCCGACCTGATACTGGAAGTTTTTCCCTAAAAAACCTACATTTGACCCACTTAGGATTTGAACCCAGGACTTCGTGATCGTGATCAAAGTACATTAATCGCCACTAGACCAACGAGGCAGTCAGAAGATAATTGCAATTGATATTTAGTAATTTTCTAAGGCGCTTGTAACGCTGTGCGACCGCGGTATTCTAAGTGCGTAGGTTACGCAACGTTTGGCTCGGTCGGCCTGAGATGGGTGACCGTTTGTAGAATTTTCATATTCGATCGTCTCTCCTGTTTTTTCGTTTGCGTGGTGCTTTACAACTGGGCTTATCCTAGTTGTAGTCTCTTTGTCTATGGCTGATCTGCCAATTTTTGTGTCTTCCGCTTTGTAAAGGAGGGAAGTGGCATTTTATTTTTCTGCTCCTCCTGTTTTTCAAGGTTCAAATTTTGGCGTCATCTAAGGAGATCACTGTGGATCCTGGCTTACAGGAGTTACAATGGTGGGACTGTGTAGGCTTAGTCCCAATAAAAAAATCGAGCGTCTCTGTGTTGCGGAAGGCACGATAAACCGATAGTCCCAGTTAGTACTTAATGTAGTAATCGTTGAGGCAAGCTGCAAGCCTCATAGGCGGGTTGATAAGTATCAACAGCAAGTGGCCACAAACGTACCCGCACTAATCCGCACTGGGTCCGCGTGGTTGATATCCACCTAATATCTTTCCCCTCGATTTGTGAGAGAAAACCTTTGCCCAGCTGTGATACACTATAGACTGATATTATTATTAATGTCCTAAGCAAATAATGTATAGGGAACAATATATATCTTCTAAAGACAACAATATGATGACAATGTTTATTATAGCACCAACCATACACCGACCTATAACACTGAACTATTTCTTAACCATCCCATACGATATGCGACTCTACATCTTAAGTTTAAGGTTGAAAATCGCTAGGGTACAATATGCTGTAATTTCAGGTCCTGGATATTGTAGTGCCAACGACGAGACGGCCTTATTCGCTGTTACTAATTACACGCGTAACGCAGCACGTTACGGTTACTTCGTAAGATGATAATTTTAAGTTCGACGGATGAATTGGGGCAGTTGTTTAACGCTTAAGCCGCTTCGCCCACAGGATCGTGTAGTCGCGGGTTCGATTCCCGCACGGGAGAAATCTTTGAGACCCACAAATATTTGTTTAGTTTAGGTGTTTGTGGACGTCAATTTCGTTTTTATTAACACCCAACACAGAATTACTTCGACCGTGGGGCGTCGATTTAAAAAAAAAAACAAATATGAATTTTACCCCATTAGCATAGAGAATACCTTTTTTTTATGAAAACGTAGCCCCACAATCGGATTTATTCCTGTGTCGTGGGTGCGTTTACAAACATGAAAATTCACATACACAAATACCCAGACCGAAACAAATAATTGTGGATCACACAAAGATTTGTTCCGTACGAGATTCGAACCCGCGACTATTAGACCCAGTGGGTGGAGTGGCTTAAGCTCTCATCCACTGCGGTAAATTGTCACTCTTATCCGTGTCTGTCATTACACGATCATTCCACGAAGTTATCGTAACGCGCCGTGTTTGGTTATTAAGAATAAGGGCACAGGTAGTTTCGGGCTAGCGATAATGATAACATCACACCACTTCATAAATGAGATAGACAGGCATTAAGGAAAATTAGTAGATGAGTACCTGTTTAATAGTTTATGAGTAATACAAGGTGTAATATAATAAACGCAAAACCTCAGACAACCTCATTAAAGAATTGCTTCATACATTCAAACCGAAAACCAAATTTATAAACTTAAAGGTTTTTACCCGTTTTTAGCAATTTTACACCCCAATTAACAATGAAACTTTTACTTGTATGTGTGCATTTTGATAAATACGTTTTTGGGACGCATTAGGAATCTCCTTATTGGTATAAATCAAGAATAAATTTAGATTTTTATAGCGCACTGAATGAGTAAAAGAATTTTTTGCAAATTAAAAAAAAAAAAATTTAATACATTAAAATTGTTAGAATCAATTCAGTTGCCGATTTAGAACTAACTATTTTCAGGTCTCGTTTATTATGTTACACCTTGTTTATTGCGATACTGTGGATACTAAATATTTATAAAATAGTTTGATTATGACTAGGAATCTATATTATAAGGTTGCTTTTATATTACACAGGTTTACCCGGCATTAGGGTAAATACCGAAAGTTTTTGCATATACACGTCAGTCTAAAAAACCTTTTTATTATAAGGTTGCTTTTATATTGCACAGGTTTACCCGGCATTAGGGTAAATACCGAAAGTTTTTGCATATACACGTCAGTCTAAAAAACCTTTTTATTTTTTCTCTCTTTGTTTTTACTTTACCATACAATTGCACTCGATCAGAGGGCATAGCACGAAATAATTGAAAACATTATTTTACTCTTTAGCCCGTTTTGACAACGGATTAAAAAGTTTTTTATAATTCAATTTATTATTTTGTTTGAAATAGGTTTTCTAATATTAGCCCTGTTAAGAAACTATCCGACTGCTGGGCACGGGCCTCCTCTCAAACTGAGAGGGTTTTAGGCCATAGTCCACCACGCGGGCCCAGTGCGGGTTGGCGAACTTCATACACCTTTGAGAAACTCTTAGGCATGCAGGTTTCCTCACGATGTTTTCCTTCACCTTTAAATTATACTGTGTCCTTCGTTCTCGATATAAACTATATTAGCAGCTCTCTCGAGTCGCTTGGCAACCGCGCGTCATTTAGATCCTTCAAAAGTCAACGCCGCCTCTATGGTATCTGTGGACATAACCTCTGGAACCATTCTTTTGAAAGCGCGGCAGCCGACGCTTTGTAATAAAGTTTTTGGTCGACATTTAATTTAATAACTTGTTATGGCACTGAAATTATATAACAAAAAGGTTGTAATATACTTAAGTGACCTTGTGAAATAAATTTAAAACATCGTATAGGCAAATTTAGAAAAGTTTACGTCCTGGCAAAGAAGTACATTCTAAAAAGATCAACCGATAGTTGTTTATTTGTGGTGTTTTTCGAATTAACTTGTTTATTTATATAATATCTAATACTTGGAGACGTGAGTTTCGTCATATTAAAATTTGGGAAAGCTTCGTCGTCCGAAAAGTAAACTTATGAAGTCTACGTCTCTATTCGTGTACAAACAGTTTAACACGAAATATACCTGAAAACGATTATTAACCGTCTATAAATTGGCAATGTTATACCTCCAATAAGAGAAATTAGGGGGACGTTCATCAATTATGATGATTGTTCAGGATCGATGGCATTTTAAGGACACGGGTGATGTACGAGATACATCGACGTGGTCCGCAAGACTTGACGATAATTCAAGGACACGAGTGGTGTACGAGATACATCGGCGTGATCCGCAAGACTTGGGGCCCATACGAGATATGTGCTGAAGGTCATACTACTCATAGGTTTCATCCATGAGGTGTTCCTGTGCAGTTCACATTTCTACAATGGTAAGAATCAAAAATGTTACCTAAAATACATACCTTAAACATGCCTAAAACAGTAAATACAAAGACTATTGCTATAAACTATAAGCAATTTGTCATATTATATCTCCAAAAGGAGACTTACTGAAAGGGTAATTAAAGTGACATTGTTTATGTATAACAATACATTATTAATAACAAAAGTCACTCCTTTGCAGAAACATAGTGTTTTTATTGATTTCATTATTAGACATACTTGTATAATAATACTGAAATAGCCCAAACTGGAGCTTATTACACAAAGAATTGTGCAAAATTATGAGTACTTGTATTAAAAAAAAAGTTAAATCCAGCAATACTTATTCCTGAACAGGGTTTATAACCAAATAAGCCAAAGTAATATACTAATGGCAATGCCTGTTGTAATTGACAAGCAACAGGACTGTGGATACATTCCAAATATAATATCTTATCCTACCGATGCTGCGGCAGGCAGGTTGTGGGATAATTTGTGTTATGCACAAAGATACTTAAAAGATAATATAAAATACCTGGTCTATCCAGTTAACATAGAACTAATAATTATCTATCAATATTATCCTAACCTAGACTCCTTGCAGGGTAGCCAGAAAAGATTAATCCTAACAATACAGTCATGAAACCTTTATTGAGATAAGAACCTTTAAGGTCAGCAGTATATATTTTGCATAAAAGGAGTGTTAATATAGTGGATTATCAATTTTATTATAGATGAGAGCGTGAGGAGAATGTATGAAGACAGAGTCCGAGACAAGCTTTTGACAGCAGGCTCTTCGGACTCAAATGTAGATGAATGCTGGAATAGCCTGAAAGAGAGTTTGGTGGAATCCGCGAAAGAAGTATGTGGTTGCTCAAAGAAGCATATTACAGCAAAAGGTGATGCATGGTGGGATGCGGAGTTGCAAAGCTCCGTAGAAAGTAAGAAGAAAGCGTGGCAGGACTATGTATCTTCTTTGAACCTGAATGCCAGTATGACAGAGATGAGGAAAGAAATATACCGGCAATGCAAGAATGCCACTAAAACTTTAGTGAAAGATAAGCGTGAAAGAGCCAGTATGATTGAGGAGGAGAGGCTGGCGAAGAACTTCGAGAACAACACCAAACTCTTTTGGAGCAAGGTGAGAAAGGCTCGAGGTGATTCGTCAGGCTCCAGAATGGAAAAGATAAAATCTAAAGATGGTGACATTCTTGCAGACACACAAGCTGTGCTAAACCGGTGGAGTGAATATTTTGGAGAAATGTATGGAGATGACCCGGATGCTGATGCCGCAGACGTGCCTAAAGGCGTGATTGCGGCACCAGAATCAACAGAGGACATCACTATGGAAGAAGTTGAATGGGCGA
This sequence comes from Phalera bucephala, assembly GCA_905147815.2. Taxonomy (NCBI): domain Eukaryota; kingdom Metazoa; phylum Arthropoda; class Insecta; order Lepidoptera; family Notodontidae; genus Phalera; species Phalera bucephala. The sequence continues at coordinate 12,124,267 of LR990630.1, read as the reverse complement.
TAGGAAGTATGAAAAACGGTAAAGCTGCGGGAGTAGACATGATATCTGCCGAGATGATCAAATATGGTGGAACTTGCGTCCGGGACGCTTTCCGGGCCCTTGCAAACCTTTGCTGGAGGACCGGTAGAGTCCCTACAGATTGGCGCCGCGCAGTCATAGTACCCTTGTATAAAGGCAAGGGCTCACAATATGACTGCGCCAATTACAGGGCCATCAGTTTGATCAGCTTGGAAGCCAAGGTGTACGGTAAAATTATTGAACGGAGAATGCGCGTGAAGTCCGATGGAATGTTGTGCGAGGCACAAGGGGGTTTCAGGTCTGGAAGAGGATGTTCGGATCAAGTCTTCTCACTCCGCAACATCGTAGAGAAGCATCTGGCAGTGGGCCGGAAGGTTTTCTGCGGTTTTGTAGATCTGGAGAAGGCATTTGACACAGTTGTGCGAAAGAGACTTTGGGACATTTTGCCAGAGTATGGTATAGATGGCACTCTGTTGCGAGCCGTCCAGTCCACTTATGTGGACTGCAAGGCATGCGTACGGGTGGGTGGTAACAGGTCACCCTGGTTTAACGTTAAAATCGGCGTCAAGCAGGGTTGCGTGTTGTCCGCTAGACTGTTTATAATATATCTGGACAAAAGTCTTCAAAGACTGAAAGCGATGAATGAAGGTGTACAAATGGGTGACTTAGTGGTAAACCATCTACTTTATGCAGATGACGCGGTTTTAATAGCGCCAACAGCCACTGATCTGCAAACACTAGTCACAGTTATGAAAAACGACTGCATGATCAATGGCTTACACTTGAATGTGAAGAAAACCAAGATTATGGTTTTTGAAAGGGAAGAAACCAGAACGAATGTAAGGATTGTGGTTGGTAACGATGTGCTGGAGCAAGTGAATGAGTTTGTATATCTTGGATGCGCCTTCAGTAAGGATGGGAAATACACCGCTGACATAGAGAGAAGAGTGAGTGCAGGGAACAGAGTGAATAGTGCGATGGGAAAGCTACTCGGGAGCCGGCACTTAAGCCCTAAGGCGCAGCTGGCCATACATAACGGAGTTCTTGTCCCAACGCTGTTATATGGTAGCGAGAGCTGGGTATGTAAGAAGGAGAATGAAAGTAGAATAAATGCGGTAGAAATGCGAGCTCTGCGGAAGATGTGCGGAGTGAAGCTGACCGACCGCATTAGCAACAGCATAGTAAGACAGCGAGTAGGTATGAAAGATAGTATCGGTGTAAAGATGAGAAAGGGCATGCTCCGTTGGTTCGGGCATATAGAAAGAATGCCAGAGGAAAGAATGACAAAACAGATATACAATGTGAAAGTGGAAGGATGCAGGTACCGGGGAAGACCTAGACTATCTTACCACGACCAAATAAACCGAGTCTTATCTGATGGAAAAGTCAAGAGTCTCCGTAACCGGCGAGCGTGTATGAGACGAACTATGAGAGTCGAGGAAGCCAGAGAGGTATGTAAGGAAAGAACCTGTTGGAACTCTGTACTCTCTGCCTACCCCGCAAGGGATCTGGCGTGAGGTTATAGATAGATAGATTATCAATATGGAATTATTAACTAGCTAGTCATAGCCAGTAGTTAAAATTTCATAAAAGGACCACCGTTGTAACCAATATAGAACAAGAATCCTCATCCTGGGTATGGAAATATTAAGTCACAGTGTACCTATCAGTTCACCAAAAACAACATCACGTTGGACATTGGAAATCTCCTACCAAAGAAAGTGAGGTACAAAATGCATGATAGGCATTTTACACAAGGACTTGGTTTTTAAGTTGCTGAAAAATTCAGAAAAGCTATCAGGAATACAACATGGGTTTTCAAAGAAGCCATAATATTGGAGGCTAAAGGTATTCACTGACGGTGGTATGTATCTATGACACTAATAATGCCTTCAACGACAAACATAATTTTATTGGTTTTTGTGCAAGTACTTGCACTTCAGACAAGTGAATCTTGTCCTACATATGTTTAACATTATGTATAGAAACATTATTATTAGAAACACTATTGTTTAATAATTGGAAATATAATTTATAGCTATTTTTATTAAAAAAAAAAAAAAAAAAAAAAAACTTAATGCTAACACGCTAGACCTTACAGTCATAATAAATATACTAATAGAAAATTTATTAGTACCTATTCAGTTTTCTATCATGTAATGAGTTCAATGGTTTTGGGTTCTTGATTATTTCCTGCATCAATTATAGTGAACTTAATAATATTAGAAATTTGAGGCACACACAATGGAAAGCTATACATCAATTCATAATTTGGAGAATTAGATGTTTTTACTGTATTTTTGTTTGATCATATGATTATCAATAAATAATATGTAATTAAATAAGATTATTTAAGAAATTAATAACTATAAAAAATAGTTTTGAAATTAGTTTGGAATGTGTACAGTTATTTTGAACACCAGTGATGTTTTCTGGTATAGTTATGATAACACAAGTACAAACTGCTACCATTAAAGTAACAAGTTGGTTTTAGAGCACTATATATGTTGTAATTTATTTAAAGGTGTTTCAGTAAAAAATATTGGATTGAGATATCATACAAAAATTTGCAATTTTGGTATTGTTATACTTAAATTATTACATCCACATGTTACATGTATCTTATAAATAGGTATCTATATATAAAAAGAAAATAAAGTCATGCAAATGACTTGATAACAATATCCATTTGAAAATTTAATGATATTATGTTGACATGCTACGGTGGATGAAATATTGAGTTACAGTATTTGAAAGTATGGATTATCTTAAACAAGAATAATCAAAAGTATATTCTTATCACAGGTATGATAAATATTATGTAGTATCAGCAATAATCTAAGTCCTAAGGAACTTGATATTATTTATTTATTATTAATGGGGGATACATAATAATAAGTTGAGTAACACTCAATTCTCACGGTTGGACATCTAGAACTAATTAGGAAGTTACCCATTGCAATTTTTGTTTTTACTTATAAATACAGTCTCATACAAAGAAGCAAAGGAAGTGTGGTATGTAATGAAAATTTCATGGTATGAAATAATTCAGTTATGAATAGGATTCCCAATATGATACAGTTGTAACCCATGGTTCGGTTTAGTCGACTGTAACTTATTCGCTTCTTAAGTAATTACTAAATTAGGAGTGTATTTTTTAGTATTTTTAGTATCAGTAATGTAATTGGTTCAGGAGTGGTCCAATCGTATTGCCAAAACGAACGTTCGCGGGTGTTATTGCGCAAGAACGAATCATTAAGTAATACATAAATATTTATGTAGCCAAGGATTTATTTGTCGGCGCACACTCAGAACATGGAAATGATTCCGGGATAGTTTCGAAATTTAAATTGAATTAATAATAGTGGTATAGTAATAACACTGGGGTTACCACGCATTAGTACTGCCCTTCGTTCCAGACTCTTAAGATGTGTGTGTGAGTGATGTACGCTGATGGCCGCGAGGCCTTTACAGCTTAACCGGACTTAATTCCATATAAGTTCATTAGTACAAAGGCCTCTAGTACAAAAAAAAAAAAAAAAAACCTAAATTAAATACGTAATGATAGCAAAACCATTCTTATAATCACCAAGTTAATTCGTAGCCTTCGTTTGGTACCGTACTCAAAAGGAGATCGTTTGACAAAAAACAGTTGGAAGACACATTAGTGGGCAAATAGGTTTCCCTGTTATATTTGTATCATATTGTTATAGATTGGGTACTAACAGACTTTGTTTTCAGGTCTAGTACACAGTAAGGGTTTCTAGCTATCTATCTATCTCTATCCATATTAAGACGCCAGATCTCTTGCGGGGTGGGCGGAAAGTGCAAGGTTCCGACGGGTTCTTTCCTTGCATGCCTGCCTGGCTTTCTTCACTCTCATAGTTCGTCTCATAATGGTTGTCAATGATACAAGAATTATTATAAAGGATTTAATTTTATATAAACAAAACTCTAGATGGGCAATTCCTCAACTCTTGTTATATAGAAGATATCTATAGAAGAAAGATCTCTATAGAAGACATAACAGATAGAGACTGCACTGATATCTGATAAGTAATGATTGATTAATATTACCCGGTATTAATGAATTTTGGACAACAGGTGTGGTATAAAGGTATATAACAGGTGCTTTAAAGGTTTTGTTGGAATGGATCTACACTACATAACATAATATGTTGTAGAATTTAATTATATAAATTTATTTTAAATAAGTTAGACAGACTGGTTGTAAGAAACAATATATGTGTATATATTTGTTGTTTGTGTTGTATGGCAAAACAAAGAACGGGAATGTGTTATAGTACAAATATACTAATGATATGTTATTTTTTAGAGGTCACGATCAAAAAAAAAAAAAAAACCTTTATGTGGTATACTTCAACTTTACCCTTATAGCTCTAAACAGCTGCTAATATAGTTTATATCGAGAACGAAGGACACAGTATAATAAGTGATCAAACGAACTTACCTGAAGTGAAGTTCGATCATTATTATACGAAGTCCTTCGTTCGAAGATATAAGTACCCAACCCGCCCTGCCCGTTGGTAAAGTTGAAATGTACTACTTCTAAAAGGAATGGTTCCAGAGGTTATGTCCACAGATACCATAGAGGCGGCGTTGACTTTTGAAGGATCTAAATGACGCGCGGTTGCCAAGCGACTCGAGAGAGCTGCTAATATAGTTTATATCTTCGAACGAAGGACTTCGTATAATAATGATCGAACTTCACTTCAGGTAAGTTCGTTTGATCACTTAGTAAGTGATAGTTAATTTTTAATACGCACATGCTTTCGAAAAGGCAGAAGTGCGTGCCTGGGTTTGAACCCGAGACCTCTGACTTTGCAGTCCAACGGTCTAACCACTAGGCTATCACAGCTTTATAGATCTTCTATTAGCTAATTAATAATTGGTCGTCGTCCGTGCGCGCTCACAGACGGACGTGTTGCAAGGCACTCCGCTAAGCAAAATTCTTTTCACCGTATCACAACAATTATAATTAAAATAAAATTAAACAAATAGTCAGTGTACGTTCTGATTACACAAATAACTATATTTAACTAATCAAACATCTACAGAAACAAATAATTTCACCAATACAAATATTAACTGCAAAACATCGGTGATTCATCGCTACGCGCCTCCTGATTCGTCGATTGGTGGTGAGTCAAAGCACACGAAGCGACTCCAAACGCTACCTTATATGGTCACAAAAACGAACTCCAACTTGTACTTTTACTGCCCCTTATGAGAAATGGAAGCCTAATTTCATCTATTACTTGTGTGAGCAAATAGTACTTTAGTACTGGATTTCTCGCTACAATTAATACGGACCCAGATCGAACCCCGGCAGTCGGCGGTTCTTTTTGCAAGTTATTTATTTATGTTTTTTGTCAAGTTTTTTATACTTTTTGGAAATTTTTACTCTTTGGATATTTATATTGGACTCGTTTTGGTATTTTAAATACTATATAGATACAAATACCTTTGAGCACACAATATCTTTGTATACAGTTGTTGCCGTTTTTACAAATATGCCGTTAAAACGCACCCCACCAAAGACATCTGATTCAAATATGGCGCAATTAGCACCGAGCACGAGTACTATCTCATGCGCTGGGTCTACCCCCAATTTAACATCTTATGATACTGAAAATATCAAAATGCGCAAAAGAAAACGGGATGCGATGACTACAATAGTTTCATGGATTTTCTGAAATTACACACAGCGAAAACAGATAACAAATTCGAGTCTCTCCAAGCGTCTCTATCTGAAATTATTACGCATAACGTTGAAATCAAGTTTACCATTGGATTTATTTCCAAACAATATGACGACATGGTCCTGAGAGTAGAAAAGCTTGAAGCTGAAAGGAAATTAGATTAGATAAAAATTACGATTTAGCGCAGTGGTTAAGAGCTTAAGCTGCTCCGCCCACTGTGTCGAATAGTCGCGGGTTCGATTCCCGCACGGGACAAATCTTTGTGTGATCCACAATTATTTGTTCCGGTCTGGGTATTTGTTTGTGAATTTTCATGTTTGTAAACGCACCCACGACACAGGAATAATCCTAGTGTGGGGCTACGTTTTTAAAAAAAAATAAATAAATAAATAAAAACAAAAAAAAAAAAAAAAGATCGTGCCTATATTAACCAACTTGAGGATAGAGTTGAAAGTCTGGAGCGAAAGTGGAATCAGACTAAGGTGGAAATCAGAAACATCCCCAAGAAACAAGGCGAATCCAAGGATGACCTATGCAAACTTGTGACTGAAACTGCCAATATTCTAGAAATTTCTCTACAGGAGCAGGATATTAAAGATGTCTTCCGTTTTAACAAAAAAGAAGGAGTATCAACGATCATAGTCGACTTCGCCAGGACTAAGACCAAAGACGAAATCGTTAGAAGGACCCGACAGTTTAATAAGAAGAACAAAAATAATAAACTAAATACAACACACATTAAAATTCCTGGCCCAGCAAAACCAATATACGTGGCAGAAAATCTGACACCGAAAGCTCAAAGATTATTCTACCAAGCAAGAATGTTTGCTAAAGACAATAACTACAAGTTTTGCTGGACGTCAAACGGAAAAGTTTTTCTGAGAAAAAATGAAGGAGAAAACTTAATACCTATTAAGGAAGAAGCTGACATCAATAAACTCGGACACAGTGAATGACTAGCCGACATGTCTTGCAAAATGAATGTTACCTTTAATTGCGTTAGGTTATTGTTGTTTCTATTATATGTATACAATCGTCAAACGAATAACTATACTACATTACTCACACACCACACACAATACTTCTCTCGTATGACACTTACACCCACAAACCTTTATATATCATTTATATGCTACTATTTAAAATCAAAATTCTATAGAATTCAGTTAAACAATCCAATTACGATAAAATCGGTACTTATGTTTCTCCATAACCAAATTTTTATATGTGAAACAATTATTTGTAACATGGTTATTTATAATAATTCCAATGGTTAATGATCCTTTTCCCGATGTCGATACAATCTCTGTGGCTAAAAGCTATTGCTGCGACTTCGAAACGTGTAACAAAGTAATAAGCAGTTCATCGATGGCTTTGAAAATGATATCCCAAAATATACGTAGTATATACAAAAACTTCGATGGTTTTCAAGCACAATTAGCTAGAATATCTTTTGAAATTGACATTATCATATTGACAGAATGCTGGTTGAATGATTGCAAACCTATTCCCACTCTTGAGACCTATAATATGTATTATACTAAAACGCGTTTAAACCAAAATGGGGGTATCGTAATATATACAAAGAAACATATTAGATGCACAGTGGAAGAGCCGGCGCAAATTGGGGCTGAATTTCTATTGGTAAATATTTACCCAGATATTTGCATACTAACTGTATACAGGTCTCCCTCTATATACTGCACAAATAGCTTTTTAAACTCACTAGACAATATCATGCGTACAATAAAAACTAAAAATTACATTATTGCAGGTGATGTAAATATTGACATTAAACCAAACAGTACTGATAGAAATAGCGCTTCCTATCTAAATTTGACGGCGGAACTAGGGCTACTCCCAGCACACGTATATCCCACAAGATTACAAAGCTGTTTAGATCATATCATGCTGAATACACGCTACTCTGCTTCAGTTTTTGTGATAACCTCTACAGTAACTGACCATAATTCAGTTTTATTGTGCTTAAGTTGCCCGAAGCAGAATAAAATTAGCGTAAATTTTCACAGCTCTACTAACTATGAGGCTGTTATCAAACACCTAGAGAGAGTGGATTTTTCATTTTTGAACAGTGATGGGAACGCAAATTCTTTAGCAACACGTTTTGTTGAAACAATTGTTACAGCATTAAAACTATACTCCAAAGTAGTTATAAAACCATGTAGGAAAAGATTACTCAAGCCTTGGCTTACACCTGGCCTGTTGCGATGTATTCGCCACAGAGATAAACTCCACAGAAATGTATCAAAACATCCACTAAATCAAACTCTTGAATTAACATACAAAAGATATCGCAACTTCTGTAACAACTTACTTAAAAAGTTAAGACAAAGCTATGAAAGGTCTTTGCTACAGAATTCAAAAAATAACAAAGAGAAATGGAATGCTGTTAAACTTATTACTGATACTGAAAAACAAAAAACTGCTGCTGACGAACTACTTCAAGCAACAGAAAGTGGATTACAGGCAGTAGATGATATAAATCTATACTTTGCTAACATAGGTAAAGAGCTCGCAGATAACATTGCACAAATCGGAACAGACTATGAGTTTGATGTATTGCGCTGTAGGATGGGACTCTATCTCAGCGAAATTACTTAAATTAGCTAAACACGTTATAGTTCCCAATCTGAAAAAACTTATTGAGATCTGTTTAAAACAAGGCGTTTCCCCTGAAGTGTTTAAAAAGTCTGTCATCACTCCTGTTCACAAGGGTGGAGCAAGGGACGATGTTAGAAACTACCGGCCAATTTCTGTTCTTTCTACATTATCAAAAATTTTTGAAAAAGTGCTTAACACTAGACTCCTTAACTTTTTAGAACATAATAAAGTACTGTCTGATGCTCAATTTGGTTTCAGGTCGGGAAAAAGTACTGAGGATGCTATCACTCGACTGATAGATTATGTAACTGTAAAACTAAATGCAAAACAAAAATGCATTGGTATTTTTCTCGACCTGGCCAAGGCTTTTGACAGCGTGTCGATTCCCACTCTCGTGAACAAGCTTAATAATGTTGGTGTTCGCGGAAATGCTCTAAATATTTTTAAAGACTTTCTCTATGACCGCACACAAAGAGTGAAAATTAAAGACCACTGCAGCTCAGATGCTAGAGTGACCTACGGTGTACCGCAGGGTAGTATCCTTGGCCCCAGCCTCTTCCTAGTCTACATAAATGACCTCTGCCAACAGTCTTTTATAAACGGTAAAATCTTTACCTATGCTGATGATACGGCACTGATCTTCCATGGGGATACTTGGGATGATGTTCGACGTAACGCCGAAATAGGCTTACATAAAGTATGTCACTGGCTTAGAGTTAACCTTCTTACTCTGAATATTTCAAAATCGACATTCATTCAATTCTATTTTTCAAAAATTAATCCCATAATCATAAATAATATTAAATTACATACATGCAACTCACCTACAACTACCACAATCTGCTCATGTTCGACTATAAATAAAGCTACTCATGTCAAGTACCTTGGCGTGCTAGTTGATGAAAAGCTTAGTTGGCGCCAACACATAGACCTAACCTGCACACGCATCAGGAAACTTGTATGGGTGTTTAAAAAGCTAAGACACGTAGCTGATTTTAAATTAATACGCATAGTATACTATGCACTTGTGCACTCAGTTATAACGTACTGTATTGTAGTTTGGGGTGGTGCTTGCAAAACTCATATGATATGTCTTGAAAGAGCTCAAAGATCCTTACTAAAGGTCGTGACTTTCAGACCCTTTATATATCCAACAGTAACCTTATACCAGAAGTGTGAAGTACTTACTGTAAGGCAAACTTATATTCTGCAGGTTGTCATTAAACAACACCGTATCACACCATATAATAAAAACAACACTCATAAGCGTAAAATTGGTAATGTCTGCCTTCCTCTACGTTGCCACACAGCGGCTGCTGGGCGTCAACATATTTGCCTTGCTGTTCGTCTGTACAATAAGTTAAATAAGACCCTTCGTATTAATCCTCGTATATCTCACGACGTAAAACGTACAGTAAAGATTTGGTTACAAACACAGAACTACGACGAAACGGAGAATTTATTAAAATGATTGTAAAGCATATCAATGTCATACACACACACACACACACACACACACACACACACACACACACACACACACACACACACACACAAACGCACAAACACACACACACACACACACACACATACATACGCAGACACACACACATTACCACGAACACGCTCCCACACAATTATAAAATTGTGATTGTCATATAGCTATAGTTTTCAAATATTATTTTAATCAAAGATTGTTATAATTTTATTTATTTAATTTTTTTTGTTTTTTGCTGCATGTAACTATAAAATACGCATAAAATTTTAGATTCATCTAATAAGGAAGACGACACTGACCCCTGAAACACAGGTATTGTATACCTAGCTCTGGGGTCAGGGCCTAACTTTAAACTGTACCATGATATTTTATGCCAATAAAGAAAATTATTATTATTATTATTAATAATAACCCAATGCTTTTCATGTCTTTTTTATTTGTATGATATTATCAATATTTTATTAACTACTACTAATTGTACTAACGACTCATGTTCATTAATTGTGTAACGTGACAACACGCTTTGCAAATTGACATCACAGAGTCGGCGCGATGGCAAACGTCACAACCAAACGCAACCGATCGCTTTCGTCGCGCTCCCGTCGCGCTTCGCTGCTTTTTGTTTTTTCAAACGTAGCCCCACACTAAGATTTATTCCTGTATCGTGGGTGCGTTTACAAACATGAAAATTTACATAAACAAATACCCAGACCGGAACAAATAATTGTGGATCACACAAAGATTTGTCCCGTGCGGGAATGGAACCTGCGACTATTAGACACAGTGGGGAAGCGGCTTAAGCTCTTAACCACTGCGATAAATCGTCAGTCATTTCTTTTTCTTCAACATAATTACATTTTATGACAACCAAAATTTCTTAGCACGAAAATATTGACGTGACGCGAGCGAGTTTATATGCCATCCTTGTCACACTACAAATTTATTAAATTAACATAAATACAATAGCACGATTAGTCGGTAGCGTTGCGATAACGTCAAACTTTTCATGCTAAGCCCTCAGTTTGATTGACAGTCCTACAAGGATCTTTGACCCGCGGCCAAAATCGAAACAAACGCTTTCATCATGTGAAATGTCACATGACAATCGCAGAGTTGCCGTATGCAATTAAATTTACCCAAGTTCTTTTTTTAATTAGTTACCGTGTGGACCCACCTGTTGAAGTAATATTTTACTAAATGTTAACCCAAATTTGACACCAACGCCCCCTGGTAATGTCATTAATGGGCCAAACGATCCTTGTCGGACTATACTTAAAGTAACGCTATGGAGTAAGCATATTTATTGTTACATTCATCGTCACCAAATAATCTATCCCTTTATTAAAATTATGAAAGATTTCTCAAAACCCCATTACTATTTCAATACATTTTATAGATCAAAACTAAAGTATTGTATAATTTCCGATAGTATCAGTATAGAAACTGACTGAAATTGTACAAAACCATCGAAATAGCGTAAGATTTAAGCGAAAGCTATAATTCTTTCGTCTACATCTCTTACGGCTATTTATTCATAGTTAAACGGATATAAATCAGTTCAAACGTCATTAGCCGAGCTCTGAAGTGTAACGGTCTAGCAAAACAAAGGATATTTAAATTAGACATTGTGAAAGTACTATAGTATCTACTGAAGCGAAAAAAAATGCAGATTATATATTCGGACGTAAGATTATATATATCATAGATGACAAGGACAAGTGAAGAATCTCCGTAGCCGGCAAGCGTGTATGAGACGAACTATGAGAGTGGAGGAAGCTAGAGAGGTATGTAAGGAATGAACCTGTTGGAACTGTATACTCTCTGCCTACCCCGCAAAGGATCTGGCGTGATGATATAGATAGACAGATAGATAGTATATTAGATGAACGATTTGGCGCAGCAGAAGTAATCTCGATCAAGTGACCATGTTCGACTGACCTATTTCCTGGGTCAACCAGGTCAAATATCAAAGGATCACCCTAAACAATACCATGACTTTCGGACCGCACATCAAGCGAGTCTGTAATCGAGAAGCCTTTCTGCTCGGTCGTCTTTACCCGATGCTCTACAAGCGGCGTAAAATATGCCTTAGGAATAAATGACGCTTTACAAAACTCTCATATCGATGGACCCCAAACAGTTTAATTCCGTTTCCTCCTCAAGCTGTTGGAGCCCCGTGGTTCATACGGAACGTCGATCTCCATTCCGATCTTGGTATTGAACCTATTCGCGCCTTAAATAATTAGGTGACAACTCGCGAACACGTCTAATCATAAGAATCCTCGAATTGTAGCCGCCACCGACTACGAACCTAACTCCCTTCCTATCAGCCGTTACCGCACACGCACCTACTCACACACGCTTGCCCGCACGCACGCATTACGCAGTCCTGATGTCATTATGTTTTTATTCCAAAATTTTATTTGCAGTAGTTCTTTTCGTGGTCAATTTATATTCATTTTTGCGCAAGAATAGGAATAACTCATGTAAAATAAAATGTCTTCATAACTTGCATCGCAAATATTCAACGATATTTTAATTTTAAAAGAAATTACAGCAAGATGATTTATCTCGGTCTAAATTTTAATAGCGAATCGTAAACAGATTTATTTTAGTCAAAATTATATTCGGTAAGTTGTCAAAACAATGTAAGTTATTGGTGGGTTGTACGACTTTATATAATTCGAAAAGCTTGTAGGTTAGTCAAATCACAGCGGGTCGAAACGAAATAAATGTTGCAATAGAAATTCAGATGTATCAATATATGATTTAACGGTCATAATTGAACGTGTTCTATAGATTTTGCAAATAGATGCCTGCGATTTACACCATGTGTCACATTTCTTTCTACATTACATTTTGAATAGTCTTTGTTACGGCAATAGCAAAGATAGAGCAGTGATAGCCTAGTGGTAAAACCGTTGGACTGCAAGGTCAGAGGTCTCGGGTCCTTCACATAAGACTCGATCTATTTGGTCGTGGTAAGATAGTCCAGGTCTACCCCGGTAACTACATCCTTCCACTTTCGCATTGTATATCTGTTTTGTCATATTTATTTTATATTATATTTTTAGTGACACTCGTAGCGCTGTGCGTCTGCGGTTTTCTTACCTATCACCAAGGTTAAGTAGCGTTTAACTCGGTCGGCCTGAGATGGGTGACCGTTTGTGGCTTTTTCATATTCCAGCGTCTCCGTGCTTTGGAAGGCACGTTAAGCTGGTCCCGGTTAACACTTAATATGATAGTCGCCAAGCCGAGTTGGTGGCCTTATAGGCGGCTTGGTAAGTTAAACAGCAGGTGGCCACAAACCCGCCTCCGCCAATCCGCACTGGGTCCGCGTGGTGGAGTATGACCTAATCTCTCTCACCTCGATTTGTAAGAGAAGGGCTGTAGGCGACACATATGTTTATATACATAATTCTTCTATTTTAAATGTTGTGTACCTATTTGTGTATCTTAAATAAATAGATATATAAATAAATAAATAGATGTACGTGGAGACGTCTGTGGTGGTGCAGGCGCGTAGGGGTAGGTGAGGGGCTTGAGGGGGGCAATAATGGACAATTGCCGCCCGCTCGCGGAAGTCGCACCTCTCTAATCGCTGCGCCTACATACACGTCGCGACTACGGCATATTATCCTTATTTTCGTATTTTTATTTGCATCCGTCACAAGGCCTTTGTTCAGTAGTGGGGCGGTATAGGCTTATATTATCATATTATAAAGAGGACACACTCTGTCGCACTACACTAATATTATAAATAGGAAAGATTTTAAACTCAAAAACTACTGAAGTGTTCAAAAATTCTTTCACTATTAAAATGTTACATTATCCCTGATTAATATAGACTATATTTATTATTAGAAAAAAAAAATAGGGATCCCGACTAAATTTTTTTTCAAAAGAGTTTTTCAACCGTGCGATGTCGGGACCGACCGCTAGTTGGTTTATAATTTTTTAATGATAGAGCAGTGATAGCCTAATGGTTAGACCGTTGGACTACAAAGTCGGAGGTCTCGAGTTGAAACCCAGGCACGCATCTCTGTCTTTTCGAAAGCATGTGCGTATTAAAAATTAACTATCACTTGTGTTAACGGTAAGGGAAAACACCGTGAGGAAACCAGCATGTCTAAGAGTTTCTCGAAAGTGTGTGTAGTTCGCCAACCCGCACTAGGCCAGCGTGGTGGACTATGACCTGAACCCTCTCAGTTTGAGACGGGGCCCGTGCCCAACGGTGAGATAGTTTAACAGGGTTTATATTATTTATAAAACGTTTATACCTAAATGTCAGATTTCATAGTTAGGATATTATTTTGTAAAACAGCAGTTATAGTCTAGATTGATATTTAATAGGTTTTGTGGGACGATATATCTATTAATACATATCGAGTGTAAAGGATACAGGTAAAACCTAAAATTATTATAATTGTTGCATGCCGCCATGCATTCTTCAAGCGGGGCTAACGAGTTGCACTGAGGACATCCACATATTGCTGTGAATGTTTGCTTCCAATGTCAGGAGGCGAGCCTTTAACGAGGGCTAGGCCACGCCGCTGTCCTCCTCGAGTCAGGAGGCGAGCCTATCGGAAGCCAGAAGCCAGAAAGTAATAGTACCCGTCAATTCGATAGACTATTACCATAATTGATGGGGGCTGCTCGCGTCCGTACGATTTACTCACGATTCCCTACACGTGATCAATGGGAAGTGCTAAACGTGTAGCGTCTTCACCGGTGGTAGGCTACGGCCGTGGTTGGTTACCAACCTCCCAGCAGTCATGCCACTAAGCGACCTATTATTATTCTGAAAGAACAAGGAAAAGTTCTGAAGGAGAAAGCGGGTCTAGCTCGATCATCCTGTTAACTATCGGAACTCAGTCTAACTTCCGTCTCCTCGACTTATTTACTCTCAAAATTCAGAGTGAATAAGTTATTACTAAGTCAGCGAGCTACATCTTCAGCCTCATTATTCACTTTACATCAAGTCTTATAGTGGTCAATTGCTGACCAATGTACAATAAAAAAAATTAAATTCTGATGTTTTCTTGATCTACCAAATTTCTGGTATAGTAAGCTTGTTTCTACTGATATATTCTACTACAAACCACAGCCGTTTCAGGATGTTCAGGCATCTGTACGCATTTGTACTTTAAACTTTGTATACATTTATTGTTATTCATCCTAAATGCAATCTCAATCTTGCAGTTCACAATGGGTGCAATATACCGTAATGTTATTTGATTACTAATTTGCAAACAAACCTAGATGCTGTAATTGTGAAGATGGACGGAGCTTCACGGCTTATAGCGTTTTAACGAAGTTTTCTGCAAGCTTCCTCCGTTAATTCCGACACTTTGAATGGGAGTGGAATTTTATTTGTCTTGTAGGATGATTAAACGAGTACATTAAATAATCTAAATTCATCTAAAAATACCGTTTTATTGATCTTTTGGGGTATGGAGCGGTGCGAAGATCGAATAAGAGGTTCATCGAAATATTATTTGTACTAGTTTAAAGGTGACGGTCCAATTAAGGGTTCGAAATATAAAAGTAATTACAGTTACTCGTGTGGTCCTATTTTGAGTTAGTTAGATCTAACCCTAGCCAACGTGAGGACGCGTTAAAATGCTCTAGTTTACAAACTACCATAATAAAAAGAACTGAGTTCGTTAATAATCTACCACTAATTTCCACATAATTGCTACGACGTATAATTGTGTAAAAATATCTAAACGCAGCCATTTTTTGGTTCTCATTTTGTTCGTAAATCTAGTACGAATGAAATATATCGATATTTTATCTATCTATCTATATCATCACGCCAGCTCCCTCGCGGGGTAGGCAGAGAGTACAGAGTTCCAACAGGATCTTTCCTTACATACCTCTCTGGCTTCCTCCACTCTCATAGTTCGTCTCATACACACTCGCCGGTTACGGAGACTCTTGACTTGCCCTTCAGCTAAGACACGGTTGATATTTTATTATAGAAAAATTCTCATTTATAGTCCGGTGTCTGAAATCTTGACCAGTACAATGGGAATAGGCTCGCTCCCTGTTACATTGCGATGACTGAAAGGTAAAAGGTGATAATCGACGGGTGAACTATATTCGATGGTATATACATAGGCCGCAATATGTGCGTGGGCAAAATATTACTCTTTCAACCCTGCATGGGAATTCAAGCGTGATGCTGGATTTTTTTTTATTTATTTCATTAAACACAAACCAGGATACAATTCGAATTTCACTATGTAACAAAATCAAAATCAAAAGTTTTTTATTTATGTAGACCAAAAGGCACTTATGAATAGTCATAAGGAGAAAATTATTGATTACTTAAGACTACCACCCGTTTGGAAAATTATTCCTGTGGAGAAAAAGGCAAAAAACTGCACAGATACTCTTTTTAAAAATGAGAGTTTTACTGCCTCGTTGGTCTAGTGGCAAAGCGCATCGCTTTGTGATCACGAGGTCCTGGGTTCAAATCCTAGGTTGGACAAATGTAGTTTTTCTAACGAAAAATTCCCAATACGAGTCCAGAGTCTGGAATTGTGCCCGGTATATGGCAATAGGCTCGCCCTATTACATGGGACCTAACATCGTCTGCGAAACGTGGCTGTACTCAGTACACCTCTGCCCCCCCCCCCGCTGGGGAATATAGGCGTGACGGTGTGTGAGAGTTTTACAATTCTTTGTGTATACATTGCATTCATGGGGTATGGGAGAACAATGCAGAACGAGCTAAATACATGTGCTTAAGTATAGATTAATCATAAGTCTTTATAGATTCATGGTATCGGTCAGTGTCTACATAGTCCTCTCATTCACAAAATAGAGATGTTGTAGAGGTATATAATAAAAAGTGTAATAGGGGAAAAAAGGGCTACTATGCAATATGTAATGAGTGCGTACAAAATAATTGGGTATAGCTCCAGTGTGATGCCTAATGAGACAAAATTCAACAGTACTACGGTACATGTTTAATCAGTCAAAGGATAGAGGATGGACTAGTCCCCTCCAGCAGCACCCGTTCACAAGTATGACTTGAGAAGCAGCCATCACTCTCCTCTCTCCTCTCCTCTCCTCAACAGTAAATAAGGTTATGGATAATAATTATAACCCAAAACATGTGTTCCATAGAGTAAAAATTAGGTACGAGAATAACGTAATTTTGAAAAAGATAACAAAATTCATATACCAAAAATAAAACAGAAATGCACTTACCTAAATGTGAGTACACACACACCACACCACAATACCCTCAAAGACTATGAGTCTATATATTGTGACTTTGCCGTTTATATGGCTCAAAATCATTGTTAGGCAAATCTAAAGAATCATTTTCTTTTTTAGTTCATTGTATTGTCTACACACGCGAACAATAGGATTTTAAAAGGAGTTATTGTAGCGGAACGTATTCAGGAATTATCATTAGGTTTGCGACACCTTAAATTAATATTAATATTTAAATTTGATGGTATAGAAAGAGAGTCTACCAAAGAATGCATTTGAAAAAATATATATAAAATCATATTCTTCAACAAGGCATTCCAATTACTTTTATATTGAACCACCATGGTTTAATGAAAAAACTTACGTTCAAAATCTCATTTTCTGTACGTGTCCTCATAATTTAACCATCTTTGTACGCTTGCGTGCCAAGCTAAATCAAACCTTATGTATTGTATGCGAGATGTTAATAAATTATTACAAAGTTTAAAACATCACGTAAGGCGAAATTTCAACGGCAGTGGTAGAGCGCGGAAGCGAAACGCTACTGACGCCTGCATAGCTCTGAACTTGACGTTATGTGAGGTGGAAGTAATAAACGGTAGCGGGGAATAAGGTAATTTACATAATGATAAAATAAAATTAAAAAAGGTAAAATTAATTATTACTTGTTTTAACAGTGAAGGAAAACATCTGCATGCCTAAGAGTTTCTTGAAAGTGTGTGAAGTTTGTTGTGTGAAAAGTGAGTTTTTGTTGTGTGAAAAAATCTGCATGCCTAAGAGTTTCTTGAAAGTGTGTGAAGTTTGCCAACCCGCACTGGGCCAGCGAGGCCCGTGCCCAACAGTTTCTTAACAGGGCTAATTTGTATGGCATTTAAATTAAATGGACCGATAACCAGGTGAAGATTACGGAAAATGTCGGATGCTTACAGCACATCGTTGACGTCATGGCTTTGTGCCGCAGTCTTCGGGTTACGATGGTGAACTTGGCGTATGGTTTCAAAGACATACGCTATTACTCTTCATTCACACAGGCGTATTTTCAACGCGTTGCGCTGAAGCGCTTTAATAAAAATCTACTGTTAGCCGTTTGTTTCATTCCAGTACTTGATTAATGTGCACTGGAATGCAACTGAATTGAATAAACGCTCGAGATAAAGTAGGGTTAGGGTCTTTAAAAAAAATTGGCGTGGAACAGTATGACAAGGTAATATCGTAGCCGTCTACGATAATTATATGCCATGTTAACGTGGTTTTTTAAATGTTTTGTACGAAATTACTAGCAGCATGCCACAGTAAGTTCAATTTTAAACTCCACCAGACAATCACGCTAATCTAGACTATATAGCTTATAACTTGTACCGCACCTTATTAGCATAGCATAATTTAGGTAACGCGATTAACTCTACAGGGAACAGATGCAAACGAGGCCTCAATGTTTGAACTTAATTACACGATTGCCATGTCAGTTAGCTTTCCTATGCACATCATGTAACGTTGAAAATATTAGCTTGCTTTTGATTAATTTGTTCCAGCAAAAGAGGGTTTATGTAAAGATAATACAGTTTAATATAGGTTGCGGTTATTTTCAGTAGTATTTAAAAATTGTTAATTTAACCTTCAAACAGTCTTCGAGTAGGTTTAACGATTGCGAGCTAATAACAACAGTTGAGACTGAATTAACTGGAAAAAAGTAACACCGCCACGGTTATATTTTTCAATCGGCGCTCCCGCTGATGTATTTTGTGTACACCTACTTTTCGCCAACGACGATAAATAGGCCGTAAGTCTATTGCCATTATACTGAGCATACTGCCAGACTCCTGACCCGTACTGGAAATCAGTGTATCGAAATATTACATTTTCTCCGACAAACCAACTCAGGACCTCGTGATGCGCGTAGCGATTATTGGCCACTTGACCAACGAGACAGTCTAGACCGAGACATACCAGTATTATGAACTAACTATTAGAACATAGCACTATGCGAGTCACTCCTATGAAATAAATTGCTAGTCAGCAACTTGCACTATCTAAACAAGGCATTATTTGTCACACCAACTATGAAAATTTAATTGACATGTTACTTTGGCTGATTTAGGAATTTATGTTATTCTTTGAGAGCAAAAATCGTTTTCGTTAATATTACCTAATACCAGTTTTCTTTGGCGTTGACCAATTTGTAGCTACTTCGTTCGCTACATCTGTTGATAAGCGGTAGACGATGTATGTTTGTATGTGCAGTCGTACAAGGATCTTTTGGCCCGCGGCCAAAATCGGAACTAACGCTGTCATCAGGTGAAATATCACTTTATGACAGTCGCAGAGTTGTCGTTTGCTATGAAATCTACCCAAGTTCTTTTTTTGATTAGAAACCGTCTGGACTTACCTGATGAAATATCTTCTTGGAAGTAGGAAAATGTTACTAAATGTTAACCCTAATTTCACACCAACGCCCCCCTGTTAATATCATCTACGGGCCGAAAGATCTTAGTCCGACTATACATACATGTATCTTAAGACGTTTCCTCGGGTGGGAATTTATTTGGGAAATAATAAAAAAAAACAACATATCTAGATTCATACCTGCCTCAAGCAATGAATGAAAGAGCAGGCTAGCTCTACCTCGTAAGCATTTCGTGTTGAAATGGGAAAATGTACAAATATAGAATAATTTCTATACAGATTTTAAATAACACTTGGCGACAAGCCCGTGTTTTCTTAAAAATGCTGGGTTAACCCGAGAAACAGTAGTTTAGAAACATAATAATATTTTTTTATTTCTGAATTAAGATACATATTTTCTAACTAGTAAGTACAAAAAACGTTAATATATAGTTCTTATATCTTAAAATATAGTTCAGATATTTTTAACATGAAGACAACAATATTTATTTGTTAATTCCTTTTGCGGGGTACTAAAACAGAGTTATAAAACATAATATCAAAATGTTAAATCCTGAATCCACTAAGTTTTTTTTAATGTATCGGCTTATCTAATAAGATATGCCGATTGTGTACTAGATGTTGTATTCTTTATCCATCTATCTATCTATAAAATCACGCCAGATCCCTTGCGGGGTAGGCAGAGAGTACAGTGTTCCAACAGGTTCTTTCCTTACGTAATTCTCTTTCTGTATTCTTCATGATCTTTATAAATAGTATTTAGCCTTGTCTATCATCACTACTCTCTATTGTCTATATGAGTCTTTCGTCCACAGCTTCCGTTGTCCATTACATCATGGTATACCGACTCTAAGATGATTACATTTTTTATAAAAGTCTACTTGTATTTCAATTAATATCTGACCGTCAATTAAATTCAAAGAACACAGGTAAGAAAACAGGTGTCTGATATGTTATTTTATTATGTCAAACTACAATTTGTGAATAAATATCTTATCCGTAGAGGTAAAATATTAGCCCTGTTAGGAAACTATCCCACCGTTGGGCACGGGCCTCCTCTCAAACTGAGAGGGTTTGGGCCATAGTCCACCACGCTGGCCCAGTGCGGGTTGGCGAACTTCACACACCTTCGAGAAACTCTTAGGCATGCAGGTTTCTTCACGATGTTTTCCTTTGCCGTTAAAGTAAGTGATAGTTCTATCTATCTATATCATCACGCCAGCTCCCTCGCGGGGTAGGCAGAGAGTACAGAGTTCCAACAGGTTCTTTCCTTACATACCTCTCTGGCTTCCTCCACTCTCATAGTTCGTCTCATACACACTCGCCGGTTACGGAGACTCTTGACTTGCCCTTCAGCTAAGTCACGGTCTATTTGGTCATGGTAAGATAGTCTAGATAGTAAGTGATAGTTAATTTTTAAATACGCACATGCTTTCGAAAAGACAGAGGTGCGTGCCTGGGTTTGAACCAGAGACCTCTGACTTTGCAGTCCAACGGTCTTACCACTAGGCTATCACTGCTTGCTGTAGAGGTAGGATTGGTCTTATCCCTGATGTGGTTTTATGCACACAATATTTTGTATCATAACTTAAAATTTCGATATCCTCCGCAGGGGGCCATCTTCGATTTCCTTTACCAAAATGGAGCGAACTCCATCTTTGTTATCTTCAAGACCTACATTATTCAGGAGTAGCGTTGAAAAAAAACTTGAAAACTTCAAAATCAATCGCTTTTTTATGATTATTACAAAAAAACAAAGCTTGATGAGAATGAAATATGCTTTTTTCTAATAAATCTGAAAAGTTTCAGAAAAAACAATGATTTCTTTCATTTACATACAGAGTTAATGAAAGAAACCATCACTAGATAGCATTCGTGGCTTAAATTTGTCACAGTGAGACTGTCGCGAGGTGTTGAGAATTGTGGATGTACCTTGTACTCATATTTTTGGGTAGATAGGGGTACTTTGTACGTCCACATTTCGGCGACGATGTTTGTTCGGCCTAAAAATATATATCCTTGCGGCGGTGGCAGAAGTGTACTATGTACACCCACGAATTCACCCGCAATAGGGGTACTTCGTAAGCCTACATTTCGCCGACGACATTAGGTCCTAAAATATGTTTCCGCACGCGGCGATTGCAGAGGTATACTTTGTACACTCACATTTGACCGACGCTAAGCGACATAGTAATTTTTCAATAAAATTAGTTCTTTTCATAAAAAGAAGCTTGTTGTACAACAAGTCACGTGCTTTCAATTTTTCAACAAAAATACAAATAAAATGAAACAAACGATTTTTTTCGTTTTTTTCGCAAAAGAAACATTTGGTTTCTTTCGGAATTTTCAACGCTATTCAGGGGTACAAAAAGCAGTAAATAGTATGCGTTATGTATGCAGCTTGTTTATAAACATCTCCATCAACAACTACCAAAGAAAAAAATGTTAGATATACTTATCGCTTTTAGGGCTAAAACAAGGCCCACGAAATTTTATTAAAACTCATTCAGCCGTTTCGACATACATAGGTTACTAATAGATAAGTTTTAAACTTTGCCATTTATTATCAGTGGGAATTTCCTACGCAAAAAAAAAATTAATTTGTGTCCACCGTAATCTTGATGAGATAAGATGATGTACATGTTACATACCTACTCGTACACAGAATATTCCGAGTTCACCCTACTTCCCACTAATATTATAAACTAGCAGTTTCCCGCAACTTCGTACCCGGTCGAAAACAGCGCCACCTACCGGGTCTATGTTATATAGCCTATGTTACTTCTGGATAAGGTAGCTATCTAATGGCGAAAGAATTTTTAAAATCGGTCCAGTAGTTTTTGAGTTTATTCGTTACAAACATACAAAATACAAATATTTCCTCTTTATAATATTAGTATAAATGTAAAATCTTGTATGTTTAGATGTTTTTTACTCAATCACGCAAAAACAGCTAAACAAATTTAGATGAAATTTGACACACGAGAGTTAATAAACTCTCGTGTGTCAAATCTGGATTAACACATACGATACTTTTTATCTCGGAAAAGTGTTAGGTTCCGGTCTAAAGCCAACGCGGAGAAAGTCACGGGCAATTCGTATCACGGGTCGACAAAATTGTACCGTCCCGTGATACAAGGCTTGTGCGCAAGTCTATGTAGTCTTATCTACACTTCAATACGAAGCAATTCTTGAGACAGGTTTTCTCGTCTCATATTTTTGTTATGGCACGATATTCTTTCATTCACACGTTAGACAAGACCGCCATGATGCTCATTTTGATCTTGGTTTCGATTCTATTTGCGTCAACCCGCTACTTCGTGAACGAATCCAACCATCAAAACCCCCATAATGGTAGCCGCCGCCAACTACGCCAATGATTCCCCTCCTATCAGCCGCCCGCGGCATATCCTTACCGACCCTCCCGATACCCTTACTTCCCGTCTTTCGAATACAGATACTACAGATACCGCACACAGGTTCAGACACCGACCTCGCCAGCGATGTTGTAGAATCCATTGCCCGCCGGCCGGTGCAGAGCACCACGACGAGACACCTAGTACTCGTATACGCCCTCCCCCATAGCGACTGCCCAAGCCGAGGCCGTTCCTCCTTGAGGCGCTCTTGCGCTAGTTGCCCCCTTGCTTTATTTTGCAATATTATGATAGATGTTAGAACGGAACTCACATGTATTAGTGCTGGAAATGCATAGTTTACCGATTATATCGAATAATGAGTAACCGATGCAAATAAATTTACAATAAAAATATATTGTGATAATATAATGGCACATTTAAAATCATATTACTCGAATAAAGACATTAATAAGAGCCATGTGATAGATTCAATAAATTTAACGCATATTTTTACATAAACGAATGCAACTTTACAAAAACGTTTTACGCAAAGACCATTTTTATATATAATTTTCCAAAATAATAAATATATAGCGTGAAGTTATCAGGCAAGCATCATTCAAATAGAAATTGAGCACCTAAACACAAGTATAGTATATTTCAATTATATGTAAAACTGATAACATTTTTGTCAAGATAATTCGTTCAGGTTGGGAGTTCTAAATCGTCATATTGCATATAAACTTTTAAAATATTGTCTTTTCGTACCAAAATTTACATATATACCATGCGCCAGCCCAATCTGGAAATTGCAGACCATACTCGAGCAGATGGATACCACCCTTAAGGATTGCCTAGATAAAATACCACTATACGACGCTTCTTAGACCCAAGCAACTTTGCCTATCAGGCGTGGCGGTATCGGCGTTCGCAAAATTTCTAGTGTCGCTTTACCGGCCTTCCTATCATCCGTGCACAGCTTACAAGAGCTCTGTTCAAAAATTCTATCCAACACCAATTTAGTGGCTAGTGCCTCGGCTTTGGAGGCCTGGAAATTTATTTGCCCTAATGTCGATGTCCCAAAGGAAGCAAACGTACAAAAACTTTGGGACATGCCATTGGTGCAGATAACCAAAAAATAATTTTGGACGAAATTAACATCACACACCAGTCATGGTCATCCATGACCGTGCGCGACTACTGGCTTTAGGTCAAAAGGAATCGAGCCTCTGGCTGCATGCTATCCCATCAGCCATCCTCGGCTCCCTGCTTGATGACGAAGGCTTCCGGGTTGCCGTGGATATTCGTTTGGGCGCGCGAATCTGCTACGAACACAGATGCCCATATGGTGTGGAGGTAGGTCGATCAGGTCTCCATGGGCTTTCATGCCGCAAAAGCGTCGGTAGGTTTTCTCGCCACAGTGCCTTGAACGATATTATTAAGAGGGGTCTTGCCACCATCGGCGTTCCTTCAGTTTAGGAACCGGTGGGATTGTTCCGTAATGATGGCTCGAAAACCCGACGGCATGGCGCTGATCCGCTGGGATCGAGGGTGGCCCCTTGTGTAGGACGCCACGTGCGTTGACACATTAGCGCTGTTCCACCTCGGGGAATCAGTGTCTAAGCCGGGAGCTGCAGCTGAGAAAGCGGATCTGGGCAACCTACAAAAATATGTATTTATTAGTGAAAATTACGTATTTGTGCCATTTGCGGCAGGGACACTAGGCCAATGGAGTACATGTGCAATAACTTTTGTTAAAAATATAACACCCAGATCATTAACTTCCTCAGGTGACAAGAGGGCTGGCTTATTTCTCTCTACAAAAATTAGCATGGCTATTTTTCTGAGCGAGAAATAAGCAAATGCAGCCAGCGCTTTTGCCACCATTTCACGCGGACAAGACTTAGATTTGTAATATTATTATGTTAATAATTAACTGTAATTTTCTACGTCCTATATGTAAACAAAATATATATTTTATTCTTAGTAACTATCGATTATGAATAAAAATCGTTAAAAAAGCAATCGATTATTTTATTCATATTTCTGTTGTTTTTTGAACTGTCATCTGTCAGAGCTCCTCATATAATAACCGAACTATAACTAACTATTTATACTTAAGTCCATCTATTTAACTCGTTGTGCATTGCAATGTATACAAAAGCATTGTAAATCTCTTATTTCAAAAGAGTAACCGTGGAGTGTCTTCTCCTTCTTCTCCACAGAGTTTACATTTCAAATGGATGGTAGAATCATAAGTTATCACTAACTTTTTCTTTCTTTAATATTCACAGGCACATTTTCGTCTACATGAATAAAAACAAATGATTTTGACTAAATAAATATGTGACAGCACGATTACTCGCTAACGTCACACTAAGCGGAAGCGCAACGATATTACGGTACTTGTAAAAGGAAAACCGTTTCACTCGAAAAAATTCAATTATGGACGCAGATAAACAGAAATGTCCCTTTTATGGCGCGGGCTTATGGTAAATGGTAAGTATGAAATGCTTTTATGGGCTTCTTAGTTTCACGGCTTTGTCTGTAGTGTAATGTGTTTATCCTGAATATGTGTTTTATTTGAGTTCAAAAGCGATTTTCAATTCGTCTCAAAAGTTTTTTTTTATATCGTTCTTTTTTTAAAATACTACATATACTACCTGGTTGCTCTAGGGCGGTAGGCCATCAGGAGGTTGAGAGTTTCAATCCTGGGTAGGACATATGAGTGTACACAGTACACCTATGCTACTCCCGTTTGGGGTTTAGGCATGACGGTATCTGTATTTTATACTGCTTTGTTGGTTTAGTGGTAAATAATTTTTTTGCGATCACGTGGTCCTGGGTCGGTCAAATGTAGTTTTCGTCTATCGAGAACTCCCAGTATCAGTCCGGAGTCTGGAAATGTGCCCGGTATAAGGCAATAGGCTCGCTCCCTATAACATGGGACCTAACATCGTCGGCGAAAAGTGGGTGTACACAGTACACGTCTGCCACCCCCGCTTGGGGAATATAGGCGTGACGGTGTTTCCTTTTTTTCATGGCAGATTAATGAGGCCAAGCCCGTAGCACATTTTCACCCGTGTAGCTCCTGTAAGCCAGGCTTCACAATGGCCTCCATTAAAAGACAACAAGGTTTGATCCTCGAATTGTCTTAAGGCGCTTTTTGATTGTGTTGGAACTCGTAATAAATCTAAGGACAAATAAAATGCGAACCCCTAATAATAGTGCAGTTTAGGGAAAGTAAAACAATACTTTGGTAGGTATATTCTCTTTTCTTCTGCAGGGCATAGACCTCGACCCAAAGATTACTACGATGACTGATTTTCTGCTTCCGCAACCTTCGTCAGGTCATCTGAACTATCTTGTGGGGCACCTACCCACTTCACGTTTCCCCGGTGCGCGGTCGACACTCAATACTTTTCGAAATATGGAGGACGTATTTTGATTGCTGTTGATGATGATAATGATTCCCTATTCCTGCTTTAAAACCCTGAGATGGTATATATACGATACTATACAAGATGTAACATAATTAACGCAAGACCTGCAAGGAGTTTGTTCTAATTCGGCAACTGAATCGATTCCTATTTTTAAAGTTACATATTTTTCATCATGTTCAATAAATGCTGTTACTCATTTAGTTCACTGTATTAACTTATTTCTATTACACACACCTCAATATGCATACAAAAGTGAATGAATTATTAAATTTAACGGTTACTTTAGGTACCAAAGAGTTTGAAAAAATGGTAAAAATCACGAATTTTGACTGCGATAAGTGGGTGTAAAATTTCGATAGATTTATCGATAGTTAGACGACAAAAATATTGCCTGTAAAATTTGCTTTTGTATCCAGGAGAACGGTCGATCAATATTTAAAAAAATCATAGCTTACATTTTTATTTATTGACAAATATATTTTATATAAATTTTTATCAACTTTTACTATCATAACAAATTAAAAAATAATGGACAAAGTTTATAAGTGAACCCTATTACGTTTATTTCATATTTATAATTACTATCTCTCACTTAACCCCAAATGTAGGCCCCTATCATATTTTCGTTGTATTTGCTCTGATAACGTTGTTCAAAGTCCTTGGTCTTGATCCTGGGTATCTTGATGAAAACGTTCTCCTTGTTCTTCTGAGTCCGCCCCAGGTTTTTCAAATTTATCTAAATGAATGTTCCTTGCAGCATATGTACCTTGAGAGACATTCTGCATAGTTAGCATACTATTAAAGTCTTCTAACATGTTATTAACTAGCTCACGGTAATTTTCAAATTCTCTAAACATCCAGAAATTTAAAAGAAATTAAAATTATTCCTCCTTTATTGGAAATTTATTAAAGGTATTTTAGAAATATTTCACTTGCATAAAGTTTTACCAGCATTATACCATGGTATATGCTGGCATATTTTGTAGTTACTGCAAGCAACATGTAAGGTGTTTGTTTAAATAAAATTGTATATCTCGTACTTTGATAAATATATTACAAAATGCATCAGAGTCTTTTTCGAAACAGTTAATTATCACTTAAGTGGCATTCTGTAGACGCTGTGTGACAGGTACGACCTCTTTATTTTTTCGCGATAATATTAAAAATACCAGAAGAACTATTTAATACTTATTGTTTATATATGATAACTCAAAAAGCAAATTATCGTAATTACCACAACAGCAAACTTTATAAGTTTTCCCTAATTTTGGAGCATAAGGAATAGAAAATCATAAAATAAATTTTAGCACAGACAAAAATTTTTTTGTAGAGTTGTGTTACCTGTCGATCCCTATCAAACTTTCTTTTTTATAACACATATATTATAGTGTAAATATAATTGAAACAATAAACATACTTATTCGGTATAACCATGATGACTACGATTACAAGTCCCAAAGGGACGTAGCGCAATAAAGCGCTTAGCGGGGTACTGTTGGGTACATAAGTGTTAGGCCTTTAGAAGTGTTAGGTTAATGTGATAATATTGATGGTGAGTTTAGGCGAGGACGGCAAGTTAGTTACTTGATTAAATTTTCATACCTCCAGGGAAATATTTTAGCAGGTGGCTCCGAACGGTTACCAATTAAAAAAAGAACTTGGTTAAATTTCATGCCAAATGGCAACTCTGCGACTGTCATGAAGTAACATTGCACTTGATGACAGCGTTAGTTCCGATTTTAGCCGCCTGCCACAAGATTCCTGTATGAATGTAATGATGATAAGTATCTTTTTATGTATCTTCATATGCAGAAATAAATTATTGATGTACCTATAGTGTATTCTAATCAAACTTTAAGACTTCGTGAACAAACCATCACATTATTAGATGTTATAGTTGTGATTGCAATCTATTACAAGTGTAATATAAAGGGGACACCATTTCCGAAGACACTGAAATGAAAATGCTGTTATCAAGAAATCGAAGTTGTTATGTGTCAAGTAAAAAAAGTTTTAATGTTTGATTGGTATAGACTATAGGTAGTGATCGCTGGGAAGCGCTAAGTTATAGATTATTGTGCTTTTAATTTATTCTGTACTAGACATACCATTTTGGCTCCACTTATACCCACTCTGTATACTTCGGACATTTCGTAGGCAATAAAAGCAAAAAGGAATAAGAATTTGACGCTCGCGTTGCGCGGATCAGTGGATGGTGAGCTTTATTGGCTAATAAAAGATTAGGGACGTTATCACTCCGCGGATGATTTATCAACACGACGTGTTATTATAAAAATATAAGATAATATTGTGAAATTCTTCGCCGAGTTGATTCTGGGTTTATTCGATACGATGGTAGAGTACAACTAAAAGAGTTAGCTTGCTACAAATGACGGTATCCGGCCTATTGCGGTGCGTCCGTAGGATTTACTCTTGATTCCATACACGTTGTCCTTGCATTGCCAAACGAGCAGCACCATTAATTTGGATATCTTAATACTTAAGGAAAGGGTATTTAACTCCTCAATATGGTAACTTTAATTTTGTAGTTTTGTTTTCGTTGTAAAATATAGCCCCACACTATGATTTATTCCTGTGTGTTGGGTGAGTTTACAAAACTGAAAATTCACACACACAAACCAAAGACCCAGACCGGAACAATTTATTGTGGGTCACACAAATATTTGTCTAGTGCAGGAATCAAACCCATGCCTATTCGACCCAGTGGGCTTAAGCTACTGCGGTTTAAGTTCTTAACCACTGCGCCAAATTGTCTGTCAAAATTGGGAAGCTTGCATCATTAAAGTGATCAGTTCTATATATTTTTTAACACAGATACTTGATATCAGACTAGGCTGTAAATAAAACGAAGATGCAGCACGAAATTGCAAATGCTAAAGAGTTTTTAAACGAGTCGTTCTCGGCGGTAAAGTGGCAGTCGACGATGCACTATATCTGCCGGGCAACACGGAATTACACTCATTTCCTTGGAAATTCTTCCAGTTTACGCTTCATCCAATTTTGAACTATTTTCTATTTTAGGTCGTTGTATAAGGAAGATTATGGTGGTCGTACCGCTTACTGTTTTGTGTTTGTATGTTGATACCAAGGTTACGCAGTATTTGACTTGGTCAGCCTGAGATGAAAGACCTTTTGTGGCATTTAAATTTTCAGACACCGTGCTTCGGAAGCACGTTAAGCTGTTGGGTTTTGTTACCACTGAATGTGGTGGTCATTAAGCCAAGTTAAGAGCGACTTGCTAAGTTTCAACAGCAGATGGATAATTAACCTATCTCCAGTAATCTGCGTTGGGTTCTGTATGGTGGAGTATGGTCCATTCTGTCACCTAGGCTTACCTAGTAATTACCCGTCTCATATGTGGGCCGATATATTACGATCATAAGGAAAATAAACCTCAGAAAAGGTAAAATTGTCAGTACCAGTCCGGAGCCCGTAATAGAGCCCGATGTAATAGCATTAGCCTCGTTTCTATTACGTTGGGACCATAGATTGTTGGTGAAATGTGAGTGTATATAAAACACTTTTGACATTGCTCCTGCTTTAAACGCTCGGGGAATATAGATGTACCGGCACAGGTAAATATGCCTTGAATAACTTTAAGAAGTATTGCGTGTATGTATTCCAATTTCAATTTTTCAGGCGCATTTCAAAGCGAGCCCATTTCCCACTCGCATACCTCTTATCTGCAAATGCATCTAAGGACTACATTCAGAAAATAAGCATGCAGTCTTCGGTTAAAGGAACTTTTACACTTTGAAAAATATTAAACACTTATAAAATAAGGGAAACCGACTTCAAAAAGCAAAAAATAAATATTTGAAGACGGTGCAGTCGGTTACTTGGCACCGACTTCAAATATTTTTTCTTTTCTTTTTGTGTTCGGTTTCCTCTTTTGGTTTTTTTATTTTTAAATTTTAAGTGATGAGGAATTATTTATTTATATTTATATACCTATATTATATTATTATACAGTAAGGTACTTACAGGATTGATATACTGCTCATAGTAACTGATTTTACACTTTCGTGCTGCTTGCGGTCAAGGAGTCCCATGGTGTATCTTTAAAGTCCAAGGGACAATACCAATACAATTAAAATGGGACTACCCTGGGGCTATACTATTACCCAATGCAAAAAGAATCATCAAATCCATTCATAATTGGCGGAATGACCGCGTAACACAATACGCGTAATACATACAAAAAAAACATACAGTCAACTTGAGAACCTCCTCCTTTTTTGAAGTCAGTTAATATTTTGCTTAGTTCTATAGTAGGATTGACGTAATATACATAATATCTCAATCTACACATCTGTATTGTTGGTCGTTAAGGAGTTCCCTGGTGTATCTTCAAAGTTCAAGGTCCAATACTGCTGAAACTAAAATGGGACTACCTTGAAGCTATACTGAATTCAATGCTAAAAGAATCATCAAAATCGATTCATAATTGGCGGAATTATCGCGTAACATACATAAAAAAAAAGAACATACAGTCGAATTGAGACCCGCCTCCTTTTTTGGAGTCGGTTAAAAACAAAAATTTAAATAAAGTATTGACATCTGTAAAAAAACATATCTATCTATATCATCACGCCAGATCCCTTGCGGGGCAGGCAACGAGAACAGGGTTTTTGACATACCTCTCTTGCTCTCATAGTTTATCTCATACACGCTCGCCGGTTACTGAGACTAACAACAACCTTCTAGAAAATTTTAAGCTGAAATATCGGGACAAACCGGACAGTATTGTTGGTGAATTTCGTGCTTTCTTCCTATTTCGCAAGGGTTTTGCTAGGATGATAAAAATCGATAGATCACCGAAAAAATCATAGAGTCAGTCCGAAATTTGAAATTATATTCCTACTGAGCACTATGGCAATAGGCTCGCCACCTATTTATTACATTAGGACTCTATATTTATTACATCATGCGCAAAATGTAGGGGTACAATATTATACCAGCTTCGTTCCTAGGAAATAGGTGTAACTATGTATTTTTAAAAAGGCTAAATAATTGGAAACAAGATTTAAAATAATTTAATTTAACGTTTACATTTTCAGATTGCTAAAATTACCTTAACGCGTGTGAGAAAGCCTCCAAACCACCAACCCATCACTCTAGACTCGCTAACACCTACCCGCTACCTCTTTAATGGAACCCAGATTTCCAGGGGGGAAATGGAAGCGATTTTGCCTCCATTCAGTCGATATATGCCTCATTCAATGCCTTCATTCTAAAAGATTCCCCGCAAAGTAATATGTGCTAAAGAACTTAAATAGATTGAATATGTGAGGTGTTATGTTGATTGGTATTTAAAAGCCAAATGTTAAAGATATAGATAGAAAGTAATATGTATTAATGTGTAAATAGCAGTCAACTTCGAATAAATATTCGTAACCGGCGAGCGAGTATGAGAGGAACTATATGAGTGGAGGAAGAAGAGAGAAGGAACCTGTTGAAAATATGTGTACTCCTCTGCTAATAGAAACAATATTATTATCATTACCAAATTTAATAAACGATTCACTAAACAGGATTTTAATTAAGTTAAAATAATCACACCGGAAAGATCTTTCAATCATGTCAAAATTTATATCTTTCACTCTAACATTGGCTTTCAATCAATCGCATTAAAATTCGAAAACAGTTCGACAAAATAAGCTGAAATTATTACACATTTTTGATTCCACAATGAAATTGAGGGATAGATCATTAACTCCTCATCATAATTCAATTTTTATTATACTATTTACGATATACTTGTCATAATAAATAATATATTTTTTATTAGCTTTGCTACAAATAACTATCTGTCTAGCGGTTTTTACATCAATCAGACAACATAATGCAAATTGAGTTCTTAGATTTACGCGAATATTTTTTTTTTTTTTTTAAAACGTAGCCACACTAGGATTTATTCCTGTGTCGTAGGTGCGTTTACAAACATGAAAATTCAAATACACAAATACCCAGATATTACACATGAAATAAAACTATTTTACGGATTTTATCGCGGTTTAGTTTTTATTTTTAGTTCCCGACGTTTCGAGTGCTTTGCAGCACCCATGGTCACGGGAGGGACTGAGGTGTTAGACGTCCAAAAGGCATAGTTGTTCCGGGGTACCCTCAAACTTCTTAATTATTTTTGTTGTTGTTGGTCCGATCTACGCAGAATGAGCTCACGGTGTCTTGAGGTCTTGCAGTGTTATGCTTGGTTTTGGACTTGATTATATTAATTACCGGATCCCAAGACGATGGAAGCACCCAGCCATCTTCTCTATTGAAATTAGGATGTTTTTTAATTTCAATAGCCTCGCGAATCAGCCTTGGTAGGAATCGGTGTTCTTTCACGAGGATTTGTGGTCTATCAAATCTGATGTTATGGCGGGTGCGGTCAAGGACATGTTCACAGACTGCAGAAAGAAGAGAAGAAGTCTGCAATCTGTGAACATGTCTGTCGTCGCTCAAAGAAGTCTGCAGTCTGTGAACCCTTTTTGCGTTGTTCTCAAAGATCAATAGTATTAATATTAATATTAATTTATGGTCGAGAAATAAATATTTCAGTATAGTTAATAAACAAAATTATTTTTGTATACCTAGATGATATTGGTCAATGATATAAGGTTTATAGCGGTTTCTACAAAATAAAACAATTTTCGGGCTTTCTTTGGCAATTTATTTTTAGTTTTCAGTTATACATTCCGATAATGCAGTCTTATCTGAAGGACAAGTCAAGAGTCTCCGTAACCGGCGAGTGTGTATGAGACGAACTATGAGAGTGGAGGAAACCAGAGAGGTATGTGTGGAAAGAACCTGTTGGAATTCATCACTCTCTGCCTTCCCCGCAAGGGATCTGGCGTTATGATATAGATAGATAGAACTTTATAGCACCCGTGGTCAGAGGAAGGACTTACAATAAACATATTATTACCACATTTCGTCGAAGTATACAATGGTCCCCGTGGAACAAGATGCGAGACTTGCCATTTTGAGTATATGTGTACATTCTTAGATGTATTCGATTTTTTCAAGTTCTCACTAATTATTTTATTCATTTCACCGTTAGTAAATTGAGAAGTTAGTATTTTGATGCCAAAATATCTAAAATCACAGATTTTTTTTTTTCAATTCCTGTAACCGGCGAGCGTGTATGAGACGAACTATGAGAGTGGAGGAAGCCGTGTATGGTATGTAAGTAAAGAACCTGTTGAAACTCTGTACTCTCTGCCTACCCCGCAAGAGATCTGGCGTGATGATAGAGATAGAATTCCTGTAAGTCTATCTATCTATCTATCTATAACATCAAGCCAGATCTCTTGCGGGGTAGGCAGAGAGTACAGAGTTTCAATAGGTTCTTTACTTACATACCATACACGGCTTTCTCCACTCTGTAAGTATCGCCATGATAAAAGTTATTGTTGAGGTTACCTGCCCACGTCAGACTTTTCATAGGTCTGACATCGAAATTTCCACTGACTTTTATGATAGATTTTGTAACCGACTTTTTGTAGGATGTGTAGATTTCAATATTGCAATCTGTATGTTTTATTTTATGGCGACGAAAACTTGGTCACCGATTATAGGAAGTGGGTGGGCAGCCTTAGTAGTATTACCTACCTATTTCAGGTATATCGTCCCACAAAAACTATTAAATAAGCAATCTAGACTACAACTACTGTTTTACAAAATACTATCCTTAGTATAAAACCAGAATTGTAGGTACAAATGTTTAATTAATTCATAATTAAATCTTGCTTAATTCACTTAGCCGAACATCCATTTAAATACCACTGAAGACATATTTATTGAGGATTAATCTATTCTAAACCGCATGACAAAATACACAGATGATGTATTAGCGGGCATGTCTCAACGGATTTGTAGCGTTGTCACAGTATATTTCCTACATTCATCATGCGTTACATATCACCGTTGGCTTTTAGCCACATTTTACTAGATATTTATAAATATATTAACGCGTCGATCACACTTTTAGGATTCTTTAACTCAGATTTTAAAACACCTCGCCCCACACTAGGAATTATTCATGTGTCCGGAGGCGTGTATGAACATGAAATTTACTTACACAAACACCCAGATCGAGCCAAATATGTGTGTGTCACACATTTGTTCAGTGCGGTGATGGAAGCCACGACTATTAGATACAGTGGGTGGAGCGTCTTAAACTGTTCTAAGGTTATTTTGTTGTTGGTCTGTCTGGACGGTTAAGACCTTTTCTTAGGACCGGGTAAAGACATCAAGTTGGAATTTATGTCAAATACTAAGGTTAATAGTTCCTCAGCAGTGTAAAAATGGAATATATATATCTATATCATAACGCCCGATCCCTTGCGGGCAGAGAGTGCAGAATTCCAACAGGTTTCTTCCTTCAGATAAGGCTGCATTATCGGAATGTATAACTAAACACTAAAAATAAATTGCCAAAAAAAAAACTAAAATTGTTTTATTTTGTAGAAACCGCTATAAACCTTATATCATCTAGGTATAGAAAGATAAATTTGTTTATTCACTATACTGAAATATTTATTTCTACAACCATAAATTAATATTAATATAATAAAAAGGGTTGTATAAATTTCATTAAAATAGCCAAATGATTGGTGAGTAGAATAAATTTGCATCATGTTGTCTGATCGATGTAAAAACCGCAAGACAGATGGTTATTTGTAGGAAAGCTAATAAAAATATATTATTTATTATTACAAGTATGTCGTAAATAGTATAATAAAAATTGAATTATTATGAGGAGTTAACGATCTATCCCTCAATTTCATTCTAGAATCAAAAATGTGTAATAATTTCAGCTTATTTTGTCGACTGTTTTCGAATTTTAATGCGATTGATTGAATGCCCATGTTAAAGTGAAAGATATAAATGTTGACATGAATGAAAAATCTTTCCGGTGTGATTATTTTTGTTACTGTACTATAAAAATCCAGGCAGGTGTATATATAGGTGTATATGTATATATACATATATATGTATATATGTATATATATATATATATACAAGGTGTAACATAATAAACGCAAGAATTGCTTCTTAAAGTCAAAACGAAAACCAAATTTTCAAATTTAAAGGTTTTTACCCTTTTTAAAGCACTTTTATACCCCAATTAGCAATGAAACTTGTACATGTATGTGGGGAGTGTTATTTTTATTACGTTTTTTAATTTGTTTTTCACATTATTATTATCTAATCTCATTGCAGTGGCAACATTCTATTAGGTTAAGAAAGGGATAGGAGCTTAAGGTTAGAGAGAGAAAGAGGAGGATGGTAAATTTGTTAAGACGTGTACGAAGTGATTGTGAAGGAAAAAATAAAGAAGTTCGATATATTCATCCCGCTTTTACTCAAGAACGATCCCACAACTTTTTGGGGGCTCGTCCGGGATCGAGAAAAGTATCAGTGAGGAAGAATTATGAAGATTCACGAAGATACTATCCACAAAATACGAACAACTGGCAAGTCATTTTGAATCTGCTTTACCGACCCGATTTCGAACAAAACGAAGATAGTACAACGGTTCGTTCGAATTCATTCAAGAAATTGAGCGCGTGAGACTTCTTTACCGACACGGATTGTCGCTGCACCGAATGCTTCGGGACGCGAATTATGGTTCACCGATGCACGAACTGTTTAGAAAATGTTACGGGACGCTGTTTATTACGTCATAAATTAATATTTTTTATGAACGAATATACGAAGGTGAAATAAAAATATTAGTTTCAAGACGGCAATTATTACGATTACCGGACTTTACGAGTAATGATTATTCACGTTTTACGAAGGAGGTTATTATGATGATAAGAAGATTTCGCGAATATTAAGACAAGAAGATTTAACGTATTAAGAAGAAGGTTCTATGACGAATATAAGATGTTGGCCACACTTACGATTTAAGAAGATTTTATAAGAAGATTGATTTATTTTGAAAATTCAAGACTAAACTACTTACCCATTCAAGATGCCGCCGAAGAAGGATATTAAAGAAGCAGAAGGTCAGGACACTCATGATGACCCACCTTATATCCCGTTTCGTGATTTGGAGAAGTCAATGACAACTTTTACTGGCGATGATACTTACCCTATATTATTATGGTTTGACGAATTGGAAGATACGGCACAATTGATGAACTGGACTGAAACTGAAAAACTTATCTATGCAAAACGCTTGCTTAGTGGAACTGCCAAGTTATTTTTACGGTCACTAGGAGGTGTGAAAGATTGGTCAAAGTTAAAGAACGAACTCGAAGAAGAATTTGGTCCTAAACTAAATAGTGCTGCTATACATAAAAAACTCAGTTCACGAAAAATGAAAAGTGATGAGACGCACCAGCAGTATTTTCTTCATATGAAGGAGTGCGCCCTTCACGGTAAAATTGAAGATGATGCGCTTATAGAATATGTTATCGATGGCATCCGAGACAGTGAGTCTAATAAATCTATGTTGTATGGTGCATCAAACCTTAGAGATTTCCGTAAGAAGTTAGAGAACTACAGCAATATGAAGAAGAAAATGTCCAACCGCCCTATTACGTCTAACACGACTCCTCAACGTCCTCAAATTCAGAGAAACTACCACGTCAAGCGATGCTTTAACTGCGGTGACTTAGATCATCAAGCACCAGCTTGTAAGAAGGGTATCAAATGCTTCAGATGTAATGAATTGGGACCGGAGTGTACAAACAAACCTAAGAATACCCTAAATGTCCAAAATAATTCAAACATAAAAATAAATACTACAAAAGAGATAGAAGATATTACAGAAAAGACAGAAGAAGTTAAAACTCCATACAAGAAGATAGATTAATGATGTTGAAGTGATAGCCTTGATCGATACCGGAAGTGACGTTAATTTGATCAATATTTCCGAAGTTGAGAACGTTGTGAAAGACAAATCAAGCTATAATAGAGATTTCACAATTAATTTGACTGGAATTGCTGGAAAAGAACTACGTACTGAAGGAGTTTTGAATGCCATACTTATAATTGATGATTACTACGCCGACATTAAATTCCATGTAGTCAAAGATGATGCTATACCTGTCAAAGTTATATTAGGGAATCCTATCCTGAAAGACTTCGAAGTTAATTTTACGGCAGATGGCATTTTTCTTGAGAAGATTTTACAATTAACTATATTGGCTGAAGAGAAGGTCACTGATCTTAAAGGCTGTGAAAACAAAGAAATTGAAAAGAAGATAACTAAGATGATAGAAGAGTACAAACCCAACGAAGCAAAGAAAGAAACGAATATTGAAATGAAAATAATACTCACGGACGAAGACCCAATTCACCAGAGTCCACGACGACTATCACCTCTGGAAATGAAAGTAGTTGACGACCAAATAAAAGAATGGTTAGACCAGAAGATTATACGACCAAGCAAATCAGATTACTCAAGTCCTATTGTACTGGCGAAAAAGAAGAATGGGACCTACCGACTTTGTATAGACTACAGAAGACTAAATAAGAAAATTATAAGAGATCGATTCCCATTGCCGCTTATCGAAGATCAGATCGACTGACTGAAAGGTGCAAAAGTTTTTACGACATTAGACTTGAAGAATGGATTTTTACATGTAAACGTTCACCACGACAGCATAAAATACACATCCTTTGTAACGCCTCGAGGGCAATATGAATTTATAAAAATGCCGTTTGGTTTGTGTACGGCACCATCGGTGTTCCAAAGATACGTCAATTACATCTTTCAAGACCTCATTTCAGACGGTACCGTTCTAGCGTATTTAGATGATCTAGCTATACCATGTAAAACACAAGATGAAGGACTAGAGAAATTAATAAAAGTTTTTAAGAGAGCTGGAGAATATGGTTTAATGTTTAATTGGAGCAAATGCTTATTCATGAGGAGAGAAATAGAGTACCTAGGCTACATTATTAAGGATAACAAAGTAACACCTTCAAAAGAAAAGATTGCAGCTGTTTCAAAATTTAAGACACCTAACAATTTAAAGTCCCTTCAGTCATTTTTAGGACTGTCCGGGTACTTCAGAAAATTCATTTAGAATTACTCGATAATTGCAAGGCCACTGACTAATCTACTAAAGAAAGACGCTGAATTTTATTTTAGTGATGAGTGTGAGAAGGCTTTCAATGAGTTAAAAAACATACTGTGCAGCTCACCCGTTCTCCGTATCTATGATCCTGATTTGGTGACGGAGCTTCATACAGACGCAAGCGCAGAAGGCTATGGAGCTGTTTTATTACAGAAGAGCCCAACAGACAATCAGATGCATCCAATCTATTATATGAGCAAAAAGACGACACCTACCGAAAGAAACTATCATAGCTATTACCTGGAGATATTAGCAATTGCCGAAGCGGTGAAAAAATTCCGCGTGTACCTGTTAGGAATACGATTTAAAATGATCACAGACTGCTCTGCTTTGACTAAGACGTTACAGAAGAAGGACTTACCTCCGCGTGTTGCGCGCTGGGCCCTACTTCTTGCAGAGTATAACTAAGAAATAGAGCATAGACCTGGAACAAGACTTAAACATGCCGACGCGTTAAGCAGAAATCCGATTTGTATGATATTAACGGAAACTACAGCCCGACTTAAGAAAGCACAAGACGATGACCCGCATACCAACCTGTTAAAGAAAATGTTAGAAAAAGGACCCTATCAAGATTATCTTATAGAAAGAGGAATACTTTGTAAAAAAAAAGATGGTACGAGACTTATTGTAGTCCCAAAGAAGATGCAATACGAAATCATAAGAAAGAAACACGAACATGGACATTTTGGAATAATTAAGACGGAAGAACTTGTAAATAGAGAATACTACATAGAGAACCTGAAAGAAAAGATAAGAAAGATTATTGATAATTGTGTAGAATGCATTCTTATTTCGCATAAGAAAGGAAAGAAAGAAGGATACTTATATCCGTTGGAAAAAGGAGATGTTCCGCTGTCGACGTATCATATTGATCACCTTGGTCCGTTGACATCAACCCATAAGAAATACAAGTACATCCTAACTGTTGTGGATGGATTCAAAAAATTCACCTGGATCTACCCTACGAGAACTTTGTGTACAGAAGAGAAGTTGGATAAGTTAAGAATCCAACAACAAACATTCGGCTCACCACAGAAGATTATATCAGATCGTAACGCCGCCTTTACATCAACAAATTTTCAAGAGTACTGTAAAGAGGAAGGCATTTCTCATTACATGATTACTACTGGACAGCCACGGGGAAATGGCCAAGTCGAGAGAATCCACCAAGTAATCATAAGCGTTTTAAGTAAGCTTAGTGCTGATGATCCGACAAAATGGTATAGACGAGTTTCAGGAGTACAACGCTGTTTGAATAGCACTTACCAGAGAAGTATTGGTATGACGCCTTTTGAACTTCTTTTGGGAACAAAGATGAAAGACAAGAATGGAGATATTATGGAATTGATACAAGAAGAGGAAATACAGAATTACAGTGAGAAACGGAATGAACTAAGAATTAAAGCCAAAGAATGTATCAAGAAGATACAAGAGGAGAATGTCAGAAGTTACAATAGAAAGAGAAAAAAGGCTATAGATTACGAAGTAGGTGACCTGGTTGCTATTAAGCGAACTCAATTCACTCAAGGAAGTAAGCTGTACCCAAAATTTCTGGGGCCTTACGAAGTAGTAGCAAAGAGACACCATGATCGGTACGCTGTAAGGAAAGTTGGCGACAGTGAAGGTCCCATTAACACCACCAGCTCGGCTGACCTTATGAAGCCTTGGGTCGTAGATGAAAATAGTTCCTCTGGGCCACATGAATAACCAGGGTGGCCGTGTGGGGAGTGTTATTTTTATTACGTTTTTTAATTTGTTTTTCCCATTATTATTATCTAATCTCATTGCAGTGGCAACATTCTATTAGGTTAAGAAAGAGATAGGAGCTTAAGGTTAGAGAGAGAAAGAGGAGGATGGTAAATTTGTTAAGACGTGTACGAAGTGATTGTGAAGGAAAAAATAAAGAAGTTCGATATATTCATCCCGCTTTTACTCAAGAACGATCCCACATGTATGTGAGCGTTTTGAGAAATACGTTTTAGGAATGCGTTTGGAATCTTCCTCTTGCTATGAATCAAGAATAAATTTAATTTATTATAGCGCACTGAAGGAGTAAAAGCATTTTTTGCAAATTTATAAAAAATGTTCGAAAAATCATCGAAAAAGAAATCGATTCAGTTACCGATTTAGAACAAACTACTTTCAGGTCTTGCGTTTATTATGTTACAGCTTGTAGTTAGATAAAAATGAAAATAACGACTCTAGTGACTCAGCTTGCACTGAACTGGGAAAGGTGGAAGAAGGGAGGAGAGAATTTTGCCTTGCTGTGTAATAAAAAAAAGTGACACTTTTACGGAACCCTCAAACCACGAGTCCTACTCGCACCTGCCTGGATTTTAATAGTACAGTAAGGTCTATAATAAGAGCTGTGCTATGTGAAATAAATCTTGGAGGGAATATAAATCGTGTTTATTGATTTGTCCCTTGGAGATACGTCTTGTTGAAAGTTTATCTTTTCGGGACATCCATCGATGTGTTGTGGTAGTTAACATTTGACAAGTTAGTTCGAATGACAATGCATTTTTACATGACCTGATTCGACATCCAGGATTTACTCCAGACAAAAGGAACTCCACAACGGTCAACATGAGAGACATGACATTTTGTATACACATTTTTGATTGGCCGGCTTGTTTTTATAAAAATGTTTCTTACTTTTAGTGTCCGACCGTACATTCGCCTTTGGCTTTGGCTTCGGCTACCTTTTGCCAAAAATAAAACCTTTGGCTAAAAGTTTGGCACCGGCCAAAATGGGCCGAAGTTTCAGCCAAAACCGAAGGTTTCTCGGAAGCACCAAAATTGAACGATCTATTGCGATTTATGACTTAAGAATGCGTGAGAGCACAGCGGAAGAGGCAACGCGCGGGAGGCAGGGGTTACGTTCAGTTGCACCGGTTACAATATACAGTACAAGTTCGTTAATACAGTCAACGTAACTTTTTAAAAATTTTGCAAATCGTGAACCAAATTCAATAAGGTTATTAAACCTACGGGTTAGGCTGTAGGTTTTGGCGATGGCCTATTAATCGGCTTCGGCTTTGGTCAAAAATCGACCTTCGGTCGGACACTACTTACCTTTAATTTATTCCGTAGTCTGATTACAGTTTCTTAAACTTTTTTCCTTATTAGTACCGTACAAATTTCACATTACAGCCATTTTCGTCTGGGGATCCTCTAGCATTAGCTCACCCGTCGTCTAACATTTTCCTATTATTATCTAAGATTTATCACTACGTAAAAAACAACACTTATTTTAAAATTTGGCGGGCGATTTGGTGCAGTGGTTAAGAGCTTAAGCCGCTTCGCCCACTGGATCGAAGAGTCGCGGGTCGATTCCCGCACGGGACAAATTTTTGTGTGACCCACAAATATTTGTTTTGGTCTGGGTATTTGTGTATGTGAATTTTCATGTTGTAAACGCACCCACGACACAGGGATAAATCCTTGTGTGGGGGGTACATTCTTTTTTGTTTTTAAATCAATTTAATGTATGTTTACGACCTATGTATCTCTAAAGGGGAGAAAATTATGAGAAAAATATTATACATAAAAAAATACCAATCGACAGAAAACAATTTTATTATATTTCATTTTTTATGCCGAAGTCAGGTTACAGTTTCTTTAATTATTTGCCTCGTTAGTACCGTACACATTTTACGTCACCTAGCCATTTTCATCTGGGGATTGTCTAGCATTAGACAACCCGTTCCCCTACACTATACTATTATTATCTATGATTTATCTTCGCGTAAACAACGACACTTATTTTAAAATCGTACCGTAAATTATTCTGTCGTTATAAATCACTTGAGCCAAGTGTTGCCGCTTATAAAACATCCACGAGAGATAGTTTGTTTTTAATGCCAAATATTTTTTTACAAAACCGTATTTTTGTAGTAATGTTTGATGTTGTTGACAGCACTGTAATAGTATGATCTATTTGAATACGATTGAACAATTGTTGATATTTATATAGATTCTATTCTATTCTATATCATCACGCCAGTTCCCTTTCGGGTAGGCAGAGAGTACAGAGTTCCAACAAGTTCTTTCTTTAAATACCTCTCTTCTTCCACTCTCATAGTTCGTCTCATACACGCTCGCCAGTACGGAGACTCTTGACTTGTCCTTCAGATAAAACTTTATGCAAGCTGTAACATAATAAACGCAAGACCTGAAAGTAGTTTGTTCTAAATCGGTAACTAAATTGATTCCAACTATTTTTAAATGTACGGTATTTTTTTTTTTAATTGAAAAAAAATGCGTTTATTCCTTCAGTGCGCTATAAAAAACTAAATTTATTCTTGATTCATAGCAATAAGGAGATTACAAATGCATTCCTAACCCGTATTTCTTAAAATGCACACATACACGTACAAGTTTCATTGTTAATTGGGGTATAAAAGTGCTTAAAAAAGGGGTAAAAACCTTTAAATTTGGAAATTTGGTTTGTGTTTTGAATTTATGAAGCAATACTCTAATTGGGGTGTCTGAGGTCTTGCGTTTATTATGTTACACCTTGTATAGATATATTTATTCGAGCCATTTTTGGACTCGAAAATAAGATTACAACTACATATGTGTGTAGTCTTATTTCGATCTAGTTGTTACCCGCGGCCTCCCACGCTTTAATTTTGTAATTTGACGCATGTAGGTATTTCCGGGATAGCACAACTCCTGTATATTCCAAGGCCTAAGACACCTTCACCAAAATCCGTTCAGCCATGTTAGTATGAAGAAATAAAACTATCTAGCAAGAATCGTGTATTTTCCGGGATGAAAAGTAGCCTAAAATAATTTCTGAAAATTCCTTCATATTCCAGTGACAGACTACTTAAAACAGTTCCGCTGTACCGAAGATTAGTATGGACAAATAAGCATTTAATAAAACAAATTCTCTATTCACTCTTCACGCAATCTTGAGTATTGGTACCAATTGGTACAGTAAAATACAAGTATCTTGTGGCCA
Source organism: Phalera bucephala (assembly GCA_905147815.2). Taxonomy (NCBI): domain Eukaryota; kingdom Metazoa; phylum Arthropoda; class Insecta; order Lepidoptera; family Notodontidae; genus Phalera; species Phalera bucephala. The sequence continues at coordinate 12,080,877 of LR990630.1, read as the reverse complement.
CAAGGACTGTACCTGTATGCGGCCAAAATCGGAATACTGTGATTAATGGCCGGTTCCAATATTTAACACAAGGATAGATTTGCTTACTGGCAGTAGAATTTAGACAATTTTTTCATACAAAATATGTCAAAATTCTATCCGTAGTAGAAAAATCTATCCTTGAGTTGAATATTGAAACCAGCCGTAAGTGAAATGTCGCAGAGTTCCCGTGTGCTATGAAATGTACCCGTTCTTTTTTTAATTAGTAACCTGTTGAAATATTTCCTTGGAAGTATGAGAATTTTATTTAATCTATATCATCACTCGAGATCCCTTGCGGGGTAGGCAGGGAGTACAAAGTTCCTCTCTGGCTTCCTACACTCTCATAGTTCGTCTCATACACGCTCGCCGATTACGGAGACTCTTGACTTGTCCTTCAGATAAGATTCGGTCTATTTGGTAATGGTAAGATTTTGTTTAATGATAACCCTAATTTCACCAACGTGTCAATGTCATCAATGAGCTAAAAGAACCATGTCATAATAAACTCGGCTGCTATTACGCAACAAACCTCGTTTAACGGAAGTAATCTATACTAATATTATAAAGAGGTAAAGTTTGGGAGTTTAAATGTTCGGGGAAATCTCCGGTACTACTGATCCGATTTTAATGATTCTTTCACCATTGGAAAGCTACCTTATCCGGAAATTATGTAGGTTACATAATATCAGCCTATACTGCCCACTGCCGGGCAAAGGCCTTCTCTCACAAATCAAGGTGAGAGAGATTGGGTCATACTCCACCACGCAGACCCAGTGCGGATTGGTGGAGGCAGGTTTGTGGCCACCTGCTGTTGGAACTTATCAAGCCGCCTTTAAGGGTTCCAACTCGGCTTAACGGCTACCACATTAAGTGGTAACTGGGACCAACGGCTTAACGTGCCTTCCGAAGCACGGAGACGCTCGAATATGAAAATGCCACAAACGGTCACCCATCTCAGGCCGAGCGAGTCGAAGGCTGCTTAACCTTGGTGATCGGTAAGACAGCGCTACGAGCGCCTATAATATAGGTTATATAACATAAACATAAAGGTGGCGCTGTTGTCAACCGAGTGCGAAGTCGCGGGAAACTGCTAGTAAGAAAATAAAGAGCGTGTACGTACACGCGACAATGTCATCCACGGGCCATGATATCCTTGTCGCCCTATAACTAGTTGTTGAAGAACAATATCTCGTAATCTTGCTCCAGCTCATTTTTTTCTCTCCAGCCGTGACTTCAGGCTGTATTTATTCAGGACAGACGGGAACGTACTTTTCGTAAGAAAACATTTGACAAGTATTTTTTGCGAGCACTTTCGTATTTTGGGCGGTTTGTTTTATCCGAAAATATTTCCTTTGGAATAATTTAGGTAGAAGTACCGAAGAAATATTAAAAGAAATCTTATTATTAGATAAAATTATTACTTTGCAAAGAATTGGTATGTTAAAATTAGTATTGAATTTGAATGATGTATTATATAGGGGTAGAGACACTGGGTCCGTGGGGTCCTGGTGCACATCGCATATATTGATGTGGCCAAATTGCTGGTCGAAGTAACAGGTGACAGGGCGGGCTCATGCCTGGGCACCCTGCCAAGCGACAGCGATTTGGCACAAGTTTATATTTGTAAATACTCTGTACTTATTTTTGACTTATTTTACTCATGCTAAGCAAGCTTTAAAGTTGTAAATAGTCGTTATTAAGTTTCTTTTCTTTTTAGTTCTTTAAAAATCTTATCTTGAAAATATATGTATAACTTCGTCTGTATTATATTTGAAGAATTTTTGAAGATTATGTTTGTACTAATAAAAAGGTTATTTGACACAATTCTAGGGCCTTAATCACAGGTTATCGTGGTACGGAGAGGGAAGTATTGTTATACCTACAGGTAAGATTTATAGATATAATAATTCATCATCATCATCTCAGCCTATACTTGTCCACTGCTGAACATAGGCCTCCCCAATCGCTTTCCAGCGTAACCGGTCCGATGCCACCTGCATCCAACGACTTCCTGCGATTTTCACAAGATCGTCGGTCCATCTGGCAGGTGGTCGTCCCACGCTGCGCTTGCCAATACGTGGTCTCCACTCTAGAATCTTTCTGCCCCAACGCCCGTCCGATCTACGCGCTATGTGGCCCGCCCATTGCCACTTCAGCTTGCTAATCTTAAGGGTTATGTCGATGACCTTGGTTTTTCTACGAATCTCCTCATTCCTGATTCGATCGCGTAGAGAAACGCCGAGCATAGCTCTCTCCATAGCTCGCTGAGCAACTCTTATTAAATGCTGGCTAATAATTAAATGCTGGTATTTATAACATTTGAAAACGGCTAGACCGATTTGGTTACTATTAATTTAATAGGGTTTTAAGGATTCGAAAAAATGTAACATTCGAGAAATTCTGAAAGTGAAAAATCAGTCAGTAGTCAGATCAGCTAGTAAGATATATATTTTTTTTAAACATATCCCCACACTAGGATTTATTCCTGTGCCGTGGGTGCGTTTACAAACATAAAAATTCACATACACAAATACCCAGACTGAAACAAATAATTGTGAGTCACACAAAGATTTGTACCGTGCAGTAAGCGGTTTAAACACTTAATCACTGCGGTAAATCGTCCGGCGTATTAATTTCCTTAACGCTTGTTATATCTTAAGAGTAGGCAGAAGCATTAATACTTTAGCAGGGACAGCCAAGTTAGTACCCCTACTGTCCCCCTTAAGCACGAGATCCATGATTCAAATCCTGTCTTAAACCTAGGTTGTTTCCGAAATTTATTTTTGAGCATTCTACTAGTAAAGATTGTATCTTGTTAATAGTGAAGGAATATTACGGAATACTTTATATCCGGAAGGGCCGAAAAAGTTTCCAAATTATACATTTGTACAAATCTTAACTAAATTAAGTCGTAGGGGCAAAAATAGTCTTAAATCGCAGTCGATAGGATCCGAACCTTCGCTCCCTCCAAGGGACTCTGATTTGTAGGCAGCCATTGCAAGAGGGAAAAAGACATTTATTAACATTTTATAGTATTCGTATTTGGTGTGTTTTTTTTTTCAAAATAGTAGCATAGAAATGTTATATTTTTATTTATTTGAATTGGAACTGGAAATATTTTAACTTGCTCTAATCTGGAACCTATATTTATTTCTTTATTTATTTATAGGCACTACTAAAGATTACAAATTAGACATTTAGAAGTAATATAGTAAGGAATAAAGAATACAGTTCAATTTGAAATTATATTATAGTCAGGCACAGTTTTCGTAGATTGATAGATATTTAGTTAAAATAAGGCTATAAATTTCTGAGATATTACAAAGGTATAGAAATATCAATTATTAACCAAATAAAAGTAAACTTAGACAAAGATTTATTAAAAACATTAGATTGTGAAGTGAAAGATTCAAAATTTGGGATTGGATTAAATTAAGTAATTAAAATAAAATAAAGCAAACACAGTACATTAAAGTAATTCCAAAATATAAATAAAAAATTTAAAATGAAATTAGAATTAAAATTTATCTGAATTAAGAATGTTTTTATCCATCTATCTCTGTCTATATCATTACGCCAGATTCTTAGCGGAGATAATTTTTTTATCGTTCTAATAAAATTTCTTCCCCGCTCTTTTTAACCCCAGATGTAAAAACAAGGGTGTTATAAGTTGGGAATCTGTATCTGTCTGTGGCATTGTAGCTCCTAAACGGATGAGCCGCTTTTAATTTAGTTTGTGTTTGTAAGATGACTTGATCGAGTGTGTTCTTAGCTAACATTCATTTGAGTCGGGGTTTTTTCGATCTGTATGTCTATATCATCACGCCAGATTCCTTGCAGGGTCGGCAGTAAGTGATAGAGGTGCAACATTAAGTTTTTAATTTATGTTTTGCTTGTTTGATATCATAACTTAAGTGGGTGTAATAATTGCCAAGTTATGTGTGCAATAAATTATGTTTTATTAAACAATGTTGTGCAAAACACACAGTAGTTGTCACAACAGCACCTGCACGACCACACAAACAAAGGGGTTAAGTAAACAACCGGATGTTATGAGGAGACCACCTTCATTAGCGTAATTACACAACGGACGGCGCAAAGTTTTAAGTGAAAATTTAATAAACATATTTTATATGCTCTATTAGGGTTTATATACTTTTTATTATTTCGCTAAAATGCTCGACCACAAAATACTAAATACTATAATATAATTAAAATACTAAATACTAAATATTATAATATAATTAAAATTATTGAACGGAGAATGCGCGTGAAGTCCGATGGAATGTTGTGCGAGGCACAAGGGGGTTTCAGGTCTGGAAGAGGATGTTCGGATCAAGTCTTCTCACTCCGCAACATCGTAGAGAAGCATCTGGCAGTGGGGCGGAAGGTTTTCTGCGGTTTTGTAGATCTGGAGAAGGCATTTGACAGAGTTGTGCGAAAGAGACTTTGGGAAATTTTGCCAGAGTATGGTATAGATGGCACTCTGTTGCTAGCCGTCCAGTCCACTTATGTGGACTGCAAGGCATGCGTACGGGTGGGTGGTAACAGGTCACCTTGGTTTGATGTTAAAATCGGCGTCAAGCAGGGTTGCGTGTTGTCCGCTAGACTGTTTATAATATATCTGAACAAAAGTCTTCAAAGACTGAAAGCGATGAATGGATGAATGAAGGTGTACAAATGGGTGACTTAGTGGTAAACCATCAACTTTATGCAGATGACGCGGTTTTAATAGCACCAACAGCCACTGATCTGCAAACACTAGTCACAGTTATGAAAGACGACTGCATGATCAATGGCTTACACTAGAATGTGAAGAAAACCAAGATTATGGTTTTTGAAAGGGAAGAGACCAGAACGAATGTAAGGATTGTGGTTGGTAACGATGTGCTGGAGCAAGTGAATGAGTTTGTATATCTTGGATGCGCCTTCAGTAAGGATGGGAAATACACCGCTGACATAGAGAGAAGAGTGAGTGCAGGAAACAGAGTGAATGGTGCGATGGGAAAGCTACTCGGGAGCCGGCACTTAAGCCATAAGGCGCAGCTGGCCATACATAACGGAGTTCTTGTCCCAACGCTGTTATATGGTAGCGAGAGCTGGGTATGTAAGAAGGAGAATGAAAGTAGGATAAATGCGGTAGAAATGCGAGCTCTGCGGAAGATGTGCGGAGTGAAGCTGACCGACCGCATTAGCAACAGCATAGTAAGACAGCGAGTAGGTATGAAAGATAGTATCGGTGTAAAGATGAGAAAGGGCATGCTCCGTTGGTTCGGGCATATAGAAAGAATGCCAGAGGAAAGAATGACAAAACAGATATACAATGTGAAAGTGGAAGGATGCAGGTGCCGGGGAAGACCTAGACTATCTTACCACGACCAAATAAACCGAGTCTTATCTGATGGAAAAGTCAAGTCTCCGTAACCGGCGAGCATGTATGAGACGAACTATGAGAGTCGAGGAAGCCAGAGAGGTATGTAAGAAAAGAACCTGTTGGAACTCTGTACTCTCTGCCTACCCCGCAAGGGATCTGGCGTGAGGTTATAGATAGACTATAATATAATAATAATATTAGCCCTGTTTAGAAACTGGCCCAACGTATGGCACGGGCCTCCTCTCAAACTGAGAGGGTTTAGGCCATAATTCACCACGCTGGCCCAGCGCGGGTTGGCGCACTTCACACACCTTCGAAAAACTCTTAGGCATGCAGGTTTCCTCAGGATGTTTTCATTCACCGTTAAAGCAAGTGATAGTTAATTTTTAAAACGCACATGCTTTCGAAACGACAGAGGTGCTTGCTTAGGTTTGAACCTTTGACTTTGCAGTCCAACGGTCTCACCACTAGGCTATAAATAAAATCGATAAATATTATCGATTAATCGACTAAAAATATCAACGCGAGGGTAGTTACAGATTGTCCATTAAATCAACTCGATGTGGAGTAGGAGGGAGCGGTCAGTGATACATTATGTTGGCGACAGCGGTCGAAGACGGTTCTGTGGTTGTAATCGAGTGTAAAAATATATTACCATTTACCTTGAAGACGTTTTAATTTTTACCCACCACGTGCTGCGTGAGTTTGGAGTTTTGATCTTGTCTTACAGTACATACTTATCGTTATGTACATAGCCTCGAAAAAGATGCTTGCACTTTATGGAATATTTTCATTTTCCACTAAAGACCAACGTGGAACGACTGATACTGGGTATTTTTCGATAGAAAAACAGCATTTGTCTGACCTAGGATTGGAACCCAAGAGCTCGCGAAGCGCATTATTCGCCGCTAGACTATACCAATAAGATAGTCTACTAAGTTATATATATTATGCTCAATTAACTCCATTCTCTCTGCCAACCCCGTAAGGGATCTAGCGTGATGATATCATCTATGTAGATAGATGTTTAATTGACCAATGTTGTGCAAAACACACAACGGCACCTGCACGACCAGAGAAGACCACCTTCATTGACGGCGCAAAGTTTTAACTGAAAATTTATTAAACATTTTTTATTCCCCAAGGGATCGGGCGTGATGATATAGTTAGATAGACTTTTTATATCACACGTATACAAGGTGTAACATAATAAACGCAAGACGTAAAAGTGGTTTGTTCTTAATCGATAACCGAATTAATCCCAACTATTTTGAATGTATATTTCATTTTCTTTTAATTTGCAAAAAAATGCTGTTACTCCCTTAGTGCGCTGTGATAAACTAAATTTATTCTTGATTCAAAGCGATACGGAGATTCAAATGCATTTCTAAAACGTATTTCTCAATTCGCACCCATACACGTACAAGTTTCATTGTTAATTAGGGTATAAAAAATTTAAATTTGGCTTTCGTATGCAATTTGTGAAGCAATTATCTAATCGGGGTGTCTGAGGTCTTGCGTTATTTACGATACAGCTCGTACGTACATTGATATTATATGGGGCGTAACATCGTCGGTGAAAGTAGGCGCACACAGTACACCTTTGCCACTCCCGCTTGGGAATTATAAGCTTGACGGGATATGTACATTGCATAATGACCATGACAATGACATGAAAAATTGTTCAGAAATTTTTGATATACTTTGGCACGTACAGGAACCTTATATTTTTACGGGAAAAAGTATAGTATATGATAATCCAAGTAATACACTGCCTGTGTGCCAAATTTCATCTGAATTCGTTCAGCTGTTTTGGCGTGCTTTACTAACAAAGATCCAAACATACAAACTTTGACATTTATAATATTCTTCTTCTTCAGCCGACAGACGTCCACTGCAGGACAAAGGCCTTCCTTAAAGACCGCCACAACGACCGGCTTTGTGTTGTACGCATCCAATATAATATTAGTAGGATATATTATACCCGGCTTTAAAAAGAGGATAATGTATCCTATCACCGTATGAAACTTATGCTACACGTATGGGTTTTAAAATATATGTGGTATCCTATTATTTGAAAATTAGTTAATGGAACGACGAGCAGTTATTTTCACATTAGTAACCCTTTAATCTTGTCATAGACCTACTTTATGATTTCTCGAGTGTGTTTAGTTGTGAAGCCGTAACAGATGACATCTGTCAGATGACGAATCCGCGATGACAAAGAGTCGATGTAAGATGGCGCTGCGTTGTTAGTTGATTAGCAACGGGGCAAGCGCCCGGACGTATCGCGGAGCAGCTAACCTCACTGCATTTCATGTTATTTATTCGCCAGGCGAGACCTTAGTGTTATTTCAAGATATCCTTTATGTTCAGCCACCATGCGGGCGGGCGACTTTGAAAACGAAGATAAATCCATCTTACACCGCTACCGGCATTGAAACAGCCATCCAGAGAACCTAAGCGCCGTTACATAATAGTTACAGCAATCATTTACCTTTAGTGGAAGGATGCAGGTACCGGGGAAGACCTAGACTATCTTACCACGACCAAATAAACCGAGTCTTATCTGATGGAAAAGTCAAGAGTCTCCGTAACCGGCGAGCGTGTATGAGACGAACTATGAGAGTCGAGGAAGCCAGAGAGGTATGTAAGGAAAGAACCTGTTGGAACTCTGTACTCTCTGCCTACCCCGCAAGGGATCTGGCGTGAGGTTATAGATAGATAGATAGATAGATTTACCTTTAGCCAAAAGACGTCATTCAACCAAAGAGGCTTAATAGGACTATTTCATGGCTATTTCCTATTAGATATTGGCATATTAGACTACGTTTTGCTGAAATTGGAGCATCGAAAACGTGCCCTATTTGAAAAACTAAGAGCTTGGCACGAAAAGCTTGACGTTAGCGTGACGTTGTCGATAAAGCGTTCGTGAGAAAACTATATTATACTTAATATAAGTTAACACCATAAAATAAGCATAAAGATAGCGGTAGACTGTGACATTGCCAACAATAACTCCGTCAAAGTTAAGGTCATTTACGGTGTGTTATCTATAGAAGTTGGCGAAGGTCGAATATATTAAAATTTGGGTAATAAATTACGATGTACATACTTATAGTTATTGAAAATATTGTGATTTATGGAACTTATTTAAAGCAAAAAGCTTCTTATGTGCATCGCTTATACGGCCTCATTGCTGGGCAAATAAGGCTCGTCAGAAATCAAGGTAATAAACAATACTTCGCCACGAGGACGCAGTGCGAATAATCGGGGGCCGGTTTTTGATCACCCACCGTTGCAACTTATCCATCTGCATTTTAAAACCTTCAAACTTTCATGCGGAGTATTCTTTACCTAAAAAACTGAAGAATATGTTTCAGTGACGTTGTTTGTAAAATACATGCCTTAAAAATACGCGAACGAAATCAAGGGTACAGCTAACATATAAGTAATTAATTAAAAAAAATAGAAGCAACTTTTCATAACTAAAACGCGACGGAGATATCTTGGTTAGTAAAGGAGTTCCTATGAATACCTGAACGCCACCAAATACGAAAGTTGTTAAGAGAAATCCATCGAGTCCAAAAACAATGGGGTTAAGTTAAATAGTTGGGCATTGGGTTCCGGCTCCACCATCAGTCCAGCTTCGTGGTACCATCATCATAATCATTTTAGCCTATACTCGACCACTGCTGAACATAGGCCTCCCCAATCGCTGTCCAACGTAACCGGTCTGACAGCTAGTTTTACAGGATATTATTACCCTAATACAGTAGTGTCAAATACTATTTGAAACAGAATATTATGTTGCTATCCTTCTTAATATTATATTTGTTCTATTAATTTATTTAAGACCTAGACTATCTTACCAAATAAACCGAGTCTTATCTGAAGGAAAAGTCAAGAGTCTCCGTAACCGGCGAGCGTGTATGAGACGAACTATGAGAGTCGAGGAAGCCAGAGAGGTATGTAAGGAAAGAACCTGTTGGAACTCTGTACTCTCTGCCTACCCCGCAAGGTATCTGGCGTGATTTTATAGATAGATAATTTATTTTATTCTTTATGCACTTATGTACATAGGCAGACTTAATGCCTGAGGCATTTTCTGCCAGTCTACCTTGAAGTGCTGTAGAAACAACTGTGGTAGGTGCTAAAACATGACAATTTAAAAAGGAGGAAAAAATAAGAAAGTAACATATATAATATCAATCATATCTCAAAGAAATTATCAATCAATATTTCAAAGAAAACCAAAATTATGGTTTTTGAACGGGAAGAAACCAGAACGAATGCAAGGATTGTGGTTGGGAACGATGTGCTGGAGCAAGTGAATGAGTTTGTATATCTTGGATGCGCATTCAGTAAGGATGGAAAATACACCGCTGACATAGCAAGAAGAGTGAGTGCAGGGAACAGAGTGAATGGCGCGATGGGAAAGCTACTTGGGAGCTGGCACTTAAGCCGAAAGGCGCAGTTGGCCATACATAATGGAGTGCTTGTCCCGACGCTGTTATATGGCAGCGAGAGCTGGGTATGTAAGAAGGAATGAAAGTAGGATAAATGCGGTGGAAATGCGAGCTCTGCGGAAGATGTGCGGTGTGAAGCTGACCGACCGTATTCGCAACAGCGTAGTAAGAAAGCAAATAGGTATGAAAGTGAATATCGGTGTGAAGATGAGAAAGGGTATGCTCCGTTGGTTCGGGCATATAGAAAGAATGTCTGAAGAAAGAATGATAAAACTGATATACAATGCGAAAGTGGAAGGATGTAGGTACCGGGGAAGACCTAGACTATCTTACCATGACCAAATAGACCGGGTCTTATCTGAAGGACAAGTCAGGAGTCTTCGTAACCGGCGAGCGTGTATGAGACGAACTATGAGAGTAGAGGAAGCCAGAGAGGTATGTAAGGAAAGAGCCTGTTGGAACTCTGTACTCTCTGCCTACCCCGTAAGGGATCTGGCGTGATGATATAGAGAGAGATATAGATAGATATTTTAATTGTCATATGTGTGTAGAAAATATATGGTTTAAAAGCTTGTAAAAAAGGAAAAAAACAACACCGCCACGCCTATATTTCCCAAGCAGGGGTGGTCTTTTCGTCAACGAAGTTAGGTCCCATGTAATAGGGTGCCGCGTGGTTCCCGGCTTAGAATAGGACCAACCCATCTCATCCCATTGGGTGTCGTACAAGGCGACTAAGGGAAAACTAGGGAATGGGCAGCAGCGTTCCCTTAGCACTTCGACGACCAATAACTGCGCTCGCCAACCCGCCTGCCAAGCGTGGCGAGTATGGCAAACACCCCCAATTATGGAAGAATGTAAGAAAACCAGGCCCCTAGTCCCCGGCGGTCCTGTTCGTCCTGGCCACGGTAGCAGCCATGGTAACGACAGGACAAGGGGTGCTAAGAATCTCCGGCAGAGATTCGGCTACCACCAACACCGAAAATTGGCCCTGGTGACATACAACGCACGCACGTTAAGGACAGATGAGAAGCTTGTTGAGCTGGAAGAAGAGATAAACAAGTTGCGGTTGAATATTGTTGGTTTATCGGAGGTCCGAAGAAAGGGCGAGGACACGATAACCTTAAAATCCGGCAACTTGTTTTACTACCGGGAGGGCGAACAGCAGTCCCAAGGTGGTGTCGGATTTATCGTCCACAAGTCACTCATAGACAACGTTGTGTCCATCACTAGTGTGTCGAGCAGGGTAGCGTACCTGATACTCAGAATATCCAAAAGATATTCGCTGAAGGTCATACAGGTCTACGCACCGACCTCGGCATACTCAGATGATGACGTCGAAGTAATGTATGAGGACATTAGTAGAGCCATACATACTTCCAAAGCACACTTTACAGTGGTTATGGGTGACTTCAATGCGCGGCTGGGCAAACGGGGCGATGATGAATTGAGAGTGGGGCAATTTGGATATGGGCAACGCAACCCCAGGGGTCAGAGGCTGGCCGAATATCTGGAGAAGGAGGGACTCTTTATGATGAACTCTTTCTTCCGGAAGCCGCCTCATAGGAAATGGACCTGGATGAGCCCTGATGGTTCCACAAAAAATGAGATAGACTTCATCATGAGCACCAAGCGACAAATATTTAATGATGTCTCCGTGATTCACAGGGTAAAAACCGGCAGTGATCACCGAATGGTCAGAGGCACATTAAATATTAATGTCAAAATGGAAAGATCGCGTCTGATGAAGTCTACGCTCCGACCTTCTAATGCACATATCCAAAACCCCGAGAACTTTCAACTCGAATTGTCAAACCGCTTCGAATTGCTAGACAGCAGCGCATCAGTGGACGAAATCAACAATAGGTTGGTAGAGACTGTCCATACGGTCGGGTCCAAGCATTTTAAGCCCCACCGTAAAAATAGGCCTCAAAAGCTATCTGACTACACCCGAAACCTTATGGCTGAGCGACGTACCATGACACTCCAAACCTCCGATGATGCTAAGTCCTATAGGCAGCTCAATGGACAGATATTGAAGTCCTTGCGACACGATTTACGGTCCTTCAATACAAGACGTATTGAGGAGACCATAGAGCAGAACAAGGGCTCCAAAGTGTTTGCAAGAGACGCGTCTATTGGGCAAAGCCAGTTGACGAAGCTGAAGACGGAGGACGGAAACGTAACGTCGAATAGGTCAGAGGTGCTCAGGGAGATAGAGAGGTTCTATGGGCAGTTGTATACCTCAGTAGCTGAACCTGTTGTTGACTTGGTAAAAGACCCAAGAGCCAAGCTAACCCGACACTACACAGAAGATATCCCGGACATCAGCCTGTACGAGATTGGGATGGCTCTCAAACACCTTAAAAACAACAAAGCGCCGGGTGAAGACGGAATTACCGCAGAGCTTCTGAAAGCGGGCGGATCGCCGGTACTTAAAGTCCTTCAGAGGCTGTTTAATTCCGTCTTGCTCGAAGGAAAAACGCCGGAAGCGTGGAACAGGGGTGTGGTGGTACTCTTTTTCAAGAAAGGTGATAACACTTTACTGAAGAATTATAGGCCCATCACACTGCTGAGCCATGTTTATAAGTTGTTTTCGAGAGTCATTACGAATCGTCTCGAACGCAGGTTTGATGACTTCCAGCTTCCCGAACAAGCCGGTTTCCGGAAAGGCTTTAGTACCATAGACCACATACATACGCTGCGGCAGATTATACAGAAGACCGAGGAGTATAATCGGCCACTATGCTTGGCGTTTGTGGACTATGAGAAAGCCTTCGATTCGATCGAGACTTGGGCGGTTCTTAGATCTCTCCAGCGATGCCGCATTGACTATCGGTACATTGAGGTGTTGAGGTGCTTGTATAATAACGCCACCATGTCAGTCCGAGTACAGGGGCAGTGCACGAAAGCGATCCCCATAAAAAGAGGAGTAAGGCAGGGAGACGTCATTTCTCCGAAACTGTTTACGGCCACCTTAGAGGACGCCTTCAAGCTCTTGGAATGGCAAGGACTTGGCATCAACATCAATGGCGAATACATCACTCACCTTCGATTTGCCGACGACATTGTGGTCGTGGCGGAGTCGCTGGAAGATCTAGGACGAATGCTCGGTGACCTCAACAGAGTATCTCAACAAGTGGGTCTTAAAATGAACATGGACAAAACGAAAATAATGTCTAAAGTCCATGTCGTACCCACCGCACTCACCGTTGGGAACTCTACTCTTGAAGTTGTCGACGAATACATTTACCTGGGACAGGTAGTCCGGTTAGGTAGGTCCAACTTTGAGAGAGAGGTCAATCGACGAATCCAACTCGGCTGGGCAGCGTTCGGGAAACTGCGCAACATCTTCTCATCCAAAATACCTCAGTGCCTTAAGACTAAAGTTTTTAGTCAATGTGTGTTACCAGTGATGATATATGGATCAGAGACGTGGTCTCTTACTATAGGTCTCATAAAAAAGCTCAGAGTTGCTCAGCGAGCTATGGAGAGAGCTGTGCTCGGCGTTTCTCTACGCGATCGAATCAGGAATGAGGAGATTCGTAGAAGAACCAAGGTCACCGACATAGCCGTTAAGATTAGCAAGCTGAAGTGGCAATGGGCGGGCCACATAGCGCGTAGATCGGACGGGCGTTGGGGCAGAAAGATTCTAGAGTGGAGACCACGTATTGGCAAGCGCAGCGTGGGACGACCGCCTGCCAGATGGACCGACGATCTTGTGAAAATCGCAGGAAGTCGTTGGATGCAGGTGGCATCGGACCGGTTACGCTGGAAAGCGATTGGGGAGGCCTATGTTCAGCAGTGGACAAGTATAGGCTGAGATGATGATGATGAATAGGGTGCGAACCTATTGCTATGTACCGGGCACAATTCCAGACTCAGGACTCATACTAGGAAGTTGGCGTTAGAAAAACTTTATTTCTCCGAGTAGTTTTGACTGTTGCTTCTTCCAACATACTGGATGTCTGGAATAGATTGCTATTACCAATACGACCGTTAGTTGTACCTTTATCTTTAAATAATATATTGTATTTCTCTGCTGTATTTTAACTGGTGCACAATGAAGAGTACTCTATCTATCTATATTTTTGTCTGACCCAGGCTTTGAACCCAGGACCTCGTGATCACTAAGCGTTGCGCTTTGCCACTAGACCAACGAGGCAGTCTGTAAAAAAGGCAGTCTCTAAAAAAGAAATAATACCAAATCTAAGTACGGATTATTTATAATCCATAGCAGTCACGTTGTATTTCGCATTTCAATTAATTCAAAATGACAGAGTACACAGAACCGGCGTGTTTGGACTGAAATGCTAATTTATCATAAGCAACTTGCATGTTTGTTCAGCTTGCGACCTTCGGGCCTCGAACTTGGTAATACTGGCCGTGGTGTGAGAATCATATGATTTTGGGATTCAGTGGATAGCCAAAGTTAAAAATTATTTATTTGACACACATACCAAACTATTCAGCTGTATAAGAAGTAGTGTGACAAGGATCTTTTGGCACGTGGCTATAATCGGAACTAACACTGTCATCAGGTGAAATGTCACTCATCATGACAGTTTGCTGGAATTGCTGATTGCTATAAATATTATCCAAGTGCTTTTTTTAATGAGTACCCATGCGGACCCATGAAAGGACATTGGTCTGCGCCCATACATGATTTGCCCCAGAACCAACAGCAATGAAAAAATACTTGTATGATTTGAAATCACCCATAAATTATCTTTAGGCATTTATTATTAAATGAACAAGCGGGGGAATCGCAATATTGCACAAACAGCATTTGATTGTGAGGTTATAATTCAGTAGCCATTAATACGTATGAAGTTATATTGTGTGTGTTGACATTTAGTAACGATGTCGGCGACTCCGATATAAGTAATTACTTTAAAATATTCCTTTTAGATTTTAAATTGTCAGTTAAATACTGATATTTGCCATTATTTTAATAAAATAGATAAATAATGATGACATGGGTCTAATTTTGTTGGTTCTGGGGCAATTTTCGACAATGTCCTTTACCCATGTTTTTTTTATTAATAAGTTACCGTGCGGTCTTACCACTTGAAAAATCTCCTTGAAACTAGAAAAAAATACTAAATGCTTAGAATAATATAGAAGCCGCGCGCAGTCATAATTGCACGCCGCGCGGTGAAGCCAAAAATTCAACAAAGGCCCCGCACTCACCGCACTTCTCACCCGCGTAATGTTGGCAGCGCAAAAATATTACCACTTTTTGGGGTAAATGTTGATGATATTAGAGCATATTATAATAAAATCATTGTTGCGGTAACGTGTATTTTAGTGCAAATTAAACTTAATTAATAGATACACTTGTACTGTTAAGGTTTGTAGTAATTTAATGTAGGGAAATTATATTTTCATCATCTTAACTAAATATTTAAACCGTGATGTAATAGTTAACTATATTAATACCATTTAATACTAGAACTTACAAAGTCCTTAGCGAATAACACTAGGTAAAAACAAAATTGTTATACTAGCAACACTAACAAAATGGACGCCTCTTTTACTATGACAATTACAGACGGAAGAATTAATTCGATATGAAATAAAACTCACGGGAGGGACATGTTGTTGACCATGGGTGCTGCAAAGCACTCGAAACGTCGGGAACTAAAAATCAAAAATAAACCGCGATAAAACCCGTAAAATAGTTTTATTTCATGTGTAATATTCGCGTAAATATAAGAACTCAGTATTAATTCGATATTTAAATAATACGGTACCTGGCGGGAATGACACTAGACGGCATAGTTCAATTTAATGTAAGACGCGCAGAGCACGTTATTTCGTGTGACTACCTACCTTCGCAGGTTTATATTTATATTGGCCACGTGGCAAAAGATCCTTGTCAGATTATAGCTGTCTATATATTAGGTATATTATAGTATTTTTCATGAAGGAAGGGTACTGTGACAGTTGTAAGTGTCAAAGACAAATATACTTAATTCAATGGCAATAAGACCTGACCCGTTTCTATACTTATAGTTTTATACCTTAATACCATTGAATTAAATATTAATTACGTTAAATACTATAATTAAATTAAATACTACCCATTGTATGTGAAAAATATTATACACTTTTATTAATTAACCTTTACAGAAATAGCAGGAATAAGACTATTTAATTTGTCATTCATTATTTATATTTCCGTCTATAATGAAAATGAAAATTATTTTGCTCATCACAATTTTAACTCCAAATCATTTATTGCATTTTATTTCGTAATGCATTTATTATGTTATGCCAAGTATTTTGAACAATAATTGCTTCAAAATGGCAGTAATATTCCAGCAGAGCTTATTAAAACAAGTTCCACTAATTATATTCGGACACGAACACTCGTGAAAATCAATAACACTTGGGAATAACACTCAGAACTCTTATTCGTTATAACCAACACGTTACGATATCTTTGTGGAAATATCGTGGAATGGTATTCTGTATGTCACTGGAGCATGATTAAATTAGCACTTCACGAAGTTATCGTAACGCGTCGCAGTACGTGTTTAATTAGTTATAGCGAATAATAGCCTTGAGCAATGGGGATTTCTCGAATTACAAGCTTTGCTATCGATAGTAGATTGATATAAATAAACTTATAGGATATTTGAGCTATTTATTATTATTTTATTTTGTTTATTTATATTTAGGAAAGCTTACAGACTAATAATACAGATTAGCTAAAAGGATAAACATATTACAAATTGCTAACAACAAGCTTCCACATTATTAATCATGATAGCTAATATTATTAACTAAGACATACGGATGCTTTTTAATTAATTTTGACATAACTTGGTTTAGTGTATACATTTTGATAATGTTTGTGTTTGATATCACTAAATTCTAAACGCCTGAGCTGATTTAAAAATTAATATTTTCAAGAAAGAGAAAGTTATTTTAGTTAAGAAATTTAATGATACTATGATTTTTGCATGCCAGGCAATGGTAAAACATGTAGATCATCTCTATATAACTAAAACCATACTAATTATTGCACACACTGTTTTCAGCAAAATAAAAGTCTATTCTATTTTATTCAGATTTAGCATCTACATAATTTAGTCACAATTACAAACAAACCAGGCTGAAACTTAATAAGAAATAAATACGAGTAAAGATTTAATTATAAAAATATTCTTATAATTTATAGAGACAAGTATGACAAGAGAGAAGATCTTACCCGGAGAACTTACCCAGGGCAACTAGATAGGTTGAACTTAGAGCTAACGCTGGTCGCTATCCACAAAAAACTCACTACTCATACGTTTTCTGATTGAATTCGAGCTGGTACAAAAGAGGTCTAACCCCAATTGTAACGACAGAGAATTAAATTTGGCTGCGCTACGCAAGAAATACGTATTTTTAACCGACTTCAAAAAGGAGGAGGTTCTATGTTCGGTTGTATGTATGCTTTTTTTATGTATGTTAAATTTTTTTTGCATTGGGTTCAGTATATCTCCAAAGTGGTCCCATATTAATTTTATTGACATTGGACCTTGGACTTAGAAGATACACCAGGGAACTCCTTGACGACAAACAATAGGCATGTGTAAATTGAGATATTATGGGTACTACGTCAATCCTATAGGTACCCTACTATAGAATAATTCAATAATTCACTTAAAATTGTAAAATAAAAATCTTTTAAAAAAAAAGGTAAACCGACTTCAAAACGCAAAAAAATAAATATTTGAAGTCGGTGCCAAGTAACCGACTGCGCCAACCAGCACCGACTTCAAATATTTATTTTTTTGCTTTTTGAAGTCGGTTTACCTTTTTTTATAAAAGATTTTTATGTCTATAATTTGTAGAGAACGGGTGTACATTTAACAAGGGACGCTGTCTAAGACCTAATTGATTAGTACTAATTACTACATTAGCGAGAGTTTCAGACCAATCTATTGAACCGTTAGCGATGACTACTAGAAAACAAATATCATTGACAGTTTACTATTATCTAGCAGCGGTATTAACTGAATGCGTCCTACCTGTTAAGACTTACGGGGCCGGGACGTGGCCACTCACAGTGGGACTAGTCTACAAATTCAAAGTCGCACAGCGGGCTATGGAGCGAGCTATGCTCGGCGTCTCTTTGAAGGATAAAATTCGTAACGAGGTAATCCGACAAAGAACCAAAGTTACCGACATAGCTCGCAGACTCAGTAAGCTAATGTGGCAATGGGCTGGTCACATCTGCAGAAGGACCGACGGCCGATGGAGCAAGCGTGTCCTAGAGTGGAGATCGCGACTTGGTAAGCGTAAGGTAGGACGGCCCCTAGCTAGATGGACCGACGACCTCAAAAAGGTCGCTGGGACAGACTGGATGCGGAAGGCAGAGGACCGTGTGCAATGGCGCGTGTTAGGAGAGGCCTATGTCCAGCAGTGGACTGCGATAGGCTGATTGATTGATTGATTGGTATTAACTAGCATGTACCTTAGTAAAGTTGAATTTGCGCGAATCTTTAGTTTTTAAAGTACGACGGATGATTTAGAGCTGTGATAGATCGCGGGTTAGATTCCCGAAATCCCAAATCTTTGTGTGACCCCCAACTATTTGTTTGGCCTGGGTTCAATACACTAGTCCAGGATTAAATACACTAGTATTTAATGGGCCTACGTTATTTGTAAAAAATAAATGAATAAAGTTTACGAGGAGGGATCAAAAAGTAGTGAGAATGAGATAGAATATAATGACTATTGATAACTTAATAATTTATTTTTCTACATAGTTTCCGAGTCTCTCTACACACCGAGTCCAGCGCTTTTCCAAGGCTTCAATCCCTTTCACAAAAAAAGTTTTGTCTTGGTCCTGCAAAAAGCTCTCCACGGCATCCATCACCTCGTTATCGTCTTCGTACCTGTTTCCCCTTAAGTATTTTTTGAATTTGGGGAACAGATAAAAATCGCTAGCTGCCAGATCTGGTGAATAAGGGGGGTGGTCAACCAATTCGAAGCCAGCTTGCTGAATGGCAGCCATCGCAACTGCCGACCTGTGCGCGGGTGCGTTGTCGTGATGAAACAGCACGTCCCTTCGAAGTTTCCCTCTCCTTTTCTCTTTGATGGCATTCCTCAACTTGGGAATTAAAGCTGCATAATATTGGCCTGTAATAGTGGTTCCACGCTCCAGGTAATCAATCAACAATATTCCTTCTGAGTCCCAAAATATTGAGGCCATAACCTTGCCAGCCGATGCCACGACACGAAACTTCTTCGGGGTCGGTGATGTTGGCCGTTTCCATTGCGAAGATTGCTGTTTTGTCTCGGGATCAAAATGATGGACCCATGTTTTGTCCATTGTTACGAAACGAGACAAAAAGTTTTCAGAATCTTCTTGAAACTTGTCCAACAATATCTTCGAAATGTCAAGTCGATTTTGTTTCTGATTGTCGGTTAACATTCTCGGCACCCATCTTGCGGTGACTTTTCTCATATTCAAAGATTGTTTCAATATGGATTAAATACTTCCATATGAAATGCCCGTTTCTTGAATTAAGTATCGGATGGTAACTCTTCGATCGCTCAATACAATTTTCTCGACTTTCGCAACATTTTCTTGGGTGACTGACGTCGATGGACGGCCGCAACGATGTTCGTCTTCCGTGCTTGTTCTCCCTACTCGAAATTGAGAAGCCCACCTTGCGACAGTGGATTACGACGGAGCAGACTCTCCTAATGTTGCCTCCAAATCGCAATGAATCTCTTGCGTCGTTAACTTTTTTAAACAGAGGTATTTAATAACGGCTCGCACTTCGTTTTTCTCCATTTTCGAGAACACGTTCCGACACGAAGCAAACAAATGACTACATTCAGAAAAAATACAAAAGAGAATCGAAGTTTTTTTTTTATTAATATTACAAAAATGTATCTGAGCTAAGCCTGCCAGTATTTTTTTTTCCAAGGAGTATGTCGTTCTCACTACTTTTTGATCCCTCCTAGTACATGTTTATCTCCTAAGGAGTCTTGCGCTATTAATCAACTTATGTGTCAGTCATGCTTACATACAGACAGCGCTTACAAAAAACAGTAGTAGTGCCTATTCTAAAAATAAGCAGGTGACCTGTCCCTGCACATATAAAAAAACATTAACGATTTATTTATATAACAGAATAAACAAATATCATACCTAATTTACTAACTAAAAATAATTATAATAATTTTGTCCTCGTGGAATAGTGCCAAGGACGCTGGCTGGATTCTGTTGGCAAAGAACGATCCAGCCGTTGTCACCAATTATGGTATTACAAGTATTCTTTGCATATCCATGAAAAACGTAGATATTATTGTACAGAAATATCGCCAAAAAAGGCACGTGCCGTCATGTGTAAATTGTCTACGATATTCATCAACTGTACAAATAGTTGAACATGTTATTGTAATTATTTTTTCAGGTGGATGTTTTTATGAATTCTGATATAAATTGAGACAAATTGATACATGATAAAAATTATTGCTATTTTCTTTTATGAAATAATTATTGAGACAGTGCCAGTGGTGGAAAAAAGAGAGAAAAATAAAAAAGACAAGCCTACTGTGTTTTTCACAGGATCTTCTCAGTGGAGGCCGCGTTTCGACCCGGTGGTAGATTTGTAATTTGTAAGCATCCCCGCAGGGTTTATACTAAATAAATAATTTGAGTTTTATTTTGAGTATATGATAACGAATATAAATTCGTTCAGCGTTATCAAAGAACTGAAACATCTTACTTGGTTCGTTATCATATAACCGAATTTGTCAGTTTTACATTTTACCGAATTTGTCAGTTTTACGTTTTATATTTAGTTAAGATGATAAAAATATATTTTCCCTACATTAAATGACTTTAAACTTTAATAGTATAAGTATATATATTCCTTAAGTTTAATTTTATTAAAATACACGTCACCGCAACAATGATTTTATTATCATGTATAATGTCATTAACATTTACCCCAAAAAGTGGTAATCTTTCCACGCTGCCAACATTACGCGGGTGGGGAAGTGCGGTGAGTGCGGGGCGTTTGTTGAATTTTTGACTTCACCGCGCGGCGTGCGATTATGACTGCGCGCGGCTTCTATATTATTCTAAGGCACCATATTCATTCTACAGAAAAGGGCTGTTCGAGCAATTTACAATTTGGCCCCGAGAGCTTCCCTTAAGGAAAAAATTAGAGAAATAAGTATTCTATTACCTCACAATTTATATATAATAAAAATCTTCTATATGTTAAAAAGTAACTTTACTTGGTTCGTTATCATATAACCGAATTTGTCAGTTTTACCACTATTATGGTATAACTGACAAATTCGGTTAGTTGAATTAGCACTCTAGTTTCAAAACAGAAAAGCTCAAATTTCTCCTGTGTTTAGTTATTCAGTTGTGTCACTACTCTATTCAGCTTGCGAATCATAGGGGATGAGTATTTTATAATCGTTGTAAGAATCATAATTACTTACAACAAAAATCTATTAAAAATAAGGTGAAAAAAAATCTTGCACACATCCACTACGCAATGAAAGCAACACTCAAAATAGAATATATTTTATGTAAATTAAATAATAATCAGCATAATTTCGGATGTACAATGCGAAAGTAGAAGGATGTAGGTACCGGGGAAGTTCTAGACTATCTTACCGAGCTTACGAGTGGGCGACTATCTTACTATCTGAAGCGCAAGTCAAGAGTCTCCGTAACCGGCGAGCGTTAATGAGACGAACTATGAGAGTGGAGGAAGCCAGAGAGGTATGTAAGGAAAGAAACTGTTGGAACTCTGTACTCTATGCCTACCCCGCAAGGGATCTGGCGTGATGATATAGATAGAGATAGATAACTTCTGTATAGCTTGTATAGTCCATTATGTAGGTGGCGGATTCGCAGACCTATGTCGCAGACAAATAAGCCAGTGGAGATCTGATATGAAAAAAATACCATTTTGTACTCTTAAGCTTGGCTTCTATCCTTTTATACGGGACTTAACACCATGGGTGAAATGTAAGTGTACAAAGTACATTACCGCCAACCTTGCTTGGATAATTTAGCCACGACAGTGCTTATTTTTCGATTCCAACACGGAACAAATCTTTGTGTGAACTACAATCATTTGTTCCGGTCAGGGATGTGTGTTGTATGTGAATTTTCATGTTTGTAAACGCACCCACGACCCAGGAATAAATACGAGTGCGGAAGATCCGCACTCGTTAGCTAGTTAAAAAAAATATGCATGCGTGCATGAGACAAGCTATAAGCGGAGCCAGACAGGTCCATAAGGAAACAACCTGTTGGAACTCTGTAGTCTCTGCCTACCCCTGGGATCTGGTGTGATGATACAGAAAGATACTTATTGACAATATTAAAATTGACTTAGTACTTACGCTTTTCTTGAGGAAAAATAAAAATTGAGATTCTGTGTAAGTCCTTTATTCGATGATATTTTTCCTTGTCTCTGTCTTTCCAGATATGGATACATATTTCAAAAGACGTGAGAAATCCGACATAATAATCCTAAAATGGCTATAAGCCGGAGCCTGTCGCACTGGGACCAAAACATTTCCATGAAATACATAAAGATACCTATAAGTGCCTCGTAGGTCTAGCGTATAAAGCACATAGCGATCATGAGGTCTGAGGTTCGAATCGGACAAAGTGTAGTTTTTTTTTACAAGGCTTCACTTTTTGTATAGCACTTTTGTATAGCCTTTTCAATTCAATGTCATATGGCATACTACTATGGGGATGCTCTGCAGAACTAAGCACCATACTTATAATAAATATAATCTAGAAGCCGCGGGCGACACTCTCTATTCCGATCTCGGTCTCGAACCAATTCGCGCCTTTATTAAAAAAGTGACACCCCGATATTTTGCGAACGCGTCCTATCATAGTAATCCGCCAATCGTAGCTGCCACCGTCTATGAACCCAACTCCCCTCCTATCCACCGCTACCGCCGTCCGCGGCATGTTCTCACCGACCCTCCCGATGCCCTCACATCCCTTCTTTCCGATACAGATACCGCACACAGGATCAGACACCAATGTCGCCGGCGAATCACACACACAAGAGTAGACACTCTTTGCCTGTCATGCGAAATAACGAGCTCTGCGCGTCTCAAATTAAATTGAATTATGCCGACTAGTGTCATTCCCGCCTGTAAAAATGCTGTTGAGCTCAAAATGAAGCACATCACATTTCATACGTATCTAACGCATTCAGGCGCCGCATTATTTAAATATCGAATCAATTCTTCCATCTGTAACTGTCATAGTAAAAGAGGTGTCCATTTTGTTAGTGTTGCTAGTATAACAATTTTATTTTTTCCTAGTTTTATTTGCTAAGGACTTTATTAGTTCTAGTATTAAATGGTTTTAATATAATTAATTACTACATCACGGTTTTAATATTTAGTTAAGATGATAAAAATATATTTTCCCTACATTAAATGACTTTAAACTTTAATAGTATAAGTATATATATTCCTTAAGTTTAATTTTATTAAAATACACGTCACCGCAACAATGATTTTATTATCATGTATAATGTCATTAACATTTACCCCAAAAAGTGGTAATCTTTCCACGCTGCCAACATTACGCGGCTGGGGAAGTGCGGTGAGTGCGGGGCGTTTGTTGAATTTTTGACTTCACCGCGCGGCGTGCGATTATGACTGCGCGCGGCTTCTATATTATTCTAAGGCACCATATTCATTCTACAGAAAAGGGCTGTTCGAGCAATTTACAATTTGGCCCCGAGAGCTTCCCTTAAGGAAAAAATTAGAGAAATAAGTATTCTATTACCTCACAATTTATATATAATAAAAATCTTCTATATGTTAAAAAGTAACTTTGAAAAATATAGCGACATTCATCATGTGAATACACGAAAAAAAACATCTTATTGTGCATTCTACTCATCTCCACAGAATTAGTCATTCTTTCATGGGGCAATGTACGCTTCTACAACAAATTACCCATAGATGTCCGAAACATGCCTATTCATAAGTTTTAAAAAGCAATCAAAACTAGACTGTGTAAGAAAGGGTAATAGAGAAAAATCGGATTATCTTGACGATAAAACAGATTGGGTTTGAGCAGCTCCTCAATCAGCAGAATTAAACAATGCTGTATAATACAATCATGAAAAAAAAAATGGTTGTCAGAAAGGCCAAACAAATTAAGTTAAAAGACTAGCCCCCTGAGTTTCTAGCCGGATCTTCTTAGTGGAGGCCGCGTTCCGACCCGGTAGTAAATGTAAAAAATGTAATAATTTTGACGTTTGTAAGTGCTTTTGTATTGGCCTAAACAAATAAATAATTTTTGACTTTGACTTGACTCCGATATAGGCTGAGGCAAAGTTAGACTCGCTCGTAGCGCTGTGCGACCGCGGTGTTCTTACCGATTACCAAGGTTAAGCAGCGTTCGACTCGGTCGGCCCGATATGGGTGACCGTTTGTGGTATTTTCATATTCGAGCGTCTCCGTGCTTCGGAAGGCACGTTAAGCCGTTGGTCCCGGCTACCACATAATGTGGTAGTCGTGAAGCCGAGTTGGAAGCCTTAAATGCGGCTTGATAAGTTCCAACAGCAGGTAGCCACAAACCTGCCTCCACCAATCCGCACTGGGTCCGCGTGGTGGAGTATGACCTAATCTCTCTCACCTCGATTTGTGAGAGAAGGTCTTTGTCCAGCAGTGGTTAGTATAAGCTGATAATATTATTATATTTAAGTTAGACTAAGTTCCGAATCAGTATGATCGGTCTATTTCTGAGTCAGCGAGTCTTATCTTTGGCCCCATCGTAACTTTGCACCAGCTGAGATAGAGTTCAATTACTGACCACCCCTAAATAAAAAAAAAGTTCTTTACCTTTTTAACTTCATTACGTATTCAGTCATTAAACTTTTTTGGTTCTATGAATAAATTATAAATGTTTTTAAATTTACGTAATAAAATTTAAACCTCATTTAATTTTTTTAAACTCATTTAATGCTAATTTTGAGGCGAAAAAAGTACATTTCTAAATGTAGAGAAGACACATAATCTGTCTATATATACGAGGTTTTTTAAGAGTTTTAAGGCGCTTCTCCGCCCAAGTTGCTAGTAATGTATGTTCATTACGAGGAACTTCGGTGGAGAAGTGGACTGCTTTGGTTGCTAGTATTGTTGAGTTTGTTGATTATCATAAACTAGCACAAAAGCACAAAGATATTTCTAAATACGATCTAACGTACATAGCCTGCTATTAAAACATTATTTTTACGAATACGCTCGATCAAGGCACCTAACAAACAAAAAAAACTTAATCAAAATCGGTGTATCCGTTTACGAGCTACGATGCTAGGGACATACATACAGATACACGCGTAAAACTTGTAAAACCCGTCTTTTTGCGTCGGGGATTAATAAAAAAATGTATAAAACGAACCATAGATATTTTAGTGAAATCACACCAAAATACAAAATCCATTATTGACTTTAAAAACGAAATCCCACTAAGGTTTCGAATGTAGAAGGCTCAGCACAAAAGATTGGATCTTAGCGTGACGCTAGCGAGTAAGCGTGCTAACCTGTTCATGTTTATTTACTAAATCTGTATTGTGACAAGGATAGCATATCAATTCGCATGCGTCGCGCTAACGTCAATCTTTTATTGCTAGGCACTAAGCTTTCCAAACGTGACTTTTTTCATTATTTTTCTGTTCAAGCCAGCGGACCGTGGATTCTCGTCCCATCGATAATAATTTTAATTTAAATCAAGTATTGGATCTGTTTGGTCGAATGGCCACAACTCTTGCTAGCTGCTAGCTATAGATACTTGAGTTCAATGACTTCTAGTATTTCATTTTGGGGTTTCAGTTAAAGGATAAGCTGTGGTTACCTACGTGTTCGATCAACTTTTATGAGGTAGTCTAGAGTTCAAAACAATGTATGCGCTTTTTTAAATAAATATAAATAAACGCTTACATTCTCAAAGCGGGAATGGCAGAGGTATACTTTGTACACCTATTTTTCGAAGACGATGTTAGGTCCCATGTAATAGGAGGCGAGCCTATTGCCATATTACGGGCACATTTCTAGATTCCGGACAAACACTGAGCATTTTAAAACTAGATTCATCCAGCCTAGGATTTGAACCCAGGGCCTCGTGATTGTAACGAAATCTTTGTGTGATCCACAATTATTTGTTTCCGTCGGGGTATTTGTGTATGTGAATTTTCATGTTTGTAAACGCAGCCACGACACAGGGTTAAATCCTAGTGCAGGGCTACGTATTCTACGAGACGCTCATAGCGCTGTGCGAAAAGGTGCTCATAGCGCTGTGCAAAAAATGCGCTCATAGTGCTGTGCTAAGAAGCGCTCATAGCGCTGTGCGAAAAGGTGCTCATAGCGCTGTGCGAAGAGGTGCTCATAGCGCCATGCTAAGCGGCGCTCATAGCGCTGTGCGAAAAGGTGTTCATAGCGCTGTGCGAAGAAGCGCCCATAGCGCGCGACCGCGGTGTTCTTAGCGATTACCAAGGTTAAGCATTTTTCGAGTCGGTCAGCCTGAGATGGGTAACCATTTATGGCATTTTCATATTCGTTCGCCTCCGTGCTTCGGAAGGCACGGTAAGCCATTGGCCCCGGTTACGCCAAAATGTGGTAGTCGTTAAGCCGAGTTGGAAGCCTTATAGCTAGCCTTAAGCAGCTTGATAAATTCCAACACTAGGTGGCCACAAACCTGCCTTCACCAAAAAGCCACGGGGTCTGCGTGGTGGAGTATGACCTAATCTCTCATCACGATTTGTGCAGAAAGGTGTTTGTAAGTTTGTTGGTTTGGGTCAAATCTTGTAAACTGAATTAGGACCACTTCCTCTTAACCTACGTAGTTGAAATTTGACAAGTTGGTTTAGTTTCAATGACAACGCATTTAAATGATAAGCATGACCTGATTGTATACCCAGGATTGGCTCTTGATGAAGGAACTCCTCAATGGACAACAGCATACATACGAAATTTTTAGGTCGTTATAAATCACACCATTATGTGGCTATTAGAATCGAATCAGGAATGAGGAGATTCGTAGAAGAACCAAGGGTACCGACATAGCCCATAGGATTAGTAAGCTGAAGTGGCAATGGGAGGACCACAAAGCGTGAAAATCGGGCGTGCGTTGGGGCAGAAAGATTCTAGAGTGGACCACGTATTGGCAAGCGCAGCGTGGGACGACCGCCTACTAGATGGACTGATGAATCGCAGAAAGTCGTTGGATTGGCTGGAGAGCGATTGGGGTAGTCTATGTTCAGCAGTGGACAAATATAGGCTGAGATGCTGATAATGATGTTGATAACATGGCTGCATAAAAGCTTGTTCTTTAAAAGTATTAAAATAAAATTATTATTTTTTCATAACTACGTTTTGTAACCAGTTATGAACGAGGGTTTTCTTTTTATTTTCAGAATCAGAATATTTTATTTATGTAAACCATTATAGTATTTATGAATCATCAGAAAAGTAACATAGATTACCACCACTTCGGAATGTCATACCTATAGAGAAGAAGGGCAAGGAACTCCACGGTTACTCTTTTAAAATAGACTTTTTGCAATTTTCTTCGTCTCTCTTCGTCTTTTTCTTGGTCCTTGCGTGTTCCTGGTAGCATCCTCAGCTTTTATCTCATCTCTTATTTTGTTATAGAGTAGTTTTGGTATCGACTGTGCCACAGAACAAAATTGCATATTCCTGTAGCGACCCCTATACATCGCTACATAGTTGCGACTACCTACAAATAGACGGTGCTAACGATTCGCCATACATGTCTAAAATGCCATATTAGAGTGCCCACGACGTGTTATAAATATACAAGCCCCCGACGACGACTCTCGGGGAGAGTGGCAGGCGCCGCCAGACACAACACCCGTCTGGCTAGAAGATCTTCCCTTTTTCAAATCCTGCCACAACGTTTCTGCCAAATGACAAACAAAATAAATGGCCAGTTTAGTGCCAGTCAAAAAAGTTATTTATGCCAAATTCCAGTATTTATACTGGATCGTACGACTTTGTTCGTTGAACACGTCGATATGCGTCGCGTGTATGTGTGTGTATACATACACGTGTATAGGTGAACGAAATAATAGAAGAGACTCAGTACATAAACTACGATATTACAGTTTAACCAGATATTACGCAAAAACGTTATTTTCGCCCGCAAATAATTTTAGCCGGTCGATTTTTTACACCAGTGCATGTCAAAACAAAGCCCGTGTCGGTCGATCCGGTGTCAAAACATTCTCTCTGGTGGAGCGTATAAATAGTTAGCTATTAGATCACCTAATGCGTCTTATTCGACTAAATCATTTCAGACAAGACAGTAAATTCAGTTGCTATGAAGATAAAATCGAGTTGGATTCAAACTCCAATAAATCTGTCCCGAATTTTCTTAGAGTGAAAACCTTGGGAATTTAATTGTGGAAATTTAACCATCACGCTTATGATCCCCAAGCGGGTGTGGCAGAGGTGCACTGTGTGCTAACGATGTTAAGTCCCGTGTAATAGAAGGCAAACCTATTGCCATATCACAGGCACAATTTCAGACTCCAGGCTTATACTGCGAATGTTTCGATAGAAATCTACATTTGTCCCACCTAGGATTCGAACCCCGGACCTCGTGATAGCGCAACGAGGCTGTTTTCATGCTATTTATAATTTATCTATACAAGCTGTAACATAATAAACGCAAGACCTCAGACACCCCGATTAGATAATTGCTTCATCAATTCAAAACAATAACCACATTTCCAAAATTAAAGGTTTTACCCTTTTTTTAAGCACTTTTATACCCCAATTATCAATGAAACTTGCACGTGTATGTGTCCGCTTTGAGAAATACGTTTTAGGAATGCCTTTGAAATCTCCTTATTGCTCTGAATCAATAATAAGTTTATTTTTTTAAAACGCACTGAAGGTGTAAAAGCATTTGTTGCATATTTAAAAAAAATGTGAGATACATTAATAATAGTTGGAATCAATTCAGTTACCGATTTAGAATAAACTACTTTCAGGTCTTGCGTTTATTAAGTTACACCTTGTATATATATATCATCACGCCAGATACTTTGCGGGGTAGGCAGAGAGTACTCATATAGTTCGTCTCATACACGTTTGCCGGTTACAAAGACTCTTGACTTGCCCTACAGATAAGACTCGGTCTATTTGGTCATGCTCAGATAGTCTAGGTCTTCCCCGGTACCTACTTCCTTACACTTTTACATTGTATATCTGTTTTGTCATTCTTTCTTCTGACATTCTTTCTACATGCCCGAACCAACGGAGAATACCCCTTAATTTATGATACTCATCGATATATTATTTGTACTAGAATAAAGGTGACAGTCTAAAAACGGCCTGATAGATAAGGTCACAAGTATGGTTGTGGTCTTGTAGAACACTAACCAATGTGACGACTCCTTACAGTTACAGTTGGCTAAAATTATAATATATAATATAAGCACTGTTAAGGAACTGACCCACTGTTGGGCACGGGCTTCCTTTCAAACTGTAAGGGTTTAGGCCATAGTCCGTGATGGCCCTCTCAGAGTTTCAGTGCGGGTTGGCTAACTTCACACTCCTTCGAGAAATTCTTAGGCATGCAGGTTTCCTCACGATGTTTTCCTTCACCGTTAAAGCAAGTGTTAGTTAATTTTTAATACGCACATGTTTTCTGAATTGCGGTGAAAGAGGTGCGTGCCTGGGTTTGAACCCGAGACCTCCGACTGTGCAGTCCAACGGTCAAACCACTAGGCTATCATTGCTAAAACTATCATTATAAAAATATTCTACAGTTGCTAGCTACGGGTAGGTATAGATGGGTAACTATGTCCAAAGGCGGACGTATTTTGCCGTTATGAGCGTGTTGTCTAAAAAGCAGAAAGCCTACAAAGGATGAATACCTAAAATCCATAATGGCTAGCCATCAGGATACTTAAGATGCATCATGGCTAAGAAGCAGGATGCCTAAAATGCATCATGACTAAAATAAAATAGATAACTTTACGGGTAGCGTATCAAACGAAGTTATATCATATGTATATCATAAAATAAAACGGCATTTATTTGAATAACATAACGTTTTGTGATATAATTATACCATAGTTCAGTTCTACCACTTTGAAATATTGCTTCTTAAACAGTCGACTACTTAGGCAATTTGCTTCAGAGACATTAAGCTACTTAGGCAGAATGTTTAGTAGACATTCTACTATTTAGGCAATTTGCTTCGCGGACATTTAACCGGCCAGGCATTTCGCTTTATAGGTATTGCATTTAGGTATTCTAACTTCTTAGGCATTTAGCTTTTGAAGCAACTCGCTCATAAACCGTATTTTGGCTGTCATTTTGTTCATAATCCATAATCTAGTAGGTACGAATAATATATCGATGATAATATCTTAGCTAAATAAAATTTGCCTCGTGTGCATTTGAAAACGCTTTTTAATTGCATACTTAAGGAGAAAACACCGAATAACTGTAGTAATAAACTTTCAAAACGTGCTGTTTTTTTATTTCTCTCATAAAAGTACTTCTTTCAATCTTCTATTCTGTTTCAGTGGCGAAATCTCGATACGGAGGCCAATATTTATTTTGAATCGGTGTGCCAGAGGAGTAAGTTAGTGTTCTATTCGACAGCTGGGGAAAGGTCTTTTCTTACAAATCAAGATGAGAGAGAATTAAATCATACCTACTCCACCACAGGGACCCAGTGAGGATTGGTAAGGCAGGTTTGTGGCCACACGCTATTAGTACTTATCAAAAGAAGTTATACCTCCTTTAATTACACGAAGATGATCAAAATGCCATAAACGATCTGACTGACTGAGCCTTTAGTGCTTGACTTTGGTGATAGCTACGAGCACCTTGTTTACCTGAATTGTCTGAATTCGAATTTCAAGCATTTGAATCATTATTAGAAACAACACATACCAATATAAACAAAATATACCCGTGTAAAATAGCCTAAGAGGCAAAAAATACCCCGGGAGTACCGCTCAAAATGTTCCAATTCACAACCAAATGAGCATAAATTATAATGAATATCTACTCAATTTATTTCCATTTACGTCGGTTGACGTTCCGTGTTCCATTGAAAAGGGTTCCATTGTTACCGAATTGCCATTTTGCGCTACGCACATCAAATCATTTCGTCCTTAGTAGGGTGACTGCGTGGAACATAATTGCATGGATGTTATTCAAAATTAAAATCTTTGCTCAAACAGTGATAACAATGTTAGGTTTTACAATCTAATGTCATAATTTAGCAGCTTTGTATTAGCTAATATGTATCTATGCATTGGATATATACATAAGTAGGTATGATAGAAGTTACATAATATATAAACTTGTATAGTACGACACCAACGGCCCTATATTATTTTATCTGCTGCTCCTTCCAACATACTGGTTGTCACTGGTTAGCAATAAGACTATCAATTATACCCATAGAGGTAGGATTAAAAACATAGAGGGAGCATTAACAATATTATATATTTGCACTGCTTACTTTTATGTCATGTCAGTGATAAGAAAGAGGACAAATCCATCGCTACCAGTTACACCCTTGTACATTTTTTTTTACATTAATGAAATGGACCATATACCTTACTTATGTTTTCCCATAGATATAGTATTAGTACTTTTCCATATAACTGCGTAAGCTTTATCGATAAAATAATTTTGTATATAAGCCGAAGATTAAATATATTTTATATACAAAATATCGCTGTATCTCATAGTGCCTATTATAGATGCGTAACTTAGTTTTGTAATAATTATAGTAATTCTATCTAGCTATTGATGATCTAAAGAATCTTGACATTCACTATATAATAATTCTTCTTTGTATATTCCCCAAGCGGGGGTGGCAGAGGTGTACTGAGTACACCAACGTTTCGCCGACGATGTTAGGTCCCATGTAATTTTAATTTAAAAATATTTTTAAAAACAAGATTTTATAGCGAAAACACAACGGAGACCGACAAATACTATGGTACTTGTCAAGACAAATGTAACAACCCTTAACACGTCAGGGTTATTTTGAGTAGTTGGGTAGTTCTGTTGGTCACCCTTCGCCTCCAACATGAGACCCTGGACACCATCCGGGTCTACAGAACTCATCAAGACAAATCCAATGAGCCCAAACACGGTGGGTTTATGTTGAGAAGTTAGGTAGTTTCACTGGCCACCCTCCGGCTCCATCATCAGACCCTAGACACCATCCGGGTGTTAAGTACTCGTCAAGACAAATCCAACGAACCCAAACACGGCAGGGTTATATTGAGTACTTGTGTGCTTCCATTGCTACCTTTCGGCTTCATCATCGGCTTCGGTCTTCATCATCATCGGTTTCGGCTTCTCAATACCAATTTAACCAGCGTTAACATGAGAAGGTTACGTTGTATAGTTTGCATGTTTCTATACCCACTATCTTACTCTATCAGACCTGCTCCATGCCGGACTTACATACGTATGCCAGATTTTAGCTCAATCGGATTACGTACTTGAAAAATGAAAATTTATCGGTTAATATTTGTTTGTATTAGACACAAGGAGACCCCTTTCCAAACAAACATCTACAATGAGCTTACCTGCATCGTTCACTCTCTTATCACCATAAGGACCCAGAGCAGCGTCGCAAGTTTGCCGCCTGGTTCCTACCCATCCGTTCAGATCGCCACACAGAATCACCTTTTCGTTAGCCTCAGCCAAATCCAGAACTTCCCTGACATTATCCCAAAACTTCTCAAGGTCCTGGGGTGTCGACGAGCTTACGGGAGCATACGCTGCGACCAAAAATACTCTAGTGACACCCAGTTTTAAACGGACCCAGAGAAGTCTCGCATCGCACAGGCCATAATCTCTCACTCCAGAGGCCAGGCGACGGGACAGCAAGATACCCACCCCCATGCTGGCACGACTGCTCTGCGGTACACCAGACCACAGAGCCATCGTTCCATCAGGCAGATCACAGGTTTCACTGCCCCTCCGCTTAGTCTCTGTTACACACAGAGCATCCAGGCGTCTCTCTTTCATTACATCAATCACCTCATGCATCTTATCTTCCATACCACCTCTTACATTCCAAGTGCCTATTCGGCACTCTGCACCCCACGACTCGCCAGTTCGGGCCCGGCGTGATGGGTGGCAGCCCCCATCGCCGCTTCCACCTATATTCGTACCGACGGGGGCGGGCCGGTACGCGTCGCCTCGGGGGGACGCCCTAGCCCGCACTGCGGTACGTCTTCGGTCCAAGATTGCAGCCATAATGACTGGCAGGGGTCGCGACGAGCACGCTCTTGGACAGACCCCCAAGATTTTAAGATATTAAGATATCAACACCTGTCTGTACACACTACCTATGTTTACAAAATTAATGATTGATTGATTGATTATTAATTGAAAACAAATTAAAAGTCTCCTAGAACACAGTCACTAGACAAACAAATATTAACCGATAAATTTACGTGGAGCCTACGTCAAAATGACAAGTCATAAATTTTGAATAAAAAAGAAGTTCGAATCATGTAGAAACAAAGATTTTTAAATTGGTCACCTAAATGGTACTAAGTGTCCAGAAAAAGTGTACAGCCAAACTGCGTTTATAATACCTTTATGTTTTTAAACGTACCTCTATGATTGTATTGTTTTTAATTCTTTATTGTACACACACACAAATTGTTACAATTCATTGAAAATACAAGGTAAATCAATGTACAAAGGCGAGCTTAACTCAAAGTCGAGTTCTCTATCAGCAAACCTTTGTGTGATAGAGAAAAAAATGAACAAATTGAGGATAGGAATAAGTGTACAACACAAAAGAAAAGAAAGGATACTTATAGATAAAAATTGTATAAACTACAGATATATATCTCCAAATATACTACATGCTATGCATGACCATAAAATAGACTACATAAATATATACATACATACAAATAGGTAGGAAATGTTCCCTAATTCTTCTCCTGAAAATCTGTAAAGTTGGACTACCACGTAATGAGCGTGGGAGAGAATTCCATAGGCGCACAACACTCACAATAAATGAACCATCGTATTGACTTGAGCTATGACGAGGTGCACTAAGAAGAAGAAGAGACAGAACGACAAGATTTTCCCCTGGGGTTCACGAAGGTTTACTGAGTAATTAGGATTATGAAGAACAGAGAAAAGCAAACAGCCGTATAGGCAGTCACTTCAACTGCTTTCGGAATTCTGACACATGGTCAATTTTCCGAAGCCCAATAATGAAGCAAATGCACAGATTCTGCAGACGTTCAAGTATATTGAGGAGTTCCTCAGTTGCATCCAGAAAGCTTACATCGGCATAGTCAAGAAGTGGTAAAAGAAGAGATTGGCCAAGAGTTACTTTGGTTTGAAACGGCAGGAACTTTTGGAGCCGTTTGAGAGGCTGAAATGAGTAATAAACCTTTTTGCTTACTTCCGCAACGTGAACATTCCAGGACAGATTACAGTACATGTAGACACCCAAGTTTTTCACACTATTTGAAAAAAGCAACGGTATAGCATCGTACACAATTTGTGGAAGAGACTGGCGATCTAAAAGATTGTTATAATATCTGCCACCAATAATGAGAGCTTGTGATTTAGCCGGATTTACCAGTAGGCCGAAGCTTTTTGTCCAGCTATTGATGTTTTGAAGATCATTACTGATGGCAACAATAGTAGCATTAAAATCATCGACTTTAAAATGATGATAAAGTTGCAAGTTAAGTAAAGTTGATAAAGTTTGTACCTATTGTCCTATATTATGTTGTATTTCTTTACTTTAATTATGGTGTACAATAAAGAGTTCTCTATCTCTATCTATGTATCGTATGTAGTTATTAAGCCATATTCTAATAGCTAAGGTATATAGTATGGGTAAATGTTTTTTTCTTATTTCTGTTGTTCTTCTTGTTGTAATGTCACTAAGATACATATATTTCCTCGTTGGTGTAGTGGCATGGAGAGCTAGTAATCACGAGGTCCAAACAGCGGTCTATAGTCCAGAATTGTGTCCAATAGAATAACTACAGACTCGCCTTCTCTTACATTTTACACCTGTGCCATGTTTCCTCGAGAGAAGCAAGCGTGATGAAAACCCCAATAACCCTCTCAACCTCTTAATCTTTATCAAACCTAAAGTAACTTAATCAAGCCCAAGACGTTACGATTACCAGCCATGTAATGCACCGCTAATCAAATAAACAATAGTTGGAATATAGTGGACTCGTTTTCATTAAAAATATATCATGGTCACCACATACTTAAATAATTTAATGGGCTCTGATGCTCGAGTCATTGGAATTCTTTGATCCCTAAATGTTCAGTAAGGTGACACGTTGCTTCGTCGGATTTCATGTTAACAACCAGACACTTTGATATTTACTCTGAGACTATAACATTTGCAGACGGAACACGTAAAATTGAGATAATTTGCAGCTGTATATGCATAAATGCTGTAAAGATGGTATAATGCAGATTATGTACAGTGTTCTGGAACACTTACTCTATGTTAACCAGGAACTAGGATTTATTTCTATGTCGTGGGTACGTTTATGAACATGAAATTCACGTACACAACACTCTGGCCGAAACGAGCATTTGCGCGTCATTCAAAGATTTGTCTCTTAACCGCTGAACTAAACCGTCATCGTAGCACTCTTGTACTTTCGATTTAATTTTTTTGGGTGATGTGTGTAAATACTCCATCTACTATTCTCTTGTACTCTGTGCACTCTCCCTTTAAAGGTATTTGCTTCGTGTCAAAGAATTTGTTTGAATTGACGGTCCCATCCGATTTGATCAAGTCAATAAATATTTATGTTATTTTACGAGGTCAATTTATTTAGTCCTTGACACGGAAATAATACATAAGCATCGATTTTTTTAAAAATCCATAACGTTATTGATTATGAATTTTATGAGCGATTTATCGTCGATTATTCTAATAATCGTCGTAGCAAAGTCCGTGGCATATTCTTTGGCGTGACTTGGCTTCGTCGTGGCATTGGCTTTGCCTTCGGCTTTGCCTTCGGCTTTGGCTTTGGCTTTGGCTTTGGCTTCGACTTCGGCTTCGGCTTCGGTTTCGGCTTCGGCTTCGGCTTCGCCTCCGGCTTCGGCTTCGGCTTCGGCTTTGGTTTTGGCTTACCTTGGCTGGCTGACACGTTAGCTGACATTACGTCCGTTACATTATATTATATTATATTGACGTAAAGATAAGACTATTGACTTGCATATAATATCAGCCTATACTGCCCACTGCTGGGCAAAGGCCTTCTCTCACAAATCGAGGTTAGGTCATACTCCACCACGCGGACCCAGTGCGGTTTGGTGGAGGCAGGTTTGTGGCCACCTGCTGTTGGAACTTATCAAGCCGCCTTTAAGGCTTCCAACTCGGCTTAACGACTACCACATTAAGTGGTAACCGGGACCAATGGCTTAACGTGCCTTCCGAAGCACGGAGTCGCTCGAATATGAAAATGCCACAAACGGTCACCCATCTCAGGCCAACCGAGTCGAACGCTGCTTAACCTTGGTGATCGGTAAGAACATCGCAGTCGCACAGCCCTACGAGCGCCTTGCATGCAAGACCCAAATTATGGGCCGTCAAAATTTTGTCTCGCGCGAGATGTCTTTCTGGCCGTGCTAGCTTGTGTTTTTTCTAAGAATCTTCAAACTGTGTACATATTGTGTTGTGGAAAATACTAAATTGGCACATAATATCTATGAATGAGAGAATGAGAGTATGTAAGTAGAAATAAAAAGGAAGATATAAATACAATAAAAAAGAAAATAAAAAAGGGTAGTACCTGTTGGCATTATATTTTATTTTCTATATGTAACCCGCAAGGGTGGCAAAGGTGTATTGTGTATAAACGACGTAAGACGTAACGATGTAAGGTGCCAATGTAATAGTTATGTCTGGTCTTAGCATGCAACGCGTTATTATTATTAAATTAAACAATCCTTTTATCATCGATTTAATTTGAATGACAGTGTACAGTCCGACAAGGATCTTTTGGCCCGCTGCCAAAATCGAAACAAACGCTGTCATCAAGTGAAAGGTCAGTCTAAGAAGTGCTGTTCGCTCAAGTTCTTGTTTTAATTAGTAACCGTGCGGACCCATTGAATGACCCGTTGAAATATTTCCTTGGAAATAGAAAAATTTTACTAAATGATAACCTTGATTTCACACCTACGTCCCCTTTTCAATGTTATCGACAGGCCAAAAGATACTTGCTGTACGGTGTCCCAATATCTGTTAAAATTATTATTCTTTTTTATATAAATACAAAATAAAAAACGGGAAATCCCCGCAAGGGATCTGACGTGATGAGATAGAAAACTTAAAAAACCCATGTTCCGAATATATAATAAATAAAATACAAATACTGGTTGCGTAGCCCCCCACAAGTAATTTATTATTTTACATAAAATCCACACACAGACACCTAGACCTTGGTGGTTAGATAAATATTTATCCCGGATCAAATCCGCGACACTCGATGCAGTGAATGGCGACTCTACGCTCCAACTACAAGACTAAGCTGTCGTGTCGTATTTTGCCTTAACATTTCCATGGACCAACAGTAGTCAATACTACATTGATTCTGGTAATTACAGTCGATACTCCACTTAATAATATTACTACTATATTCGAATATATACTAATACTATAATTTTTCCTTCTATACCAGGGGTAGAAGTATTCAAGGGCAAAACTCCGCGAGTAACTTTGGAGAAAGCGCAGCACACCTCTCGACACCCTTAAGCCAGTCACACCGGTGTTGCCTGTCTGCCTGTCCTGCCGGGGTCAATTCGCTGTTTATGTTACTTCTTGGCCTCTATGTGTTGGACCCACGTCCCCATGCAAGCCTTTCAAAGGTCCGGGTAAAGCCCGTGAATTTCAGCGAGATAATATTCTACTGCCTGACTGCCTCGTTGGTCTGGTGGCAAAGCGCATCGCTTTGTGATCACGAGGTCCTAGGTTCAAATTCTAGGTCGGACAAATGTAGTTTTTCTAACGAAAAATTCCCAGTATGAGTCAGGAGTCTGAAATTGTGCCCGGTATCTGGCCCCCTATTACATGGGACCTAACATCGTCGGCGAAACGTGAGTGTACTACTACAGTACACTTCTGCCACCCCCTCTGGGGAATATAGGCGTGACGGTGCGTGTAATATTCTATTCCAAACCGGATTCTACTATATTCCAAACTGAATTTAATTAGACATAACAAAATTACATTTTAAACTGAAAGCTCTTAAATTTTGTTACGTTATTAAACAATTACATCATCGGTATTCACAGTTAATAAAACTCTCCTTTAATTTCACAATCGCGTACACATTTTCAAATAATGTAGCGTTGTGAAATTTCACAATACTCGCGCGATCCAAACTTAATTCTCCATTGATTGATTCGATTATAAAGCTTACATTGTATAAGGGATGCTACGCGAATGCGATTGATGACGTAAAACAATAATTATAGTTTTATATGAAAATACAGATATATAACGTAAAAGTTGTAGGATGTCCATACATACACTTACGCCTTTATTTAACTGGGGTGGGCAGAGGCTACAGTTTGCCACATACTACGACTCTGACACACTTCTTTCGCTTCATTTACGTTCATAAATCTATTCATACATTTCCGTCGATTAAGAGTGCTACGTACTTGACTCTTTCCCAAGTAGGATGTAGTTACCGGAAAATAACTAAACTATCTTACCTTGACCAAATAGACCATGTCTTATCTGAAGGGCAAATGACGATTGTTCGTTATTTAATCTGGCGTGATGATACAGATGGACAGATTATAATTTTTATAAATAGCCTGTAAAGAGATTGAACAAATATATTACCTACTGCGAGATACATAAGTATAATTAGCAGAAATTATTAGAAATAGTCATATATTATGTTATATCTGCTTTATTTAAAAAAATCCTTGATTCTTAGATTCCAGAGATGGGCAACGTAATTAGATTAATGATTAACCACCCCTTGGAGGAATATCGACGTGATGGTGTATTAATGATTAACGATTACAATTACATTTTGTAATCTTCAACGTGGACGACTACACTTATCATCTTGAATTATGATTGAATATTACAATATGTAGTTTTAATCATTAATCTGATTACATTTTGCCCATCTCTCCTAGATTTCAATATTCATAAGAGAACAACTAAAAACCGTACATAATAAAACAGGTAGAGTATATTAATAATTGTTTCAGGCCTGATAGAGGCACGAAGCCAAGTAGATATTGGGTATGTGTTTTTTTTTCTATTCAACAACCATATCGGCCGCTTTTCTTCACCAGTCCGTGCTAAGCTCCACCATGCGGACCCAGAGCATATTGGTGACTTAATCTCTCTCATCTGGATTTGTGAGAGAAGGCGTTTTTTCAACAGTGTAGCAGTATAGACTAATTTATCATATCTATTTATATTATTTTTTACTCTTTCGCTCGAATAGTTTAGTATATTATATCTTGCATTCAAACCAGTCTGTACACTAAGTATTTGTTAGTTTTGGAGCACGCGGCGAGCGGGTTGAATGAAGGTGATTGATGCGATGACAGACGTAAATACCCGTCTGAGTAATATATACGCGTGCGAATGAATCACAGAGCTCCTCGACTACAAGTCTAAATATTTTATTATAAAGCATATTATTATCTGCGAATTACGGTGGCTTCCGGTACGTGCAGACACGAAGCGTTAGTTTTATTACGCTACATCTTGTAATATGTTATTGTTTTAATGGCTTTGGTTTCACATGTGTGGAGTGTTCAGATATGTTATTGAAGGAAGTAAATAAAACTTGTATTCTTGAAAGAAAAAAAAAACAAATTTAATCTGCTATCTAAGAAATTTTATTTTGTATACTACGTTTTACTTTGTTATCAGAAAGTGGTTGATGGTGTGTGTTGAAGATATTATAATAGCAAATCACGAATCTTGGAAGACGAGTTTACTTCTTTGAGTTTAATATACAAATCAAAACAGGCCACCCTGTTTTGATCGGACTACTACATTCTTGTAAAAGGGAGATAGACCTATAAACTGTGTATCTTCGGTAGATTCACGTTTCTTTTTCATGGTAAAATATTACAAGAGTACTTCCAAAGACATTGTCATCAACCCCCAAAACCATTAACAGTATTGTTTTTCAGACACATTCTAAAATTAAATAATGTTGAATATTAGAATTATAGTACAAAATTTGCCGAAATGAAGTCTAAGCACAAACCATTTGACGTTATAGTTATGTTATCGACTGAGCGTGTTGTTATCATCACCTTTATTTAGTAGAGGGAAAGGGATGACATATCAAATCGATAGCCTCACTCTAATGTCAATCTGTTCGTGCTAAGCCCTCAGTTGTAGAGTAAAAGCCATTTATAATAAATCATACAAGCTTCTCACAGAATTCAATGTCTTCCTTCTTGGCGGAATCTACAAACTGTCACAGGGAGTATTTGGGTTAGTGGAAGTTAGGTTAGAGTATTACGGCAAAAATAACACAAAAAAACCAGAAAGGTCGAAGTGTGCTTGAGGAAACTCTCTCCACACTATAGGCTATATGATAGATAAGAGACGCTAATACCCTTAAGTTGCCTTACCCATTTTTGGAAATCTTTTAAAGTATATTTTTTTCATTGCCTGAACAACATTACAGTAAACCAAAAATATAAAATCGTGGAAAGCAACAATATTTCTTATCTGGCCAGTAACAAACTTTCAAGAATATTCAAATTTTATGACTCATAAATCTATAGAGGCGTGAGGCCACAAAAATGTCGATTTTTTATGATTCAAGTGCCTCTCTGAACGCCGAATTAGTTTCGACGCCGTACCAGGGACCTGGAACTATCAGTCTTCTTTAAATGTTTGGGTGCCACCATAAATTCAGTTTAGGCGACTCTGAGACAGCAGTACTAAGGTATAAGTTGTTCCATAAATGGGAATTCAGGGCTTGCCACGAACAGATTGACGCTGTCGAATTCGCCACCCTTGTAGCACAAATAATTACATATGAACATGAGAGTACGAACATGTTGACGTTATCGTATAACTTCCGAGATGATATGCCATCTTTTATACGCTACAAAATTACTAGATAAAAACGACCGTGATAGCATGATTTTTCGACAAAGGTTAC
Organism: Phalera bucephala; assembly: GCA_905147815.2. Lineage (NCBI taxonomy): Eukaryota > Metazoa > Arthropoda > Insecta > Lepidoptera > Notodontidae > Phalera > Phalera bucephala. The sequence goes on along the minus strand of LR990630.1, from coordinate 12,039,799 downwards.
TGTAACGTCAAATTATTTGGGTTTATGCTTCAGTGGGCTAAACGCAAACGATTTGACGTTATAGTAGCGCTAGAACTCAATATGAAAATTCACACGACGCTTAATATGTAGGTAATCTACAAATCCTCAAAAAACGAACTCTCGGGGAGTGGTGGCCCCCACGAGGCACAATACTAATCTGGCTGGAAAATTTTTCCGTTGTTAAATCCTATCATAAAGTATATTATAACTACGGTAGTAATAATTAACTTTTTTAAGTAATATTCAACGTTTAACAAACCGACTTCAAAGGCCGTAAAAGAAGTATACCTAAATTAATTAAAAAGCAACAAAATAAATGTTTGAAGTCAGTGTCACTTAGTAGATGCTGTTACTTGGCCAACCTAACAAAGGTGAATACAAAAAAAAAACATTAAAATTGGTCCACAATTGACAAAAATAGCGGTGAACATATTACATAAAAAAACCATGCAGACTAACATTGAATCTCCCTCCTCCTTTTGAATTCTGTTGAAAATTTAATACAGACGAACATAGAACCTCCTTTTAATTGAAGTCAGTCAAAAATAGATGTGACTTTAGCAAGAATGGTAGTCTCCCTAGTCCAGTATCTGCCGCTAAGGCGGGATATAAATTTTTACGGACATGCATAGGTAACCGAGTGAACTCGTAACGTCGGAAGAAATAACCATATATCAGTTGGTAAACGCGATGCGATCTTTGCTTGCCGCTCGCATAAGAAATAGTAAATGTATGAATGAATAAGTTACTGAATGAATAAATTAATAAATGAAAGAGTTAAAATTGTGATTGAGAATGAGTGATAGATTTTTTGATTGGATTAATTAAAACCGTTAGATCAAAACATGAAAAAATGTTAGATTTATGAATCTGTGGCGCTTGTAGCGTTACAAAATCGTGATGTTCCATCTATATATGATTTTTACTACATTAAGGCCCACTTGCATGAACCAGGGTTAGCGTAACTAATGCAAAGTTATTACTTACGCAGAGTAGTTATTGATTTGTATGTGTGTATGAATGATCTACGCTGTTGGCCGCTGTTGGTTTTACGTTAAATAAATAATAATTCCCAAATTTTAAAAAATCAGCTTTTATTGCTAAGCTGAAGCCCATATAATTTTACGAGAAATTCGGTTTATTGACTAGCTTCAATGTTGGTCTAACCACTTAAAACAGTCAGATTTAGATTTTAAAAAGTCAGATTTAGCTTTTAAAAAATTTTGCATTTGACTTTTTGGTGTCCCTTTCTACCTGGCGCCTAAAACGACCGCTTCTCTCGCTCTACCCCAACGCCGGCGCTGTTTGCAAAGGACGAAAATGCTAGATATGGAAATGTAACAATCGGTCATAAATCACAGACTGACCGTACCAAACGGTGCTTATCCTTGGTGATAGTCGTATTACTGTAGGACTGTAGTGTTTTACCAATCGCAAAGGGGAAGCAGCTCTCGGCTCGGTATCTCTCAGGTAAATAAACGTTTGTAACGTTTGCACATTAGAGCATCTTTCTGACCCACCTAGTTTACAGGATTCGGCACTGATCTCGCCAGTGAGGTCAAGGAATCCCTTGCCCGCCGGCCGGTGCAGAGAACCACGGCGAGACACCTAGTATATGCCCATAGCGAATGCCTAAGCCAAGGCTGTTCCTTCTTGAGGCGCCCTTGAACTAGTTGCCCCCATGCCCTTCTGGCTCGAGCGCAGTAGTTGCACGGACGCCCTCTTTTCCGGAAGGCCCCGCGGGCGAACAGTTTAGATCACTCACATATTCAAAACCCGCCTTGTTGGCAGACAATAATTAGACATATAGGTTACCTACATGGCACAGAAAACTTTATAATATATTTTTAAAGTTTATTGACTAGCTTCAATGTTGGTCTAACCACTTAAAACAGTCAGATTTAGATTTTAAAAAGTCAGATTTAGCTTTTAAAAAATTTTGCATTTGACTTTTTGGTGGCGATAGGAAGTATGAAAAACGGTAAAACTGCGGGAGTAGACATGATATCTGCCGAGATGATCAAATATGGTGGAACTTGCGTCCGGGACGCTTTCCGGGCCCTTGCAAACCTTTGCTGGAGGACCGGTAGAGTCCCTACAGATTGGCGCCGCGCAGTCATAGTACCCTTGTATAAAGGCAAGGGTTCACAATATGACTGCGCCAATTACAGAGCCATCAGTTTGATCAGCTTGGCAGCCAAGGTGTACGGTAAAATTATTGAACGGAGAATGCGCGTGAAGTCCGATGGAATGTTGTGCGAGGCACAAGGGGGTTTCAGGTCTGGAAGAGGATGTTCGGATCAAGTCTTCTCACTCCGCAACATCGTAGAGAAGCATCTGGCAGTGGGCCGGAAGGTTTTCTGCGGTTTTGTAGATCTGGAGAAGGCATTTGACAGAGTTGTGCGAAAGAGACTTTGGGACATTTTGCCAGAGTATGGTATAGATGGCACTCTGTTGCGAGCCGTCCAGTCCACTTATGTGGACTGCAAGGCATGCGTACGGGTGGGTGGTAACAGGTCACCCTGGTTTGACGTTAAAATCGGCGTCAAGCAGGGTTGCGTGTTGTCCGCTAGACTGTTTATAATATATCTGGACAAAAGTCTTCAAAGACTGAAAGCGATGAATGAAGGTGTACAAATGGGTGACTTAGTGGTAAACCATCTACTTTATGCAGATGACGCGGTTTTAATAGCGCCAACAGCCACTGATCTGCAAACACTAGTCACAGTTATGAAAGACGACTGCATGATCAATGGCTTACACTTGAATGTGAAGAAAACCAAGATTATGGTTTTTGAAAGGGAAGAAACCAGAACGAATGTAAGGATTGTGGTTGGTAACGATGTGCTGGAGCAAGTGAATGAGTTTGTATATCTTGGATGCGCCTTCAGTAAGGATGGGAAATACACCGCTGACATAGAGAGAAGAGTGAGTGCAGGGAACAGAGTGAATGGTGCGATGGGAAAGCTACTCGGGAGCCGGCACTTAAGCCATAAGGCGCAGCTGGCCATACATAACGGAGTTCTTGTCCCAACGCTGTTATATGGTAGCGAGAGCTGGGTATGTAAGAAGGAGAATGAAAGTAGGATAAATGCGGTAGAAATGCGAGCTCTGCGGAAGATGTGCGGAGTGAAGCTGACCGACCGCATTAGCAACAGCATAGTAAGACAGCGAGTAGGTATGAAAGATAGTATCGGTGTAAAGATGAGAAAGGGCATGCTCCGTTGGTTCGGGCATATAGAAAGAATGCCAGAGGAAAGAATGACAAAACAGATATACAATGTGAAAGTGGAAGGATGCAGGTACCGGGGAAGACCTAGACTATCTTACCACGACCAAATAAACCGAGTCTTATCTGATGGAAAAGTCAAGAGTCTCCGTAACCGGCGAGCGTGTATGAGACGAACTATGAGAGTCGAGGAAGCCAGAGAGGTATGTAAGGAAAGAACCTGTTGGAACTCTGTACTCTCTGCCTACCCCGCAAGGGATCTGGCGTGAGGTTATAGATAGATAGATTTAAAGTTTCTGTGTTACATGGTTATGCATTATATTATAATGTTAATGGCATGGTAATACATTTCCTAAAGAGTTCAAAATTTAGAACAGAGAAATTACGTTAACAATCAGTTATGTAATTTTCTGTATGTGAGTAGATAGGAAAAAGGAATTTAAATATTTTAGGAAAATTTTATTTTCTACCTATTTGAAGTTTACAAAACAAAGAAATTGCCGTTTGATTTCTTAATAAAATACACTTTTTAAAATACATAAGTAGGTACTTCAAATTATGCAGATCGTTTTTCAAGAAGATAATATTAACGACGTTTTTTGTACACCTAAGTTGTTTTCCGCGTGGTGGAGAACCTGGTGATCTGTAAAACAGGTTTTAGCGCCTGCTTCAGATACCAGTCTCAATCAACTACTGTAAATTATAAAAAAAATATAATATGTTTGCTAAAGAATTCTATTACACACTCTCACAGTTATGCACCCCAATCGCAGATCCCCGGATCGCAGAAGTGTACTTGTAAACACCCACATTTTGCCAAAGTACTTTGACTTCAATTTGGCAAATAAACATCTATATCATCACACCCGATCCCTTGCAAGTTAAGCAAAGAGTATACGATCTAACTGATTCCTTAGTCTTTTCTGGTTTCCTTTACTCTTAAAGCTCAGTTCGTACACGCTCGCCGGCTACGTAGAATTAACTTACCTTTAAAATAAAACACGGTCTATTTGATCATGGGAAGATAGACTACAGAGTCCCAACAGTTTCTTTTCTTACAGACCTCTCTGGCCTTATCCAACCTCATAGTTCGTATTATACACGCTTTCCAGTTACGGAGACTAAACTTACCCCATTGTATGGATTCAATACATGGTTACTTTCAACAGATTCCTACAGATCTTTAATAATAATAGAAGTCAATCTATCTATATCATCACGCCAGATACCTTGCCGAGTACAGAGACTTAACAGGTTCTTTCCTTACATACCTCTTTTGCTTTCTCCACTCTCAATCACTTTCGTAAATGGCCAGCTTTAACTGTCATAGAACAGCGTTGCGACAAGCACTTCGTTATGTATAATCAGCTGCGCCGTTTGGCTTAAGTGCCGGCTCCAAGTAGCTATCCCATCGACCAATTCACTCTATTCCCTGCGTTCACTTTTCATGAGAGAGAATCATTGAAAACAAAATCTATCTTATACGGGAACTAACTGCCACAATAATCTTTTCGCAATTTTTCTGACATTTGATAAACGATTAAAGTACCAAAACTTCTGGAACTACGCAACGGTCGTAACTCTAGTTTTCATCTGGTCCATAAAAATAAGGAATAGCCGCCTTTTTCACGAGCTTTATGTCCCCAGTTAGAGGCGGTTATAACTTAGTACTTATTTATAGGACTTTAGAGTTTCCTTCATAAATATTGGTAAAGGTGGGATAGTTTTGAATGGACGAAGTTTTTAATGTGGATGCTGCTTGCTGTTTTAAAGTCAAGATGGTGCTATTTTATGATGCGGCGAGTTATATTGAATTATTTATATAAATCTGACTTTACTGACCCATTGCTGGCGAAAAGGCTTTTATAAATCGAGGTGACAGAGATCAGATCATACTCCACCACGCGGACTCTGTGCAGATAGGTGGAGGCAGGGTTGTAGCTACCTACAGTTGGAATTTTCTGCTGCTTATAAGGCTACTACGTGAAGTGGTTATCAGGATCAAAAATGGATAAGCCACAGACGGTCACCCATCTCAGACAGACCGAGCCGAACGCTGCTTAACCTTGATGTTCGGTTAGAACATCGTGGTACTACAAAGCTACGGGTCTTGTGTAAACGTCACTGTATACAGATGAACTTATTTTTCATGTACACTAGCAGTTTCCCACGGCTTCGTCACCGGTCGACAGCAGCGCCACCTACCGTGTCCAACTTTAACTAAGAACCATCCAATGGCCGGTTTCAATATTCAACTCAAGGATAGATTTGCTTACTGTCAGTAGAACACAGTGGTCAGATACTCCATACATAAACACATACTATCTCGCCTATAGTTCAGTGCAACAGAGGTGTACTGAGTACACCTACTTTTCGCCTACGATGTTAGGTCCCATGTAATAGGGGGCTAGCCTATTGCCATATACTACTGGGCACAATACTGGGAGTTTTTCGATAGAAATACTACATTTGTTCGACCTGGTCCACGCAGTCCTGAAGCATTTTTTTGTAATTTCACAAGTGTGGCGATGAGTTCACGCATTGTTACGATTTCTACCTATAACACAGGTATAAATCCTAGTGTGGGGCTACGTTTTATTTAAAAATAATAATTTAATAAACAAATAAAAACAGTCACGCCTATATTCTCCAAGCGGGGGTAGCAGAGGTTTACTGTGTACACCCACTTTTGTCTGCCGTTGTTAGGTTCCATGTAATAGGAGACGAGCCTTTTGCCATATACCGGACACAATTTAATCTACATTTGTCCGACCCAGGATTTGAACCCAGAACCTCGTGATCGCAAAGCAAATTATTCGTCACTAGAACAACGAGGCGGTCAATAATAATTATACTTGGAATATATAATGCTATCTTCAGCCGAAAGACTTCCACTGCTGGTCAAAGCGTCCCCTGAAGACCGCCGTATCGACCGGCGATGCTTTGCACAGTGTACGACAGTGTACCCATCTAACTAGTAGGACCACAGGCCCCCTACAAGATGGGCCGGACCGATGACCTTGTGAACGTGGTGAAAGCCAGCCCCCCCCCCCCCAAAAGACCGCTACAACGATCGGCTCTTGATCTTATTAACTTTATTAAATAATTTAAAAAGCGGCTAAGTTCAAGCGCGCTTTACGGTTTTGGCGGTGCCGTACGTATAATATCGATCATTGTAGGATACGAAATTAAATTTTAATACTTGTAAGAAAAACTCGTCGCGCTACCTAGCGGAGGTGTACTGTGGACACTCAGATTTTACTGATGTTAGATAATAACGAGAGAGCTTATTTCAAAAAAAAAACTGAAGCGCCACACTAGAATTTATTCCTTACAAAAATGAAAATTCATATACACAAATACCCAGACCGAAACAAATAATTGTGAGTTTCCCAAAGATTTGTCCCGTGCGGGAATCGAACCCACGACTATGCGACCCAGTGGGCGGTGCGGCATTTTTATTTTACAGTTTTAAGTGACAAGTAAAGTATTTACTAATATTCGCAAAAAGAATCATCAAAATCAATTCATAAATAAAGACGTTATAAAAAAAAACACATGAATTGTCGACCCCCTCCTTTTTTGAAGTCGGTTAATATTCTGATTAGTTTTATGGCAGGGTACCTATGGGATTGACGTAATACCCATATCTCAATCTACGCATTCGTATCGTTTGTCGTTAAGGAGTTCCCTGGAGTATCTTCCAAATCCAAGGTCCAATACCGATAAAATTGGCCTATAGCCATTTCGGAGCTATACTGAACCAAATGCAAAAAGAATTTTCAAACTCGATTTATAATTGGCGGAATGATCGTGTAACATACATACAAAAAAAACAAAAAAAAAAGAACATACAGTCGAATTGAGAACCTCCTCCTTTTTAGAAGTCGGTTAAAAAGTAGCAAACAGTTAAATTATTGATAAATAGTGACTCTTAACCATTGTTTTAAACTTAATTAAACTTTATCCTATTGTTATATTTATTTGACACTGAATTATTTTCATTTCGTGTTCATGATTATTTTTAACAATTATTTACTACTAATACTATTAGATTACCTCGATGGTTTAGTGGCGAAGGGTTTGACTGATAATCACGAGATCATGGGTTCAAATCCCAGATCGGACAAAGTTTGGTTTTTCGTTCTAATAATTCCAAATATAACCAAAATCTGAAATTGTACCCGGCATAATAGCAATGCCTACCCCGCAAGGGATCTGGCGTGATGATACAGTAGTAGTAATAGTATAATGGCAATAGACTCACCCCCTACAACTTTGGTACCTAACAAGGTTGGCGTAATGTGAATTTATATAGTACATCTCTAGCACCCTGGCTAATTATGAATACATGCATGACGGTTTTTGTACATTTTCTACTACGCTTACGCGCGTTAGTAAAGCGCTGGAGAGTAATAAATGGCTAACAGTAGGTACATTTTTTTGGAAGCACTGCAGTATCGACCTTGGAAGAAGCGTCCGTGCGAACACCCGCTCACTGAACCCCATAGCCTGGTTCTCATAATCATCAAAATAAAGTAATTAGTTATAGTATTTGTATAAATGTCGATCGAACACCACACCTAACACCTCAATAAATTACTCAATCAACAAAGTGCGTGCCACGTTCTCGGGCTGTCGTTTAAAAATCATTTTTCATATTTCTCCCTCCATTGAACATTTATAATAAAATAACCGATTTAGTTCTGATTATGCCGCAAGGTATTAGTTAATATCGATGTTGCATGTTTGTCCGAAGTAGTTTCCTTGATTATTATTAAAAGTCATTTTGGTCCCACTGCTGGGCCAAGGCCCCTCTCCACTTTTTGCACTCTCCTCTGTTATTTCTCATCTGAGACCAGTGCCTGAGTGCGGGATGAAATGGGTGCTTGTGTGAAGGACTGCATTTAAAAAGGCATCTAGTTTATTCCGCAATCTCCGTTTGGGACTATGGCGTTATCTTTTCCTATCGTTGGGATCGTCCAGTCATTATATTATTCTGGCTCATTGGTCATTTGCTAATAAATAATTGAATATACAGGATGGATTATTCAGATGAGGAAGGCAGGGCAGCTACCTTAACCGTTGTAGATACAGGAAAATGGTCTTAGGAGACTTCACTTTGAACTGCATTTACAGATTTTGAAAAAAAAGGAAAAGTCAGCAATAAAACGGGAAATTTACACTAAAACTTTATTTGATGCCAATCGATTCTGTTTCTTATAAGGCTAATAAAAACTTCTATTGGGCCAACTGAGGTTAGAGTGCTAGTATAGTCCGAAATCGCAAAATTCTTTTCCCATACATTTTGCAGGAGATCATGGTAGCAAATTATACAAAAACTTTTTATAAGCAATCAGTTCTGTTTCTTATTAGGATTAAAAACTTCTATTGGATTAATTGAGGTTGGAGTACTCGGAAAGTCAAAAAAAAAACAAACAAGTAATAACAATAAGTCATTTAATTCAGGCAACTGAAACTTTGCAAAATATATTTTTTGTGCAACTTACAGGCCCATAGAATATATACCATACAGACTAACAGACATACATATACCATACATATAATATATATCTATCTATCTATCTATCTATCTAAAACCTCACGCCAGATCCCTTGCGGGGTAGGCAGAGAGTACAGAGTTCCAACAGGTTCTTTCCTTACATACCTCTCTGGCTTCCTCGACTCTCATAGTTCGTCTCATACACGCTCGCCGGTTACGGAGACTCTTGACTATAATATATATAAACTTATAAACTAAGTAACATGTGTTGCCGGCGTCATGTTGCGCTGTACAGGGGTGTCTTGCAGTCTACAACGAAATCTTCTGAATACGACACCCCTCGGCCAGAACTCCTCGCTCATGAAGGTCTCCAGCTTGGCTGTGGGAACTCGCACAACAAAGGAATTAAAAGCCGCATTGTTTTGCGAGTTCAGCTTCTCGACCCTCTGAGTATATAAGGACTTCTTGCGGGCATACTCCACAATGTCATCGGCTTTGGTGGTGTAGTGTAGCTGTGACACGTTCACAGCGTCGTAGGTGCTGCTGACGATTTCCTACAAAATGTATGGAAAAAGGTTTTTGCGATTTCTGACTTGACTTACTCTCAATTACATTAAAACTTATGTTAGAATCGTCACCATACTGCTTTTATTTTATAAACACACCGTCACGCCTATATTCTCCAGGCGGAGGTGGCAGAGGTGTACTGTGTACACCCACTTTTTGGCGATGATGTTAGGTACCATGTAATAGGGGGCAAGCCTATTGCCATATACTGGACAGAATTCCAGACTCAGGATTGATTTTAGGAATTTTACGATAAGAAAACTACCTTTGTCCGACCTAAGATTTGAATACGTGGCGTACTATTCGCCACTAAACCAACGATGCAGACTTTTTTAATTTTATCTATCTTTCTATCTATATCATCACACCAGATCCCTTGCGGGGTAGGCAGAGAGTATAGAGTCTCACTCTCATAGTTCATCTCATACATGCTCGCCGGTTATGGAGACTCTTGACTTGTCCTTCAGTTAAGACTTGGTCTATTTGGTCATGATAAGATAGTCTAGGTCTTCCCCGGTATCAACATCCTTTCACTTTCGCATTGTATATCTGTTTTGTCATTATTTCTTCTGACAATCTTTCTATATTGCCCGAACCAACGGAGCCCTTTCTCTACCCTTTCTCTTCTTAACACCGGTACTATCTTTCATACCTACTCGCTTTCTTACTACGCTGTTGCGAATACGGTCGGTCAGCTTCAACCCTCACATCTTCCACAGAGCTCGCATTTCGACTGCATTTATCCTCCTTTCATTCTCCTTCTTACATTTAATTCTTTAATGTTATCTATCTATATCATCACGCCAGATCCCTTGCGGGGTATGCAGAGAGTACAGAGTGGAATGAGGACTATTTGGTAGGTTATAAATGAAGATTTTTTCTAGGGGATTTTCTTTTGGAATGTTAATATTTGTGGTAAGAGTGACAGAGGTGATGTATGGAAAACGTATGTCAAGGGGTATATCACGATTTAGAAGACGATGAATGAAGATGTTATAATATGTTGTTTAATGATTTAAGATGGATTTAAGATTATAGTATAAAATATACCAAGAAGATGACTTTATTCACCGCGACGACCCTCAGCTCCTTCCATCTCTTTACATTTTACATGGGATGATGATGATAATAAATTATGTGAGACATAGGTACATGTTTAGCGTTCTATTTTATGATTTCAGATTCAACTAAATCTCATTTATATTCCTCCAACACTCACGTGGATCAAACGTACGTAATGATACAAAAAAGATTGCAGTGTTTTTATAATACAAAACATTAATATTAATTTTTTTACGATTCCTTTGTTACATGTACCTAATGATGTGACCATCCATTTTGTTTTCATTTTTATTATAGCTCATACTAAATTAAAGTATAATTAATTTACCACAGTTTCACGAAATTCAAATTTCGGATAATTATTTTACATTGTATTAAGTATATCTCATTGGTATAGTGGCATATAGAGCGTCTGACGATCGCAGTCTGCTTCGAATCTAAGGCCCGTATTACAGAAAGAAATCGGTCTTGAATATAATAATAAATAACTAATTTTTAAAAACTACATTCATAAATGATTTACGTTCTGGGCCTCAACTCTGCTATTTTTACCTAATTTGTCATTATTACAGACTGAAATTACCATTCAATTAATATTGTGCCAAAAGTTGGTACTCTGTTACATTATCAATAATTAATATTATTAATGATTACGATTTAATTGTGTAAAAATGACGACGGCGAAATAATAACAGATTACAACCAACAATTAAATAAGTCGTCATTGTTTACCGGATTATCAAATAACAACATTTTTTTAAGTGGTATACCTAGATAGTATCGGTGTAAAGATGAGAAAGGGTATGCTCCGTTAATTCGGGCTAATAGAAAAAATGTTAAAAAAGATATACAATGCGAAAGTAGAAGGATGTGGGTACCGGGGAAGACCTAGACTATCTTACCATGGCCAAATATACCGAGTCTTATCTGAAGGTCAAGTCAAGAGTCTCCGTAACCGGCGAGCGTGTATGAGACGAACTATGAGAGTGAAGGAAGCCAGAGAGGTATATAAGGAAAGAACCTGTTGGAATTCTGTACTCTCTGCCTACCCTGCAAGGGATCTGGCGTGATGATATAGATAGATAGATTAATGTCAGTGAACTACATTTTATGTAAAATAGCAATAGCAGGCTTAAGCCCCTGTCGTACCGGCCTTAGTCTAACGAAAAACTCCAATTATCAGTCTGGAGTCTTGCTTAGTGTCTTGTATGATGAAAATATGTAGTGAACCATCTATTAAATCGGTACATCTCTGCCAAACCCGCTTGTAGAATATAGGCATGCCGCTATTACTGTTTTTCTTGAAAAAGCAAACAATTATCATGGACGCGTTTTAAGAAACTTGGCCAGAGATGGCCAGTCGTATGGTTGATTACACGTATTAAATAATTATCAATACGTACGTATTAAAGAATTAAGTAGTTAACTAAATTTTAACTTAATTTTTAAGTACTAAAGTAAATCCGCCAATAGACCAACATGGAATAATTCGGGACGCCTTTCCCCAGCTGCACAGCTGACAACAACACAAAAACAAAGCAAACATTGTAAATTCTCTATCATTCACACACGTCGTTTTTTTTCTTATCATAATGTCAATGATGACAAATCGACAGAGCTATTATCACACGAGATAAATTTGATAAAAGAAGCGAATTTAGTCGAATTCGAGCCACAGGTGCCTATTCGAAGTCGGCACGCGCTGTCTACGTCAGTTCGCCCGCATAAGTCGTCGAGAATGGACGTTAGTTCGCGGCCCGCCTGAATCGCGCTATCGAAATATGCATACCAATATAACACGAAATAAAAGTGGTCATAAATAATTATTGACAGTGAAGTAGTGTAATAACGTTATTTATCGGCTATAAATAAATTGTCGTCACGTTTAACAGTGTAATGAAATGAATGAAATTAAAGTATTTGACATTGATAAGATTGTATGTTTAAGTTATTAGGAATTTTGGTAATATAAAGTGCGCATAAACGCTTGAATAATACAAAGTGTTTATAGAATAATTGTGAAGGAATTTATGCGGTTTGCTGAAAACTACGTAAGGGTATAAACAGTTTAGAGTGAGCAGATTGAATTGTTAACAATACTTATTGAAGTTTCGTGTAAGTATTTCTTGTAAAATATAACAGTACTTATAAATAATATATACATAGATCTTACGATAAATTGGTTCTTATTATGACGTACTTAAAACAGTTTTGGGTAACGTTATTGCATTACATATTCTTGCTGAAATCAAATGACGTTGATTTTTTATTAAATGACCTGAAAGAAATTATTTAAATTAATTATAAAAACGCTTAAGAAGTTATGAACAATTACTTACTGACTTTTATGAATTTATGGAAATACCGACACGCCTATATTCCCCAAACGGCGAAGGCAGAAATGTACATTGTACACCCACATACTTAAAATCGTCGGCGCTAACAATGTTAAGTCCTGATGTCCCGCATAATTCGAAACTGCATGGCTATTGGGAATTTTCCGACACAAGAACCTCATTTTTTCCGCCTAGGATTCAAACCGCCGTTGAGATTCGCCATCCACACTATACGCCACTAGACCGAAGAGGTAGTCTAAAGATTCACACAATTAAAGATTTTACGAATTTTACTTCAGTATATTTTCAAAGATAAACCAAAAAAATATCGTGAATATTCTACGGAGACAAATAGGTATAGGAGTATTTATTGTATTTAATACTTAAACTGTTGAATAAAAACGTCGTAACTTAAACAAAATTATTCACAGCTCCAAATTTACGATAATATCATTATGACTTTTAAACTTGGACGTTTCTAAGCGTCCTTGGTATTAACAATGTTTATCTACAATTTTATCTCTCATATTTACGACTACGCATTGACAGTACTTCAACTTGGAGTGTCCTCAACTATCTTCAAATTCCAGTTTTATGCTTCTATATCATCACTCCGGATCCCTTACGGGGTTGGTAGAGAGTAGAGTTCCAGTTTACATACTTCTCTGGCTTCCTATACTTTCATAGTTTGTTTCATGCTCGCCTGTTACAGAGGCGCTCGTAGCGCTGTGCGACCGCGGTATTCTTACCGATCACCAAGGTTAAGCAGCGTTCGACTCGGTCGGCCTGAGATGGGTGACCGTTTGTGGCATTTTCATATTCAAGCGTCTCCGTGCTTCGGAAAGCACGTTAAGCCGTTGGTCCCGGTTACCACTTGATGTGGTAGTCGTTAAGCCGAGTTGGAAGCCTTAAAGGCGGCTTGATAAGTTCCAACAGCGGGTGGCCACAAACCTGCCTCCACCAATCCGCACTGGGTCCGCGTGGTGGAGTATGACCTAATCTCTCTCACCTCGATTTGTGAGAGAAGGCCTTTGCCCAGCAGTGGGCAGTATAGGCTGATATTATTATATTATTATTATTATCGCCTGTTACGGAGACTATTGACTTATCCTCCAGAAAATTACATACAGTTCCAACGGGTTCTTTCCTAACATACCTCTTTTGCGTCCTTGACTCTCATAGTTCGCCTCACAAACGCTCGCCGATAACAAAGACTCTTGACTTGTCCATCTCATTAGATCACTGTCTGATCACTGTCTGTCACTTGACGGACGACTTAGCGCAGTGGTTAAGAGTTTGAGCTGCTCCGCCCACTGTGTCGAATAGTCGCGGGTTCGATTCTCGCACGGGACAAATCTTTGTGTGATCCACAATTATTTGTTCCGGTCTGGGTATTTGTTTGTGAATTTTCATGTTTGTAAACGCACCCACGACACAGGAATAAATCCTAGTGTGGGGCTACGTTTTTTCTAAAAACCTAAAAACCTAAACCTAAACCTAATCTTTTTACTGTTTTGTACTTAGTTGTTAATCAAATAACGATGGTCTCATTAGTGTAGTGGTCCATAATGCGGGTGAGGAATTTACGATCACGATGTCGTTTGAATACTTTATTTAGTCTTTATATCTAAAAATTCTTAGTCGCAATTTCGAAACTGATATTGTGCCCGGTATAGTGGTAATAGCTTCGCCCCTAGTTAGGTCCCAACGTACATAGGTAATACCTATGTACATTAGGACCTAACCAAGTACCAGTGTTTACTTTTTATCTATATCTATCTATATCATCAAGCCAGCTCCCTCGCGGGGCAGGCAGAGAGTACAGAGTTCCAACAGGTTCTTTCCTTACATACCTCTCTGGCTTTCTCCACTCTCATAGTTCGTTTTATACACACTCGCCGGTTACGGAGACTCTTGACTTCAGATAAGATACGGTCTACACTTTTAATATATCTAAATATGAAATCATTACATTGAATCTCAAGGGGATAAATTAGATGCACTTCATAATTTGCATTTCCTGTCTATGCTAACCTGTTTACAGTAGTAGGATTGATTTGAATTGGTTTTGATCTTAGTATTGTAGTAACAAGTCCGAAAAATGGTACTGTTACAATCTATTCAACATAGAAAGATGCGCCCCAACATTTCTCGTAATCAATCGCTTTCTCTGCATTTGTGCAATATTCTGCTTAGATGCTAGTTCTATTATTAAACATACTTCAAATAATTTATTAGGGGCGTACGTAGTAGGTAGAGTTAAATTCAGCGTATTTCTGGTCAGTCCGTCCTCATGAATCTCATCAGTTCAGATTTTGATGCGCTAGGTGTGAGATAACCGTTTTGTCTCACGTTCTATTATGCCATGATAAAAGACACAAGGAAACTCGTATCAAGAATTGTATTGTCGTATATTTAAGGTTATTTTGACTTACATACAAGTTTCAAATCACGGGTCAACCACATTATGTCCTGAGCGAAAAGTCTTGCCGCCCGTGTTAGGTTCAGGTGGTTTTGATCCTAATGTGAAAATAAGCGAGCGTATCATTATTTTTCAGGTATTGTACAAGTGCAATCTTATGCTCCTGTAGTAACTACACTTTCTACAATGTTTATCGACAATGCTTGTTAAATTTTAATAGGGCAGAAAAGATCGGCCGAGGACAGGCAAATTAAACATTACATTAACAAAAAGGAAATAGTTAAATCGTTACACTTTCATATTAAGTCAGGTTATAATTTAATTGAATGGTAACTTTTATTTATGGGTTACAATAATGCTATCGAGTTGATAATTAAAATACCAATCTCTATATTCCCCAAGCGGGGGTGGCAGAGGTGTACTAAGTACATCCACGTTTCGCCGACGATCTTAGGTCCCATGTTATAAGGGGCCAGCCTATTGCCATATACCGGACACAATTCCAGACTCCGGACTCGTACTGGGAAATTTTCGTTAGAAAGACTACACTTGTCCGACCTAGGATTTGAACCCAGGACCTCGTGATCACAAAGCGATGTGCTTTGACACCAGACCAACGAGGCAGTGAAGAAAAAGTATAAAACTTATTTGACTACATTGGCAAGCTTATCCGGGGAAGCTGTAAAGGCCCCGCGGCCAACAGCGTAGGTCATTCCACGCCAAAAACATCGGCAATATAAATATATGTCTAAGCGACGACGCACAAAGAAATCATTTTATTTGAAAATCATATAAATACGAGCCTTCCAAAGCAATACGACATCATTGTTTAAAACTAGGTTTTGAAAGTGGTTAAATTTATTTTGTGCAAAGAGGACTTCTAAAGATGATATTAACGTTTTACACAGTGTAAAACTCATGTAAGCCTGCCAGCCTGAAACATGCGATAAAATCCATCAATATGATCAACTAAGCCTACCACACTTGTCTCACATTACCATAAGGTAGACTGGCAGAAAATGCCGCCGGCATTAAGTCCGCCTATGTACATAAGTGCATAAAGTATAAATCAATAAATAAATAAATAAACTAAGGCATCAGCCATCGAAAAAAAAAAACAATTTCATACAATATTTGATATGTATTACTCATAAATTTTCGTTTAGTGTCACAATAGTAACGTGTTCATATTGATAAGTATCATCTGTCCCACATAAAATAAAGATTTGGTCCAAAAATTGCCTTGAGAAGCAACATCAAAAGGAGTAAATACCATTGAAAAGGAAAACTTTTTAAAAACTCCAATCAGTGCCCGAAACAAAAAGAATATCTTTCAATGATTTGCATACCAATCAATTATGTGGTAAAAAAATGATTCATGCGAATTTTACTGTACCAACAAAGAAAATTCCCACGAATCAGTTTTTAACCCACCATTTATTTATTAACTGAGGCATTTAGTAAGGGGTGAATAGAAGTTCTTCACGTTTTAAGGGGTGAGTGTATTTATGCTACGAGAGGTGAATAGGTGCAACATCAAATCAATACATCCGAAAATTGCATAAAATTTCTATCTATATATCTATATCATCACCCCAGATCCGTTGCGGGGTAGGCAGAGAGTACAGAGTTCCAACAGGTTCTTTCCTTACACACCTCTCTGGCTTCCTTCACTCTCATAGTTTGACTCTTACACGCTCGCCGGTTAGTTTCAGATAAGACATGGTATATTTGGTCGTGGTAAGATAGTCTAGGCCTTCCCAGGTACCTACAACATTCCACTTTCGCATTGTATATCTGTTTTGGCATTCTTTCTTCTGACATTCTTTCTATATGCCCGAAACAACGGAGCATATTCTTTCTCATCTTTACACCGATACTATCTTTCCTACTTACTCGCTTTGTTATGAAATGTATTATGTTAGATTACAGATTTCCATTACTGAATAATAACATTTCCAAAATGTTAGAAGACGAACTAAAATATCAATATAAACGAGTTGCCATAATAAATGGTCTATACTTTTAATTATTCCAATAATAATAAAGGAAGGACAAAAAACCACAGCCGCACCTATTTTCCCAAAGTGCGATTGGCAGAGGTGTACAATGTACACTCACATATCACCCTCAATTGTAGATCCCAATATGCCTAAAAGGGTCGTTCCGACTCGTAAAACTCTAAGATTTTTTTGAAAGAAATACCCCTGATCGTAAACTATATGCGACTAAACCAACGTGAAGATTTTTTTGTATACAGCGTGTTGTTATTAATATGAATTGTTGGCGTTACGCAAAGTTACGCAAAAGGGACTGGATTGACACAAGCTTTTAGCAAATATATGCAAAGCGAATTGTCACCTAACGCTGTCCGTGGGTTTACTCAATACATCATGAATATTATACTGACTTCCGATTCGATACTGCTTGTTGACGGAATATTGGGATGAATATTAAATCACTGTGTCTATTTTTTGTGCACTACTTTGATATACTTTTACGTTTCATACCAAATATTTCAAAACCTAGTTAAGTAGTGATTCGCTTGTAGTTTATGTGCCTCGCCTGTATCGCCAGCGAAGTTACTAAAAATACCAGTAGGTCTACCATGAAACGTAATTCCGAAGTTTCGGATCGAAATTTCGGGCGATTCCTACCACGATGTGCTTTCGTTCCGAAATCGGTCCCGAAGACGGCTTGCGACATTTCGTCCGTCGTAAAATGCTACCATGAAGTGATTCGAACAAACGAAGTTTCGGCATATCGACAGCACTTCTTTCGTGATTTTAACCTCAATTATACAAAACCTGAAGAGGTAACTTTTTACTTTCGTAAGTATGAAGTTTAATTCTTTGGCTGTTTAAATATAAACACGAATGGTTTCATGGAGACTTTGTTGATATCTTAAAGCAATAAATGCGTTTAAACTGGAATTATATGGTGTTTTTATAATATGATTATTGCTATTTTAACATAGAGTACAAACATACGGAAACACACGATTTTTCTATAAATCCTTTCAAAAATCGAAAGCAGAAGGGCATCCGCCTAGGTTGCGATGACTCTCATAATAATTTTTGTCGAGTTGCTTTTAAATACCAAATAGCCTTTGTTGCTGTTTATAACAAAATATAAAAATTGTAAAAACATAAAAAAGACTTAAAAATTGTAAAAACACAAAAAGAAAATAACATTAGCAGTGTGTACGAACCCGCATCGAATTCTATAGCAAATTTGACATTATTTATTACGCCATTTCAACATAACAAATAATTGCGAAATTTTGGAATATTATATGCGTAGTTCGTGCCTTTATGTCATTATGACAGCTTGACATTTAATAATTTTACACGACTAACTTGAAATGTTCATAAGTTACCATATGCCTAATAAGAAACAAATGCACTTTTTATTTGGTTGGTTTATACTACTTCATTTATTACTTACTTTTTTTCGTAAACGGAAACATACTTCGCATTTGTCATTTATTCACGAACACAGTCTATGATGCCCGACCGAAAGAAACAAATCCGAAACTGAAACTTTCCTCCGGTAGGCCTACAGGACTCGATATCTACCTTGATAGTCTTGCTCATTTCATCTCCAAACAGTTGGTCTTTCCTCCCTACTGATAGCTGCACTTTGTATATATATATCTATCTTTAACCTCACGCCAGATCCCTTGCGGGGTAGGCAGAGAGTACAGAGTTCCAACAGGTTCTTTCCTTACATACCTCTCTGGCTTCCTCGACTCTCATAGTTCGTCTCATACACGCTCGCCGGTTACGGAGACTCTTGACTTTTCCATCAGATAAGACTCGGTTTATTTGGTCGTGGTAAGATAGTCTAGGTCTTCCCCGGTACCTGCATCCTTCCACTTTCACATTGTATATCTGTTTTGTCATTCTTTCCTCTGGCATTCTTTCTATATGCCCGAACCAACGGAGCATTCCCTTTCTCATCTTTACACCGATACTATCTTTCATACCTACTCGCTGTCTTACTATGCTGTTGCTAATGCGGTCGGTCAGCTTCACTCCGCACATCTTCCGCAGAGCTCGCATTTCTACCGCATTTATCCTACTTTCATTCTCCTTCTTACATACCCAGCTCTCGCTACCATATAACAGCGTTGGGACAAGAACTCCGTTATGTATGGCTTAAGTGCCGGCTCCCGAGTAGCTTTCCCATCGCACCATTCACTCTGTTCCCTGCACTCACTCTTCTCTCTATGTCAGCGGTGTATTACCCATCCTTACTGAAGGCGCATCCAAGATATACAAACTCATTCACTTGCTCCAGCACATCGTTACCAACCACATGACTTCTTTCTGCGACCCCCATGCCTTTTACCAGCAATTTCGCACATCATAATGACTTGTAGATGATCATATATATCGTGCCTTACCACGTGTTCGAGGTAATCAATTTTCATCTTTTTAATCATAAAAAGGCATCATCAATCAACCATCAGGTCATACATGCTGTCATTAACTATAAATGTAAGAACTGTTAGTTGTAATTGAAAATTTAATAAATAAAGACTATATAGTTTGTGATGATGAAAATTTAATTATGACTCTTCAGTTTTTTATTAGTCCACATGTAAATGGAAGGTATTAATCAATTCATCTAGCTGATTTCCGGAATGCGAAGACCTATAATGATTTGATTGGTGCAAGATAAATTTGATCGACCCCTTGATGTGCTCTCCAATGGTCGACGTAAAACAATTGCACAGAAAGTGTGGTAACTAAAGATAGTAAGTACATGAGATTGCACTTGTACAAAAATATATTAGGCTCAAAAACCGAGAGTCGTGTGAACTGTTGTGGAACTGAAGAATGGCGATAAGCTCACGTCATTTTACTTTAGGGCCAAAACTACCTGAAGCTGTAGGACTAACACGGGCAGAAACTATTGTCGCGCAGGACAAAGTTTTGTTGACCTGTGAATCAAGTCTTGAACCCTAGTTAAAATAGTCTTGTCTTCAGCCGTAACAATACAAACACATCGTTGTAGTTGAACTTAATTGCCTCATATGGAAAGTAAGGTATACTTTATTATATGCACGTGAATATGGCAGACTAACTATAGTCTGTTCCACACCTCCAATATATTTGCGAGGCAGCTGTACAGTAACCAGCATTGCCGAGTGGCCTTTAACTTATTTTACCATACTATACTAGAGAGATGAAAAAAATGTGTTCAAAGGAACCATGTCTTCGATTTAAGGGATAAGTAAACATTCATTAATATAAATAAAAAAAATCAGCGAGCCTTACAGTAGTCGCATATGATGTGTAACATTTGACATGTTATCCTACTATGAAAAAGATCCGCATCAAATCAAATAGCGCGCGCTCATTGGTCAAATCAAATAGCGCGCGCTTTCCTGGTTTCCTGTAACACATTTCCGTCCCTTTTCCGAAATCACTCCCACAAAAAATATCCAGCAACCGAGAGGAAAGATGTTATACATCAATTATATTCTGATCTGAACTCGTCATATTGAGAATACCAAAAAACGTCATGTTGATATGTAAATACGATATTGATTGTTATTCTTCATAACATATCATGGTTTATGGCGGGTATCATCATATCATGGTTCACGGTCTACCTCTTTTAGTTTCTGCTGTCTCCATATTCCGTTCTCGATGTTACACCCTATCTCTTAGCACATCGCGGTATCACAGTACTGTAGGCGCCACATTCTATATCCAGTAAAATATTATTATACTTTTATCAAGGTATGCTATCTTTACAAACTCATGTTGTATGGGCATTGTGTAACGTCAACAGGAAGTTTCGGACATGTGATTGTTTCAACAATTTATAGATAACTACGATATGGGTGTCTATGTATGCATAAGTCTTCCATTCTTCATCTTCATCCAATTCCTTCAGGCCTATCTCCCTCTACGTCCCCCGTTTTGTCTCCTAATGAATACGAAGACTATAACTGGTGATGACAGGAGGAAGGAATAGTAACTCATTATGTATGGATGGGTCCCCTAACATGTGGTGGCGATATGCTCCCTATTATACCAGGGTTTATCTATCTTCAGCCGAAAGACGTCCACTGCAGGACAAAGATCTCCAAATACCGTACCGGCTTTGCGCTTGTCCACCTTCTGCCCGCAAAGTTCACGAGGGTCATACTCACTAAAATGGCTGCTTGCAGTGGCTATCTGGCTCGGGTCACTCCCTTCCCTCCAATGTAGTCGAGGGGAGTGATGGCTCTGCCAGTAGTCATACTCGTGAACGGGTGCTGGTTGTAAGGATTGCTTTGGCCGAAATCTTCTAGACATTTAATCTTTAGAAATAACATGATTAGTCTCATATCGCGATCGTTAGGCATCACACTTAACTATTTAATTATAACCTAAATATTGTACTCACACAATATCTTAAAAAAATCGAAAAGAGAATTAAATAAAAAAGACAAGCCCGCTGTGTTTCTCTTTGGATCTTCTCAGTAGAGGCCGCTTTCCGATCCGGTGGTAGCTTAGTAATTAGAATAAATAACAAATTTAAACTGTAAATTTGTAAATAGTGAGGGTTTATGCAAAATAAATTATTTGAGTTTGAGTTCATCTGTCTATCTTGTACGGGGTCTATCCATACCACGTCTTTCGGTGCCTCGTTGCCATTCGAGAACATTAGGGTTTATAAGGTCCCCTAATGAATAAGGTTTTATGCACATCTCATCCACAGACGCCAGTTTTAGTAACTTCCTTCATTCATCACCATAATCAACATTGTCGAGTCGTATCTTATCAGATACGAGTACTAGAGTACCAGTCGAAATCGGTTCAATGATTTGTGCGTGATGTCCGAATAAACAGAAAAACCCACAAGCAAACTAGGAATTGTTATGTTAGGAAACTTATAAACAGGCGATCCCATAATTTTATATGAGTAACTAGAAATAAGTAAATAAAAGACATTGTCGTAAATTGCCCCAGAACCAAGAAAAATTTAACCAATGCTATCATTATTTATCTATTTTATTAAAATAATGGCAAATATCCGTATCTAACGGATAATTTGCGATCTAAAACGAAAAATTCAAAGTATTGTGAGGATTTATATCGAACCTCATACGTATTAATGGATATTGAAATATAACCTTAAAATCTAATACTTCCTGTGTAATATTGCGATGCCTCCGCTTGTCCGTTTAATAATAAATGAATTAAAAGAATTTATGGGTGAATTCAAATCATACAAGTATTTTTTCGTTGCTGTTGGTTTTGGGGCAAATCATGTATGGGCGCAGAACAATGTCCTTTGAAATTTATCAAATTTGTAAATTTTCGTTAAAATGTTTCACGTTACATACGTGAAAAAAGGGGAGGGAAGCCTTTGCCCAGCAGTGTTAGTCTAGTGCTGCGGTTGGAATGCGAGGTCGGTCTGTATTGTGGATTTTACAAGCCTTTATTTAACTTGCCCAGTTCGTGTTTGTGCTGCGATCCGAGTAAGCTGAAATTTGGCATACGTAAGATCGGTGACAATGCAATAATATGGTACCATGGAGCTGATCTGATGATGGATTCGGAAGGTGGCCATAGGAGAATGTCAAGTACTTAAGATAACCCCATGGTGTTGGGCTCGTTGGATTTGTCTGTAGACCGGGATGTTGAGCAGGGTCTGATGATGCAACCGGAAGTAAGCCATATAAACTCCTCAATTAAGCAAGATATTTTTCGTGTTTTTACTATAAAAGCTTAATTTCAGAAAGATCAAGTAATACTTGTTGTCCCACTGCTGGGCGAAAGCTTTCCCTCAAATATAAAAGTCAGAGATAATCGGTCATCCTGTGTCGTGGGTGCGTTTATCATGAAATTTACATACACAAACACCCAGACCGACACATTTATTTGTGGGTCACACAAAGATTTGTCCCGTGCGGGAATCGAACCCGCGACTACTCAAGCTCTTAACCACTAGGCCAAGCCATCCGTCAAAATAATTTTCTAATTTATTTAAAGCAGTTTTGAAACAAGATTTCTCTCAAGAGTTCTCCAATATTTCACAAGAGTTTGTGATGTTTGTATATTAACATAAAGAAAACACTTTCGTCTAATAAGATGTGCTGCTAATTATGACTAATGAACCCAACTGACTGAAATATTATATACTTAGAATTGGCAGCGAAAACTCGCACAGTTGCTAGGAGAATTTGCACATTTTTTGTTTGCGCTTTAAGAGCTCTTATCAAAAAATCTTTTGATGATAAAACCAAAGAAAAATACTTACTTCGGCGTAAAAATATCTTCATATTATAGTTTTTTTGTTATCAGGGTAATCGTTTTGTTGTGTTGCACTTAAATGCATTTTAGTGATTAAATTTTATCACGATATCTTAACATAATTATGTCGAATTTTTGGTGTTTTTAAATAAAACTTATGTTTATTGCTGATGCTGATTAATATTTTTACATTTTTAATATTATTATTAGGTTGTAATTAGATATAGAAAAATCTTTGGACCTTTTTCTTTATCTACCTCGCATGAGATCTGGCGTGTTGATATAGATATATATATATAAAAAGAGACTTCTATATATATATAAAAGACTTTTATATTATACACACTTTAATGTAGCTCACCGGATGTTTCGAGAAATTTCGAAGCGTCTGGTGGATTGTACTGGCGACCAGAACGCTGGCAGCATTACCGCGCTGAATAGCAATGATTATATGCTGCCCAACATATATATGTTGGTCAGCATATAAGTATTACTATTCAGCGCGACAGCGTTGCCAGCGTTCTAGGTACACTGCCAACTGACAGCGGCGCGGTACCCTTTGGCCCTATGTAAATATATATGTATATTTTTACACCCGTTTTTTGTTGCAAATTCTTTGTTGTTTTGCATATAATTGTACATATTGTATATTTAAACACCTCCACTTGTAATGAAATGAATTTTATTTACATATTATCTATCCATCTTTATCATCATGCCACGTTCCTTTCGGCGTAGACGCATAGTTCGATCGTAAAACTAAAAGTAATTTTAATATTTGTCTACCTCGCTGGTCTAGTGGCGCATGATGTGGCTGTAAAAGTGCTCTGAGTGGCTCTGAGTTCAAATCTTAGATGGGACAAAGTATTATAGAGGGTCTATCGCAATAAAACTTGTGCGTTCGGAGGACCCACGTCAGGAACGAAGTTCGAATCAGACAGTGTAACACACTGTTACGAAAATTGTTAGTCATTGAAAAACGATTTTATTTAAGGGGAGTGAGTATACTCAAATCATCGAGCACATTTAACTAACATTTGATGTAAACAATTATGACGGCCAGCGCTTACTATAACATCCGAACTACGCTGGACGGAACCGAACGCCTCGTAACGTTTTTTTGTTATGTTACGATTTCTACCTGTCAGCTCCTAAAGCAGCCGCAATAAAAGGACTTTCCGTTCACCAAAAATCTCAGCAGAAGTCTGGAATTGTGCTCGGTATATTCGCATTATGCTCACGCCTATTACATTGGGAGCTAACATCGTCGTGGGTCCAGCCCGGATGGGCAGAATGCAGTAAGATGGTCTTTCAATTTTTACATAGTTATTTTAATGTATATATCAATATTATTTATTTTATCTTATCCATCTACCAATATTATCACGCCAGATACCTTGCGTCGTATATAGAGTCCAGAGTTTCAACAAGTTCTTTCCATGGACACCTCTCTGACTTCCTCCACTCCCATAGTTCGTATTATACACGCCGGTTACTGAGACTCTTAAATTGCCCATCAGATAAGACACGGTCTATTTGGTTATGGTATTTATTTCGTACAAGATATAAAATACAAGATATATCTCTTATATTATACAAATACTTTGTCGTCATTTATTTATCTTGTTATATAAATAATGAGTCGCGTAGTAATAAGAAATTTTAGTATTTGTTTACGTAATAGTGTAGTGACATCAAAAAGGAAAAAAAACTCCATCGCGCCTATATTCACCAAGGGGAGATGGCAGAGGTGCACTAAGTACACTCACTTTTCGCCGTTAGGTCCCATGTCATAGGGGGGTGTCTATTGCCATATACCGGGCTCAGTCCAGACTCCGGACTCATACTGGGAATTTTTCGTTAGAAAACCTACATTTGTCCGGCCTAGGATTTAAACCCAGGACCTCGTGACCAACGAGGCAGTAGTGACATCATATTGTGAATTATCTACCTAGAGTCTTAGAGCCCTTATATCAAGGGTATAATTGTAGCTCTATTTTTAAGGTTCCATACTTCAATCAGTAAAAACGAAATCTGTATGGGGTCATATCAAGTTCTTAGATTTACGCCAATATTACACACTAGTTTCTGCCCGCGACTTTGTCCTCGTAGACTTTAGACAGGAATCTTTTATTATTTCGGAATAAAAAGTATTCTATGTGTCATCGATATATCATAACAAGATACACACTCCCGTTCAAAAGTTACATTAAAAAAAACGTCCCCAATATCATGTAAGTAGTTATAATTATGAAATAAACCATAAAATATATTCGTATATATATCTATATCATCACGCCAGATCCCTTGCGGGGTAGGCAGAGAGTACAGAGTTCCAACAGGTTCTTTCCCTACATACTTCTCTAGCTTCCTCCACTCTCATAGTTCGTCTCATACACGCTCGCCGGTTACGAAGACTCTTGAATTTTCCTTCAGATAAGACTCGGTCTATTTGGTCGTGGTAAGATAGTCTAGGTCTTCCCCGGTACCTACATCCTTCCACTTTCACATTGTATATCTGTTTTGTCATTCTTTCTATATGCCCGAACCAGCGGAGCATGCCCTTTCTCTTCTTTACACCGATTCTATCTTTCATACCTACTTACTTTCTTACTACGCTGTTGCGAATTTCACTCTGCACATCTTCCGCAGAGCTCGCATTTCCACCGCATTCATCCTACTTTCATTCTCCTTCTTACATACCCAGCCCTCGCTACCATATAACAGCGTTGAGACAGGAACTCCGTTATATATGGCCTGCTGCGCCTTTTGGCTTAAGTGCCGGCTCCCAAGTAGCTTTCCCATCGCACAATTCACTCTGTTCCCTGCACTCACTCTTCTCTCTTAAACACATTAATTGCTGTAATAAATGTTTTTATGAAGTCTGATATACCAATTTTGGCCACTGCATCACATACATTGGTTCACACAGTACTGAAGAATAATGTGATAATTTTTCACATGTGTGGCGATAGTTTAATGCGGATGTATGACTTCTAGTGTCTTTTTGTTACGATTACTATGACTAGCAGCGAGTAGTTTATTTTGACGATGATGTCACCAACTCATATGATATTGATTGGCACTAAATGTCTAAGTCTATCTAATTTCTAGACAGACTTAGCCAACACTAATGCCTTGAAGTTTTCTGACACCAAGTTGGCCATTATTCAAACCAGAAACGGAAGAATTATAAATAATTAAAATCACTGACACACAAATGTTATTCTGTCGCAGACATCTTGTTTCACGTCGTACATAATTACTTTTTACTTGACACATTTTTTTAAACCACTCTGAAGTAGACTAATCGACTATTACAGTAGCAAGTAAGTGTATGTATGTATGCAAGTGTATTTTAGCATATTTGATTAGACATAAAATAAAACTATTTTTCGGATATTATCGCGGTTTATTTTTGGTTTTTAAGTTCCCGACGTTTCGAGTGCTTTGCAGCACCCATGGTCCCTCCCGTGACCACCGTGTAATATTCGCGTAAATCTAAGAACTCAGTATCTTTGATTAGCTCTACCCGACGGTTTAACTAGCTGGTTTTAATTGCGGAGTAACTTTAATTGAGTAACCGGCACTTTACTCGAGATTAGTGAAAGAGGTCCTTAATTTACTCTCTATTTGTATCTAAGAGTATATCATTATACCAGACCCCTTACGATGTAGGTTTTTATTGAGCATGGGTCAGCGATTGACCACAATCTCACCTGATGGAAAGTGACTATGGGATCAAAGATACGACTCGCCGACCCAGTAATAGCCTATTCACTCTGAAATAGGTTGAGATGGAAGTTAGAGCGAATCCCGATTCGGTATGATCGGATTCGACCCGTCTCCTTGTAAGGTAAGTCCGAACATCGTGCCGGAACCGGCTGGGTTGCTTGGCGGCATGACTTCGCTGGAAGGGTGACCGGCCATGGTCGTGTAGTACAGTGAAAATACTTAGGGACCACGTGTAGGGGAACCGAGAGGAAATACGGACGCGAGCAACTTCTGCAACAAGTACAAAGTTTTAACAGGTTCTTACAGACTTCTCTGGCTTCCTGTACTTCATGCTTCCTCATATTTCATCACCTCATGATTCATCACACTCGCTGGTTACGGAGATTCTTGACTTGCGCTTCAGATATGACAGAGTTTATTAATATTGTTGAATATTAGATAGTGTAGACATATAAATATGCTGAGAAGAGTTTATGTAGAGAGGCGAAGTTATATTGTACTAAGCGTGCTCTATTGGTCTTGATGTACTTCTCTCGGCTCCTTAGACCTTGGATTATAAAACAGGGTATATTTTGGGAATAGTTTTATCATAATTTGAGCTAGTTTGAGTGTTATTCGGATCAATTCATATTTGTCTTAGGGTTTCCAACCCTGCTATATAATAAAGTATCTTACTATATTAGATGTTTGACTACTATATTAATTAAAAACTAGTTTTTCCCGTGACTTCGGCTGCGTTGATTTTAGACAGGAACCTAAAATTTATCCGGGATAAAAAGTCCTATGTGTTAATTCAGCTAGTAAACTATCTGTGTGCCGAATTTCCTTCAAATTCCGTTAGCCGTTTTTGCGTGACTGAGTAACGAACATCATTATTTCATCATTACATCATAATATTAGAAGGATATATTTAGTATGTAGGTCAAAGTATTATATTTTATTAGGAACAAATTAAGAAATTTTAAATTTCATAAAAGCTTAGATGAGCTATTGGTATTTTCTAATTTAAATGTAGTTTGCAAATAAGCTTTTTGTTACAAATAAAATCCTTTTAATGATTGCAGAAAGTAGCAATAAATAAATACTATTGTTTTAAAAACTAATTTGAACTGAAGTTTTATTATTTTTCATTAATATAATTTAACAGATAAAAATCTCGAAACCATTTCAATCAATCAATCAGCCTATCGTAGTCCACTGCTGGACATAGGCCTCTCCTAACACGCGCCATTGCACACGGTCCCCCGCCTTCCGCATCCAGTCCGTCCCAGCGACCTTCTTGAGGTCGTCGGTCCATCTAGCTGGGGGCCGTCCTACCTTACGCTTACCAAGTCGCGGTCTCCACTCTAGGACACGCTTGCTCCATCGGCCGTCGGTCCTTCTGCAGATGTGACCAGCCCATTGCCACTTTAGCTTACTGAGTCTGCGAGCTATGTCGGTAACTTTGGTTCTTTGTCGGATTACCTCGTTACGAATTTTATCCTTCAAAGAGACCATTTAATGTTACTTAAAAAAAGTTACCAAACCTAGGAAGACTTTAATTTATACACGGTGACTAAGTGTTTTTCAGTTGCAGAAACAATAGATGAAAAACACGTTTTTTTTATATTCCGAGAGCGTCTCCCGTCCAGTAATATATTGTGAACACATCCATTTTGTACAAAATCGTGATCAATACCCATATTGATCACGAATTTTCATCATTTCTATGCATCGCTGACCCCGGTCAGATAGATGGTCGTGTAGATAATACTACAGTGTGGAATTGATGAAAACGCGCAACTCACGCAGTTAGCTCGTTGTGCTGCAATTTGCCTCGTCTTAACAGATCAATTGACTCTTCCTCTATCAGCGAGCGGTGTTTGATACTTAGTACATTACTGTACCTCGTATACTGTAATATCGCTCAAGACGCTCGTAGCGCTGTGCGACCACGGCATTCTTAACGATCATCAAGGTATAGCAGCGTTCGGCTCGGCCGCTCTGAGATGGGTGACTGTTTGTGGCATTTTCATATTGGAGCAACTCCGTGCTTCGGAAGGCACTGAGGTAAGATATTGCTCTCTGAAACACCGAGAGCAACAGCTTAGTGACAAGCCGGTTACCACCTAATGTAACGTTAAACCAAGTTGGGAGCTACTGCCAGGGTATGTACGCGGGAAACCTGTGCACCCAGTATAATAACATTTTGGGCTGCCCTGCTTTTACAGTGCCTCAGAGATGTTTGCGAGAGCAGTCACTGATAGCTTTTCCGCAATCATTAGTAAGAAAACGGCGTTACTGCTGCGCAGGGTGCGGAACTGCCGTAACAGAATTCTGGGGATGATGGGGGAGAGCGTGTCCTCTCGTATTTTTAAGCAAATGGTGTGAAGGACGATCAATTAGGACTGTTATCTTTAATTGGTCGTCCTACATACCATGCTATATACTATTTGTACTGTTTTGTTTTCCTTCGTTTACTAACACTAGGCATAAGTCGTCTGCATACTAACACTTTTAAAGATATATTAAGGTATAAGATTATAAAGAATTTATTTTTGTTATTTTTATAGGCGGCTTGATTAATTTCGACAGTAGGTAGCCACTAACCTGTCTCTCCTCCTAATCTCTACCTACCTAATCATCGATTTGTAAGAGAAGGTTCTAGCCATAACACAGTATAGACTGATATATTTATGAACTGTAATACACGAATATAAAAGTAGTTTGTGCAAATAATGTAAAATCAATGTCAAAGTCAAAGTCTAAAGTCAACAATTATTTATTTGTTTAGGCCCATACATAAGCACTTAGAAACGTCAAAATTATTACATTATTTACATCTACCACCGGATCGGAACGCGGCCTCCACTGAGAAGATCCGGTGGGAAACACAGCGGGCTAGTCTTTTAACTTAATTTGTTTGGCCTTTCTGATAACCATTTTTTTTTATACTGTATCATGTAATTATGATGTCCAGGGTAAATTCCGCGTTTTTGAGATGTATGTGCGTTGTTATAGTTCTTGCAGTATAGTTGTTACCTACAAATGGATTACACAGAACCAGAACATGATATTATATCTAACTGTATTTTTTAAATGTCGCCCCACACTGGGATTTATTCTGGGATATATCGTTGCGTTACACAAATGAAAATTCACATACACAAATACCCAGACTGAAACAAATAATTGCGGGTCACACACAGATTTGTCCCGTGCGGGAATCGAACCAGCGACTGTTAGACACCGTGGGCACGCTTAAGCGGCTTAAGCTCTTAACTACTTCGCTAAATCGTTAGTCATCAATTTGTTTGTATATGCAAAAAAAATACGTTAAATTGTATGTACGTACATAATATTAAATCTTATTTGTATTGTGTGAAATAAAATTTATTTTTATAAGTATCGCGCGTGACGCCGCACATTAATTAATTGTTTCTAGATTCCAACAAAATTGTTGTCATCTAAGAGTCGTTTGATATTAGGATGGGATTAGTTTGTAATTGTGAGTCTGATAGTAAGTCTATGAGTGTAACTACTTTTTCAGTTTTTGTCTTAGTTTCACTCTTAAATCGAATAATTTCTTATACTTAAAGGGAAGAACCTTTGTACTCTTTGTTTATCTGAAAGAGAAAAAGGGGTTTAATTATCATATTATTAATCTATACTAATATTATAAAAAAGAATGATTTGTATATTTAGATAGATAGATAACTCTTTATTGTGCACCAATGACAGATATCAAAATACAAAAGAAGAGAAAAGAACTTAAAAGTTACACAAAGGGCGGCCTTATCGCTAAAAAGCAATCTCTTCCAAGCAACCTTGGGATGGAGAAAATGATTAGGTTGTGGAATAGACGGGGGTGCACTTATTACATAGAAGTTTCAACTTATAGCAATAAATACTTAAATATAATATAAAAATGCGTTTTGTATGGATGCAACGAATAAATAAACATTATTTCACCAATAGAATGCTACAATATCCCTGAGTAACATAGGCTATGTTTTAAAAATTAAATATCCACCCGTGCGAACCCGTGACGGGCCGCTAGTTTCTTAATAAATCTATCTATCTATATCATCACGCCAGATTCCTTGCGGGGTAGGCAGAGAGTACAGAGTTCCAACAGGTTCTTTCCTTACATACCTCTCTGGCTTCTTCCACTCTCATAGTTCGTCTCATACACGCTCGCTGGTTACGGAGACTCTTGACTTTTCCTTCAGATAAGACTCGGTTTCTTAATACATCATTACTTATGTTATCGTCTGTCATACTCAGTGAAAGAATGCCTGCAGATGTTATCACGAAAGGTGTGTGCGCATAAAAATGATGATTATGCATATGTGAGTAACTTGGGCATTTTTGATTGTAGTTAATCATATGTGTTTTGGGTCGCTCACTACTTCGAGGGGAGGTGTTAAATATACGAAGTGAGTGAGCGTGCGCCTATACCAATATTGTTCCTTGTAACTAGTATGTATGTGACTCAGTGATAGCCTAATGATTAGACCGTTGGACTGCAAAGCCAAAGGTTTCGGGTTTACATCCAGGCACACCCACCTGTTTTTTCGAAAGCATGTGCGTATTAAAAATTAATTATCACATGCTTTAACGGTGAAGGAAAACATCGTGAGGAAACCTCGGGTTTATATCCAGGCACCCACCTCTATCTTTTCGAAAGCATGTGCGTATTAAAAATTAATTATTACTTGCATTAACGGTGAAGGAAAACATCTTGAGGAAACCTGCATGCCTAAGAGTTTCTCGAAGGTGTGTAAAGTTCGCCAACCCGCACTGGGCCAGCGTGGTGGACTATGGCCTAAAGCCTGTCAATTTGAGCTAATATTATTATTATTAACTAGTATGCACGTGTGTAGCTACGAGATTTGTTAGGTGTAGTACTAGCCGCTGGACGAACAAACGTGTGTCCGTTCATTAAGGGACTGTTTTGATTTTCTTGTCCCTGGTGCCCTGCCAAAAGACCGTATTCCTTCAAATTATATAGATATCATACAATTATCTTTTTCCAAATTCTGTCCATATTAACGATCTAATATCCGTCCTTCAACTCTTCAACAGCCCCACTCAGTATGTATTGTTTAAAGGAATTTTCATCGCCTGTAAAATTGCAAATATTTCATCCGTTTGTGACGCAGAGAACTATATTGGTAGTATTCCAAATGTGAATATGATAAGCGAATGGCAGACAGATGTTGGGAATGTATAGCTATGTACGTATATCTAAATTTAGTGGTCATAAATATATTTGAACTAGTTTCTGCCCGTGATTTCGTCCGCGTTGATTTTAGACAGGAATCATACATTTTTCCGGGATATAAAGTACCCTATGTGTTAATTCAGGTAATTAATTATTTGTGTGCCACATTTCATCCAAATCGACGATGGACGATTTAGCGCAGTGGTTAAGAGCTTGAGCTGCTCCGCCCACTGTGTCGAATAGTCGCGGGTTCGATTCCCGCACGGGACAAATCTTTGTGTGATCCACAAGTATTTGTTCCGGTCTGGGTATTTGTTTGTGAATTTTCATGTTTGTAAACGCACCCACGACACAGGAATAAATCCTAGTGTTAGGGGCTACGTTTTTAAAAAAAAAAAACGAAAAAAAAATCTAAAAATCCTTTTACCCGTTTTTGCGTGATTGAGTAACAAACATCCAAATAGACATGTTTAGAACATACACACTTTCACATTTAAAATATCAGTTGGATAGTAGGAGACAACAATATATTTATATTTATATTTTATAATTATACGGTATTGCAGACGTATAAATATGAAATCAGCATAGAATGTTCTCTATCTCTAATAAATTTAAAGGCTAAAGAAGGCGTGATTTGGCGTCACATTTGAGCAGCAGAATAACATTTTGCACGAAAATATTACTAACAGGCTTCGCACGGGTGTACTAATGAAGAAAATGAGACCATTCTGTCAATATTTTTGAAGACCTCCCTACTGTCACCCTTTCCACTCGCTTCTTTATATCGAGATTTTTTACCCAAGATTTTCACAAAAAAAACGTTCGCGGGTCGAGTTAAGGAAAAAATTAAATTAAAAATATGAAATTTAACCAATTGACCCGCTTGGGTCGAGATTTGTGGGGTAAGACAGTGACAAACTCACTTTCTGCCTCAATGGTCGTCAGTTCTGAGAGAGATGAGCCCATCTATTGCCACTTAAGATATCTAAACATGATTTTGATCATGAACATGAACTGTATATTCTTACGGAAAGACTGACAATACATTTTTACATACTTAGCTTAAAATTTACATTTTGTAAATATTACGGCAGATTACAATCTTTGGCAGGGTAGGTAAAAAAGGTTTAAATCAGAGCCATATACCCATAATTATATAATTTACTAGTAGTTTCCCGCGACTTCGTACCCGGTCGACAACAGCGCCACCTACCGGGTCTATGTTTTAGCCTATGTTACTTCTGGATAATGCAGCTTTCTAATGGTGAAAGAATCATTAAAATCGGTCCAGTAGTTTTTGAGTTTATTCGTTACAAACATACAAAAATACAAGTCTTTCCTCTTGATTATTTGTGTAGAAATAGATAAACTGGTAAACCTTCTTAAAAAGGAATACCTAGGTATTATATGTTTCTTAATATGAGATGACGTTAGCGTTGAATAAGCTCACGCTGTAGATAAGTTTATATTTTACGTTAAGGTTGGCATTTCTGAGTGCTATGTCGATGTTGTTACCATGGTTCTCTAGCTCTTTAGTTTCTTATTCGACATCACAGGGAGATTTCGAGTATAGCACTCTCATTGACCCTTTAGGTGAACTTAGGCTTTGTTATGAGGCCTATTGTGAGCGACAATATCTCACACAATAAGTTAAAAGTCTGGGCGAGTACTGCGTCCTAACAATAGAAAATACCGCGTTAATTGGCTGTGGATTATTTTTCACAAGGATAATGTATATTTTTTTTTTATTTGAGCCATCTATTTATTTTGTATGTGTGTTTTAAAATATCATATAAAACTATGTAACATAGATCCTCCTCAATGGGAATCTAAAACAGCGTTGCCACTAAAATGGAGACTACATATTATACATTTATGAAACTGTATTATCTTCCTAC
Source organism: Phalera bucephala (assembly GCA_905147815.2). NCBI lineage: Eukaryota > Metazoa > Arthropoda > Insecta > Lepidoptera > Notodontidae > Phalera > Phalera bucephala. Next base: position 12,005,559 of record LR990630.1, on the reverse strand, counting down.
CCCTTTGGGATACCGTGTAAATGTTTGTACAAATACATAATTATACACAAATACAGGACGTAAATGTTTGTATAGATTGATATACAATTTAAAAAATAATCCCGTAACTAGGAAACACTTTAGGCCCGCAGTATTTCTGTTTCAATTACTTAATTTATTAGATATTGTTGGTTACTTGGTATTGTATCATTGCCGATCATGAATACGGTTGAATTAAAACAAACACAAGGCGGCCATTACCGGTCCTTATCAACGAAGGTTGTCCCTCGTTCTGACATAATGATTGAAAACAAGAACAAAACATTATAAAAGACTGAAGAAAGATCAGAATGAGTAACAGCAATTTTAGCTAAAAATAGACTTTAAAACGGTTGGAATCGATTAATTTCGCCATTTGGAACAAACTACTTTCAGGTCATCATTTTACACCTTGTATATTCAAAGAACTTTATATAATTCGGTAACTGACTTGATTCTAACAATATTTTGTATCATACATTTTTTTTAAATTGCAAAAGGTGCTGTTACTCCTATAGTACACCATAATAAACTGAATTTAGTTAATAAAATTCGGAGATTTCAAATGCATTTCTAAAGCTTATTTCTCAATACGCACACATAAACCTACAAGTTTCACTGTTAATTGGGGTTTAAAAGTGCTTAAAAAAGGTAAACTAAATTAAATTTGGAAATATGGTTTTCGTATTAAATGTGTGAAACAATTATCTATGCACCTTTTATATAAAAGTTCCCATGTGCGTGTGTTCGTAACTCTTCTCCTAAACGGCTTGACGGGTTTTGATATTTTTTGTAGTTATGAGGTCTACTGTCTTTTGTTAGCTACAGTTGGACTCAGCAGGTGTTGATGAACGGGTCCGCTTGTAGATATATAATTGGTCTAAGAGTTACTGGCTTGCAAGTAACTGTTTTTCAGCTAAGTAAAACAGGGCATATTAAGCCGTTGTTCACCTCAAATTCACATTTTTACCGATCTTTTTTACCAAATTGCCGTAAAGGGTCTTAAAAATTGAAAAGGGTTCAGTAGAAACAAAATTTCCTATGAATATTGGGTGTCCCAAAACCTTTTAACGGATTAACCAATGTCCGTCGCGAAAAGATTGCAAATTTTTTATTTATTTTACATCACGGCCAACTGGACGTTGGGTGAAATGGAGATATAAATTATTAGGTTTGGTCATCGTTATCAATACAAAAATTATCATAATACTGGATTAAGGTCAATAGCTTCTGGCATTGGCCTATTGCTATTGCTTTTGAGTGGGTAATTTTTTTATGTTACCCTTTTTTTTGGTTGTTGGTTGTTTATATTTTTTTTTGATGTGTAACATCTTACCTCTCGGTTGCTGGATATTTTTTGTGGGAGTGATTTCGGGAAAGGGACGGAAATGTGTTACAGGAAACCGGGGAAGCGCACGCTAGTTGATTTGACCAATGAGCGCGCGCTATTTGATTTGATTAATGAGCGCGCGTGGTGGCGGATGAACGGCTGTGAGATGGTGCCAACAGGAAACCGGGGAAGCACGCGCTATTTGATTTGACCAATGAGCGCGCGCTATTTGATTTGATGCGGATCTTTTGTATAGTAGGATAACATGTAAGATGTTACACATCATGTGCGACTACTGTAAGGTTCGCAGATTTTTTTTTCTTTACTTTTTCATATTTGTTTATCTCTCCCTCTAGTTAAGGATATATCACTAAAGTAATTTGTGGACATTGTAGTGGGTAGTATATTTATGTTGTCTATCAGTTCTCATACTATTAAGTAACACCCAATGTATTACTGTTTATCTTCCTAATAAAGTAAAAATTATACATAAACCGTTAATGAAGCCAGTCATTTCACCAAGCTCCTTGTTTTCCCGTACCCTACAGACCAAGCTATAGACAAAAAGTTGTGGAATTGCAGGTATTTGAATTGAAAATATTTCTATTTACATCATCACGCTGGATCATTTGCGGGGTAGGCTGAGAGTACTTGCAGCCCCCCTGGCTTCCTTAAAAATAATAATCGGATTTTTTGGTCTTCTCCACAAGAAGATATTCCAAACGGGTCGCTAAATATATACCGTTTCCCTTTACTGTTCATAATTACTTTTTGGTCTACATGAATAAAACACCTTTGATTTTGATATCATACCCATTAACTACCTATAACCCTAAGAAAGGAAGGTTCTGAAGGGTAGACTTAAGTAGTAGGTACAACCATATTCTGCCAGCGAAAGATGATTCAAAACGATAAAAGTTCGAATGCCTTGTTAGTCCAGTGCCGCCTGATGCAGTTTGTAATTTTCACGATTCATAAATACTATAATGGTTTACATGAATTAAAAATATTGTGATTCTGATTCTGAATGCTTAGCACAAACAAATAGACGTACGCGTAATGCTATCGAGTTGTATATTATGGCATTTTTTTTCATTACAAACATGAAAGTGACAACAAGCTTTCTTAATATAACGATAATATAAAGTCAAACTGTTCGTGCCTAGGCTTTTGATCTGTAATATAATAGTGAAAGAGTTGAGTCAGAATCATGACAATTCCCGATTTATAGGTTCTGCTAACCCCTGTGGGACATAGGCGTAAGTGCACCTATTTATGTACCTTCACCGATGTGAAATAAATTTTGGGTCATGGTTGGAACGGGCTCAAGTCCCCAATTCTACGAACAAAACCCTATTAAAACCGAAACTAAATCACTGACGATCAACGCTAGCAAGTTGCCCCTCTTGCCCTTACGGTTGCAACGTAGTCGTAACACGGTCGCCCCTTTTGCCCTGTAGACCTGTAAAAGCCGATCTGTCAACAGCGTAGATCATTGAGACATACAAGCACACACGCCCTCACACAAAGGCGGTTCCTGTTCTCGTATACTACTAAAATAAGAATACATACAATAATACATTAAACTACCCTATATTGTCGCACTGATGGCCAAAGGCCTCTTCTTAAAAATCGAGATGAAAGAGGTCAAACTCCACCACGTGGTCTCAGTGCACCGATTGGCGGCGGTTAAGTTTTGGTTTTAGGTAAGTTTTGTCCTTAGAATAGGAGCCAAATAGCGATCATTTGTTAACTGTCAGTGTCATCCGCTGCATTGTTTACGTAAACTTCGATGAAATGGTTTTTACAGCGACTCTAAAACTGCTGGTTTTGGGGTATTTGGGATTAAAAGTTCAGCGAGATATAATGGTGAATAAAATGTTACGATGTTTGAAGTAATGAAAATAATTAACAGATATAACAAGCTGAACCTCCCTTACGATAAAAAAGAGACAGAATGTAATAGGGTAAACCCAATGTACCTAATAAGAGGCGAGCTAATTGCCATTATTCCTGCAAAATTGTGGACTCCGGACTGTTACTCAGAATATTGACATTAATTACCTTTGTTTCTGACGTAGGACTTGAAACTAGAAACTCATAATCACCAGTCGCAGCAGTTAGTCCATAGACTTCAAATATTTAAATTTTAAATAACTATGGGTATTTAAAATTTAAATACCTATGGGTATGAAAAATTTAAATTTGAGTCTTCTCCAATCTGCACTGGGTTCACGTGGTAGAGTATGACCTAAACTCTCTCACTTAGATTTCTGAGAGAAGGTCTTTTCCCAGCAGTGGGACAGAATTTAATATCATTTTTACAAATATACGGAATATTTCAGTCGTGTGATGCATTATCACTGATTGACTTCAAGTCTATTAATTATTTTATCTTTTCTTAGATGCTTCAAGATAGTTCAAAGATTAACAGCACAAACAAACAGATAGTTGTACTATACCTATTTCCTATCTGGTAATCTCTAGTTCAATGTTACATTTAATTGGTAATTCCATCAACTATTATATGTCGAGTCTATTGTTCGTGTTGTATCTTATCTCAAACACAACCGGATACTTAGGATTAAATTAATCTTGATAATAATATCTTCTACTTAGGAAGGCACGGTATGCCATTTGTCGCAGTTATAATTTTATACAGATAAAAGTTGAAGAATGTAGGTACCGGTTCTTGGTCTTCACCAAGAAGAAGGAAGTCTAGTTTCTTACCATGAACAAATAGACCGTATCTTATCTGAAGGGCAAGTCAAGAATCTCCGTAACCGGCGAGCATATATGAAACAAACTATGAGAGTGGAGGAAGCCAGAGAGGTCTGTAAGGAAAGAACCTGTTGGAACTCTGTACTCTCTGCCTACCCCGCAAGGGAACTGGCGTGATGATATAGATAGATAGATATTTTTTTACTATTGTCGTTAGGCCAACTTAAGCAAGCCTTATGGCGGATTGATATTTTTTAACAGTGGATAGGCAAAAATCTGCCTCCATCAATCCACACTGGGACCGCAAGGCAACGAAAGTATGGCCTATTCTCTCTCACCTTGTTTTGTTAGAGAAAGCTTTCCTCAGTTTAAGTAGAACATGTATACATAATACACACGTAATACGAGTAATACAATTATACATAAAGTATAGCTTTATTACCATCCCTTTTACCTTTTAAATTTAGTAGCTCTACCCAGAATCACAAAACTTACTTATGAGTTATTGACGCTGTGATTGGCCGATTGCTTAAATTTTGTTAAATAAAAAATACATTTGTAAAACATAGGTATGCAGCACGCACCTCTGTCATTTAGAAACGATGTGCGTATTAAAAATTAATTATCCAAGTGATAATTAATTTTTAATATTCTAACGGTGAAGGGAAACATCGTGAGGAAACCTGCATGCCTAAGAGTTTCTCGAAGGTGTGTGAAGTTCGCCAACCCGCACTGGACCAGCGTGGTAGACTATGTCCTAAACTCTCTCAGTTTGAGAGTAAGCCCGTGCCCAACAGTGGGACAGTTTCTTAACAGGGCTTATATGATTAAATTATAAAACATATATGGGCGCCGACGAGTAGGAATCTACACCAATAAACGGTGGTTTTAAGTAATAATAATAATTGAGCATGAAACAGAAGTTACAAACAATTTGCAGGCCCATGTAATGAATACATTAGAGACTACTATACAATATATTAAACTTTAAATAGCGTGCTAGTGTTTACTAGTCCTTCCGTAGTTTTATTTATGTGCATAATACCTATTAAAACACTTGATGCGTTACCCGGCATATCATTATCTACCACACGTAACGTAAAGTACCACACGTAAGTATTTCTAATCATCGCCTGCCAATTTGTCGGTACATTAGTTAAACAAAAAAAACACTTATTTCTATTCATATAAACATTCACGCCTTTGATCTTTCAATGAACATATCAAATCTAATGCGTAAATATTGAATTGGAATCAACGCTGTAGGTACTACAAAATTAACTTTGAAGTGAAATGCGTTGATTTATAGAGTCTCGGGTAATGTCGATTATGTTATTGTTACGTCTGCAGGGTAATTAAATGCCGAATAACGTGCGAAGTACTTTATTAGGCGCTGTACACACAAAACAGTACGTCGAATGCAAGCACACACGCGAACCAATCACACACTTGTACCACTCTTGTTAGTACCCAAATACTGCTTCCAAGTCGCTGAGTCACTTGTAGTACCCGTATATCGATGCCAAAGTCGCCGGTGTATTCCACTTAGATCGTTTGTTCTCCGATTTGATTACTATCGCTTTCGAGAAGAGACTGTGTCCGTCCCCGCGCTCTGTGTTCCTTTTATACGCATTTGAAAGTTCTAGAACGGACGCGAACACTTTAAGTACATCAATACAAGTACATAGAACAATAGCCGGCGCGGTGCACAAAGCGGTATTATTATTACATACCTATTTTTAGGTGAACAAATAGGTATACCGCGACCGCGCACCGGCGATAATTAAAGGGGTGGAACCTTCTAGACGTTTCATCATTTAAGCGCGGATTCTAGATCTTTCTAGTCAGATCACCGGGGGGCCTAAGGGTGTGTTATGCGTTTTAAAATCGACATCCCCCGATAAAGAATTTTCAAGATATCGGGGTATGTTCGGGTCGTAACATTATAATAATAAAAGCGTGTTAAAAAGACGCAAACACGTCTAACTACCTCGTTGCTGTAGTTGCATGTCCTAGGTCGAATAAAGTCTAGTTTTTCAATCGGTATCCTAGTCCGCAGAGAGGTGAGACAGGGGGATGTGATATCCCCTAAGCTCTTTACTAACGCGCTCGCAGACGTCTTTAAGACGTTGGACTGGGCGGCACGGGGCATGATTATAGATAGTGAGTGTATCTCGCATCTTCAGTTTGCCGATGACATCGTCATAATAGCGGAGACGCTAGAACAGTTAAGCGAAATGCTGTATGGTCTAAATGTAACCTCTCGACGTGTTGGTCTCGGCATAAATTTAGAAAACCAAGATCATGTTCAATGAACATGTCACGCCGGGACCAGTCTACGTCGAACAATCGATGCTCAAAGCTGTTCGAGAATACACCTACCTTGGGCAGGTTATCCAGCTTGGTAGAAACAACTTCGAGAAAGAAGTCGACAGAAGGATCCAGTTGGGCTGGGCAGTATTCAGCAAACTACGTTGGGTTTTCTCTTCGCCTTTACCGCAACGCCTGAAGACGAAAGTCTACAACCAGTGCGTTCTACCAGTCATGACATACGGTGCCGAGACGTGGACACTTACAGTAGGGCTAGTCCAAAGGCTCAAAGTCGCGCAGCGAGCTATGGAGCGGGCTATTCTCGGAGTCTCTTTGAGGAATAAATTCCGAAATGAGGTTATCCGTCAAAGAACCAAAGTAGTTGACATAGTTCGCAGAGAAAGCTCGCTAAAGTGGCAGTGGGCTGGCCATGTCTGTCGAAGAACCGATGGCCGATGGAGCAGACGAGTTCTAGAGTGGAGACCGCGACTCGGCAAACGTAAGGTAGGGCGCCCCTCAGCTAGGTGGACCGACGACCTTAAGAAGGTCGCAGGGTGGGATTGGATGCGGAAGGCGAAGGACCGTGTACTGTGGCGCGAATTGGGAGAGGCCTATGTCCAGCAGTGGACTGCAATAGGCTGATTTGATCCTATTCCGGAGTCTGGAATTGTGCATGGTTAATGGCGATAAGCCTGCACCTATTACATTGGGGATCTAACATTGTCGGCGAAAATTGGGTATACACTGTACACGTGACGGTGTTTTGTTTATTCTGTTTCTAACATATGTATACTGTATCTTGTAAGAACAAAATTATAGATACAGATCTATCATTTTGTTCTTAAAAGATACATTAGCTCTAGCTTGAGTTACTAAGCTATATTTCGATATCTGTATAAGATTTAAATTTATGACGCCCCTCGCCGATACAAAAAGAACATGTACCTGCGTATTTATGCAGAGAGCAAGGAATTTATTTATTTATGCACGTTATAGCCAATCAAAATTAACACAATCAGTTAAAATCACCATACTATTTTTTGTTTCTCGCATTTTCACTAACGACACTGTACCTTTTATTCATACAAAACTGATAGAATCATGAAGAATTTCATATTACTTCACTTATTTCTATGGCCACCTTCCGACTCCATCATGAAACCAGCTCCATGATACTATAACATTAAAATTCATCGAACCTAACATGCCAAATTTTAGCTTAATCAGTTACCCGCAAGTGCTTGAAAAATGGATCACTAAAATTGAACTGGAAAGACATACGAATAGTTGAAGTAAAAGACTATTAAAAAAACGTCGAATTTTTAATGACCTTATTATTTACACATAATCATGTTGACATTGTTCTAATACATACAAATAATTTTATCAATGAATTTTATCTATACGTTTCTAGAATTAGTACACGTATCTTTATTGTTTAATTTCCGTTCCGATTAAATTTTATTACATAATTCTACCTACTATTTCGGTAACAGGATCAGAAGATCTGTGAAGAATATATCGGAATCCGAATCAGAATATTTTTTATTTATTTTAACCATTATAGGATTTATGAATCGTCAACAAAGTAAGAAAAACTATCACGCTATCCACTCTCTATAGGATTGGAACATGGTTTTTTCGGTCACTATGTGTTGCCAGTGATGACTAACTGAGACTAGTGTGTGATGCCATGAATAAGGACACTGCGACATAGATGCTCACGATGGATCTCATAAGAAGTCAAGACTATAAAAAGAAAAGTGGAGAGGCATGTTGCTCAGTATCGCCAAACTTAAATATCAGTGAGCAAGGCACATCGCTCGTAGAATAGGCGGCAGTTGCGGCAGAAAGGTTAACGAATAGTTGCAACTACGTACCTAAGGTCGTGGAGTGGACAGGGCTTCATCAGGTGAAGATTGAGGGTAAAAACTTTATGTGTACAGCCGTTCACAAAGCCGATCATCGTAGCGATCTTGAGAGAGACCTCTATTCAGCATTCAGCATACTTTTGGCAGATGATGTTGATCATGATGACAAGCTTTTACTTGATTACTAACTAAAGATTAATTGGTTAAATTTAAAATAGAACAATAACAGAATGTTAATACAACGATGATACAATATTTTAAACATTCTTTTTTATTTGGTTCAATAACAACAGTTACATTAATACATGACAACATGATATATGTGAAGACGTTTTAAAGCAAAGTGCACAGTAATTTACAGGTAAACACAACATGTATAAACGATGAATAGTATGACTTGACAAATATGACGTAAATTAGTGGAGTACTTATAAGTGTTATGTTTATTTAAACAGAAAGGACACTACACGTTGAAAACAGTATAAATGAATTTGTTGTAAGTATTATACTATCAGGACCCAACGTTGGTTGGTGAAACGGACTATCCAAAAGTTAAAAAAACATTTTGGAGGACCTCTCAGGTAGGAACAGTCTTTTGAGTAGACCGTACCAGTACTACTTAACTTTATCATACTGTTTGGGTATTACTCTGTCGTACAGTAGAAGGTACCTTAGTTCTAAAATAAGATTTAAAAAAAATTATACCGTTTTCTTCACATTTAATTTCATATATCATTGTATTTAAACCATCCGATTAATACATCTTGATCTGTTTAAAGATTTTTACCATCTGTGTTTGATTCACTTATACAAAATATATGAAATTATCTCTGTAAAAGAATGGCTTCTTGTAAAGAAAATAGTGAGAAAGTTGGGAAATACGGTAGGGCGTAAATAAGATACTTGAGGAACCCCCAAAATTTGTACACCTATCCCGTTCGCTTATAATGTGTTATATTACAATACATATTTATCTATTGGATATCAATGCGATAAACTATAGCCAAAATATCATACGATCGTTGGATGTCGCGTTGATTGACGTTTTACATAAAAACTGCAGTTTCCATGCGTCAATGTTATCATGCGCGACTGGCGCTTGCTGACGTCATCTTAACCACCAACAAATGAAATTTAAATATATCCTCCATTATTCGAATACTAACAACCGTTTACGTGACGGAGTATAAAGCTTTATCTAACCGCTGATTGAAAGACAATCTGTTACAAACAAGAAAGACTACCCACATGCTCGCATTCCAGTTTTTTTCTTTATTCCATTATAGGTGTGGTTACCAAGCAACGTGTGTTAAGAAAACAATATAACAGTGTATATAATAGAATTATAAATATTTTCGAGTCCAATACTTGGCAAATTACATTGTTATAAATGATGATATAAAATGACAATTTTTTTTTCTAGTATTAGTATTTTTTCGTAGTGTCACTGAGAGCAAAGACTTCGCTAATCTGCGTATTTTGTTGTGTCGTGCTGCCAGATCAACGGTCCGCAAAAAAGGTGCTAACGGAAGATCAGCGCTGGCTGTCCTCAGTCAGCAAACTTGCTGAGTTAGGACCCTTTTTGTAATGCACGTACTATTTTTATCTGAAATTATTACCTTATGTCATGTTATCTTATTGCGTACACTATATAGTCATAAGCTTCCATGAAACTACTTGTGCGTTACAAAATAAACATTTTTATTATTATTATTATTACATCATAATCTGAAAAAAATTGATACTTTTTTCGGATGATAAACTTCATGAGTCAACAGGTTGTCAGAATAAAATAGAAGAGTCCGTAGTACATGTTTAAACCGTGAAAAATCTGGTGCTAATATTTCTACAGGGGAAAAATACATGGTATGGTATGAATACTTTAATATAGTGTATTACACATATGTATGTACTAATCTACGACAATTTTTAATATTTATCCAAGAAATATATTTGCTAGTTTTCCCTTTTAAAACTTTCAAAAGCTAATTTTCGCTAACAGTGAGCTTGCATTTAAGATTTTAGCTATAAATAGCGCGCTCATTTACAGGAGACGGCTTCCAGGGCAAAGTTAAAGTTCATAAGTTCCCTAACACTGCAATAAGAAAGTAATGAAAAAAGTTTGGAATCTTGACTATGTACGGTCCAGCAGTTGAGATATTTCGCGGTGGCAGAGAATAATGTAATCTTAGAAGATATTTGTAATAATAAAATATCTGTAGTATAAATAGACATTTATATCATCAACATCTGTGATAGTGCCCTTGCCGAGTAGGCAGAGAGAACAAGGTTCGAGCAGGCTTACATACCTCTCTAGCTTTCTCCAATCTTATAGTTCATCTTATAGACGCTCGCCGGTTACAGACACTCTTGAGTTGCCCTTCAGATAGGACACGGTATGTGTGGTCATGGGAAGATCTTCCCTGGTACCAAAATCACACTTCACAATCACTTTCGCAATATGTCTGTTTTGACTTTCTTTCTTCTGACATTCTTGGTATTTCGGCACGCTCAAATCGGTGTTCAAATAATATTCAAACATAAATTCATTAATATAAGCTTAAAAAATGCCGTTTCGTCCTCTGCCATTGGTGAGTATTCAATAACCGCCTTTTACACATGGAGATATTTTAGTTCACAGTTATCACCCGGTATGTAATGTAGACGCATTGGGCATACAGTTACTTTCTTATAAGATCCTAACTTATTAGGCCCTAGGAATGTAATGACAGATAATTCATAATACACCTCAAAATAACATGGAACTGCACATTAGGTAAATCACCGTACCGATCACATGACATCGTCGTTTATTATGCAAAGTGCCTCAAGGAAGACTATGAATATGGGAACCGTTTCAAATGCAAAATCGATTCGTGATGCGTTCACGACAAGTGGATATGTAGATCTGTGTACCCTCACAATGGATAGCAAGGTTGTTGACATAAATCTGTATAGACTGAGTAAAAGAACAACTAACTGCAGAAATCTTGGAGCGTATGAAATGATAAATAAAATGATAAGCAAACTCATTGACGTAGCACTTACATTAGCGAAACATAAGTTGTAGTTGGCCGAAAACACCACTCGTAGAACTGACGATTATTACAGCTAAAAGGTTTACAAAGGATGACCAACTAAAAGAAGATCTAGAGTGAGAAAATCTAGATGCATATAGAGCACAAGGCTGGCTCGTATCGATTTGGGGACGCTTATTTCCTGGAGTGGACGTCATTCGGTAAATGATGATGAAAGATTAAAGAAAAAAGATCATCGTATAGTTTTTTTTGCAAAGTATATCGCTTTATAAGAAGAAGGTAGCACCGCTATTTCCCAATCGTTGGTAGTAGAGATGTACACACATCTCATCATGACCGCACACTAAAGCAACACAAAAACGGACGGAGCGGAGCTGAATAAGCTGTCTGCTAAGGTAGAGGAGTAGCGTATTTTGATATCTGCTAGTATCTTGTGTGCATTTAGATTTTCCCCGTGACATTCACAGAGTCGTCTATACCTTGTAAAGGACCTGCCCACTCTAGGTCTTGTTTTACCTGGTCATCCTTTGTAAACCTTTCAGCTGTAATAATCGTCAGTTCTACGATAATATCTGCAGTATTATAATTATATCTAGCGGCCCATTCTGTTATATCTCAGTCGTCAGTCAGTCTTATATCTTAGTCGCAAGGCATCACACTGAAGCTGGATCGCATGCTTAATTTCGAATAAAATAAAAATCATCGGATCTTCTCAGTGGAGGCTGCGTTCCGATCCGATGCTAGATTAGAAAGTTAAAACAGTAATGTAAATATGACAATTTGTAGGTACCCTCCTAAGGTTTATACAAAATAGTTTATACGATGGCCTTTACTGTACGCGCGGTGAAACTTTGAAATTCCCTTCTGCATTCTATACGTTCTTTAGACGTTTTTTTAAGAAGAGTTAAAGAGCATTTTCTCTGCGTATGATATATATTATTAAAAAATTATAAATATTTAAATATGTTCTTTATATTATTATGTTGTATTATACTAATTAGCCTTTCTTTAAAAAAAAAAACGTGTCCCACACTATGATTTATTCCTGTGTCGTCATTTACAAACATGAAAATTCACATACACAAATACCCAGACTGGAACAGATAATTGTGGATCACACAAAGATTTATCCCGTGCGGGAATCGAACCCTCGACTATTAGACACAGTGGGCGGAGCGGCTTAAGCTCTTAACCACTGCGCTAAATCGTCCGTCAAATGTATGTAATGATTTCGTTATTTCTTCATTAATTCTAATATTGTTGTGCAATTGACCTCACTGCCATATAACTGTTCTGTCTTCACTCAAACGTTAACTAGTAGATAATTCAAATTGAGTTCAGCCTTTGTACGTCATTTGTATAAATATGCTCAAAAATTTGTTATCATTTTGTACTATAAAGAATAAATGGATAAAATAAATAGTCCGAGTTGTTTTCATACGGGTAGCACTAATTATCTGCGGTTGACTTTTCTTTGGAACTGTTTGAGAGGAACAATTTTATCGACTTAATCGACGAATATCATTCAATACCTAAACCTACTCTTGGAGTAATATCGGATCTCATGAAAACCGAATGAAATAGTATCTGTGATTAATCCGTGCAATAATGGAAAAGAAACGATGAGCAACTCCAATGTATATATACCAATACAGGTAGATGAGACTTAAAATGATTAAGGTCATCCAATCTTTAGAAAATGTCTATTTTTATGTACATTGCACAAATGACACTGTCAAATGTCGAGTCGAGTTATATTTTAAGCAAAAATAAACACCGTCTCGCCTATATTCCCCAAGGGTGGCAGAGGTGTACTGAGTACACCCACTTTTCGCCGACTATGTTATAGTCCCATTTAATAGGGGGCGAGCCTACTGCCATTTACTTGGCTCCAGACTTCAGGCCACATACTGGGAAGTTTTCGTTACAAAAACTACATTTGTCCGACTTAGGATTTGAACCTAAGACCTCATGCACACAAAGTGATCCGCTTTCTAACTAGACCAACAAGGCAATTTAAGCGAATATTATACTATAATTCTTATTTTTAATGAATAGAGTTCCAAGAGGTTCTTTCCTTACATACCTCTCTGGCTTCCTCCATTCTCATAGTTCGTCTCATACACACTCGCCGGTTACGGAGACTCTTGACTTACCCTTCAGATAAGACACGGTCTATTTGGTCACGGTAAGATAGTCTAGGTCTTCCCCCGTACCTACATCCTTCCACTTTCGCATTGTATTTCTGTTTTGTCATTCTTTCTTCTGGCATCTGGCTTCTTCTTCCTGTTGGAACTCTGTACTCTCTGCCTACCCCGCGAGGGAGGTGGCGTGATGATATAGATAGATAGAGATTTAATGAATAAAAACAGACCAGAATAATAAATAGATCTGTAGAGTAAAATATGCATAAAATCAAGTCATTAGTAGGTAGACGGGTCAGCAACTGAATATGTATTAGTGAATTCCGCGCAGAATGTTCTGACGCAAGTCATTAGCAACATACCTACATACATGATTAGTCTATAATTCTTCTACAATTTGCTAGAAAACGTTTTGGAGTCATTGGGAAGGAGTCCTACTTAACAATTTTATTCCCAATGACTCCAATACATTTCAAGTTCACAATAAATCTTTATTTTTTACTATGTCTCGGTAAACTTCGTATCACCTAAAATTGATTTGATTTGTTATTTAATGTATTGCACATGAGTATTCATTATCACATACAAAATTACCAATTTTGAATTTTTAGATTTTTCGGCTGTTTCTTTGGGGTTTTCCTGCTTTTATTTTTTTCCTTCAGCACTCCAGTATTGAAGCGAACCATACAAAAAAAAATTAAACCGGTGGAGGCATTTTCGAGATTTGCGAGACTAATGCATGGCAATTGCTATTTACGAGAGCCGGTCAATAAGTCCGTGACTTTTTGAATGAAACTCAGGTTTTTAGATAAGAAGTTATTTAATTTTTCAATTTAGTATGCGTTGAGTTCTATACATTTAGTGCAAGGTTTCTCCAATTTTTTTATCCCTTCCGAAAAATATGATTTACAAAAATACGTTTCATCCACGGTTACGAAACGGATCAAAAACTCATCCATATTGCGGTTAAACAACGTAAAACATTCCTGCGAAATTGTCACAGGGTTGCGTTTGTGGTCGGTTGTGAGCAAACGCGGCACCCATCTTGCGGAAAGCTTTCTCATACCCAAGTGATCATTCAAAATTGAAACCACTGAGCCATGTGAGATGCCTATGGCTTCCACAATCTCTCTCACTTTCAATCTCCGATCAGCTTAAAACCATATCATAAATTTTTTCAATTGTTTCGGATGTAGAGACCTCAACTGGGCGTCCAGAACGTTCGGCATCTTCCGTGCTTGTACGGCCACATCGAAATTCAGTAAACCACTTCTTTACCATGGAAATGGATGGTGCTGAGTCCCCATAATATTTATCAAGGTTAGCCTTGGTTTGGGTGATGGTTTTGTTCCGCAAAAAAGAATGCTTAATGAGCTCACGAAATTTACTTTATTCCATTTTCTTCTCAAAACGCGCGCTAGTCTGCTATCAACGGCTGCCAAACACAAACAAATTGACGCAGCTTTTTCAAATTTTGACAGGAGTCAACTGACAGTTGCTGGTTGACAGGAGCAGTGTTGCCATTTCAATTAAGAGGCGGGAAATTAAAAATGTCACGGACTTATTGACCCGCTTTAGTATATATAGGTAAAGAAGATTTTAACATGGAAAATCTCGGAGCACTTGGGAATAAATCTAAGGAAAACTTCGTTTTAGAGAACAATAGATTTGGAGCACACGGGAAGAACCAATGTCTTAAGTGGAAACAATGTTGCACGAATTTATAAATCCATTCTTTTTAAGTAGAAATTTATATTTTCTAGATTTCAACAATGCAGGTTTCGCATAGCGGATCAAAAATGGGATCAGAATTATTGTGTAGCATTCAGAAATTATTTAGTTAGGTAGGTACTAAAGTACCTACGATGACTAACAAAATACAGACAAACATAATATTTGCTCTGTTTCCATTCCAAAATAAAATGTTTTTAAAATACGTAGTTTCTCGCTAATTTCAAAGGTAAACAATAGTTGACACACAATGTACGAGAATTTAACGCAAAATCCGCTTGAAAACTGTTTTGATAAGGCTTTGATGTTGCGTACTACTAGAGTGACCATGTTTCTGGGAACTGCACTTTTATGGGAAAAAAAATCATCTTAAATCTTTTTGCCATGGAACATTACCATGTGTGGTTGAATTTTCGTAACGAAATCTATAGCAATCATTTACCGGTGGTTACCTTAACCAATTTAGTTTTTCGTGTTTGTTTAGTATACTGTTCGATTATTTCATAAAGGATTGTCAAAATATAACGATCTCGATAATAAGACTGAGTTTTGTAAGTCAAAGTAGGAGTAGTCGTATTATAAATTAAACTTTTAACCTTAAATTATATTTTTAGGTATGAAAAATTAATATGAAAAGTAGAGACCAGAACCTGTTGGAGATTAAAAATAAATAATTGCAATTTATAACTAGTCTCCAATAAATTAAAAAAATTGTTTACCTACTTACTTTCTCATTAGTATTTATCTATTATCTTTCTATTTATTGTTTAATGCTCTCCATGTTGAAAAAGCGTGCTATTGCTTATTCAGTAAAATTATAGTATGATAAGAATGGCACGTCAAGGGCACGTTACGCTTCTATTTTTACTAAGCCCCCTGTTAATATCTTTAAAACGCCCATCCTTGCAATCGAAATCTTTATGTCAAATAATCTTCCATAAAAATATCGAGCAGTTTTAATAACATTTTATTAATCTCTACATATTATTAAACCACTACGTCTGTCTGTCAGCACGTGATAAACTTAATAAATACCGAACGGATTTTACCAATGGACGGAGTGATTCAAGAGGAAGGTTTATGTGTATGATTCACACGTGCGAAGCCGGGGCGGGGCGAATTTATAATAAATCTTTGTCTCGAGAAAACATACCTCATGGTAGCACTACATTCACCTACACTTTCAACCGACAGACGCAAAATTTTCGAGTGAAATATTTTGGTTTAATTCTTGTATACTCAGGTTTCTGCTCGCTGTTTTGGATGGATTATTATTTTGGGCGCAGTTTTTGTTTGTTAATGCGAGATTGAATTCGAGACGAGAGAAATTTAGGATTATCTCCTGCACCCTGGTTTATGTGGGTTGTGAGGGTTGAATTATAATAATATCATGTATGTGTTTAAAAATTGGCTGAGAACAGTGATCGATTTTGTAAACGTTAAGGAGGTTTTTGTGTTTGGCAGTCTACTTACTGCAGTCTACAAGGTATGAATGGTCCAGTTGTAGATAACTTAAAATACAACTGCAGGTTAGCCAGGCTAGCCCAGGCGGTGGGCCAAGACATGTATCAGAGATTTATTTATTATTAAAAATTGGACACGAGAAAGCGCGTTTAAAATTGTATTGTATTAAGAGAGACTATTTTGAATTGCTTACAAGACACGAATCACCGGTGGACAAAATTTAGTCACGCGCGAGAAAAATTTTACAGCCCGCTGTGCGACCATATATCATTGATTAACTCTTCAGACAAATATCGTACGATAAAATCGTATATTACTCTCTGAAAAATCATAGGTATATTGTTATAGTCCACACACACAATTGCTAGTCACCTCCCGATTCATATTTCAATGAAAGGCCCACGTTTGTGGTCACATGCTGCTGGAAATGATCAAGCCGGCCAAAAGGCTACCAACTTGGCTTAACGTATAAATAACACGTACGACTTAATGTACCTTCCAGAGCTTGGCCCTCAAAAATCGATTTGCCACATATAGTCTTGCATCTGATACTGACCTGACCAAATGACGCATAAACTCCGAAATACTTTTCATTACAACTAGCGCTTTGAAAGAACAACTCAAGAAAAACTAGTTACACTTCGATATTTAGTACGTCGGTTTAACATAAGACATCTGTCTAAAGATTAGCCTGGAAGTAATATATTACAATTGGACTATTATATTATTCACTTCGCCATTGAAATCTGTAAACATTATTATTATAATGTTATAACAAGATAATCAGTCAACGTAAACACTTCGCGGTTTACTGCCGCAATATCGTTTATGGCTTGTCATAGCTTCGACATAACACATATTATTACTGGCATAAAATAATAAAAAAGATAATAGCTTGTTATATTTTAAGATGTAGGCAATGGCGTGCAGTATAATGAAACAGGCTATACTGTTTTACTACTGGGCAAAGCCTTCTTAAAGGGAATCGTACTCTACCTCGCGAGTTGTGGCCACTCACTGCCTATGTGTCAAGGCTTTCAACTTGGCGTAATGATTCCCACATGAAGTCGGAACTGGGACCGGGGCTTAACGTGACTTCTCTTAGAGATATAAGATTGAAGTCTACCTTGTGAATCTAGAGCGGATTGCTGGAGGCAGGTTTGTGGCCACTCACTCCCTATTTATCAAGTCTCTCAAAGGCTTCCAAATTGGTGTAATGATTACTACATGAAGTAGTAACCAGGACCGGGGCTTAACGTGCCTGCCAAAGCAAGGAGATGCTCGAAAATGGAATGGATATTGTTCTGCGCCTATACATGATTTGCCCTAGAACCAACAGCAATCAAAACATACTTGTATGATTTAAAATCACCCATAAATTCTCTTAAGGCATTCATTATTAAACGGA
The DNA here is from genome assembly GCA_905147815.2 of Phalera bucephala. Taxonomy (NCBI): domain Eukaryota; kingdom Metazoa; phylum Arthropoda; class Insecta; order Lepidoptera; family Notodontidae; genus Phalera; species Phalera bucephala. The sequence continues at coordinate 11,987,524 of LR990630.1, read as the reverse complement.
CAAGCGGGGGAATCGCAATATTGCACAAAAAGTATTAGATTTTGAGGTTATAATTCAGTAGCCATTAATACATATGAGGTTATATTGTGTGTATTGACATTTAGTAATGATGTCGGCGACTTCGATATAAGTACTTACAATACTTTGAAATATTCGTTTTAGATTGCAAATTGTCCGTTAGACACGGATATTTTCCGAAAAGCCAGAGAGGTCTGTAAGGAAAGAACCTGTTGGAACTCTGTACTTTCTGCCTATGTCGCAAGGGATCTGGCGTGATGATATAGATAGCTAAATTAAGGTGTGGTAGTCAGCCAGTAACAAATATTTATGAGTCCCACAAAAAATTATCCCAGAGATGGAACCCGCGACCACTCATTCCATTTGGTTTACGCTCTACCATTAAATAAAGCCGTCACCTGTAAAACCAAACGATTTATCTAGCCGCGGTTATGTTATGCGGAACGACTTATTTGACCTTTAATTACCACTCCGCCATTGTAAATAGTAAGTAAAAACTAATGATCGCTATCGTACTGTTTGTTGACTTTGCACTAGCTTTATGAACTAAGTATTATGATTTATTGTGGTGTTATAATATTATGAAATAAATATTATACATTTTATAAAAAAAATATATTTTTAAAAACAAACTTTTATAGCTTTTATAACGGGAATATCTTGCTTGATTGAGGAGACCCACCTTCCAGCTCCACCATCAGACCCTGGACACCATCTGGGTCCATAGTACTCGTCAAGACAAATTCAACGAGCCCAAACACGGCGGGGTTATGTTAAGTAGTTGGCTAGAGCCATTGGCCAGCTTTCAGCTCCATCATAAGACCTTGAACACCATCTGGTTGTGTAGTACTTGTCAATACCAATCTAAAGAGCCTAAACACGAGGGAGTAAGGTTGTGTAGTTGACATGTTCCTGTGGCCACCTTCAGACTCCAATATCAAACCAGCTCCATGGTAACATCTTATTACATTGTCACCGAACTTACATACCCGCAAGTGCTTGAAAATTGGCTAACAATAATTCAAACCAAAAGGACAGACAGACAGGCAGTCATACGAACAGTGCAAGTTAAAATCTTGTAAACATTAATATGTGTATTCAAGACTTAGTCTTCGGAAATTTGGTCAAAGATATGGTCGATGGAGAGCTAGCTCAAACGGGCGAAATGCTCGCTTCAATATTTTTTTTAATTCTAGGAGAGGCATATGTTTTGCAGTGGATGGCTTTTATCAGATGATAATGATTAGTGCAGCTGCTACTGGTACAAATCAACAGTCCGTATCTACAACATCAACATAACGAATGACCGCCATCGATCATTAATGACGAATCAGCATGTTATCTCTATCAAGATATGCCACTTAACATAACAACCTTATCTTTTATAAATATGTTTTGATATGAATGAAGTCGTAGCACGAATAATCAGCATAACTCATCAAGAAACGTTGTTACGGTCTTCCTTATTTGGTAAAGTTGAAGAGTGAACGGGATGGCATGTTAAAGTTAAAACATGCATATTATTCGTGCTGGCTACTCAAGCTTTTTGACTTGGACTTTGTATGGTGTATCTACATAAACCATGTACTTGAATGTTGTATTGTACCATTTGCCGGCCACCCTTACGATGTCATAGCTCTATCTAGCTTATAGTCTGCCTATGGGTCTTTCTGGGGCACCAACCTGTCACGGCCTTGGTCCACCTGCCATCTCCCCGCCTCATGTGTCTTGCCTCACTCAGAGGGCGGAGCGGCTTAAGCTCTTAACCGATGCGCCATATCGTCCGCGTTTGTCTCTATGTTTAGTATTCTATTACTCGTTATTTCCTTGCAAACGAATACGTACTTGCAATAAAACTTTCACGACATATGGCCGGTTTCAATATTTAACTGAAGGATGGTATTGCCTACTGGCAGTAGAATTTTGACAGATTTTCCATACAAGATATGTCAAAATTCTATCCGTAGAAGGCAAATCTATCCTTGAGTTACATATTGGAATCGGCTGATATTGATTTGCTCTCGAATACCCAAGGCAGCCCTGGATATACGATTTTTTTGAACCGGGGCAGAAACTTGATAGTGGCGCCCCTCTCTGCAGCGTTTGAGATAAATTACTTAAAAACTCACAAATATATAATAGTTGGCATTTTTCGTGAATGGGACAATAAGAACCATTTAATAAATTTGTACTCTTTATTATCTATTATCTAATAACTTTTTCATTTGAGTGACATGAAATTATATACCCGCGATTTTGGCGCCCCCTGAAACTGCTGCCCGGGGCGGGTGCCCCGGTTTGTCCCCCCTAGATCCGGGGCTGACTCAAGGCTCTTGGTTAGGTTAAATGCACCTCTATTAGTAAAAATAGAAGTAGATATTTTATGTACTACGATTCTTTTGTTTTTCCTCTATGCTGCCAGATTCTAACGCCCTAATTTTATTTTTTATACCATTCAAATCATAAAGGTACCGGGGAAGACCTAGATTATGTTCCTATGACCAAATAGACCGTGTCTTATGTGAATGGCAAGTCAAGAGTCTCTGTAACCGGCGAGCGTGTATGAGACGAACTATGAGAGATGAGGAAGCCAGAGAAGTCTGTAAGGAAAGAACCTGTTGGAACTCTGTACTCTCTGCCTACCCGCAAGAGATCTGGCGTGATGATACAGATAGATAGAAATCATCAAGGTTACAGATAGGTAGAATTATAATTTTATGTGAATACCAATGATTTGTGTAAGAATTGATTTAAAAATCCGGATTCTGTAAAGAATGTCACGTTTCAACTTTAAATGTATGTTGAATAAATTTTTATATATAGAGAATTATAATTCTGGTAACAATGTATTTATATTCAAAATTCTCATATAAATTAATGCATTTTTTATTAATTATGCATTCATAGTTTAAAATTATAAACTACTATATTAGCAGCACTATATTATAAGCACCTTTGTGCTTCTCCTTGTTAAAAGTTAGTCTTCTCACCTTTTTTATTAATAAAATATTTTTATTAAAAAAATGTGTTTTCTTTTCATATAGGTAATTTATCAAATTATTAGGCCAAAGTCTAGTCTATATTCAAGGTACTGGTGGACATAGTGTTGTAAAAATAAGCGCTGAAGTCGAGCATTTATCACTGAGTCGACGCTTACGAGCGTTGAAGCTCGTAGAAGACGCGAGCGTTTTAAGCGCCGACTTGAGCATTTTTACAACACTAGGTGGACACTATCGGACCAACCCACATTGTATTCGGAAGTATTTCTGTCTTCTGTACTTGTGAGGGAAACACCTTTGCCCAGCTATGGGATAGATTTATAACGCACACGGATCGAATCCTCAATCTAAACCAAAGCTTCGTCGAAAATAGCTTCTCCAGTGCTGCAATTCCCGTCCACAAAGTTATCCACAAACTGATAAGGAAGCACTTCCCTTATTAACTTGTCAGATCTCCAAAAGTTGTTCAGTAGATTAACTTGCAAGTTGTTTGCGTTGATTTCATAGAACTTGTTATTATATTATGTAATTATGTTGATACTAAACACGTTCTACGTACATTGAACATCAACACAATACATCCATCAAGTATTAGCTAAACAATAAGATATCTATCTATCTATCTATCTATAACCTCACGCCAGATCCCTTGCGGGGTAGGCAGAGAGTACAGAGTTCCAACATAAAATAAGATATCTATATGTAAAAGTTCCATCAAAATCGGTTCTGAGCTTTACATATGCCTAAACAGACAAAATAAATTAAACATATGCTGGGTTTCGAGACTACAAAACCTTTTTATTTTTATTAATTTTTATCAAAAGTCTTCAAAGACTGAAAGCGATGAATGAAGGTGTACAAATGGGTGACTTAGTGGTAAACCATCTACTTTATGCAGATGACGCGGTTTTAATAGCGCCAACAGCCACTGATCTGCAAACACTAGTCACAGTTATGAAAGACGACTGCATGATCAATGGCTTACACTTGAATGTGAAGAAAACCAAGATTATGGTTTTTGAAAGGGAAGAAACCAGAACGAATGTAAGGATTGTGGTTGGTAACGATGTGCTGGAGCAAGTGAATGAGTTTGTATATCTTGGATGCGCCTTCAGTAAGGATGGGAAATACACCGCTGACATAGAGAGAAGAGTGAGTGCAGGGAACAGAGTGAATGGTGCGATGGGAAAGCTACTCGGGAGCCGGCACTTAAGCCATAAGGCGCAGCTGGCCATACATAACGGAGTTCTTGTCCCAACGCTGTTATATGGTAGCGAGAGCTGGGTATGTAAGAAGGAGAATGAAAGTAGGATAAATGCGGTAGAAATGCGAGCTCTGCGGAAGATGTGCGGAGTGAAGCTGACCGACCGCATTAGCAACAGCATAGTAAGACAGCGAGTAGGTATGAAAGATAGTATCGGTGTAAAGATGAGAAAGGGCATGCTCCGTTGGTTCGGGCATATAGAAAGAATGCCAGAGGAAAGAATGATAAAACAGATATACAATGTGAAAGTGGAAGGATGCAGGTACCGGGGAAGACCTAGACTATCTTACCACGACCAAATAAACCGAGTCTTATCTGATGGAAAAGTCAAGAGTCTCCGTAACCGGCGAGCGTGTATGAGACGAACTATGAGAGTCGAGGAAGCCAGAGAGGTATGTAAGGAAAGAACCTGCTGGAACTCTGTACTCTCTGCCTACTCCGCAAGGGATCTGGCGTGAGGTTATAGATAGATAGATAGATAGAATTTTTATCACTAGTCACAGTTATAAAAGACGACTGCATGATCAATGGCTTACACTTGAATGTGAAGAAAACCAAGATTATGGTTTTTGAAAGGGAAGAAACCAGAACGAATGTAAGGATTGTGGTTGGTAACGATGTGCTGGAGCAAGTGAATGAGTTTGTATATCTTGGATGCGCCTCCAGTAAGGATGGGAAATACACCGCTGACATAGAGAGAAGAGTGAGTGCAGGAAACAGAGTGAATGGTGCGATGGGAAAGCTACTCGGGAGCCGGCACTTAAGCCATAAGGCGCAGCTGGCCATACATAACGGAGTTCTTGTCCCAACGCTGTTATATGGTAGCGAGAGCTGGGTATGTAAGAAGGAGAATGAAAGTAGGATAAATGCGGTAGAAATGCGAGCTCTGCGGAAGATGTGCGGAGTGAAGCTGACCGACCGCATTAGCAACAGCATAGTAAGACAGCGAGTAGGTATGAAAGATAGTATCGGTGTAAAGATGAGAAAGGGCATGCTCTGTTGGTTCGGGCATATAGAAAGAATGCCAGAGGAAAGAGTGACAAAACAGATATACAATGTGAAAGTAGAAGGATGCAGGTACCGGGGAAGACCTAGACTATCTTACCACGACCAAATAAACCGAGTCTTATCTGATGGAAAAGTCAAGAGTCTCCGTAACCGGCGAGCGTGTATGAGGCGAACTATGGGAGTCGAGGAAGCCAGAGAGGTATGTAAGGAAAGAACCTGTTGGAACTCTGTACTCTCTGCCTACCCCGCAAGGGATCTGGCGTGAGGTTATAGATAATAATAATAATAATAATAATCTTTATTTGCAACAAAAACAATTAACACATTACAAGCAACGTTATATCATACACATGATGCTCTGCTTAGAGTAGAACTAATAAAATATGATGCAACTGTGCCTGAGCTAGGCATAGCCTGTATTTCAGGACACAGTCTTCTCCTCATAGCGTGTGTATAAGCGAAAGCGACATGATAACATAGGTTATATTTTTTGGAATAGTGTTTAGGTCTGCGCATGCGTGGGTGCGTGTGTGTGTGTGTGTGTGTGTGTGTATGTGTGTGTGTATGTGTGTGTGTGTGTGTATATGTGTGTGTGTGTATGTGGGCGTGCATGAGTGAGTGCGTGTAAGTATATGTGTGTATTGTGTGTGTTTCGTGTGAATTACTCATAAGGCAACTACACTAAAATATTTAGAAGCTCTTCAGTTTTTTGATAATCACAAGTAAGTAAAAAATCTTGGACATTATTCCTGCACATCTTTTTTGTTAAAGGGTAAATGTTAAGAACAGAGTTCAGCTTATTGTAGACAAACGGACCAAGGAAACAAAAAAACTTTCTGGTAAATGCATGTTTAAATTGAGACGGGTTGGGTACAACATAGTGACGTCGGTTCGATAACTTATTCTTATCAAATGGGGTAAGGGAATGTTGTTTGAGAGTAGAGAAAATAATAAAAAGTTGACGAACAGTAAGTAGATTCCAATGCTTGTATAAAAGTGAAGTCGGATAATAAATGGGTCGGAAGGAGCTCACTTTTAAAATAGCCCTTTGTGCAATCTCTAAGGATAGTATAATTGTTTTAGAGGCGCCACCCCAACACGTGATACAATAAGTGAGTAATGATTGACAAATCGCCATATAAACGTTTTTCATAAGTTTTATATCAGCTACAAATCTTAAGTTTTTGAATATATATATTAATTTTCTTAACCTAGTTTGTAGTAACGTAACATGAGACCGGAAATTTAGTGAAGAGTCCAGAAGCACACCTAAATATTTTATTTCTGCCTTCCGTGACAGAGAGGGGCAATCGCAAGTGTCTAGTGTGGGAGGGTGTGCGTTTATATGTGATTTTATAGTAAGTGTAGAGGGGGGCTGGTTATTGTTTCTAACATAAAATGGCATATACATGGTTTTGTCAGCGTTTAATGTAAGCAAGTGAGAATTTAGCCAATCAGCAACACTATTAAAGCCTTTCTGAGCAAGAGCAAAGGTATCGATCCATGTATCAGAGGAAAACAGCAGCACAGTGTCATCAGCATATGATATGATAGTACCCTGCTGTAACTCAAGGTTACAGAGGTCATTCATGTATATTGAAAAAAGTGTTGGCCCTAGCACTGAACCCTGGGGAACTCCGAAGGTGATAGGTAAGTCAGAACTAGTGTAAGGGCCCACCTTTACACACTGTTTGCGACAACTGAGGTAATCCTGGAATAATTTCAGTGGTAATCCTCGTATTCCTACACTTTCAAGCTTAATGAGCAGTAGCGGGATGGAAACTGTATCGAAAGCTTTGGCAAGATCAAGGAAGAGAGCCAACGCTTTTTGTCCATCATCAAGCTTACGAACAACAAAATCCGTCAGTGTGTGTACAGCGTCTTCGGTTGATTTGCCAAAGCGGAACCCATATTGATTAGTAGATATCAGATTATTGTCCTCTAGGTACCGCGTAAGTCTTTTATTTATAACTCGTTCTAATAATTTGGAGATACCTGGAAGTATTGCAATCGGTCTATAATTGGATGGGCACTGTTTGTCTCCAGCCTTGTGTATAGGTATAATGATTGATTTTTTTAATACGTTAGGAAAGATACCTTGATTAATGCAGTTATTGAACAAATGTGTTAAAGGTGAAAGAATTTGATATCTTATGGCTTTAAGAAGGTCATTCGATATTTTATCATGTCCTACTGAACTTGAAATTTTCAAATCATTTATTAGTGTGAGAATTTCCATCTCATCGGTATCAAGAAGCACAAAGGATTTATTAGTCCTGCTAGAATATGATGGCATTCGGGTTAGACTTTGATTATTAAGAATATGCTCAGCTAACGAACTGCCAAGATTCACAAAATAACTGTTGATCCTGTCTACAGATTGTTGTGGTAGTGTCCCCAACAAATTAGTTGCACTAGACTTAGTTTTATTAGTATTTGTAATTTGTTTTATAGTTTTCCAAAGTAATTTATTATTCTTAATGTTCCTATCTAATTCTCTTTTTTCAAATTCCCTCTTAAGTTTTTTTAATAAGTTGTTACAAAAATTTCTATACCAAATATATAATTCGCAAAGTTAAATCATTGGGGGCTTTCTTAGAATTTTTATGAAGACGATCCCTGTTCTTAATACATTTAAGTAATCCTAACGTAATCCATGGTTTGTAAGTACGTTTGCTACGAGATATTTTAGTCACAACAGTGTTATTAGTAGTTATATTTCCGATTATGCTTATGAATTTTTTCATAGCTTCGTTGGGATCAACAGTGGTACGAGTAAAATCAAAATTAATGCTTTCCAATTGTTCATTAATAGCACAAAAATTAATTTTAGTAATATGAGTCTGAACCTGTAGAAAATTGTGGCGATGTTGGTAAAGACATAGAAGTACAGCAGCGTGGTCAGTAATAGAACTATTTAACACAAATGTTTGCGATCGGAATTTTGTTTTGAGCACAACATGGTCTAAACAGGTTAAGCCATGTCTTGTGGGGAAATTATGAGCCGATAAGTATCCGTGAAAGGCCATAGTGTTTAAATATTCAACAGCTTTGTTGTCCAAAGTTTGCGAGCATATGTCAATATTAACATCACCAATTAATAAAACAGATTTTATGTTTTTTAAAGCCGGTAAGGTAGTATTAAGAGATGCTAGAAATGGGCTTAAGTTAAAGTATGATGGTGATCGATACATTGCAAGTATAGCTATTTCATTGCAAATAGTTAATATCAAGCAGTTACTGTCAGAAAATTCAGGTTCCATTATTTGAACACTGAGTGATTCCTTGTAATAGATTATTAGTCCATCGTTTTGATTTTTATATTTGTTCGTAATATGATTACAGTAGCCCGGTAGAATTGGAATAAAGCCATTGCACGATAGCCAACATTCAGTCAGTATAATTATATCTATGTCCATTTTTAATCGATTTAGCAAAATTAGCAGTTCGTCGTAATTACGAGATATACTGCGTATGTTTTGAGTCATGATTTTTATGTTTGGTAACTTATGCGCAATAAAACTATGACAATCCTCAACATCGCAAACCATTGATTCCGAAATATTAATACTATCCAATCCCATGTCGGTGTCAACCATTTTTAATGAAAATACTAATGACATGTACCCCAAAAGCGATCCACAAGGAACAATCACAACGAGGGCCTATTACCTGTTCTAAGTATGCGTAATGAGTGTAGGAATTGATAGATTGTGAATAAACAAGTAAAATCGATAAATTGTAGGGTACATTGGAGTTAATATATGGCAAATAATAGATGTTGTGTACTGTGCATGACCTGAGTAGATGATGTCTTGTAACCCAATAGTTTTTAACGGTATCAACAATCCACACATTCTGATACGTTTGAACCCCAACCAGTAAACAAATTATAAACAAAACCAAAGCAGTGGGTAACAATCTAAACTTAGATAAGATACACGCTAGTAATAAACCAAGTAAGTAGCGTTTGTCTATACTTAAAAGAGACGAAACATTCCATGAGCAAACGTTACAAAAATTTACACATATTACTAATAGCAGTTTATTGCAAATAACAAAACGATAACTATTATAAAATCTATGAGTGGGTAGATATGAAAAAAAGTAACGTTCAAATAAAATTAGGTTGGTGGCACACCGCGTAAGACTTATAATAAAAAAGAGACAACAAAAATAATATTTCGAAAAAGCAAATGGCAGTAACGAGAAGTCGAGTCATATTTTCTTCAAGTTAGCTAAATCCTCATCACATTTAACCTCTAACCGTGGTCCTCCTTCAGTCTTCCGCAAATAAATTCTGCCCTTACTTATCCAGCAATACTTATACTCTAGAGTTCTAGCTATATCTCGGGCCATGGCGAAAAGCCTTCGGTCTTTCTTGGTTAGTCTCTCGGAGACGTATAATGGTATTGAAGGGCCTGGTAGTCCAATGGAGTCCGATGAGAGCTTAAGAGAATTATTTCTGTTATATTCCTTAACGCCATTTAATATTTTGTTCTTACATAAAACCGATGTGAGTTCGGTAATAATAGTAGACGAACCTAGTCTATTTTTGATTCTGTGAATATCCTTTATTTCAGTTGGTTGAATTTCAATATTGAGAACATTACACATCTTTAGGACAAGTTCACTTAAGTCCTGTTGTGTCTCTAGCTTATTTAGTTGCATACGATTAGGGACGTTTCGGATCTCAACGACTGTGGACTTGAGCCATTTTTGCATTTCTTCCACTTTATTTTCGAGAGTTGCTATGTACCCAGCATTTTGTATTTTTTCCTTCTCCAAACTTAGAACTGTTTTCTTCAGGTCGTCGTATTCTTTAGACAGATATTGCATACCTTTCTCCAACTCGGTTGTAGTAGCTTCAATGTTAGAATTTTGCTTCTTCAATTCGGCAATATCTATGCATAGTCTCTTTAGGAGGAGATCTTGGTCTTTTTTCCAATTTGTAAGCAAGGAAAGTAGCTCTTCTTTTAGCGATGAGCCATCCAGTCTTTCTCTACCGTCACCAAGTGCTTCAACAAAAACTTCCACCTCGGGTGATGGTTCATCAGGTTTCCCTTTACTCCGAAGCTGAGTCTTTTCCTCCGAAACAGGGTGAGTTTTATTACCGGGAGAAGACTTTGTTCTTTTCGGCATATTGTTAAAAATTGGTCAAGTTCCGAGTTTATGTGACTCAGTTTGGATCTTCGCAGAACGACACACTCGATGATTAAAATATTACATTGATGAGAATAATTTGAGAGCACTACGTTCCACAGTGTGAGTGAAATGTGAGCGAAATTACACAGGTTATTAATAAACTTTTTGAAATACCGTTCTTAAATATGTGAACTAGCAAGTGCGCACGCGTTATCGCTTCCGCGGTTCGCAGTGATAGATAGATAGATTAGATAGATAGATAGATTAATTTTTATATCCAAATATTTTTAATTTTTAGTTTTTATTTATATTTCTATATAATCACGCGGAGATTTGTCACGGACGTGCAGAGTTCCAACAGGTTCTTTCTTTATAGACTTCACTGGGTTCCTCCCCTCTGATAGTTCATCTAATAAACTCTTGCCTTTCCCTTGCTTGCATCAACTCTTCCATCATTCTTTCTATATGCCCGAATTACCGGAGCATACCTTTTTTCATTTATACACTAACACTATATTTCACACTTACACGCTTTCTTACTAACAGCGTAGTAGAATACCTAATTTAACACCGATTTTTAAATCGTAATATTTATTTCTAAATACCTTTAGTCCACAGCCATAATTACAAGTTTTTAATAGTTATGAAACTCAACCTCCCAATTACGAAACATAAAACTAATTTACAACCATGCCTCGGTAGTTTTACGGTCGTTTTTATAATGGCCACGTCACGGGCTATAAACAAGGTGGATTTTTATTAAGAATCGATGCGAAGTCATGCCGTTGCTTCTACCGTGGTAGTGCTTTTAAATTCCCGTCGTCGTAAATTTAGATTTTCATTGGTCTACTATAGAGCACCTATCTAGCACGTGCGATAAAAGATTTTAAGAAAATGTATCTTTATACCGAAGTGATAGAGTTCATTTGAGAATGGTTATTTCAAAAATAAAAGATTTTAAGAAAATGTAACTTTATGACGAAGTTATAGCGTTCAGTTAAGAATAGTTATTTTAAAAGTGTTTGCGGTTTTTTGAGTTATGTGGGAATTTGTTTTAATATCGAAATTCCTTTTTGAAGATTTTGTATTTACTTGTAAATGAAGTGTCTATAAGCCATGCATATTTAGTAGCCGTGATAGCCACTAAGCTAACACTTTTATTTTCCATTTGAGGCGCTCGTAGCCTTGCGTTACCGCGGTGTTCTTAACCATCACCAAGGAGCGTCTGGCTCGGTCTGTTTGAGGTGGGTGACCGTCCTCTGTCTCTGTGTTACGGAAGACACACTAAGCCGTTAGTGCCGGTTATCACTCAATGTGATAACCGTTAAGCCAAGTAATAAGTTCCAACAGCAGGTGGCCACAAATCTGCCTCCGCCAATCCGCACTGGGTCCGGTGGTGTACGTCCTAATCTCTCTCATCCACTGTTGGGCGAAAGCCTTATCACAATTTGTGAGAAGGCCTAGCAGTGGGATAGTATAGACTGACTTTTTTTAAGTGCAGCTGATTGAACTATTTCTGCGAGGTCTGTAGGTATTAGGTGTTTTTGTATTGTATGTACTTTAAGAAGTATACGGATTTCAAACTTAATATTTAAAGGAATACACGGTTAAACGATATTTTCTCAATAGAAAAAATCTAAGGTAATCTCTGTTGCTTTATATAATAATATTAGCCCTGTTAAGAAACTGTTCTACCGTTGGACACGGGCCTCCTCTCAAACTCAGAGGGCTTAGGTCATAGTCCCCCACGCTGGCCCAGTGCGGGTTGGGAACTTCACACACCTTCAAGAAACTTTTAGGCATGCAGGTTTTCTCACGATTTTTTCCTTCACCGTTAAAGCAAGTGATAATTAATTTTTAATACGCACGTGCTTTCGAAAATACAGTGCGTGCCTGGGTTAGAACCCGAGACCTCTGACTTTGCAGTCTAACGGTCTAACTACTAGGCTCTCACTGCTTTACATTTGCTAATTCCAACGCGAAACTCTTAAGGAGTAGTCAATAGAATTAACATAGATAATAATTGTAGCAAAGTACTGGTAAAGCAGCTTTTTATATCATAGTTAAGTTTTTTTAGAAAATGATAACATTCGTTAGACTGCTTCACGATCCTATGTCGGACAAGTGTAGTTTTTCTAACAAAAACTTCCCAGTACGAGTCCGGAGTCTGGAATTGTGCCCGGTATATGGCAATGGGTTCGCCCCCTATTACATGGGACCTAACATTGTTGGCGAAACGTGGGTGTACTCAGTACATCATTGCCACCCCCGCTTGGGGAATATAGGTTTTTGCACACACGTCGTTTATTTCCGTCTCTTATTATTCATTTGTAATGGCATCACTGTCATTCTTACGGACGAAAAGTGGTCGATCGCAGTAGCGCCTTAAGTATTTAGTTCACGTCTATTGTATTTTTAATTAAATGCGATTGACGTATTTCTGTTACGTAGTAGTAATAAATGTAGATAAATGGAAATTTGCTTTACCGTAGCGAGCGCCTACGGTCATACAAAAGACTTATAATTTCTTGAACTAATCCAACAAAATGCACCTAACGTCTAATTTATTTTTTGTCTCCTTGTACGCTTAATTACTGTATGTTAAATTGACTAATTAGTCATATTTTTTATTTGTGTATCACAATGAATATGAATTAGTTGTATCACAGCAATGATGTTATCTTCATTGAAGGCGGGTTTTGGGCATCCTTCGCGAGATTTGTCACTAACACTAGTATGTCTACGCTGGAATTCTAAATACCAGCGTTCGACAGTCCGCAGACATGGGGCTTCATCACTGAACACAGGTGTTAGCTCTTCAAAACACTGAAGCCGTGTCAGGCCTCTTCTAAAGTTGTAGAAAATTATTGCACGAACATTTTCCTTAGAAAGATTCATTTTCGTACGTAACCTGACAGATTCCAATCGACGCTGTGACTAAACAATAGCATTTTGAGATTCAAAATTTAAACACATTCGAATATAGAACAGTTCCCAATTCAAAATTGCCGGGAAATATGGAAACGACAGAACTTAAAAGGCATGCCTAGTATACATTTCTGAAACAGCAACCTGCGTTAAATTCTAAAAAGGGGAGCTTGCTATACTAGTATTTCTGTAGTGTAGCTGTTGTGGGCCAACTCAGACCTGGCGCACAGCTCACAGTTCTTTTTTTCCTGGGGAAAATCCTGCATAGGACTTCCGCAAACCGGAAACCGGCTCCGGGATCTCCGTATGGAACGCACTGGTGCCCATCTGGTAAACATCATACATTTCCGGTAATATATGAATACCAAGATTATAAGTTATTCATACTTTATACCAATATTATAAGATACTCTCATTATATATATATGTTTTGTCATTTTTTCTTTCAACATTCTTCTTAAATGTCCGAACCATCTGAGCCTTTCTCATCTTTATACCAATACTATCGGTCGTACCTACACGTTTTCGTCTAATTTTAGGTCTAGGTAGGTTTATTTCGGTTAGTCGTCTAATTTTCGAATTAATACGTTTGAAAATATCGACATTATACAGATCACAACTTCCATTTGAACATCGGAAGTTTAATATTGGCAAGTCAAACAACAAATCCCTGTAGACTTATTAGCGGGGACTGTCGACCCTTGCTGTTAACAGTTTTGAGTGTTTAGGGCAAATAAGAGTAGGTTCTAATAATAATTAGTTATGTTTAAGATATTCAGCTAGAAATAATACCTACGTTATATCTAAATAATCTTTCTAATATTTTAAAAAGAATGTAGTTTCTTTGTTTGAAATGTAGTTCCACACTAGGATTTAATCCTGTGCCGTGAGTGCGTTTACAAAGATGAAAATTCACATACACAAATACCCAGACGGAAACAAATAATTGTGGATCACACTAGGATTTGTTTCGTGCGGGGATCGAAGCCGCGACTGTTCGATTTAGTGGGCGGGGCGGCTTAAGCTCTTAACCACTGCGCCAAATCGTCTGTCATGTTTTTTTTATTTTTAATCGATCAACTAAAAATTAATGCTCTGATTTTAATAGTTCTTTCACCATTAGAAAGCTATCTCTTCCAAAAGTAACATAGACCCTGTAGGTAGCTGTTGTCACCAGTACAAAGTTCCAACAGATTCTTTCCCTACTAACTACTTTCGCTTCCTTCAGGGGGCAGAATAGTCGTGATGGCTTGTGTGTAAGAACAGCTGTTAACATAGAGGTGTGTTAATTGGAATCTCATTTTAGTTAATAATAATCTAAGCAACAGTTCTGATGGAAATGCGAGCTCTGCGGAAGATGTGCGGAGTGAAGCTGACCGACCGTATTCGCAAAAGCGTAGTAAGAAAGCGAGTAGGTGTAAAGATGAGAAAGGGTATGCTCCGTTGGTTCGGGCATATAGAAAGAATGTCAGAAGAAAGAATGACAAAACAGATGTACAGTTCGAAAGTGAGACTACCGTACCATGACCAAATAGACCGAGTCTTATCTGAAGGACAAGTCGAGAGTCTCCTTAACCGGTAAACGTGTATGAGACGAACTATGAGAGTGGAGGAAGCCCGAGAGGTATGTAAGGAAAGAACCTGTTGGAACGCTGTACTCTCTGCCTACCCTGCAAGGGATTTGGCGTGATGTTATAGAGTTCTAATTTGGTGTTATAATGGAAGGAGTCACGTACAGTAAGATGCCAATACAAACGAACAGACAAGTGAAGGCCGCGCATTACGCATCCAATGATGATATTTAAAGGCACAGAATATAACAGAGGGATTAGCACGAAAATTTTGACCTTAGCGTGACGCTCTCTGAGGGCGTAGAAAGAACATATTGACGTTAGCGTGTTTCTAATGAGTCGGTATGCTTTCCTTTTCACACTTAGATTTACTAAATAACGATAAACGTGACAGCACACTTTTCTCGATAACGTTTCGATAACTTCAAATGATTTGTGCTTAGTCCTCTTAGGGCTAAGAATGAACATATTGACGTTAGCGTAAAGCTGACGAGTTAATATGCCATCCTTTTCACACAACAAATTTATTAAATAAAAATGAACGTAACAGCAGGTTTCCGCGACGGACGTTAAGGTCGTCGCTAATGCGTGCTCGTACGTCGTCTAACTCGTACGTCGCGGACGAAGTAGATATATGTTATATGACTCAAGCGTCTAAGATTGGCCACAATTTAGGCACATCTATAGTTTTATATTTACGCATTGAGTTGAAATGCTCGACGCTTCTGGTACACATTAGATGGTTCCATAGGACAGTAAATTATATAGAGCTTAAGCATACCTATCAATCGACGATGCCAGCGAGACATATTACAGGTGTGCATTTACGTCAACACACGCTTTTCGCTGCATAGCTGAGATTTAGTTCTCGCGCTACTTATAAAACGAAGTAAAGTATCTTTCCTAATCTGTGTCAGCGACTGAAGACAAACTATTACGCGTTTGGGTTTGACTAAAATAGGCATGAGTATAAACATTCATAGAGTTTATCAGGATGATTTAAAGGCGTGGATTATACAAAGGGGCAATGGCCATTTATTTATTAGCGATTTAATTGTGACGCGTGACCGTTTGAGCATCTTTGGTGAAAGATAGCCGTTTAGTTATGCCTATAAGTATAATACCTTCAAAAAAAAAACTATCACACCTGTATTCATTCTCGACTATTTATTTATGATTCCATACACTGACATGATGGTCCCTGGGTAGTGCTAAAAGAGCAGGACCTTCGTCAGTGGTAGGCTATGTCCGTGGCTGGTCACCAATTCCCAGCAAAGGCATACCGCTAAGCGACCCAGTTATTTTTCGGCATGTTGTGCGCCTTACGACGAGGCGGGTCTAGCCCGATCATACAGATTCGGAACTATGTCTCCTCAGCCTATTTCAAAATGAATAGTCTATTAGAGAGTTAGCAAGCCACATCTTCGGTCCCAATGCCACTTACCATCAGCTGAGATAAGGGTCAATCAATGACCAATAAAAAAAACTTATAAACACTTTGTCCGACTCAGGATTCGAAACCAAAACGTGATCGCTAGTCCTAACATACGCCCTTTTAACAATGAGGCATTTTTCTTCTTCTTCTTCTTCTTCAGCCGAAAGACTTCCACTGCAGGACAAAGGCCTCCCCTAAAGACTGCTACAACGACCGGCTTTGTGCTGTACGCATCCAAGTTCTACCCGCGACCTTCACCAGGTCATCGGTCCATCTTGTAGGGGGCCTACCCACTCCACGTCTTCCGGTACGTGATCGCCATTCGAGAACCTTTTTGCCCCAACGACCGTCAGTTCTACGAGCGATGTGCCCCGCCCACTGCCACTTGAGTTTAGCAATTCTGAGTGCTATGTCAGAGACTTTCGTCCTCCTGCGGATCTCTTCGTTTCTGATTCGATCCCGCAGGGTAACTCCGAGCATAGCTCTCTCCATCGCCCTTTGGGTGACCTTGAGCCTTCTTATGAGGCCCATCGTAAGCGACCATGTCTCAGTGCCGTAAGTCATCACTGGAAACACACACTGATGATGAGGCAATCAAATTTACTTAATTAATTATCTAAGTCTTGAGTTCTTTGATTTAACCCAGGGATTCCCAAAATGGTTTCCCAGGGGTCGACATAAACGAAAACTGATTTTGGGGGTCGACGAGGTCTAAAAATCGACCCCTATTAATGTGATAATGCAAGAAGAGTTGATTACCATTAGCACAGACGAGGTGCCTAAGTAAAAATTCAACCAAGGCTATTAGAAGTTCTGGTTGCAACGCAACATTCAAACAGTATCCTGCATTGTGGAACATTTCTGAAAAATACCTTATGGCTTTACCATCATCGATCAAGGCTTCAGTGTGGTTACAAACATTTTGACAAAACAAAGAGACCGTTTGATAATCAACGAACGCAGAGATTTAAGGCTACAACTCACCAATATTGTACCAAATTTAGCTAGATTTATAGAGTCACCAGGTTCATCCGTCCCACTTAATTTTTATTTTTATTTTTTTATCTTTACCATGCGATTTTAAAGTTTTTTTTTCAAATATTAAATACCTACTTAAATATTTTTACGTAATATGTATTAATAATTATTAATTACACATGATATTTACTGAATTTTATATCTATTTATTTTGTTAAATTTTGATGAAAAAATGATGTCGAGTTTACTCAATTAACCAACCGCAAAGTTTTAAATTGGTTTTGTATCAACAGGAAAAAAACTAGACATAGAATTTTTAAAGTAATTTGGCTATGGGGGTCTGAGGTTACAGTTCATTTTGGAAAAGGGGTCTCTGGCTCAATATAGTTTAAGAATTAAACGAATATTACATATGAAATAAATCTATTTTTCGAATTTTATTGCGGTTTATTTTTGACTTTCTCCTACCCGCAATTACGTACGCGTAGAATTTAACAAAAAAAACTAATTCTAAAAAAAGGAGCGTAAATTCCTCCTTATAACATCAGCTTTCTGCCGATAAAAGTCCCGTCAAAATCGGTCTAGCCGTTTACATTAGATTAGGCCGAAAATACATTTTTTTTTGCTATAAGTAACGTATATACTTTCATATGCATTTAGTAAAAAGCTATTATTTGAGATTATAAATAGACACTACAATTTTATTTGTTCGAATAGATTTTTTAAAGTGACGTTTAGAGTACTTTGCACCACACATGGTCACATGAGAGAGTGATCTGAATGACGGTCCTTATCTTTAGAAACAAAAATAAACCGGGATAAAATCTTTTATTTTGTAATATCTTTATGTATCTTATTATTGTAAACTAGTTTCAGCCCGCGACTTCGTCCGCGTTGATTTTAGACAAGAACCTTACATTTTTCCGGAATAAAAAGTATCCTATTTGTTAATCCAGGTAATAAACTAACTCTGTGTCCAATTTCACCTAAATCCGTTCAGCCGTTTTTGCGTTATTGAGTAACAAACATCCAAACATCTTAATATACAAACTTTCACATTAATAATATTAGTAGGACAGATAAATGTCAATGTCAAGTTCAAGTAACCAATTTACATACTTTTCGAGTCAGTAGGAAGCAGAAATCCGTTTGACGCACGCGATAACAATGTAGCATAAAATATTATGCCTTCAACGTGCTTGAAATAAAGAGCTACTGTTATAGCCCAGCCCACCAGTAGCTTGTTAAGCTTGTAAATTGATCGTAAAGTCCTGTTGTTTGATCGTAAAATAATATCTGTTATAACTGAGGCCACTATTTTACTGAGATCTTTGAAAAATAAATTGAAGGAAGGGAGAGTAAGATATAGGCGATCAAAGTAGAGTCGTTTGTTATAGTTTTAATCTTTC
Organism: Phalera bucephala; assembly: GCA_905147815.2. Classification (NCBI taxonomy): domain Eukaryota; kingdom Metazoa; phylum Arthropoda; class Insecta; order Lepidoptera; family Notodontidae; genus Phalera; species Phalera bucephala. The sequence goes on along the minus strand of LR990630.1, from coordinate 11,968,769 downwards.
TATCTATATATATCATCACGCCAGATCCCTTGCGGGGTAGGCAGTGAGTACAAAGTTCCAACAGGTTCTTTCCTTACATACCTTTCTGGCTTCCTCCACTCTCATACACGCCCGCCGGTTACGGAGACTCTTGACTTGACCTTCAGATAAGACTCGGTCTGTTATAGTTTTAAATTTATACAACAGGTTCTTTCTTAGCGCTCTCAGGCTTCCTCCGTTCCCATAGTTCGTCTCATACACAAGCGTGTAATAAAAAATATATAATAATAAAACCGGCAAGCGCCGGTTACGGTTGAGAACTCTGAGTTTACCCCCCGATGTTAGACAATAAAATTGTTTTATATCAATATTTATACCACTTAGGCGAAGATAGCTCATTCTGTTGGATACAATAAAAACCACTCCCTTTATTGGATCGAGTAATAGCTGATTCGATCCTTTGCATAAGACAAGCCTTTGTGTATATTTGTGTAGGTCTGGGTATTTTTAAATGTTCTTGTGACCTTCTTTACATACGTAGCCCCACACTAGGATTTCTTCCTATATCGTGGGTGCGTTTACAAACATGAAAGTTCATCTACACAAATACTGAGACCGACACAAATAATAGTGGATCACACAAAGACTTGTCCCTTGCGGGAATGGAACCCGCGACTATTCGACCCAGTGGGTGGAGCGGCTTAAGCTCTTAACTACTGCGTCAAATTGTCCGGCAAATTTTTAAAATTCAAATTTCATGTTTGTAGATGCACTCATTACACAGGAATAAATTCTAATGTGGCACAGTATAGATTAATTTATTATCTCAGGCCAAATTTTTTCGAGGACATGAATGAATAAATAGTATCTACATCTGCACAATAGTCTAGAATACGCTGACTTTCAACCCCCTCGATGCCAGGGTTCTTATTCGCTATGACCAGCTAAACACGTTCACGGCTCGTTACGATAAAGGTTTGTTCAAATAGCCGACGGAGCGCGACGGGAGCGTGACGTCTACGTTAAGTCGTGAGTCACGAGTCGTGACGTTTGCCGTCGCGCCGAGCGTGGCTGCGCTGTGTGGCGTCTCCCGTACAGTACATTTAAACTCCCCAACGCGCCATCGTCCCGCTCCCGTCGCGCTGCGTCGGCTATATGGCAAAACCTTAATCGTAATAATCATTTAATAATACACAGGATGTCTACTGTTACAATCTGAACAAATTTTGTTTTATAACTTTATTTTTAGTAAATTACTTTTTAGTTTTTAACAAAAATTGATCAGCTGATCGAGTGAACTTGTATGGGAAAATGAAAAACAAAACGCGACAAAAAAAAAAACTAAGTTATTCAGATCGGCGTATAATTTAAAAAAGTAGCACCACACTTGGAATTGTTCCTGTGTCATGGGCGTTACATTACAAACATGACATGCTCAAACACGTTCAAATCGTTCGTTTAAGCACAAATATTTGTATCGTGCGGGAATCGAAACCGCGTCTTCTCGATCTAGTTGCCGGAGTAACTGAAGCTCTTAACCTCTGGATCAAGCCGTCTGTCAAGTAATTTTAGTATGACACCCTATTTCAGTTTACTACACTACACCATCACGCCTATATTCCCCAGAGGGGGTGGCAGAGGTGTACTGAGTACACCCACGTTTCGCCGACGATGTTAGGTCCCATGTAATAGGGGGCGAGCCTATTGCTATATGCTCAGTTTACCTACTCTTAAAACATACTGAATACCATTACACAATTAATTTACAAAGTAATCGTAACGCGCTGCGTTTTGGTTTTATCGAATAAAGACTATAGCCATAAATTTTTATTACTGCCAATTACTCGAGGTTTGGAGTTAGAAAGTGCTCGAAAAAAGCGCCGAAAAGAGCCCATCACATTCGTTTGTAACACTTCTTTAATATTTAATTAATGGGGACTTCAGATTTCGATAATTTATTGCCTTAGTTTCGCAAAGTTAGGCGAAAATACTGAAAGAAGACCCAATTAACTGCCTGACTTTGGTAAGTAGTTTTATGGGCTGCCTATCTTAGTTTAGAACTATGTAATTTGATAGACGCTCGTAGCTTGAAGCCGCAGTGTTCTTACTGATCACCAAGGTTAAGCAGCGTTTGACTCGGTCGGTCTGAGATGGGTGACCGTTTGTGGCGTTTTCATATTTGAGCGTTTACGTGCGTCGAAAGTTGAAAGACGTTGCTTAGTGGATTGGATTACTAAAGTTGGGACTACGGGATGCAATCCAGGTATCTCAACTTCGCCTTCGATTGTTCCCCCATGAACAGAAATTTAAAAAAAATAATAAATTGGCTTAAATAAGAATTTTGATATGTAGGACCTAATACATATTATAGCTTAGGTCTTCAGATATACGAACTAATCGTGTGTTGCCCGTAGTACTACCAGCTTTTACTACCAGTAGTAACACTGGCAATAATTCTTACCCGTGGTACTACCGACAGGCAAAGTCACGGGAAGCTCATTTTACCCGTTCTACTACCAATAGTAGTAATAGGGGCAAAATTTTGTACCCCTTTGTTTCCTGTATACCAGTAGTTACACGGGCAATTTCCCTACTGGCAGGCCTAAAGTCAGGTTAAGATGTCTTTCGCACATCTTAACGTAAGATTCCTGTGTCGTGGGTGCGACATGAAAGTCACATGCACTAATACCCAGACCGGAACAAATAATTGTGGATCACACAAAGATTTGTCCCGTGCGGGAATCGAACCCGCGGCTATTAGACACAGTGGGCGGAGCGGCTTGAGCAAGAGCTCGAACGGACGACGACGACGACGGACGTACAGTGGTTAAGAAACCACGGCACCAAATCGTCCGTCCCCAATTAATCCCAAGAAATAAAATAAAATTGCATTTAAATAAGCAAGTATAAACCAATTCTCATGTGTATATAATATACATCATGAAATAAAAATATTTGTCGAGGGACCAGGGACACAGTCCCTCCCGTGACCATGGGTGCTGCAAAGCACTCGAAACTTCGGGGACTAAAAATCAAAAATAAACCGCGATAAAATCCGAAAAATACTTTTATTTCATGTGTAATATTAGCGTAAATCTAAGAACTCAGTAATATACATCATATTTGGAAAAAATCTTTAGAAAGTCGAAATATAGAGCAATATTACTTTTTTACAAGCTTTTATTTAACTTTCAATGTTCGTATGTCTGTCTGTGTTTCTGGTTCAAATCTTGTGATCCATTTTTCAAGCACTTGCGGTTATTCGATTGAATTGAAATTTGGCATACTTATGTAAGTTTGGTGACAATAATATGGTACCGTGGAGCTGGTTTGATGGAATCGGAAGGTGGCCATAGGTTACGTTACCCTCTCTTGTTTAGGATTGTTAGATTGGTATTGACAAGTAATATACAACCAGACAGTGTTTAGGGTCTGATGATGAAACGGCAAGGTTATCAACGGAACTACCCAAATACTAAACATACCCCCGCCGGGTTTAAAAGGTCATTTTAAATTAAAATTATTTTTCATACAAAAGAAAGCTTGATGAGTTATAAATCCGAAGGTATTGTCAATTAAAAAGTCATAGAGACAAAGAATGATTGATGATGATGATTACTACAATAATTACATATTTTCAAATGGCACACTTCTTACTTTTTTTTTAAATCGTAGCCCAAGGTTTAATTCCTGTGTTGTGGGTGCGTTTACAAACATGAAAATTCACATACACAAATACCCAGAACAAATAATTGTGCATCGCAAATATTGACAGAATGGTCTCATTTTCTTCATTAGTACACCCGTGCGAAGCCTGTTAGTAATATTTTCGTGCAAAATGTTATTCTGCTGCTCAAATGTGACGCCAAATCACGCCTTCTTTAGCCTTTAAATTTATTAGAGATAGAGAACATTCTATGCTGATTTCATATTTATACGTCTGCAATACCGTATAAATACATTGTTGCCTCCTACTATCCAACTGATATTTTAAATGTGAAAGTTTGTATGTTCTAAACATGTCTATTTGGATGTTTGTTACTCTATCACGCAAAAACGGATTTTTTGATTTTTTTTTCTTTTTTTTTTTAAAAAACGTAGCCCCTAACACTAGGATTTATTCCTGTGTCGTGGGTGCGTTTATAAACATGAAAATTCACAAACAAATACTCAGACCGGAACAAATACTTGTGGATCACACAAAGATTTGTCCCGTGCGGGAATTGAACCCGCGACTATTAGACACAGTGGGCGGAGCGGCTTACGCTCTGAACCACTGCGCTAAATCGTCCGTCCGTTTTTTGGAAAGCCTAAACCCAAAACGGCTCATTCCCAGCTCATCGTGCGTTGGTCCCGGTTACCATGTAGTTTGGTAGTCGTTAAGCCAAGTTGGAAGACTTATAGGCAAAAAATTCCAACAGCAGGTGGCCAAAAACCTTTCTTCGCCCATCCGTACTGGGTCCGCATGGTGGACTGACCTGATATCTCTTACCTCGTTTTGCAAAAAAAGGTCTTTGCCCCACAGCGGGGTAATATGAAGATAAAGATAGATACCTCAATATAAAAATATAACAGTAAAAAATCATTTTTAAACCATCACCACTACCAACCAAAAAAGTTTTTTGTAGCCACTTAATAGTGCAATTTGAAACGGCCAATCAAAATTAAATGTGTGTACAAAATTTCGTGTCTATGCTGTTCTGGACTTTGTCTGGAGTCAATCCTGAGTGTAGAATCCGGTCATGCTTACCATAAAACATTGTTATGCGCCCATACATAATTTGCCCCAGTACCAACAGCAATGAAAAAATACTTGTATTCTTTCAAATCACCCATAAATTCTCTTAAGGCATTTATTATTTAACGGACAAGCGGGGGAATTGCAATATTGCACAAAAAGTATTAGATTTTGAGGATATAATTCAGTAGCCATTAATACTTATGAGGTTATATTGTGTGTGTGTTGACAATCAGTAAAAATGTTGGCGACTTCTATATAAGTACTTACAATACTTTGAAATATTCGTTTTAGATGGCAAATTGGCAATTATTTTTTTACGACGGACGATTTAGCGCAGTGGTTAAGAGCTTAAGCTGCTCCGCCCACTGTGTCGAATAGTCGCGGGTTCGATTTCCGCACGGGACAAATCTTAGTCCACAATTATTTGTTCCGGTCTGGGTATTTGTTTGTGAATTCTCATGTTTGTAAACGCACCCACGACACAGGAATAATCCTAGTGTGGGGCTACGTTTAAAAAAAAAAAAAAAAAAATTATAAAATTGTTATTGGTTCTGGGGCAATTTTCGCCAATGTCCTTTAAACCCCGTATGATAAGAAAAAGTGTTCTTATTCAATTTGCAATATTTGACCTAAACAAACAAACATTGCAAGTGAAATAAAAACTTGTAAAAATATAATATAATAATAGCCCTGTTAAGAAACTGTCCCACCGTCGGGCATGGGCCTCCTCTCAAACTGAGAGGGTTTTAGGCTCCACCTCGCTGGCCTAGTGCGGGTGGGCGAACACCTTTGAGAAACTCTTAGGCATGCAGGTTTCCTCACGATGTTTTCCTTCACTGTTATTGTAAGTGATAGTTAATTTTTAATACGCACATGCGTTCGAAAATCCGAGACCTCTGACTTTGCAGTCTAACGGTCTAACCACTGCTAAGACTTGTAAAAAAGAGATAGTAAGTACCAAAAGTACCAAGCAGTAAAAGGTCTTAAATCCGCACTTTTAACTCATTGCGGCAAAAATGCCCAAATAATGTATTTGTATTGAAAAACTAGACAAATGGGATTTTCCTATCATCTCAATTATTAACCGCGATTCTTCGAATATGTTTTTGCACTTCGATGTTAACTTTCGATAATTCAATGTGAATAACTATAAGGCTCCGCGCAAATGAGCCACCACAGCCACCGGTGGCTAACGACAAGCAGTTTACATGATTTTTTAGCGAGTGGGGGCTACTCGCGACTCAGCGTCCGCGACTCGCCACCGGTGGCGGTTACGCGCTACACAAAACATTTACATCATCATATGCAACCTATAGCCGCCAAATGCTGAGTGTAGGTCACTTCCATGTCACCCTGTCCCTTAGGTCTTGAGTTTTTCGCATCCAATCCCTCCCGGCCTTCATCACCTTCGTCAGGTCATCAGTTAATCAAACGTGTACAGCAGAATGGGTATTACAAATTGTGGCGTCCATCGACCACCTTCGTATGCGCGGTACTAAAGGGGGTGGCACGCGACAGCCACCGGTGGATGTGGTTGGTGGCTCATCTGTGCAGAGCCTTATGTAAAGTTTATCATTTACATTATTGATTCACTCTCAGATAAGTGATGTTATGTGATAAAAAAATACTAATTACGGAAGAATACAACATGGTTTTTATACAGTCCTGTTATTACAAAAAAAATACCTATTTATGATTGTCTGTCGGTATGTTTTTTTTGGCATTAGGATATTAATATTGACATAGGTCATGAAATTATAAATATAAATAAATATATTCCTGTTGTTATTATTATATATTTTTCCTACGACTTTCCTTGATAAATCCTAGTGCATCCAATTCAAAATTGCTGTTTGTTGAATAAAACCATATTACTAAATAACTCTAAATATTACTACTAAAGAGCTTTGTCCTCTCTGGCTACCCCGCAAGGGATCACGCATGATGATATAGATAGATAGATAGATTAAACTCTTTAAGTAGACCATGTACGTTTTTATCAATATGGTTTTTTTGGTTTTAATGTATATGGCATTTGGATTAAATGGAGAGGCGTAAGTGGGTTCGTTTACATACACCAAATATATATATGAAACAAAAATTTGTGGATTGCAAAAAATTGTCTCGCGCAGGGACCGAACTCGTAACTATTACTTAATTGAAATCTACCGAAGGCACATGACTGTCTATATTTTTTTGCAATTTCTATTATTTGATATATTTTTATCCCGGATCATTTCGTAGAATCAATAAGACGCTAATAAACATCAAATTCAGGCTTCTATTAAACTATTATTACATTGATTTAGGGAAGCAGTGATAGTCTTTTCGAAGGCATGTGCGTATTAGAAATTATTTTTTGCTTGCTTTAACGGTGAAGGAAAACATCGTAAGGAAACCTGCATGCCTAAGAGTTTCTCGAAAGTGTGTGAAATTCGCCAATCCGCGCTGGGCCAGCGTGGTGGACTATGGCCTAAACCCTCTCAGTTTGAGAAGAGGCCCGTGCCCAACGGTGAGACAATTTCTTAACAGGGCTAATATTCTTCTTCAGCCGAAAGACGTCCACTGCAGGACAAAGGCCTCCCCTAAAGACCGCCACAACGACCGGCTTTGTGCTGTACGTGCCAACTTCTACCCGCGACCTTCACCAGGTCATCGGGCCATCTTGTAGGGGGCCTACCCACTCCACGTCTTCCGGTACGTGGTCGCCATTCGAGAACCTTTCTGCCCCAACGGCCGTCAGTTCTACGAGCGATGTGCCCCGCCCACTGCCACTTAAGTTTAGCAATTCTGAGTGCTATGTCAGTGACTTTCGTCCTCCTGCGGCGGGCTAATATTATTAAAATTATATTATTACATTGATTTACTAGTTCATTGTAAAAATGCTGCACTCTGACCCCGGATGAGTTTTTACTCACCAACTCACTCACGGTCACATCGGTCATTCATACTTTGTAGTGTAATGAACCATAATAAACACTGTTTGTTCATTTATTTATAAGAGATGTAACATAATAATAAACACACAAAAAGCACAGAGATACCTATATAAAAGATTTTCAAAAATTAAGAGTTTCCGTTTACGGCGAGCGTGTATGAAAGTGAAGGAAGTTACTCTAGCTTCCGGGCTGGCTGGCGTATGTAAGGAAAGAACCTGTTGGAACTCCGGACTCTGTTTACCCCGTAAGGGTTTTGGCGTGATGATATAGATAAACAGAGATAGATAGTGTGAAAACCTTGGATCTGTGATAGAGCTAACTTACAAGAGGAGAAGACACTGCCTCCTAATTTCTTTAAAATGATGATTATATCAGCTTATTTTTTATTTGTTTTTTTAGTGTGCAAAAACGCATGTAACGTTTTCAGATGTATACGAGATAAATTTTACTGATGGTGTAATACACACAATGTAACATTCGTTTGAATTGTTAAATTTAATAATTGATTAAATTATTTAACTAATTTTGACATTGATTAAAATACATGTTTTAATGCTCTATACCCTAGTATTTAAGAAACTTTGCTCTGCTCTGCAAGACGGTATACGTGAACCACCACTAATTTGTTTGTGCTGGCGCCTTTGATTAGTAACTTCTAATAAAAAAAAATAAAAAAAAAAATTGAAGGACTCATAAATAATATCAAACATATATGTTCGGCAGATTGTACAGAAGACCGAAGAGTACAATCAGCCGTTGTGTATGGCTGTCGTGGACTACGAGAAAGCCTTCGACTCCATCGAAACCTGGGCGGTTTTGGATGCTCTGCAGCGATGTGGCATCGATTGGCGCTATATCGAGGTGTTGAGATGTCTGTATGATACCGCCAAAATCACCGTCCAGCTCCAGGACCAAAAGACCAACCCGATCGAGCTGCGTCGAGGGGTAAGACAGGGGGATGTAATATCCCCCAAGCTCTTCACCAATGCACTCGAAGCCGTCTTCAAGACGCTGGACTGGACTGGGCGGGGCATTAACATCAACGGCGAATACATCTCACACCTTCGGTTTGCCGATGATATCGTCATCGTGGCAGAGTCACTGAAACAGTTAAGCGAAATGCTGCATAGCCTAAATGGAGCCTCTCGAGGTGTCGGTCTCGGCATGAACTTGGATAAAACCAAGATCATGTTTAATGAACATGTCACGCCGGGACCGATCTACGTCGATGGTTCGATGCTCGAAGTTGTTCGGGAATATGCCTACCTTGGACAAGTTGTCCAATTTGGTAAAAACATCTTCGAGAAAGAAATCAACCGCAGGATCCAATTAGGTTGGGCAGCATTTGGCAAACTACGTCACGTTTTCTCTTCGCCTATACCGCAATGCCTGAAGACTAAAGTCTATAACCAATGCGTCCTACCTGTTATGACTTACGGGGCTGAGACGTGGCCACTCACAGTGGCACTAGTCCACAAACTCAAAGTCGCACAGCGGGCTATGGAGCGAGCTATGCTCGGCGTCTCTTTGAAGGATAAAATTCGTAACGAGGTAATTCGACAAAGAACCAAAGTTACCGACATAGCTCGCAGACTCAGTAAGCTAAAGTGGCAATGGGCTGGTCACATCTGCAGAAGGACCGACGGCCGATGGAGCAAGCGTGTCCTAGAGTGGAGACCGCGACTTGGTAAGCGTAAGGTAGGACGGCCCCCAGCTAGATGGACCGACGACCTCAAAAAGGTCGCTGGGACAGACTGGATGTGGAAGGCGGAGGACCGTGTGCAATGGCGCGTGTTAGGAGAGGCCTATGTCCAGCAGTGGACTGCGATAGGCTGATTGATTGATTGATTGATTGATATATCAGGCACTTAGAGAGATAGGAAATAACTTTTATTTATGGATTTGAACCTGTTGGAACTCTGTACTCTCTGCCTACCCCGCAAGGGATCTGGCGTGAGGTTATAGATAGATAGATAGATGGATTTAATATCCTTCTATAACCGTACACATTTATTAGGATATCGTCCCATAAAACTATGTTACTAGGCATCAAAATTCTTAATAAATTGGTCTGCTTTCCGAGCCGGCATATGTGAACCGACGCTAATTTTTCATATTGACGTCTGTGATTAGTTAATTCAAATATTCGTACTGAGATTTCATTAATTGAAGGACTAATAAATAATATCAATATATAATAAACAATATCAAACATATTACATTTAGATGAGACAGGTGGGTAATTGATTTCATGTGTCATATATTTTGTTGCATAATATAAATCATCTAATCTCATTATAATGTTTGGTCACTCAAATAGGTTCATTAAAGTGCTTATGCACCAAAATATATAAGCATGTTCTATCTATCTATCTATATTATCACGCCAGCTCCCTCGCAGGATAGGCAGAGAGTACAGAGTTCCAACAGGTGTTTCCTTACATACCTCTCTGGCTTCCTCCAATCTCATAGTCTCATACGCACTCGCCGATTACGGAGACTCTTGACTTGTCCTTCAGATAAGACACGGGCTATTTGGTCAGCGTAAGATAGTCTAGGTCTTCCCCGGTACCTACATCTTTCCACTTTAGCATTGTATATCTGTTTTGTCATTCTTTCTTCTGACATTCATATAATATAAGCGTGTTCATAAGTAAATATATTTATATTAAAACTAATAGAAGGATATAGGTACCGGGGCAGACCTACACTATCTTACCATGACCAAATAGACCGTGTCTTATCTGAAGGACCAGTCGAGTCTCCGTAACCGGCGAGCGTGTATGAGACGAACTATAAGAGTGAAGAAAGCCAGTGAGGTATGTAAGGAAAGAACCTGTTGGAACTCTGTGCTCTGTGCCTACCACTCTGTACTCTCTGGGGTGATAATATAGATAGATAGAAAACAAGTCCTGTGTCATAGGAATGTCATGCTGATAAAACCTGCGTTATTGAATATGAAATATTACTGTGGCAGGGTACTAAATTGTATACATTATTGGCTGTCAGCATATATCATAAAATGCATTTAAATAATATTATTTTTAATCGTACTTGACTTTGTAGTAGTTGGCTTAAGTTAAGGTGTGTTCACACCGCGTGTGGTAGTTAGCGAATATTTTTTTGTAAATGACGGTGTTCGTACGAACGTACTTACTGAGAAATATTGTGCTTGCGAGCTTTCGAATGATCTGTTCCACGCTTAGAGCATTTAATAACATTTCATTTCGTTGGTTGTGCTTGGTTAGTCTAGTGGCGACTAATGCGCGTATCGATTATCAGTTCCTGGTTTCAATCCTAGGTTGGACAAAATGTGATTTTACGATGAAAAAATTTATAGTAACAGTCTGGAGTCAGGCATTGTGCTCGATACAATATCTACAAGGTGTAAACATAATAAACGCAAGACCTAAAAGTAGTTTGTTCTAAATCGGTAACTGAATTGATTCCAACTATTTTTAATGAATCTTACGTTTTTTTTTTAATTTGCAAAATCTGCTTTTACTCCTTCAGTGCGCTATAAAAAACTAATTTTATTCTTGATTTATAGCAATAAGGAGATTTCAAATGCATTCCTAAAACGTATTTCTCAAACCGAACACATACACGTACAAGTTTCATTGTTAATTGGGGTATAAAAGTGCTTAAAAAAGGGTAAAAAAAAGTTAAAAGTAGATGTAAGAAAGAAAGAAAGAAAGAAAACTTATTTATTTTGATTAACCACATAGACCAAAAACAAAGCAACAACAATAAATAGTATTAAATTCTAAACTAAATAAATATGGACACATGTCGTCATCAAAACTACTACTACTATGTACATCCCTGCTACCTCCGCTTGGAAAATATAGGCGGTGTTTATTTTATTTATTTATTTTAGGTAGTAAAATGCTGTAAGATGTTACGTAAACGACTGATAGCGCCGGGAATTCACTTTTTAAAAACTTATTAATATAGGAAATAATAATATACTAACAAATACCTTAATACAGAATAGTTATTATAAATGGTAAGTAAAAAATAAGGCCTCATGTAGTAAACGTAGCCACTGAAGAAGACAGATGAAGCAGTATTTTTCTATCTATCCATCTATTTCATCACACCAGATCCCTTGCGGGGTATGCAGAGAGTACAGAGTTCTAACAGGTTCTTTCCTTACATACCTCTCTGGCTTCCTCTACTCTCATAGTTCGTCTCATACACGCTCGCCGGTTGCAGAGACTCTTGTCTTGTTCTTCAGATAAGAAACGATCTATTTTTTCTTCAGTATTTTTTCTTTCTGTTTATTCAGTCAAAGTTACTATTAAATAAAACGAATACCAAACACCTTAAGTTTCAATGCCTCAATGTATTTTACCTTAAGGTATATTACGTCATTATTTACGTTAACTTAATTGTTTTTTCTCACTTTATAAATCACATGTAGGGAACTACATTATCTTCCGTAATATTATATTTTTTGTCAGTTTGGTGTGTAAGTACGTTTATTTTTTTCATTTATAAAAATGTTGCCTTTACCACGCTGCCCTTGTAATAAAAATGCAGTAACTGACATATTAAAGAATTTGTGTTTCTATCGAAAAATACCATCTAACTAATCCAGATTGAACCAGTTCAATGAAAAAATGTAAAGTAAACTTGATGGAGCATTTAGTTCCAATCAAATCAATTTTATTATCGACCTTTTTAATAAAAACATTACATTGTTTTTTGGATTTGTCCCGCAAATTAAATATATTTTCTCTTTTCAGATAATCAACGAATCCAGGATGTATTTGGAAACGACGCCCGTTATACGGGCTATGAAGTAAGTGTGTTAAATTATTTATTTCTGCTTTCCTCGAGGTTTCTTGTAACGAGACGACAACGCGGTCATGCTGGAAGACCACGGCTTCTAGAAAAGTTGTTCCAAATAAATCGATTGCCCTGACCGACTGGCACCGACTTCAAATAAATATTGTTTTTCTTTTAGTTATGCGTTACTACATACGCACGTTGGCTATAGTTCGATCAACTTATTCGAAATAAGACTACACCCATACTTGTGTTCATATTTTTAAGCAGCTGTTCGGACTGCCACTTTTGATCTAGAACAAATAAATCCCTATTATAGACGAGTAATTACTTATAATACCAGCCTACACTGTCCAATCGCTGCTGCCAGAGACCTTCTCTCACAAATCGAGGTGAAAGAGATTTGGTCATTCTCCACCACGCGGACACAGTGCGGATTGGTGGACACAGGTTTGTGGCCACCTGCTGTTGGAACTTATCAAACTGCTCTAAGGCCTCCAATTCGGCTTAACGACTACCACATTGAGTGGTTATCGGGACCAACGGCCTTAATGTAACTTAACATGCCTTCCGAAGTACGGAGACGCGAGACGAATATGCCACAAAAAGTCACCCATCTCAGGCTGACCGAGTCGAACGCTGCTTAACCATGGTGATAAGAACACCACGGTCGCATAGCGCTACGAGCGCCTTGAGTAATTACTTAGTCTTAATAAATAACAGAGCCGATTAATATCATATGTTAAGATCTATTAGTCGAAATCCAGTTTCTATAGTCGAGTAGCGTCCATTTCTTACTTGAGCAAAATCTAGTATGACTTTGTACTCCAGAATCTTTTGGAACTGGCAATATTACGTCTTAAGTATTGTTTATTAATGAGAAAGGGCACAGGTACGATAAAGTTATGAACCATTACAACTAATGCTCATGGCTTAAGTATAGAAAATGGCGATTACTTTGACAGATTCTCAACTATAAAACGATGTGCTAAGTAAATACTTGAGTAACATTAATTACTTAGACATGTTTAAACATACCGGTAATATATCAATGCTAGATACTGTTATTTATTTTTTCTGTTCTCTTTTTTAACTATTATTGCTGCTGAGATAAAAACAATTCAAGGTTCTAAAATAATGGGATGTATATTTTTGTCCATCAAACGACTTCGATTGGTTCGAGAGCCGACATCTGGAGTTGAGGTCAAGTCGGCTGGAAATATACCTTATCGATTGGTACATGTAATTTTAATGTGACTGAGTATAGGTGTACCATCCGTCGACACATATGGATTGATGGTAATCTAGGTTAATGACAGGAATTCCTTTTATACGTACTGGGACTTTATGTGTATGTATGCGTGAATGATCTGCGCTGTTGGCCGCGGGGCCTATGCAGCTTCACCGGAAAAGCGTGGAACCACTACGCTCGAGCCAGAAGGGCAAGGGAGCCTTTAGGGGGAACGGCTTCAGCTTGGGCAGTCGCTATGGGAGAGGGCATATACTAGGTGTCTCGCCGTGGCGCTCTGTACCGGCCGGCGGGCAAGGGATTCTTCGACCTCGCCTGTGAGGTCGGTGTCTGATCCTGTGTCTGCAGAGAGGCCGTTTCATTCACTGGATTACGTTGTCTGACCTACGAATATTTGTTCTGGCCTGGGTGATTGTGTATGTGGTTTTCATGTTTATACACGCACCCGCGACTTAAGAATAATTATAAGGGAGAGGTAACGTAAAAAAAATCCTCAAAATAAAATTAAAAAAAGCAATAAAAAGGGTGTTTGTGCGTAATGCAAATAAACATGCGGGCTCTACATAATACATAGTTTTAATGAGTAAGAATCAAAAGCATACAGTATAGATAAACACCTATTTTCCTTTTTCACTTGGTGAAATGTAAACCCGTCACATTTTATTTTCCTTCTAAAACAAACCACAGAAACTAGCTAAAGAGCAGTGATGTACTTACTAAAAAAATAGCGATAAAACGGAACTCTAATTTTATTGAAATAAAATCTAAAATACTTATATTAATAGGATTTTCGCTGACATAGAAAATACCGAGATTTCCAGATAGCAATACATAACCGACATCAATATAACATCAAACATCCATCAATTGATATTGAAACAGAAAAAAGTTGTGACGTAAACAAAGAGAGAGTTGCCAATCCCCGAACGGTTATTAATTACGACCCATTTTTATGACACATTTATTTTAGGCAGATATTTGAAACTCGTACTATTTGACGCTTTAGAAACAGTATTGAGTTGATATTTTATCCTTTTCGCTCTACAAATTAAGTAGATAAAGATACACGTGACAGCATGATTTTACGTATTCAGAGGGCTTCGCACGTACAAATTTGCTTTATAGTATGTAAGTAACAAGTAAACGTGCTGTCATGTTTATCTTATGGAAATTTGAGAAGAAAAAATATTTATATAAAAATAAAATTTAATGTATCTTAAAAAGTTAAATATTATAATAAAAATTAAGTATATTAAAAATAATTAGATTAAACCCCCTTGACATGTAAAAAGTATAACAAAATAACATGTACGGGTTAATTTAACTAAATTACGTGAACACAGACTAGAATCTATCTATCTATCTATCTATAACCTCACGCCAGATCCCTTGCGGGGTAGGCAGAGAGTACAGAGTTCCAACAGGTTCTTTCCTTACATACCTCTCTGGCTAGAATCTACATTTTATAAAAGTTCACCGACATTTGTAACCTTAACGTGTTCACTGAATTACGTTGCCGGAGGTGATCAGCGACTCTTGGTGCTTAAAGTGTTTAGGATTTGTGGAAAATTGTTTCTGTTCATTGAATTTTGTCACTGACTGTATCACGTTTGTAAAACGGACTAAAAAGTATAAGATAATCTCTCCATATCATCACGCAAGATTGCTTGCCGGGTAGGCAGTACAATTATTTTAAACGATAAACGTGGGCTACATGGAACGGAGAGTTTTTTTTTTATTTATCTATACCACCACGCAGATCCCATGCGGGTTAGACAGAGAGTGCATGGTTCCAACAGGTTCTTTCCTTACATACCTCTGTGGCTTCCTCCACTCTCATAGTGCGCTAGTATTTTTATTTTATTTTAAATAATTATTTCAATATTTTAATATAGCGATTATTATATACTTATGACTGTCGTGAAAAACTGTAAATTACTATGCGTAGTATATTAAACACACCGTCACGCCTATATTCCCCATCGGGGGTGGCAGAGGTGTACTGAGCACACCCACGTTTCAGCGACGATATTAGATCCCATGTAATAGGGGGCGAGCCTATTGCTATATACCAGGCACAATTCCAGACTCCGGACTGGGAAGTTTTTCGTTAGAAAAACTACAGTCGCTCGTCAGTCGTAGTATATTTGTATATAAAAATATGAATTACTAGCTTCTGCTTGTGACTTAGTCCGCGTTGACTTTAGATAGGAACCTAATATTTTTCTAGGATTAAAAGTATCCTGTGTATTAATCCAGGTAATAAACTATTTGCGTGCGAAGCTTCATCTAAATTCGTCCAGCCGTTTTTGCGTGATCAATCACGCAAAAACGGCTACAAACATCCAAATATACCAATTTTTACATTTGTTATATTAGTAGGATTTCAAACGGATGTCGGATGAGGACCGATATAGAAGAACATAAATAGTTAAACGTGGTATTTTTGTACATTTTGGTACGTTTGTATATGCTAAGAATAGATAAAATCGTCGATAAAAATTCGTGTTGTTCATAAAACTATGAAATTTATAAATTTTTCATTGATGACTACTGTATGTTTCCGCAGTATCTTTTATTTTAACATAAAATATTTTAAACAAAGCACTGTATATAAACTTGTTTTTACAAACTATTTGGGGCTCATATTTTATAAAAACGTACAAACACTTTTTATGTTAATACGTTGCCCCCACACTAGGAATGGTTGTACGTGGGGGCTACAAACATATATCATATATGAATAAATATGTAGAAACGTCAGAAGAAAGAATACCAAAAAAGATATACAATGCAAAAGTGGAAGGATGCAGGGACCGGGGAAGACCTAGACTATCTTACCACGACCAAATAAACCGAGTCTTATCTGATGGAAAAGTCAAGAGTCTCCGTAACCGGCGAGCGTGTATGAGACGAACTATGAGAGTCGAGGAAGCCAGAGAGGTATGTAAGGAAAGAACCTGTTGGAACTCTGTACTCTCTGGCTACCCCGCAAGAGATCTGGCGTGATAATTTGTAGCTTGTTTTCACCCCAATGAACCGTCGCGGTGCTCACGGCGGCGTGGCTCACACCACGCCGCCATCCTCCTCGGGGTCGCGCGTGAAGGACGCTTAGGGCCCATGCCCCAGCGTCCCACGAGCCCAATAAATAAAAAATCTGCTCTAACCCGACTTGGCGTATCGATTTGACGAATTATGACTATTTAATACCTATTACCGATCTAATACTTGTAAAATACCGACGGCTCTATGTAATCTTATTATCACCACTATCGTCATAATCGATAGCTTTGAATACGTTCATAAAACTGATAGTACTTCTCACTAATTGTTAAGTGGAGCGTAAAAACCGACCGTCATATCGTCATCCAAATTAAGGTGTTATTAATTAACCTACCACATTTTTTTTTGTGTGTAAGAATGATCTACGCTGTTGACCGCGGGGCTTTACAGCGTCTTCGGACACGAGGGCGACAACTACGCTCCAACCAGAAGGGAAAGGGCAACTAGCTCAAGGGCGCCTCAAGAAGGAACGGCCTCAGCTTGGACGCTATGGGGGTGGGCGTATACTGTCTGGTGGTGAGGGCGCCGTGGTCTGCACTGGCCAGCGGGCAAGGAATTCTTCGACCTCGCCGGCGAGATCAGTGTATGATCCTGAATTTATTCAACATTGTTCTTGCATTTTTTTTTAAACTTAGCCCCACACTAGGATTTATTCCTGTGCTGTGGGTGCGTTTACACTGTGGATCACATGAAGATTTGTTCCGTGCGGGAATCGAATTATTATACTATTAGACACATTGGGCGGAACAGCTTGAGCTCTTAACCACTGCGCTAAATCGTCCGGCATATATTGCCGTACTAAAGAGACAGAGCTGTGAAATGTGGATACGTCTCCTTCTCAAGTCCTTGTCAAGTCCGTCCTTGGTCTGGTGGCAAAGCGCATCGCTTTGTGATCACGAGGTCCTGGGTTCAAATCCTAGGTCGGACAAATGTAGTTTTTCTAACAATGGTTCCAGTATGAGTCCGGAGTCTGGAATTGTGCCCGGTATATGGCAATATTACATGGGACCTAACATCGTCGGCAAAACGTGGGTGTACTCAGTACACTTCTGCCACCCCCTCTGGGGAATACAGGCGTGACGGTGTGTTGGTGTGTCTCCTCACGCATACTAAAATTGCAATAATACCGCTGCGTGAAGTCCCACTGTACTTTTATCAGGTTAAATTCCATTTGGAGGAGGAGAGCTGACGAACGAGCTCAGTCGCGTGCCATGGGAGAGACCTACGTCCAGCAGTGGACCAACATGGGCTGATGATGATTGCATTATTTGTAAACTCTTCAAATTCTGAATGCGTCGTTGGCCCAGCGCTGAATAATGTGTGTAGTGATCACAAGATCCTGTGAATTCTAAGTCGGACAAACGTAATTTTTCTATAGACAATTAGTGTAAGATTAGTAGTAGTGTAGAATTATTAAGTGCTAGTGTTAGCCAGCGACTTCATCTGCATTGACTTTAGACAGGGCCCTAACATTTTTAGGGGATAAAAAATCCTGTGTTAATTTAGGGAATAAACTAGCCGTGTGCCAAATTTCATTCAAATCCGTTCTGTGGTTTTGTCCGTGATTAAGTAACATTGGATGTTTGTTTCTTAATCAGCATACAATTTTTCACATTTATAATATTAGTAGAACTCCGTATATTATGTATTCCATAAATTCCGTAACAAAAACAACCGGCTTATACCGATAAATAATTTTGTCAAATGGGACGCTTTTACGATTTGGTGACGAATTCGCGGGTCGGTGACCGCTATATTTCAGTTCCGTGTTTTCTGAACTTTCGGCTAAACTATTACACTGTCGTTAGTAGAGAAAAAGTTGGCGCTATGGGATGTTTGTAATGTTAGAATTTAGATTTCTATTAAACACTACAGAATTCGTGTAAAATGACGGACGGTTAAGAGCTTAAGCCGCTATTTGGACCAGTAATATCAAAAAAATATGTTTATTTCATTCATTATCTTGTTCCAGTTGTCCAAATTACTAGTGTCAAAGAAGTTTGTTATTAGACGGACGATTTAGCGCAGTGGTGAAGAGCTTAAGCAGCTCCGCTCACTGTTTGTAATAGTCGCGGGTTCGATTCCCGCACGGGACAAATCTCTGTGTGATCCACAATTACTTGTTCCGGTCTGGGTATTTGTGTATGTAAATTTTCATGTTTGTAAACGAACCCACGACACAGGAATAAATTCTAGTGTAGGGCTATACTTTTTTTAAATCAAAATATATATGATAATTCATATTGCTTCTGCTCATTGCCGAACCGGAAAGAACTCTACTCTCTGTCTTCGCCGAAAGGCATATCGCGTGATGATATGTATAAAGACATTACGCTGATGTAGCCAACGTATAATGCTTCAATTTAGATATGGTATTGCTTAGCGCCTTGTTCAAATCGCATATTAACGGACGCGTTAACACTAGCATTAGCGCAGGTGGAGCAGGAGCTTAATGTAAGTGTAAGCGCTTGCATTAAAAGGCACTTTAAACAAGCCGCTAAAAAGTAACACTACATATAAAAACTTGTTTCCCAATCAACAAATTAATTAATCATCGGCTAAATTGTAATGTTTTTGTTACCGTGTTTATTAACGCTTTCCGACGCAAACGAACCAGAAGCATGAAGATAAACATAGTGATAAAACCTCCATGTTTGAGAAAACATACAAGTCCTTTTTTTTTTTTTTTTGTGTAAATGATTATTTATTTAAACAAAGAAGAATATTATATACAGTATGTACAATTATATATAAAAAAAAAACAGCAAATAATTATTAATAAAAACGGGTGTAAAAAAGGAAAATACCTATTTACATAGGGCCAAATGGTTCCACGCCACTGTCAGTTGGCAGTGTACCTAGAACGCTGGCAGCATTGCCGCGCTGAATAGCAATGCTTATATGCTGACCAAAATACATACCAGCGTTCCGGTCGCCAGTACACTCCACCAAACGTTTCGAAATTTCTCGAAACATCCGGTGGGCTCCCGGCCCCCACGGACCCAATGTCTCTACCCCAAACGCCTCAAATATGTATCCCGAGCCAAGGGAATCATATTTGCGGCGTTTGAGGGATTCTGCACTCAGTGCAGCGTTGCCTGCCCGCACCGAGGACGCTGGAAGATGAGACGGAGCGAGAGTGTCGACGCATGTAGCGTCCCACACTAACGGCCGTCCCATCTTCCAGGGTACCAGCGTCATACCATCGGGCCTCTTGCCATCATCTCGATGGAGACCAGCCGGTTCAAGGATGGCCGCCATGTTGACGTTGGCAAGGGCACGGCGTATGACGCCGGTGAGACTGGCATGACGCGCAATCCGTCCGGCACTTCTGCGGCATGAGAGTCCGTGGTGGCCGAGCTGGTTGACTCTACTACCACACTGACAATGGTGTGGAACAAGACAAGGAACCCCTAAACGAAGACACAATGCAACACGAAATGCAGTGGGGTCTAATAGGGTCCCAAGATGGACAGAAGGGTGCGCCTGTAGCCAAAGACCCGACTCCCACTCAGAAGCAGCGAGGATACGAGCGCGATCCGCAGAACTAAGGGACGTTTCAATAAGGTTTTTCCATGTAAGTTCGCAGATCGGGCGATCCCACTGCTTCTGGGAAGTCGGATCTGTGGGAGGAGTAGTGTTTGGACAGGCCAATAGCCAAGCATCCTTGCCTTCATCCAAATATGGGATTTTGAAGTTGGTCAAAGAAGGTAACAAAATTCTTTTTACTAGACCAAGTGTGCTATGGACTGAAGACAAGAAGGCTGGGAGCGATAAACTTGAAATTTTGCGAATTCCCAAACCTCCTTTCCTGACCGGAAGAGAAGCCTGGGACCACGCGCGATCATCTAGACAACAATTTGAAATAGAGCTGACTGTATCTCTCACGATGTTGTCAAGCCTCTGTAAAATGTCGTTATGTGTCCAGAGGTGACAACATCGAAGAGCATACGTAAATTTAGGAACAAAAAGACAGTATTTAATAATGTTGAAGGCCATGTGAGAATTTATTTTTTAAGTCCTTGATTAAATGGAATATTGGCGTAACCAAAGAAATAAGAACAAGTGAAATCAAGCTTTTTAGTTATTAAATTAGAGTGTTTATTCAAATATTTGAGTTGTGTCTGAACATTTGAGATGATAAAATTTACCCTTATCTGTCTGATCGTTATTGTATCTGTATAAAAAGAAAACGTGTCTGAATAATTGCAACAAATTTAGCGTCAATAATTTTAATGTTTGGAACATGGACAATCTTTGCACATCTTTGCCTACCCATAATGGATAACACATCAAACTTTCGCTCACATGTTATATTATATTATATTTCTTTTATACTGCATATATATACTTTTTATGGAACTCTGAACTTTTATGATTGCTCGCCATAATGTCTTCTATAAGTATATGCCTATTCCCTAAATAAATATAAATAAAATTAAATAAATAGGCAGGAAAGACCTTGATACTACAGGCCCAGGATTGATTTGTATAGAAAGGTAAAGGAGGGGCCTTTGCCGAGCAGAAGAATACAGAACAAATAGGAAAATTAAAAAAAAAAACACTGCCTTGTTGGTCTAGTGGCAAAGCGCATCGCTTCGGGATCACGACGTCCTGCGTTCAAATCCTAGGTCGGACAAGTGTAGTTTTTCTAATTCCAGGAGTCTGGAATTGTGCCCGGTGTATGGCAATAGGCTCGCCCCCTATTAAATGGGACCTAAAATCGTCAGCGAAACGTGGGTATACTCAGTACACCTCTGCCACCCCTGCTTGGGGAATATAAGAGTGCCGGGTGTGTGCAAAAAAAAATGTATATATTTTTTAAATGTAGATTTTTTTTCTTAGCTATCTTTTTCAGTACTCCTAATCAAAACACTATTAAGACTTTTTTTAATATTTTGTATTTCTATTCCTGGTTTCTAAATTATGAAAAAAAAGCACGAACCTTTGACCTGTGGCAGTATTTCAGCGAATCTGGAGGCACCTCTTGCATTATTAAAAAAATACGAAAACTTTCAGTTATGTCAGTATTTAAGCGAAGGGACATATTGCTTTTACCTTCATATATTTTAATACAATGAATAAATAATCGAAGCTAGGAAAAGAACAGACATAAAAATTAAGGGGAATCTAATCCAAACTTCCAAAAATAGGCTCTATTTACAGA
Organism: Phalera bucephala; assembly: GCA_905147815.2. Taxonomy (NCBI): domain Eukaryota; kingdom Metazoa; phylum Arthropoda; class Insecta; order Lepidoptera; family Notodontidae; genus Phalera; species Phalera bucephala. The sequence goes on along the minus strand of LR990630.1, from coordinate 11,946,837 downwards.
GAATTGTGGATGAATCTACTATGTATTTGTTATACGAAATATATATAAAAATAAAGATAAAAAGGTCGTGAATTTAATATATGGTGTAGAATTTAATATAACGTTCAAAATTTTCTAATATAACACTTTTAAATATCTCTTTTTTGAATATACAATGGTAAATTGGATATGTATAAAATATCCTCTGCCTCGTTGGTCTGGTGGCAAAGCGCATCGCTTTGTGATCACGAGGTCCTGGGTTCAAATCCTAGGTCGGACAAATGTAGTTTTTCTAACGAAAAATTACCAGTATGAGTCCGGAGTCTGGAATTGTGCCCGGTATATGGCAATAGGCTCGCCCCCTATTACATGGGACCTAAAATTGTCGGCGAAACGTGGGTGTACTCAGTACACCTCTGCCACCCCCTCTGGGGAATATAGGCGTGACGATGTTTTTTATAAAATATATACGAAAAAAAAGCCGAAGGTATGCTCTATAACTTGTAACGATGATTTTAATTAACTATATCTAAATTATTTGAACCTGCATTTTGGGCCCTCGGGGCACACTTTTCACTGTTATCAAGGTCATCAGATAAGGGACAATTTTAAACATGAATTCGCAAGGTCATTGACCTAAGTAAGATTAATTTATGCACCTCTCTATTTATCTCCTTAATCAAATCACATTTAGAAATATTAAATACGTAATTAAAATGCACTTAAAAATTAAATAATACAATAGCGGAGGCTAAATAGCCAACTTGTTCATCCAATGGAACAAAACAATAGAAGATTCGAGGTTTTATTTTAGAGCTTACTCATTATTATTAAGCTACTTTTAAACTTTAAATATTAAGTTATTTTTTACAATAAAAACTTCATTAAAACTAATAAAATAAAAATTTACTTGAATATAAATAAGAACCTAACTAGGTACTTTTTTGTATAATTCTTTATATTTATGATAGTATTTACAGCTACTTTCATAAATATAAAGCTAGCTAAATAAAAATAGACTGATTTTTTATTTGTACAAGTAAAGAACCTAATCAAACAAATAAATAACAAAAAAGAACATTCTGTTCACAAAACAACTTTTTATGCTCTCGACTTAGTCCCATCTCAGTAAATTTCCATAATTCCAAGTTTTTAAGACTCTTATTGGACCTAGAAATTATTGAGGGATTTCTCTGATTATTCAGACCGCACCATCCTTGTTTCCGACTAGACATGGAACAATTCACAAAAAAAACTTAAAAATCATATTTTTATTCGTAGTACCTGCTACTTTTCTTGACAATAACTGCTAAAAGCCCTTGTTGAAACATATAAACATATATTTATTTTTATCATTAAAAATATTGAATCAAAATCATTGACTATGAAATTTCACAAATGAAATTACTGTGAAATAAAATTATGATTTCATCAAATGAAATATAATTTAAGAAAAATCGCACCGACACGTGCCAACTAGTTGATAAAACGAAAAAACAGTATGTTATCACTCATTGCGAACCAGTCACATTTCGTGACGAGCAATTACTACATCTTAGCACGTGGGTTGCTTGTCATAACATCCGCATCGCGGTGAAGCTATTTATGTGATAAGGGCTTTCAAAAATAGGCCACTCGCGACTACTATTGGCCAACGACAACCACTTTTCAACACTTGTAGCTTCTCTGCTGTTTTGTCATAGCGATTTGATGCGATTTCGCATAATGCCGCGATCTTTCTGTTGTTACATTTTATAGGGGCTCGCCGCATGTAGATGGGGACCACGAAGTATGAAAAGTGACTGTTATTAGCCACTAGTGACAGACACGAGTGAACTGGCACAGATAATACAGAAAAAAAGCTCAGAAATGTGTATATCTATATCGTAATGCCCGATAACTTGCGGTGTAGGCAGAGAGTACAGAGTTCCAACAGGTTCTTTCCTTACATACCTCTCTGGCTTCCTCCACTCTCATAGTTCGTCTCATACACACTCGCCGGTTACGGAGACTCTTGACTTGCCCTTCAGCTAAGATCTTTTAAATATTCAATGTAAAAAATAAGTATTTTTATGGTAATAAGTGTTTTTTTTAAACAGAGGTTTAGATTCACAAAGCATTAAACAGATGATAGTACTTATCAACACGAACAACTACTAAGCACCATAGTGACATTTACCAGAGCTGAAAAAAAACTTCATCAACACATCATCATCGGCCGAAAGAAGTCCAGTACAGGACAAAGGCCTCCCCCAAAGATTGCCACAACGACCGGCTTTGTGCTGTATGCATCCAGCTTCTACCTGCGACCTTCACCAGGTCATCGCTCCACCTTGTGAGCGGCCTGCCCACTCCACGTCCTCCGGTACGAGGTCGCCACTCGAGAACTTTTCTACCCCAACGGCCGTCAGTTCTACGATCGATGTGCCCCGCCCACTGCCACTTAAGTTTGGAAATTCTGAGAGCTATATCGGTGACTTTGTTTCTCCTGCGGATCTCTTCAATAATGATTCGATCTCGCAGAGAAATTCATAAGAAAAGCTCTTTCCACTGCCCTTTGGGTGACCTTCTTATGAGGCCCATCGTGAGTGACCTATGCTCAATGACCTCAGCAGAGTCTCTCAACAAGTGGGTCTAAAAATGAACATGGACAAGACAAAAATCATGTCAAACACCCATGTCGTACCCACTCCTGTGAAGGTTAGAGACTCTGCACCCGAAGTTGTAGACCATTATGTATACCTGGGACAAACAGTCCAATTAGGTAGGTCCAACTTCGAGAAAGTATTTTCTCGTCCCAAATACCGCAGTGTCTCAAGATAAAAGTCTTTGACCAGTGTGTGTTGCCAGTGATGACTTACGGCACCGAGACATTTATTTTTACTTTAACATAATTGTTATTGACCGTTTGCTATTTATCGCTCATAAAAGTAACGGCCGTTGGGGTAGAAAAGTTCTCGAGTGTCGACCATGTGTCGGAAGACGTGGAGTGCGCAGGTTCCCTACAAGATAGATCGATGACCTGGTCAAGGTTGCGGGTAAAAGGGGACTGCGTACAGCATAAGGCTTGTCGTCGAGACGGTTTTTGCGGGGAGGCCTTTGTCCTGCAGTGAACGACTTTCGGCTGAAGATAAACTGTTTGTTACCCAAAATAGTTTTAATTTAAAAAAAAACTTTTTAATACAAACTTTTATAGAAAAAACACAAGGAGATATCTTGCGTGGTTGAGGAGTTCCTATGGCTTTCCGGGTCCATCATCATACCATCTCCATGGTACCATATTATTGCATTGTCGCAGAACTTACATAGTTATCCCAAATTTTAGCTCAATCGGATACGCAAGTGCTTGAAAAATGGATCACAAGATTTAAACCGGAAAGCACAAGGTAAATAAAATCCTGTAAAAGAGAACTAAATTAAATTCGTTACGTATCTTTATTGTTTACGAATAAAAGGCGCCGCCTTAAAAGCTCAGCCCAGTACCCATAACCGATTATCAAACACAACATTTAAGCTCAAACGAAATAAAATGTTTTAACATTAAAACCCCGGTAACCCATTTAAACCTATAAAAAGAAATGTATGGCGACCATTCTTATATCTTCCGAACACTAGCCTCGCTTACGATATTTCATCTGAACTTTCCGCCGACACGTAAACAGTATAATCCCCAAAATCGTGCCTTTTTATGTCCACACAACGTGCCACATTTCAAAGGGTCCTACTCTGGGTCCTAATTTGCTATAACCAAACGCGATGCGTTACGATAACTTCGTGAAATTATGGTGAAATGGTGTTCTGTATACCATCAGTGTACGTTTTTTTTAAATGTAGCTCCACCTTATTAATTATCTCTGTGTCTTGCGTGCACGTGTTGACGGACGATTTAGCGCAGTGGTTAAGAGCTTAAGCTGCTCCGCCCACTATGTCTCTCATCATAATCTCTCTCACTTCGGTTTCGAGAGTAGGCCTTTGCCCAGCAGTGGGCAGTATAGGCTGATATTATTATTCTGTAAGCCATTGGAGTATCATTAAGCAATCTGAAAGCTTAGCATATTGACGTTTTCGGACGCAATTGAGTTGATATGCTATCCTTTTCAAATAACAAATATACTAAATAATAATAACAGTAGCAGCACTCTTTTTTATGACGTTACGATAACGTCACATAGTACTTATTCCTCAGTTCTCGAAGTTATGTTTGTATGAACAGTTTGACATTAGCGTAATGTAATCGAGTTTATATGCTATCCTTTTCACACTACAAATACACTTAATAAAGATAAAAGTAGCAGCACGCTGTTCGATGATGTTACGATAACGTCAAATAGTTTGTGCTGATACTCAGTTCTCGAAACTATCGTATCATAAATCAATTATGTTAGTGCTATGCCATCGATTTAATGTGCTATCCTTTTCACACCAAAAAGACCTTAAATAAAGATGAAACTGACAGCGCTTACTCGATGACGTTACGATAACGTCAAACGATAACGCCGCGTTATTGTCAAATGGTCATAGCGAATAAAGACCCTGATGGGGCCCAGCAATAATGACGTCATTCGGCATTACACCCGCCTATAGGAGGAATGGCAATAAGCTTTATGTTGTGGTATTTTTTTGTGCAAATAAAAATGAGCCTTTTCCGTTTTATTCCGTTTGACTCCTCGGCGAACGTTTGTTTTAATGAGGTTTATTTTTTTGTTTGGTTAACTTTTGGACTTTATGTAATAGATAGCCTCGTTGGCCTCGTGGTAGATTGTCTGACTGACGATCACGAGGTTTTGGGGTTTCGGAAGAATGTTGTTTTTCCATCGAAAATTTCTCAATAACAGTCTGGTGTCTAAAATTTAGTCTGGTATGATAGCAATTGGCTCGCTCCCTATTACATTGGGATCTATGGGATGTGTGGGTGTACATAGTACACATCTGCCGCCCCCGCTAGAGAAATTAAGATATGACATTATATCATGTATACTTATATAGTTCCTCATGAAACCTGCTCTATAATACCTTGTCACCGAAGTTACATAGGTATGCAAAATTACAGCTAAATCGGATACCAGCGAGTGCTACAAAATTGGTTTACCAATTTCAAACTGGAAAGACAGACAATCATACGAGCAAAGCATGTTAAATATAAGCTTACAAAAAGATGAAAAGTATACCTCCACTAAATTCAGTGGAGTAGCCTACGCGAAAACCCCATGATAATCGAAATATCTTCAAAATATTAGTATAACCAGATTGCCGTGAACTAGACAGAAACAAAAATTAGAAGAATTCCTTTGATTTTTGTATATGATTGACGGCTAAAACCCCCGGGTTTTAACTCCATTAGCTAGCTCTGAAGTACCTATGTATTCATTTATAAATCAAAGTTATTTATAAACGGGGTTTAGTTATACCGAGGTTCATTTTTGGATTTGTCATAGGTACAACAACTAGCGCTTACCGTTTGTTCTTAACAACATGCGTGTTTCGTGAAGTTCGTGCAGTTACCAATGACAAACAAAATGGCAGCAGCCTATCCGTTAAGTGCAGCAACTTCACTCGGGTTGAATATATAAAAACTTGCAATATTTTAATGCTGCTAAAATACGAGGTTAACCATATCAGGGTTAATTTTTGGATTTATTATTATTTAACATGAATTTCCATGGTATTTCAAAAATTGTACAAGGTACTTCTATTCCGTACTTCGTGGTACATAATCATTTATTACGGAATTAATTATTTTCTCAATATTATGTTTATAGTGCACATTTTGGTTAATTGCTACAAATTTCAGTGTATAAAAAACGTACGAGTACATTATTTATGTTCCACCAAGTAGTCTTTTTCCCCTCTTCTGAAAACTTGGTGATTTCATTGTGAAATATGCAGGGTGAAAATTCAATTAAAAGTGATATGGAGTGCCAACAATATGACGTACATATGTACTTTTTGCTGGTGTTCCGACTTCATATTACGTTTTACACTGCTTTAACGTCACTTGAAGATATGCAATCAAAATTTTGCTATTTAATTTTAAATGCATTTCTCATGACATTAAAAATGCATTTGCGAATAAAAACAAAACACCGTCACGCCTATATTCCCCAAGCGGGGGTGGTAGAGGTACACCTCTACCACTCAGTACACTGAGTACATCCACGTTTCGCCGACGATCTTAGGTTCCATGTAATAGAGGGCAAGCCTATTGCCATATATCGGGCACAATTCCAGATTCCGGACTCGTACTGGGAAGTTTTCGTTAGATAAACTACATTTGTCCGACCTAGGATTTGAATGCAGGACCTCCCGATCACAAAGCGATGCCCTTTGCCACTAGACCAACGAGGCAGTCAGTACTAAATGATAACCCTTTTTTCACACCAACGGCCCCCTGTCAATGTTATACACGGGCCAATATATCCTTGTCGCAGTATAAATTCTTGTTTCACTACACAAGAATGGGTGCGCAGTCCGAAACACACATTTGTGGCTCTTACAAAAAGTTTCATTTTGTGCGCGAATAAAACACGACATTGCATCCACCACTAGACTAAAACTCGCCGTCACTCTCTCTATCTACCTATATCATCACGCCAGATTCCTTGCGGGGTAGGCAGAGGGTACAAAGTTTCAACAGGTTCTTTCCTTACATACTTCTCTGGCTTCCTCCACTCTCATAGTTCGTCTCATACACGCTCTTGACTTGACCTTCAGATAAGCCTCGGTCTATTTGGTCATGGTAAGATAATCCAGGTCTTTCCCGGTACCTACATTCTTCCAATTTCATATTGTATATCTGTTTTGTCATTCTTTCATCAGACATTCTTTCTAATATGCCCGAACCAACGGATAATAGCCTTTCTCATCTTTACACCAATACTATCTTTCATGCCTACTCGCTTTCTTACTACGCTGTTACGAATACGGTCGGTCAGCTTCACTCCACACATCTTCCGCAGAGCTCGCATTTCCACCGCATTTATCCTACTTTCAATCGCTTCTTACATACCCAGCTCTCGCTGCCATATAACAGCGTTGGGACAAGCACTCCGTTATGTATGGCCAGCTTTGCCTTTTGGCTTAAGTGCCGGCTTCCAAGTAGCTTTCCCATCGCACCATTCACTCTGTTCCCTGCACTCACTCTTCTCTCTATATCAGCGGTGTATTTTCCAACCTTACTGAATGCGCATCCAAGATATTAAAACTCATTCACTTGCTCCAGCACATCGTTACCAACCACAACCCTTGCATTCTTTCTGGTTTCTTCACTATCAAAAACCATAATCTTAGTATTCTTTACATTCAAATGTAAGCCATTTTTCATGCAGTCGTCTTTCATAACTGTGACTAGTGCTTGCAAATCAGTGGCTGTTGGCGCTATTAAAACCGCGTTTTCTGCATATAGTAGATGATTTACCACTAGATCACCCATTTGTACATCGTTTCATCATCTTCATTCATCGCTCTCAGTCTCTGAAGACTTTGATCCAAATTTATTATAAACAGTCTAGCGGACAACATGCAATCCTGCTTGACGCCGATTTCAACGTCAAACCAGAATGACATGTTATCACCCACCGGTACGGTGCCTTGCAGTCCACATAAGGGGGCTGGACAGCTCGCAACAGAGTGCCATTTATACCATACTCAGGTAAAATGTCCCAAAGTCTCTTTCGCACAACTCACCGTCACATACTAAATAAATCGTAACATAAATGCCAGTCATATTTATATGTGCCAAATATTATGAGCCATACCATTATAACCGATGACGACGATTGTTTCAGTGGTTAAGAGTTTAAACAATCGCGGGTCCTCTTTCCCCACGGGATAAATCTATTTGTCACCCGCAAACATTTGTTTTGGTCTGACTAATTGTGTATGTATGTAAATTTCATTTGTACCTAGGACACAGAAATAATTCCTAATGCGGGGCAAGGTATTTCTTTACAAACATAAGGAACAATTTACTTTTCCAGTACTTTCTGGTAAACTTTATGAAAATTCTTTCAGTAGTTTCGGCGTTAATCAGCAGCAACAATAATTTTCACAATCGTTAAATTAGGAAAATTCTGCAAGATTATCTTTCTGTCTTTTAGTAAAAACGTATCCCTACACTAAGATTTATTACTGTGTCGTAGGTGCGGTAAAAACATGAAAATTCACATACACGTATGCCCAGACCGGAACATATAATTGTGGATCACACAAAGATTTTTACCGTGTGGGAATCGGACCCGCGACTTTAAGACACAGTGGGCGGAGCGGCTTAAGCTCTTGCTGCGCTAAATCGTCCGTCGATTTTCATTCATATTTTGTTTCATTTCACCAGTAATACCTAACTAAGTAAATGTGGCAGCACTGGTAGCTTAGAAAATCAAATTTGCAGCCACCACAACGTTCGACGCATTAAGATCGTGGCGAGCATCTCATATTTAATATTAGAGCTCAAGTAAAATTGTTTTTAAAGCGATTTGTCTGCATATTGGACGGTCGCTAGCTAGTTTCATTGACCCTTTGATATAAATTTAATTTTATTAAAACACGGATCAATTTATCTTTATAATATCAGTAACTGCAAGTCTATTGATACATTTATCATGAATGTCATTATAATGTTTGTAACATAAGTATGGTATATAGTAGTAAATTCAATAGCACAAATAATAAGATTCGATGTTTTTCGTGTTATAACTTAATGTATAACTTCAGTTGAGTTTCAGTAATTTCAGTTGACTTTCAGTAGGTAATATTCCGTAGTGACGTTTACAACAGTTTCTTTTAGTACCTAATGGCAATATTTCGTAAGTAACATACGCATATAATTTAAGTAAAATAAGCTATGTAGATTAAAATATTAACCAGATACTTGTGTTTTTTGTTTTGGTTAATCATAGGATAACGCTATAAAAAAGTGAGGCGGGTTATGTCAATAATAAAATTAAGATTTCAAATCACGAAATCCGTTTACAGTTGATTAAGGTTATTGTTGGAACAAATATCGTAAGTTAATCTGAAAAACAATGTTTAACATGTTTTAGTTGTTTACGACGTACCCCGATAGATGGCGCTGCACTAAAACTAAATAATTAATGAAGATAAGTAGCCCGCGGTTTCGAGATTTGCAACCGATTCTCCTTAGTACACACGGAGGTTCTTTGGACCTTCGTTCAGTTATTTAGAAAATGGAATCGTATACATAGCGATATACTGTTGAATTAATATTATCACCTGTCAGGCCTGTCACGAATGCGGTTCGCGACATATTTATTTTTATTTAAATAAAAAGAAAAATGGAAAGTCCGTGTTGGCAACACTAATGGATCGACGAACTATTTTAGTGAAGGCCAAACTGTGATTGCGATTTTCCGTAAAATTGTCACAGAAACATTTTTTGCATGTTAAAAATAATAGAAGGACTAGTATTTTCTTTAGAAACCGTAATTAAGTTAATGATACCGGTTTTAATGCTGAAGGTGTTTTACCTTGTGGTGGTAATTATGCTTGAGACAAAATTTTATTCTATAAAAAAGAAGAAAACTTTTAGTTTAACCAAGCACAAGTTCCAAAAGCTTTTTGTGTTGTTACAAAAACAAAATATATTACGTAACTTTCTATGAAACTGTAAAAACTTTACTAATCGTCCATGTAGGAAGCGCAATAAAATGTTGTTTAAATTAATTCACCCTTCACCACACCTAGCACCATCAATCCTAGTTCACATTAGTTATGCACTCACATCACGGAAGTTAGCAACAAATTTATTAGAGAAAATCACGGAAATAAACGTAACGAAAAAAAAAATCACTAATATTACATAGTATACATCCAGTATATAATAGAAAAAGATTAAAAACTGTACCGACTACGGATTAAACGCTAAAATGTAGTAAACTATTGTTTTTCTGTATTTTATATACTGCCCAAGTGCAAGGCAATGGCCCTCCCTCCCTTCTCCCGCTCAACTAGGTTTAGTGCAAACTGATGCCAGTCCTTGTTATAGGAGTTCTCTTGTCCAGTTTGTCCAAGAATGCACGACGTAGTTAAATTGCCAGTCTGTAAGAGACGCCGTTGTGTGATGGAGTGGTAAAGTGGAAAGTTTTAAATGCGTCACTTTTTGACGGATAAATTTCTCTCTGCGTACGATCATGTATCCTTTGCCTAAAAGTTGTAAGTGTTTTGCTGGTTTTTTTTCTTCTTTTATGTAGTTGCTTAGATCAAAAGAAAGTTAAAGAATATGTGACATACGTTCGGAGCCCTACATAATTTGGTTCTAACGCCCCTCATTCTTTAACAACTACCAAGGGAGTCGTTTGACATAGAGTGAAATTGGCATGTATCGTAAGCCCATTTTGGCTAGCCCGTAATATATTTGCCTGTTTTGTGTTTGTCTATGGGTAGATGCCATTATGTGCGTTGTAGGTTTCTTTTAAATCTCATAGGTACTTTTCGTTTAAATTCAGCTGTTGGTGCCTGACCTTTGGGCATAGGCCTTCCTCAATCTTTTTGGGGATCAATCGTTTGTAAAGGTGAACAGTTTGTCCTGCCTTCTTCAGCTGGGGCTCAGTTGCCTGATATGTGTCCATCTTGAGCAAAAAAAAGTCACCAGCTGGGACTTCCTCAATTAAACGTTATCGCTGCAGGACGAATTTGACCCTTTTCTACACAAGTTCTTTCAGTTCGGAAGGCTTTTTGGCCCACATCGATTAAATAGTACCTACTCGTATATTACGCCAAAAACTGCTCGCTTTTTTACCCTTTGCAATTTTGCAGACCGTAAAAAATCAATTAAGATATATCTGTCAGATAAATTGAATACGTTTCATTTTACGACAGCGGGGTACCGATAAACTGGGTCCCAATAAATATTTACTGTTGAACCTATAATTCAGGTTGATAGGAATGAGAACTTTGAATTTACAACAACTAATACAGTTAAACCTCGTGTGTTAACCTCGTTAGTGGTAACCTCGTTGAAATCTTATAATAAGAAAACAGTTTATAGTCTCTGTTGATACGATAGAATTAGAATCATTAAAGCCATTCAACATTTGCATTAAATTTGCCACAGAATTTAACACTACAGTTAAATGTATTTTTATAATGACGTTTATTTTTAATGTCGATTGGGTTCATTTAATCATTAATTTACCCACTATAACTACTAAGCAAGTGAAACTATTTTTGTTAGGTAGGGCATATTTTACATGAAATTTCTATGTCAGCAAGTCGCTTTTAGTGTTAGAGATTGATAGAAAAAGGGGAGAGCGCCGGTTTCTGTTATTCGACGCAGTGCCTCTCCCCCGCCGCCCCGTCCGGACCCGAAACTCAAGGTCATAATAGTGAGCTGACTACATAATCTAAATAATGGCACTTGTTTCATGTTTCTAAGACTGAAAGTTCTGTAATTATTAAGGTAAGACGATATAGACTTTTTCGTTACGTTCCACTTTAATACCCGTATTTTTCGGTGTGATTTTAATGTCGTTTCATGTCAAAAACAAATATTTACCTATCATACCAGCTACGCAACGTTTTGCTCTACTTATGCAATATAAGTCAACTCATCTACTGGCACCCCCCAAAGATCGCCACGACCATCGGCTTGTACTGTACTCATCGTAATATATTTATCAAAATGATAAAAAAAGGATGAGATAAATAATTATTTATTTTACCGGTAACCATTTCCATAATCCAAATTATGTGTTATCGCTGCGTATGGTGCGAACTTGATCCCGAATAAAAGCATAATTAATACATTCATAAACTTCCTAAGCGTTCTACAGTCGGCTTAACTTTTAATGGCGGCGGAACCACGGAGCTTAATTTATTATTCAACTCGATCGACCCCGCTGATTGCGAGGAAATAGAAATAAGGTGAGGCGTTATGTAGACTTGCGACTTTATGTTTTGTAATCGCGCGACTCGTGAGTCGCACGATTTAATGAACATGTACATATGTACATATATAGCGTGTGCTGTATAATCTTTTTCTGTGGTTTAATAGAAACTAGAAAAAAATAATATGAATTTAAAGTCTTAATAGTCAGAAGCTACAGACTGAATAAAAACGCCTTTATTAAATTAAAATTCATAACTGGAATCAAAGGGTTAGTTCGACTTACTGCTAAAATGAAGACACTCGACGCACTAAAAATGAGATAATAGTTTTTTTTTTTTGTTAGCGGTTTTAGATCACATTCTAGTACAGTGAATGTATTTCGTAGATCCATTTTAATCTCAAACATGTAGTTAGCTAGTAAAAAGTATGCAAATAAAAAGTGATTTGAGAACAGACTTATAGAATAAATGGGCGGCGTATTATCTTTGCATGGGACAAGCCTGTGTGGCACCCACAAACAATTGTTTCGATCTGTGTGTTTGTTCATGTAGAATTTATGTTTGTAAACGCATCCTCAACACAACAACAACACAATGCCATCCAATTCCCAACTTTCACTTAAAGAACATTTTAAAGAACATTCTAAGTCTTCGACCGAGAAGTAGCAAGTCTGTTAAACCCTAAGGTTAATTTCACATTATTGGGCCACAGAGTGGTTGGGTAGTATAAAGGTTTTATTGTGTGAAAAATAAAGGATTGACAGGATTTGGTCCCGATAGAAATACGGACCCAATGTGGTTGGGCTGCGGCCAACCGGAAAAAGATGTACGTATTAACACCCTATTTCAATATACGTTGTACATCAAATGGAACTGTATCGCTTTGTAGTTAACGTTTAATATTGTGAAGCGTTATATAAAGATGATGCTTTATTGCATGTTATCTCGATTAATATTCATATGACAACGGTGCCCTCTTTGAAAATATTACAAAACATGAATAATCTTTTTAAGAGAGAATCTGGCTTTTCATATTAATTTAATGGTCGGTTGTCATATGCAGAAAAAGATTCGTAGATATTGCATATGAAATTAGAATATTCTATATTAAATGAATTGTTAAAAAAATTCTTTGCCCTGAAGTGGGACACAAAGGTTGATTATATCTATGAATTAAACAATTTTAGTAATGATAGTTTATTTGTTGGTTGCGTTAGTCCTTTGAAAGCGTTCCTCGAATATACTATTTTTGTTGCACATATGATGTATCATTAAACTTAAATTATCTGTACCTATCTTTTGGTTTAATTAAATAAAGGACAGAATAGTCAATATAAGATTTCTATTTTACAATTATATTATATTTGCAAGTCCGCCTTGTGACTGCCTCGTTATTTCAGTGGCGCAAAGTACGGCTGACGATGACGATGTTCTGGGTGCGAAGGTCGGACAAAATGCGTGGGATTTTTCTATAGAAATTTTCTCAATATTATCTAGATCGGGACTTAACATCGTTAGTGAAATGTGAGTGTACAAAGTTCACCTCTGCTATCCGCTCTGGGGTATATAGGCGTGAAGGTGTTTCGAAAGTCCAAAATATTATAATTTAAAGAATCAGGAAATAAAAATAGATTTTGTAAAACGACTGACCATTGCGGCGTTGTAAAATAATATATACGCATAGTTTTAACAGACGATGATGTAAGGTCCTATGTGATAGGAGGCGAGCCTACTGGCATATACTGGGGACTATTCCAGACTCCGGACTGATATTGAGAACGTTTCGATAAATAAACTACATTTGAACACAGGACCTCGTGATTGCAACGCGCATGCTTTGCCGCTAGACCAACGAAGCAATCAGAATATACAATTAATTGGCACAAAATATATTATATAGTATATTATAAACAATTGTGTACCTACGCATGTAGCGGCGAAATTTTGCGAACTGTGAGCACAGTTTCCAAGTTCCGATATTCCGCGAATAGAATTGAATAACTTCGCATGGTTTCAGTTTAGTTTGTGTGGTGAATTGCAATAATTAAATTAATACTAATTCAAACTATCTGTTCACTAGATATACATAATTTAGTAGCGGTGAAACGTAGTCTAGAATTCTTGTTACTATTACATTAATACATAATTTATAATAGGTAGATAAAATAATAATAACATTAGCCCTGTTAAGAAACTGTCCTGTCCTGTTGGGCACGGGCCTCCTCTCAAACTGAGAGGGCTTAGGCCATAGTCCACCACGCTGGCCCAGTGCGGCGAGTTGGCGAACTTCACACACCTTCGACAAACTTTTAGGCATGCTGGTTCCCCCACGATGTTTTCCTTCACCGTTAAAGCAAGTGATAATTCATTTTTAATACGAACATGCTTTCGAAAAGATAGAGGTGCGTGCCTGGGTTTGAACCCGAGACCTTTGACTTTGCAGTCCAACGGTTTAACCACTAGACTATCACTGCTTAATAATAGGTAGATACTTGATTTTTATGATTAGATTTTTAACTTATAATAATGTCTTTTGTTGTAAATACTGTATGTAAATAATAATTCACTACTCAAAAGATTTTTTTGGTGAGTTTGGACAGAGCAAGAGGGCAGGGGTGCAACCACCACGCACGAGCCAGAAGGGCAAAGGGGCAACTAGCTCAAGGACGCCTCAAGGAGGAACGGCCTGAGTTTTGGTAGTCGCTATGGGGGACGCTAAACTAGATGTCACGCCGTGGTGCTCTGCACCGGCTGGCACTATTTTCGAGATTATTCATTCTTAAGTTTGAAGAACTGCTGCTGAAGAATGACTGCCTTGCTGGTTTAATGTCGATTAATGCGCTTTGCAATCATGAGGTCCTGAGTTCGAATCCTAGGTTGGACAAAAATATAATTTTCTATGTAGTGTATCGGAAAAATTTAGTCTATCGGAAAATTCCCAGTATCAGTCCGGAGTCTGGAATTGTGCCCGGTATGTGGCAATAGGCTCGCCCCCTATTACATGAGACCTAACATTGTTGGCAAAAAGTGGGTGTACACAGTACACCTCTGCCAACCCCGCTTGGGGAATATAGGCGTGACGGTGATATAAGATTATTCATTTGTTATTTTCGTGCCGATTGTTCATATTTGTTCCGGTATGTGAGAGGCTAGTTCAATCGCGCTATCCACTAAATAGGTACATAGTTTTGTGTTGAATTTCAATGCAATCATTATCTATTTATCAATCTATATCATCACGTCAGATCCCTTGCAGGGTAGGCAGAAAGTACAGAGTTCCAACAAGTTCTTTCCTTACATACATCTCTAGCTTCCTCCACTCTCATAGATCGTCTCATACACGCTCGCCGGTTACGGAGACTCTTGACTTGTTCTTCAGTTAAGACTCGGTCTATTTGGTCATGGTAATTACATGCAATCATTAATATTGGCTGGACTAGGGGATGTAGGTTCTTAGTAAAATTAAAATGAAATGAGTAAAAGTCGTCGTACATCCCTTCTTTCGGATACAAATACCGCACACAGGATCAGACACCGACCTCGCCGGCGAGGTTGAAGAATTCCTTGACCGCCAGCCGGTGCTGAGCACCACGTCGAGACACCTAGTATACGCCCTCCCCTCCTTGGAGCGCCCTTGAGCTAGTTGCTCCCTTGCCCTTCTGGCTCGAGCGTAGTGATTGCATACTCGCCCTCTTGTCAAGTGAAGCTGTAAAGGACCTGCGACTAACAGCGTAGATTATTCACACACACACAAAAAACCGAGAGAATAAATAGACTTTTCTTTTACTGAGTTCTTAGATTTACGCGAATATTACACATGAAATAAAACTACTTTTTCGGATTTTATCGCGGTTTATTTTGATTTTTAAGTTCCCGACGTTTCGAGTGCTTTGCAGCACCCATGGTCACGTGACCATGGGTGCTGCAAAGCACTCGAAACGTCGGGAACTTAAAAATCAAAATAAACCGCGATAAAATCCGAAAAAGTAGTTTTATTTCAGACTTTTCTTTGTTCACCAATCAATATCAAGTAGTAGATAACTAAAATAAGATTTGATGACAAGTCTTAAGTTATAAGGAATACAATCAGGTTTCCGATAAAAATATCAGACTTCTATCGACTTGTTTCGCTTCAGTTTGATGTGATTGCGTGATCCGATAATGTCAACTAGATTGTCACTTTCAATTTACATAGTTATCGTAAACGATCTCTGTGTAGTACAGTCAGTTAAAATGTTTCATAAAACGAGCTATATTATGGAATTAAATAAAATTTATATACTTGAAATAAGGTATTACAATAAGATGTTGCATTATCGTATAGTTCGGCACATTTCACCTTATAAGTATTCAAATATTACCAAATTATTAGGTAAAAGGAAACGCAAAACATCTTATGAATGTCAAAATGTGCCTATTTTGTAATTAATTCTTAAACACCGTCACACTTATATTCCCCAGCAGGGGTGGCGGAGGTGTACTGAGTGCACCCACTTTTCGCCGACGATGTTAAGTCCCATGTAATAGGGGGCGTGCCTTTGCCATATACCGGGCACAATTCCAGACTCCGGAAACATACTGCGAATTTTTCGTTTGAAAAACTACATTTGTCCGACCTACAATTTGAACCCAGGACATCGTGATCACAAAGCGATGCGCTTTGCCACTAGACCAACGAGGCAGTCTTCATGCATTCTTATTTTTTCTTTTTTATATTCATTTTAATTTCTATTTGTACCTATTAATAAATTTTAGAGCACTTCATACTTTTATTTAGAAAAATATCCTCAAACTAATTTTAATCCTAGCTTTTCTATGCTTCTTTTGATTTTATCTTTGAATATTTTTTTTATACTTCGTCTTAAACTTATTTTTATCGTAAAATATTTTATTAAATTGCAAAACAAGGCCTTACAAGGCCCACACCGGCTAAGTAAGTGATGCTAATGTAACCTCTTGATGGTGATCGCGCTATAGGTTCTTGGCACCAGCTAAAAAACGCCGTCGAGGAAACTGATGGGGTGGGAAGTGATGTAAGTTAAAGACTCCGCTGTCTATGCTTTGTGTGTTTCTCTTGCTATTTTTTATTAGGTTAGTGAGCCAGGATCCACAAAAATTTCGTTCTATGAGAACGGATGTTTCTCGTGCTAGTAGACAAAATATAAATTAGGTATCAGAAGTATTTCACTGCTTTGTCGCTCTAGTGGCGAAAAATACGCGTAGTCATTAACATACAAATGTAATTTTTCGATAGAAAAAAATTCAGTATCAGTCCGAAGTCTGTCATTGCAACCCAGTGTAATGGCAATAAACTCGCCCACTATTATATGAGAACTAACATCGTCGGCATAACGCCGTAGATGTATATACACAGTGACAGTTTTTATTCTTAAGTTTTTCACTGCTCTATGTCCGTTTGGTTTAACTCGATCTTTCTCACGTCAATTCGTAGTCAAGTAAATTCAAAAATTGTTTATTTGTGTAGGTCAATACAACATCTAAACAAAGCTACAAACAGCAAAATTATTAAATACTACCACCGGATCCGAACGCGGCCTCCACTTAGAAGATTCGGCGAGAAACTCAGCGGGCTAGTCTTTAAACTTAATTTGTGTGGCCCTTCTGATAACCATTTTTTCTTTTTCAAAATTGTATTATATAACATTGTTATGTTACGTTATATGCAATGTTCAGGTGCTGATTGAGGATCTGTTCAAACCCGATCTGTTTTATTGTCAAGATAATCCGAAATGTTGTAATACTCTTTCTCAGTTAAATTTTGATTGCCTTTTTCAACTTATTGATAAGCATGTTTCGGATATCTACGGGTTATTTTGTAGTAGAAGCCGTGACAGTTTTTATTCTTGCATACATTATTGTATACATGAAAGTTGTCGCCCCATGAAAGAATTACTAATTCTGTGGAGACGAGTAGAATGTATAACAAGATTATCTTTGTTCCGTGTATTAGCATGTTGAATGTCGCTATATTTTTCAAAGTTACTGATATTCTTTTTATCATATAGAAGATTTTCATACATAAATTGTCAGGCAACAGCTAGAATATTTATTTCTCTAAATTTTTCCTTAAGAAAAGCTCTCGGGGCCAATTTTTTAAATTTTAGTAGTCGTTTACCCAACAATAGATAGTTGAGGTTGATTTATACTAGAAGTTATGTAGGGTCACATGCAAAACGTACATAAAATGTCACGTATCTTTCCACAAAACTTAATATACAGATGTTACACACACGCATTTGATTAGGTAATGGTGTTAATCTACACCCTTATCGCTTTATCGGCACGATATGCCAATAACAAGATCGCGGCTACCGTAAGCTGATTCATTAAGCCGATAACGGTACAAGTGTCACTTGTTAATTAATTCTCCTAATATGTGAATGAGTCAAACGTTATACAATTTATACACTTTGACGATGTTGCGGTTGGCAATGTTGGAACCAATGGTTGTACTTGGAATTGCTGGTTATACTAAGTTACGAGATTGTAATTCAACTTCGGTATTTGAAGTTAGGTAATTGCAACCATTATCTTCGAAAGACGTGGTCATAGACATTTGATATATTGTTTATATTCTAAACGTGTAACTGATTATGTCGGCCTGTTGTTTTTTTTATAGATGTGACAATAGTCTCCGAAACTGACCGTTGCATGACACTAGATATGAGAAGATAGGTGGAGGAATCTTGATCCTGTTCACTCTATCTATTCTGCAAGTATTTTAGGTTAGTTGTATACTTATTACAAACACATCTCCAGAACTATGAAATAGAACTGTTTTTCAAATTTTATCGCGGTTTATTTTTTATTTTTTAAGTTTCCGATGTTTCAAGTGCTTTGCAGGACTCATGGTCTCGGGAAGGACTGAGTTATTTTCAAGCAAAACTTACAGCTAGAGTAAGAATACGTTTTCGCTTCGCCTATACCGCAATGCCTGGAGACTAAAGTCTTTAACCAATGCGTTCTACCTGTTATGACTTACGGGGCCGAGACGTAGACACTCACAGTGGGACTAGTCCACAAATTCAAAGTCGCACAGCGGGCTATGGAGCGAGCTATGCTCGGCGTCTCTTTGAAGGATAAAATTCGTAACGAGGTAATCCGACAAAGAACCAAAGTTACCGACATAGCTCGCAGACTCAGTAAGCTAAAGTGGCAATGGGCTGGTCACATCTGCAGAAGGACCGACGGCCGATGGAGCAAGCGTGTCCTAGAGTGGAGACCGCGACTTGGTAAGCGTAAGGTAGGACGGCCCCTAGCTAGATGGACCGACGACCTCAAAAAGGTCGCTGGGACAGACTGGATGCGGAAGGCGGAGGACCGTGTGCAATGGCGCGTGTTAGGAGAGGCCTATGTCCAGCAGTGGACTACGATAGGCTGATTGATTGATTGAAGAATAATTACAAAGATGTATAAAATAAGGCCATTTAAAAGTTTTCACAGTTAATCAGTTTAGGTCTTCTTTCTAAACACCGGGTATGGCTTAAGTTGTTGTTGGGTGTTGCTGTTATATCTAGAACTATATTATTCAAGCGGGAGAGGCAGGGATTCCAGCCGACGCAATGCAAGATTTTTCGATAGAAAAGACACGTTATTCGACCTAGAAATTAGAATCCAGGAGTATAGAATAGATAAATTAAGCCGTCTTGTCACATTTGTATAGTAGGATCATGAAAGATATGGAATACATTGAATACACCTACTAATGAGACTTAATTTAGCCCAGTACTCTCAAAACAAAATTTACTAACAGCACAAAGCCTGACGCCAAATTCATAATTCAAGTGTCCAAAAATACCAAGTCTCCCTATAATTTATTAAACACATTTCAGAGGAGTTTCTAGTGAAACTTTGTTTCATTCATTCATTCCTTTTGATCTTCCATTAACTACACCGCCTTCGGTCATTATCACTATAATCCCTAATTAGAACTGTGTCTCTCGGCTCGGGAGATGTTCAACTTTATATATTATTCACTCTACCTCGCTAAGTTTGAGTCCCTTCCATCCTTTGGTCATATTAGATAGGTCTTAGTATTAAGGTTAATTCAGACGTGGCCGAGCATATCAACTGTTTTTCTGGTTGGTACTGCTCTTGAAGGTAATATTGTAAAATATCTCTTTGACACATCTCTTACGCCTGTTTGCCTTTAAAAAGAAAATGAAGAGAAGCATATGTATCTATGGCACTCGTAGCTGTTACGTCTTGTAGTCGTAAAGGTTAAGCAGTGTTTTGATAGGTTTGTTTGAGATAGGTGACTACTGTTTGTGGGTTTTCCATTTTTTAGCGTTTTCGAGCTTTGAAGGGCATGTTGAGCTGTTTGTCTCGGCTATTACTCCGTGCTTGATAAGTACTTATGAGCTTGATAAGTTTCAACCGCAGACAGTAACTAAAGTTCCTCAGCAATCCAATTCCAAAGCAATCCGTACTAGATTCGCGTGGTACTGTATGATCTCAACAAACAGTAAGATAATAATATAAGCTGTTTAATGCACCTACATTTTATTGAGGCGTTTGGTTCTACCGTGACATATTGATCATTTTATTCTAATTCTAATGCTTCTTGTGACAAGATTTTGTCTACTTTTGAAAACTAGGTCATGTTCCGAATGCTTCTTATTTCACATTTATAATGTTTTTATTGGCGACAAATAGCCGGGCACATAAAAAGTTATCGGATATAGCAATATGCCGAAATTAGCGCTGACCATGCGATATCACATTTTATAGTTTCTATTTGTTCCAATTTATTTGATATTTTCGTTCAGTTGGAGACTTTAAATCTCACCAATATGTTCCGTGCGACCGAAGCTATAAAATGAATTATTAAAGTAAAACATGCAGTTCTACAGCATTTGTTAGAAACATTTTCAGATCAGGACAGTTAAAAACTTTAAGAAAATTTACTGTATCAAGTTTTGATTTGCAGAAATATATTCATCATCATCATCTCAGCCTATACTTGTCTACTGCTGAGCATAAGCCTCCCCAATCGCTTTCCAGCATAAGCGGTCCGATGCCACCTGCATCCAACGACTTCCTGCGATTTTCACAAGATCGTCGGTCCATCTGGCAGGCGGTAATATATTGAAAGATATTAAATCGAATAGAAAGTACTAGCAAGCACATTATGAACCAATCAAGTTTCTTAAAATAAAGAGACTGCTGAAAGTCGAAGGTTTCACAAAAAGATACCAGCTTCGACCCTGTTCGGTTGTGAAAATACAATTATGAACGTGACCAAGCCTGTTGTACGCATCCAACATTTATTGATGCCTTAGTTTGTTGGTCTATCTTGTGAGAGGCCTGCTTACCCGATATCTTCCGGTACGTGGTTACCACTCGAGAATCTTTCTACTCAAATGGCCGTCAGTTCTACGAGCTATCTACGCGGCTCAATACTACTTATCATAACGAAATCAACATTAAATTCTCCTAAAGAAACTAACTATAATATTTTGTATTCATTTTCCAAAGACATGTCTAGTATGCACCCAATTATATAATTTAAATACATTGCATCTACCGTAGCAAAACATGATTTTAAAACGCGATCAGTCAAGTGTGAACCGTTTATAACTCTCTACTGTTTTATTCAACAAGTAGGCATTTCTTGTTCGGAATTCTCCCGGAACCTTTCCTGAATATTTAAGTTGAACCTTTAACTTCTGCAAGAACGAAGGCTCGGAACCGTGAGAGAATTTATAATGAGATTTTTTGTGTTGCCTTTGACGAGTCCGCTAAGTAAGACAGGAAATGTCAATGAGGGTTACATTTGATATACGATTCTTATACATTTTTGCCGTTCTGTAATTGCCTTTCTTTTTAAACTCAGTAGTCTCACGCATGTAACTTAATATTGTACGTGCGGGTTATCTGCTCAAATAAGCCGGCAGTTGTATTGTATTTTTTCGTTTTCACCTAGGGGAAATACTGTAAAGGATTTTCACGAATATCACCCACAGTGGACGGCATCAAAGTTTTATAGGGGCTCCTAGATCTTCCCGAAATACACAACGGTGCCCCTTTGTACCATGACAAGTCGGCCTTTGTGGGGAAACTAGACCTATCTTCAATGACGCAGTATTCAAGGCGGTTGGTTATTTCAATTCACTTGGTACTCTCAATTTAAAGGCACACACAATACTTATCTAAAGAGCAAGTCAAGAGCCTCCATCACCGGCGAGCGTGTAGGAGGCGAACTATGAGAATGGAGGAAGCCAGAGAAATCTTTATTGTTTGTCTACCTCGCAAGGGATTTGGTGTGATAATATAGATAGATAAACACAATATTTCTAGCATTGGTGATAGACGACGACATGAACTCTCTTTTTAGAAGCTAAAAGCAGCAATTATATCTCAATTTGCATAAACTTAAGCGCCAAAATGTAATGCAGCATCGATGCTGTCACAAAATCGTAGATCGTTGATGCTACAAATATTCCGGGGGTAGCCCTAAACCATCGTAACTCGGTATCAGCTAACCTACCTCTATATTGCTCATATGCTATCCTGTTCCAGAGATTTGCTGTAAAACACTCGTAAATCTCGGTGAACCTGCGAATTCCCGTCACGCAACACTTAAAGTGTGTGAAGTGTGGTCGACAACATGACGCGTGTTAAATCCCAAAGGCTAAGTATCGCTATTTGGCTGCCTGTGAAAGTTAGAGAGTTTATATGGGCGATCAAAATGCTTCTCAAACTAAGAAGGGTAATATTAATTTGATATGGCAATCGACGTGTACCTATAGCGCTACGACCCGTAATTTTATTGACAATCAGGTTAAGTAGCATTCGACTCGGATAGTCGAAGATGGGTAGCAATAAATGGACCCTTTTAAGCCATTGCAGTTGGTTACCACATTATATGAACCTAGCTAATTTATGTGTGAATCCGGGTAAAACAAGCTTACCCTTTAACCTTAACCTAATCTTTACTTCGATTTGCGAAATAAGGCCTATATTTTACCTTTACTTTGAGGCAGTGGGCCAGTTTAAGCTGATTGATAATTAGATGGTTCTATTATGCATGTACTTTTACTACTAATCTGTTTTCTAATATCACTGAGGTTGAATTTTCTAATTCTAATAACATTCAGGATTAATAAATATCTAATAATCTAAGGATAGAGAAAATATTCTTGTTTCATATAACCCTTTTGAGTATTCATTCTCAAGAACTAGCCACTAAAGCAACACATTAAAAAGAAAATATGAAAATCGTTGAAACTCTATTATATTCTCTTTTCACCTAACGGGGAATGCGGCGTAGTGCTAAAGATAGATTAATTCTCAAAGAGAGCACCCCGAACATAAAGCCAAATCTACTTAGCGACATCAAAACTCCATAAACTGCGAGACGTGACGGAATTCCACAATAAAAACGTATCAAACACACCAGCCACGTCGGCACCTCGGGATCAACTAAAACCGAAAACCCTGCGAATAATAGTCGTAAAACATACATGTTTGTCCACACATTTTATATATTTTTTTTTCTTTTTGTACGTGGGGAAAATCTTGCAAAAGGGTAGAGCTCGGCTCCTGTCGACTAAAAACGCTCGCTACGTTTGCCGACATCAACAGTGCTGAGGAGCTTTGGGATCTCTTCGAGAATGGTTCGATGGTCTTTCGACGGGACAAATCTTTGTGTGATCCACAATTATTTGTTCCGGTCTGGGTATTTGTTTGTGAATTTTCATGTTTGTAAACGCACCCACGACACAGGAATAAATCCTAGTGTGGGGCTACGTTTAAATAAAAAAAAAAAAAATAAAAAAAAAAAAAAAAAATGGTATTGGGGTTCCTCTGTGCCGTGCTCCAGAGAGTACGCCTTGTTAAGGACTCAATTTTATTCCTCTCCCGCTGTTTATATATCCCCGCAAGCCTCTTGCTGTAGTTTTGCTGATGTAATATCAAACTTTTCAAGATTATAGTATCCGTAATTTTGTACCCACTATCAGAACTTAAAACTTGACGCCTTTATCAACTGGACTATCAGAAGATACGTAATACATATGACATAATCTATTACAAATTTACTCATTTATTCGTATTGATCAATCCACAAAGACGTGTCACTTTGTCATAATCGCTAATATGCCATGTCCTGTTAGTGTGTTAGTCCAAATGGAACGATAGAACTAACCACGAAATAAGGAAGTCTTCTTAGTTTTGTGGAACTAACACACTCCGGCTATAGGGTAGTTGTTGCACGGCTAGCGTGATCCCCTGCTCGGTGAAGCTGTGAAGGCCCCTCGGCCTACAGCATATGTACTCACACACATAAACGTAAGTACGAACGCACGCAAGCACGCACTTCTGCACGAACGCACGCACACAATACACTAGCAGAACACCATTTGCTTTACTGGTTCTAGTCGTAGTTTGATCCCCGCTGTACACAAATGTTTGTTGGACCCAGAAATATTCGCTTGAGTATGGGTGTATTTGTGTTAGAAATTCATGTTAGTAGACGCA
Organism: Phalera bucephala; assembly: GCA_905147815.2. NCBI lineage: Eukaryota > Metazoa > Arthropoda > Insecta > Lepidoptera > Notodontidae > Phalera > Phalera bucephala. Next base: position 11,922,516 of record LR990630.1, on the reverse strand, counting down.
CCCACGCTACTTGAATACTACTAGTGTAACAACGTTTATAATAACAAATATTAAAACTTATATTATGATATGTCAAAGCTGATGTTTTTGTTGTACATGTATTTACATTTGCGTCAAACTAACTACTGTTATCTTGAGCAATGTGGCGTGATCGTATTGACTTACCAAATAAATCCTCAGCTACGAGAGTTTTGGTAAAATATTTCGTTTGTCTAGGCCCGACTGTATTTATTTGTTTAGTTATTTTCCACTACTACATTTAAATTCTGTCCTATAAAGCGAAGACGAGTGGGAATGGTCGTAAATGAAACAAGGCCAGAGGTAAAAAGGAAACGTTCCCACACAGCGGGCGGAAACGGAACCATGCAATCCGCTACACTATAATGTTGCATTGTGTGACTGGAATTATGTATGAGTTGTTATGTTAGATGTTTGACAATGAACTTGTGCGATCGCTTGAAATAATATTTCTAACTATATTGCCATATCAGATCCCTTGTGAGGTAGTCAGAGAGTGCAAAATTCCAACAGGTTCTTTCCTTAAAGACTTCATTGGGTACGAACCCAACCCCTTATTTCTCGTCCACGCTTTCCGGTTACGGACACTCTTGACTTGACCTTCAGATATACCATGACTATTCATACTTACTATTACTTTTTTGTCTAGTAGTATTCCCCGGTAGCTTTATCCTTCTACTTTCGCATGCTTTTATTATATACTTAAAGATACTCTCTGCCTACCCGGCAAGGGATCTGGCATGATGATATAGATAGATTGATAGATAATATCATTCACCGTCCAAGAAACTTTGAAGTGTTAAAAAAATCCATAATTCAATGGTGAGTGTCGTTATGTCCACTGCATACTCAAGGTTTTGTAGGAAAACATAAAGTTTGGTAAAGCAATAAATTGAGGGCCAAAAGAGAAAGTTCTTAACAAGGATACTTTCAAAACAACCAGGAATGATTTAGGTCACTTTGAGAAGGTGAATAACAAAAATATGAGCTTACACCGGATGATTTTACAACGGTTTATTTTTGGAATTCTTAATTCCCTACGTTTCGAGTTCTTTGCAGCACCCAACGTCACGGGAGGAACTGAGGTGCTTGACGTCCAAAAGTCAAAGTTATTCTGGGATACCATCAAACTTTATAGATTATTTTCGTTGGTTCAGTCTACAAAGAATGAGCTCACGATGCCCTGAGCTTTTGCAGTGTTATGCTTAGTTTTGGATTCAATTATATTAATTACAGGACCCTAAGCCGATGGAAGCGCCCAGCCATCTTCTTTATTAAAATTAGAGTGTTTTTTTAATTTTAATAGCCTAACGAATCATCTTTGTTAGGAATCGGTGTTCTTTCAGGAGGATTTGAGGTGTATCAAATCTGATAGGCGGGTGCGGTCAAGGACATGTTCACAAACTCCAAAATTCTTCGAGCGACGGTGTTTTAGGTCAGCTATGTGTTCTTTTACCCGAGCTCTAACTAGTCTTTTCGTTTGCCTGATGTAAGAGAGAGAGCGAGAGATAAGTGAGGGATATCAATTCTTGTAAAATACGAAAACAGCTACATGCGGAATTTCGATAATTCAATTGGCCCCCAGCGAGTGTGTGTTCTCAAGCTGCCCAGAATCATGTTCACTTTTCTGTTCTCTGCTTCGAGTTGAATATAAATCTGGCTTAAATATAGAATATAACAAAAAACTGTCATACCTGTATTCCCCAAGCGTACGCATCCAACTTTTATCCGCGATCTTCAGCTAGTCATTGATCCACCATATCAGGGCCTGCCAATTCTATGTCTTCTGCGATCACCACCCGAGAACCTTTCTGCCCCAATAGCCGTTAGTTCTGTGAGCGAAGTGCTACATCGCCAATTAATTTCAGCAATTCTGAGCGCTATGTCGGTGACTAAGGTTCTCCTGCAGATTTCCTTTTATTCAATTTTATAGGGAGACTTCGAACACAATTACCCTTTGTTGAGTATTTACTGCCTGCTAAATAGCAGCTTGTTTTTATATTGATATTCATTAAAGAAAAAGTTGTGAGTGGATTTTAAGTTCTATCTTCGAGTTATAATCGCCCACGTTTCCGTGTTGGGGTGAACGTAGCAATTTCAAGTTTTTAACCGTCCCCTCGCCTTTGAAGGAATGTTTGTATTAACATTATAGTACCTAAGTATATAATAAATATAGATGCATAGGAGAAAACTTTTCTTACGTAGATGCTTGTTGTGAAATGTAATTGTAAACGGATGGGTCAGTAAATTATGAAACCGGTAATAGTAAGTACAGGTGATAAAGTATTAATGGCGAGGATTTTAACATTTTTCATGAAACTCCTTAGTTTATTTTCCAAAGAGTGTTGTCATAATAATATTGATGGACGCATTAACCTGTTTCAAGCTTCAACAGCTCTCCGAATCATACTTGGTATAGGATTAGGTGTTCAAAACACTTAAGCACTTGAAATAAAAATAAAATGCGATAAAATCTGAAAAAAAAAGATTAATTTCATTTGACGCATTCACAAGGATCTACCCCGCAAAGAAGCTGACGTGATCGTAAAGATAGATAGTGTATACAAAAAAGCAGAATCAAATATAAAAAAGAAACTAATTCTTTTTCATTGCCATCTGTTTTTAATTTCTCAAGATTGTGATTCATAAGTCTATTTCCATTATCAAAACACAGACTAAACTGCAATGATACTAAAAAGGCCGCATTTTACTATCGTGTTCAGTATCTATCGCCGTGTGACGTATTACAGCAACATTATTTACATTCGCCACTTCTGCAAATAATTTATTTAACGTCTAAATGTTTGCACATCGCTTAGTTGAATCACCACGTCGGCTGGTGTGAACAGAATTAGTTAATAACTCAAATATGTAGATTTCCCTTTCGCTGACGCGCTTTTGGTGTACTTTAATCATTAAAATGAGCAGCGTTCGGCTCTATCGGTTTTGTGATGGGTGACCGTTTGTGCTTATTTCTTTTTAGAACTCTCTTCTATCTATCTATCTATATCATCACGCCAGATCCCTTGCGGGGTAGGCAAAGAGTACAGAGTTCCAACGGGTTCTTTCCTTACATACCTCTGTGGCTTCCTCCACTCTCATAGTTCGTCTCATACACGCTCGCCGGTTACGGAGACTCTTGACTTGACCTTCAGGTAAGACTCGGTCTATTGAACTCTCTTCATGTTTGGAAAGGCACATTCAGACTTTGTTGGCCGATGCCACTAAATTTGGTAATCATTAAGCAAAGTTGGATGCCTTATAAGCTTCTTGATAAGTTCCAATAGCAGTTGGCCACAAGTCTGCTTTATCTGCACTGGGTTCGCGTGAGTAAGTGTGATATGATCTCTCTACATAGATTTGTGAGAGAAAACCATTGCCTAACATGAATCAGTCTCAGCTTATGGTATTCATCATCTCAGCCTATACTTGTCCACTGCTGAACATAGGCCTCCCCAATCGCTTTCCAACGTAACCGGTCCGATGCCACCTGCATCCAACGACTTCCTGCGATTTTCACAAGATCGTCGGTCCATCTGGCAGGCGGTCGTCCCACACTGCGCTTGCCAATACGTGGTCTCCACTCCACTCCTCCTTATGGTATTAACTATGATTTATTATATTCCCCTTTCTGGGATGTAGGCGATAGTCAAAATGGTTAGCGTACGCTTCAGATTGAGTAGTTACAGTTTCAATCCTTGCACGGAACAATCTTTGTGTCACCTAGAAACATTATTATACGTACAGTTTGTGTATGCGACATTCATTTTTGTAAACACATCCATGACACTGGACTAATTCCCCATTCAAAATTCTAATTTAAGTGTTAAATTCTTGTTAGTGCAGCTGATATTTGCATCTTTCTCAATTACACTCTTTCCAAAGTGTACTCTTTGAGTTCCTTATACGACTTGACAGAAACTTTCTTTAATAATTGACGTTGTTTTTGTTCGAATTGTAGCCTCATCCTCTTCCTCTCTTTCCTTCAATTTTCCTTTCAAGATGCTTTGAATAAAACTGTCACGTCGTCTAAGATGCCCTATCATCTTTCCTCTTTTATTTTCTATCGTTTCTAATAATAATCTTTTTTCACTGACTCTTATATGTAACAAGTAGTTGTAGTGTTGTGTCAAGCAGTGATAGCCTAGTGGTTAGCCCGTTAAACTGCAAAGTCAGAGGTCTCGGGTTCAAACCCAGGCACGCACCGCTGTCTTTTCTAAAGCATGTGCGTATTAAAAATTAACTATCACTTGATTTAACGGTGAAGGAAAACATCGTGAGGAAATCTGCATGCCTAAGAGTTTCTCGAAGGTGTGTGAAGTTCGCCAACCCGCACTGGGCCAGCATGGTGGACCTAAACCCTCTCAGTGTGAGAAGAGGCCCGTGCCCAACGGTGGGATAGTTTCTTAACACCTCACCGCGCCCCGCCGCCAGCTCCGCTGCCCAGCCGGTGACGTCAAACATAAACACGACTACTTCTCGTCGTAATTACGCTGCCGCCGCTTCCCGCGCGCCAGAGAAGACCACTGGGAAGGCCCGTACGAAGGGTCAAGTTAATGAGGAAGGCTTCATCAAGGTGGAGAAGAAGAAGAAGCCTCCCCGACGAAACCGGTGTGGGACTGCACCGGTAGAAGATAGCATACTCCTCCGCTCAGCAGTACCAACAACACTGCTGTACGTGTCTCGGCTACACTACACCACTAAAGCCGAGGACGTTGCGGAGTACGCCTGTAAGAAGACCTTCTACACTCTGAGGGTCGAGAAGCTGAACTCGCTAAACAATACGGCATTCAATTCCTTTGTTGTGCGAGTTCCCACCGCCAAGCTGGACACCTTCATGAGCAAGAAGTTCTAGCTGAAGGGTGTCGTCTTCAGGAGATTTCGTGGAAGACTACGAGACGTCCCTGCTCAGCGCAGCATGTCGCCGTCAACACATGTCTTAGTTTATAAGTCTTTATATATTATATGTATGTTAGTCCGTAAGGTATATATTCTATGGGCCTGTAAGTTGCACATTTTTGTGAAACATCAGTTGCCTGAAATAAATGATTTATTATTATTATGTATATATTTATTTAGTATAATTTCTTATAAAATATATATAAAAATATAAAATACAAATATTCTTATATATATTGTATAAAAAAAATGTACTCCACCGACAGCAAGGTCTACGACCCAAGCTACCGGAGGTCAGGGCTCCAAAGAGAGGAACCTCCTCACAATGCGTGCCGTGTCCAACATTACTGCCTTCTGTATCAGGCCCTTCACCCAACTGCCTAGCGAGAGCTTCTCAAGGTGTTTATCGAAGCTCTTCGCTATAAGGCCGTTGACTGAAACGACCATCGGAATAATGATAGTTAAACAACATTCCACATGGCGGTAACCTCATGGGCCAGGTCCAAATATTTAGATAATTTTTCTTTTTCGGCCTTCACAAGGTTCTCATCATGCGGAATGGTGACACAACTAACATTACACGACGCATCGATCGATCTATTATCACGATATCAGGTTTATTGGCTACAATAGTCCTGTCCGTGATAATAGATCGATCCCAGTAGAGCGTGATATGACCACTTTCGAGAACTGGAAGAGGCTGGTACTGGTAGTACGGTACTTCAAAGTCCACAAGGCCATATTTAAGAGCAAGTTGCTGATGGATAATCCTAGCCACTTGGTTGTGTCTGTGCAAGTACTCTCCGTTAGCAAGACGAGACGTATCTGGTATTATTATTATTATTATTTCGGTGTTCAAATTGCTCAGATTGAAATCGGTAACTTAATGGCGGCTACGGCTCGAAACCAAGTAGCCGTCATTTAAATATCTAAAGTGGGGTCTTGTTGGTCGTCATTCGGAGGGGTTACGTCATCACTGCATGAATTATCTAACTATCCTACACGTATTTAGAATAACAGCTTTTTGCATATTACTATAAAGGTGGCAGGTCTAGTAATTTAAGGCAAGGTATTTAGGAATCACTCCTGTGGTAGATATAACTATAGGTACTATGAACACTTATTATTATTATTAACAGGGATAATATTATTATATTATTATTGTTATATTTCTCGTTTGTCATCCTCTTCCAGCTTCACATTTTATAAGCTTTTAGTATTTAGTATTCCTACAGCGGAGTAATTGAAAAAAAAAATAGGTATAATTGTCACTTTTTAGACCTATCGAGGATGTATTCATATTTGCGAAAAAAACTAATAGAAGTTCCATTACTCTTTTTCGCAAAAATATCTCTAAATTTATCTATCTATCTATATCATCACGCCAGATCCCTTGCGGGGTAGGCAGAGAGTACAGAGTTCCAACAGGTTCTTTCCTTACATACCTCTCTGGCTTCTTCCACTCTCATAGTTCGTCTCATCCACGCTCGCCGGTTACGGAGACTCGACTTGTACTTCAGATAAGAATCAGTCTATTGGATCGTGGTACGATAGTCTAGGTCTTTCTCGGTACCTACATCTTTCCACTTTCGCGTTGTATATCTTGTTCTGTCATCTCTAAATATTTTTGAAACATCTCGTATTACTAGGTACTCCGTCCATATGCTTAGAGATGCCTTTTCTAATTATTCGGAAGCACGGTTCACTCAAAAACCGGCTTCAGCGGTCATGAGCTCTGTAATTTTGATCAATTTCATTCATTTTCCACATCAATTTTCGGTGTAACATGACAGCAGTGTACAATTTCACGTGATCGGCCTTCGCTCTATTTCCAGGTGAATACAGCTCTATTGTTTGGTTTGGCATCATTGTGTCTGGGACAGGCTATTGATAACTACTTTATATAGTAATATCTAGTATGAACGGCTTATGTAATATTGTTTGCCATTAGATTATTATTGTTTGACGATGACTTGGTCAGTGGTTAGAGGTAGGCTTCGTAAGTCGCAGGTTGCTGGTACAGAATATATGTATGGATCTTTGCGTGGCTCACAAATGTTTGTTTCGAACAAGAGTACTTGCGCATGCATCTGGATTTCATGTTTGTAAACACGTATTGCATGCGCACTACCTTTTATGTTGTAAATACTTTAATACATTTCGGGTCGAAGTTTAGAAACGTAGAAAGTTTTCTTCTTTCATTTTTGTTATTAGTATTATTGAATATTGTTGCCATCAGTTTTGAGATTTGTTTATAGTTCCAAGTCTAGGTCATCGGGAGGTTAGTTTAAAATCGATTGTCATATTCTTACCGAACAGATAGACAAGAAGGCGAGTTAACAAAACGTTTATTTGCCTTCTTATATTACTTATAATTTTGAAACTCATTTTTACAATAATAAGAAGTTTTTTTAAAGGTTCGCTAACAGAGTAGGTAGTATATTAATATGAACCCATTGGTTTAGGCCATACAAGGTGTAAAGGCCCCAATTTCAATTACAAAACGAACGCTGTATAATAGTACAGTCAACAACAGAAGACGTTGACCAGATACAAATTTTCCAAACCCTAAATTATAATAAAGTACCCAAGAATAGCACAAACAAACATTCCTGTAATTTAATGCTTACCATAACTGTGTCAGTTTATACTACAAAATTTAATACATTACCGGGTTTTTGAACTTTGTTTTCCATTTTCGCTGTTCTAGTAGTCATACTCGTGAACGGGTGCTGCTTGTGAGAACTGGTCCACCCAAAATCCTTTACACATTTATTCTTTAAAAATAATATCATTTGTCCCATATCTCGGTAGTAAAGCATCACATTGAAGCTGGATCGTAAATAAATTGTAACCAAAGCATTGTATTGCAAACCCACACAATATGAAAAGGAGAAAGAGAATAAAATAAAAAAGACAAGCACTAGTTTCTCGCCGGATCTTCTCAGTTTAAGGCCGCGTTAGAAACGCGGCCTGTGATAGATTAGTAATTAAATTAGTTAATAAGCGTGTCTGCCTCGTTGGTCTGGTGGCAAAGCGCATCGCTTTGTGGTCACGAGGTCCTAGGTTCAAATCCAAGGTCGGACAAATGTAGTTTTTCTAACGAAAAATTCCAAGTCCGGAGTCTGGAATTGTGCCCGGTATATGGCAATAGGCTCGCCCCCTATTACATGGGACCTAAAATTGTCGGCGAAACGTGGGTGTACTCAGTACACCTCTGCCACCCCCTCTGGGGAATATAGGCGTGACGGTGTTTTTTTTTTTAATAAGCGTAAGTTGACAATTTTACTTGCAAATTAAACCTAAATTGACAGGTTTGGTCAGTTTACTGCACTTCTAGGGTTTTTACAAAACCAGTTTCCGCCCGCAACTTCGTCCGCGTTGACTTTAGATAGGAACCTTACATTTTATTGCGATAAAAAGTAGCATTTGTTTAAATTTAGATAATAAACTATCTGTGTGCCAAATTTCATCCAAATCTGTACAGCCGGTTTTGTGTGATGAAGTAACGAACATCTAAACACTTTTAATCTCATATTAGAAAAAAAAAACACCGTCACGCCTATATTCCCCAGAGAGGGTGGCAGAGGTGTACTAAGTACACCCACGTTTCGCCGACGATGTTAGGTCCCATGTAATAGGGGGCGAGCCTATTGCCATATATCGGGCACAATTCCAGACTCCAGACTCATACTGGGAATTTTTCGTTAGAAAAACAACATTTGTCCGACCTAGGATTTGAACCCAGGACCTCGTGATCACAAAGTGATGCGCTTTGCCACCAGACCAACGACGCAGTCAAGGATCTCATATTAGGATGAATTATTTCAGTTTGAGTTGCTGAATGTACCAACTTCACAAGCTATTTTTATAGGAACCCGTAACAACGTTGATACCCTTTACGATCATAAAACACGCAACATTGTGTAGAAATGGTCGTACAACTTGACAACAAAGTCCTTGCTTCCCCTCGTATACGAGGGGAATTTTTCGACAGGAAGAAAGAATTCTGTATTAGTTATGAGGACGATAGGTTCCTAGAATAAGTATTGTTATATGTAACATAAATTGCTGTACCCATTGATTCGGATAATTATGTAACCAAGGCGCTCGTAGCGCTGCGCGACCCCGGTGTTCTTACCGATTACCAATGTTAAGCAGCGTTCGACTCGGTCGGCCCGAGATGGGTGACCGTTTGTGGCATTTTCATATTCGAGCGTCCCCGTGCTTCGGAAGGCGCGTTAAGCCATTGGTCCCGGCTATCACTTAATGTGGTAGTCGTTAAGCCGAGTTGGAAGCCTTAAAGGCGGCTTGATAAGTTCCAACAGCAGGTGGCCACAAACCTGCCTCCATCAATCCGCACTGGGTCCGCGTGGTGGAGTATGACCTAATCTCTCTCACCCCGATTTTTGAGAGAAGGCCTTTGTCCAGCAGTGGGCAGTATAGGCTGATATTATTATGTAACCGATTGTATGAACATGGATTTGTTTTTATCTTTGGCTAAAGCGAACACCTACATTTCGCCAACAACGTTAGATTCTAACTCTCAATTTAGTTAATATGCTTTAAATCAAATTCCAGACTTGACTATATTGACGGACGATTTGGCGCAGTAGTTAAGAGCTTAAACCGCCCACTGGGTCGAATAGTCGCGGGTTCGATTCTCACACGGGACAAATCTTTGTGTGACCCACATTAATTTTTTTCTGTGTGGGTATTTGTGTATGTGAATTTTCATGTTCTTAAATGCACCCCCGGCACAAGAATAAATCCTAGTGTGAGGCGTAAAAATAAGAACTGCTGCTGTGTTTTTTTATATAAAAAAACTAAGGCCTCTGCAGGCTCTCTCCCAGTGATCGCCACGACAGTTGGCTTAGTGCTGTACGCATCCACCTTTTGCCCTCGATTTTTCATAATCCAACGCACTCATCGGTCCATCTTATATGGGACCTGCCTACTTACCTGCGTCATGCTTTTGTGTGTGTATAAGTGATCTACGTTGTTAGCCGCGGGGCCTTTACCGAGGGTAAATCTGTAAAGGCCAAGGCCAAGAGGGCAGGCGTGCAACCACTACGCTCGAGCCAGAAGGGCAAGGGGGCAACGAGCTCAAGGGCGCCTCATGGAGGAACGGCTATGAGGGAGCGCATATACTAGGTCTCTCACCGTGGTGCTCTGCACCGGCCGGCGGGCAAGGAATTCTTCGACCTCGCCGGCGAGGTCGATGTCTGTGCGGTATCTGTATCCGAAAGAAGTGAAGTGAGGGCATCGGGAGGGTTGGTTAGAATATGTCACGGGCGGTAGCGGCTGATAGGAGGGGATTCAGGTGCGTAGTCAGCGGCAGCTACGATTAGGGGGTTCTGATGTTTGGACGCATTCGCGAAGTAGCGGGTTGTCGCCTTTTTAATATAGGCGCATATAGGTTCGAGATCTAGATCGGAATGTGGAACTTCGCTTCTTCGGATACGTGGCCGTCACTAAAGAACCTTTCTGCCCCAACAGCCGTCAGTTCTACGAGCGATGTGTCCCTTCCACTATTGCCAATGTTTAACAATTCTGAGTGCTATATCAATGACTTTGGTCCTCCTACGGATCTCCTGATTTTAATATTACCCCTCGTTAATTCTCGCTTTATTGTACTAATATTAAATTAACACACGATTTAAATACAACTCAAATTAATATAGATCGCTCAGCCTGTTTGCACATAAGTTTTAATTAGTCAAACAGTTTATTTAAATACACAGTACAGTATAATTAATATTTGCCAGTAATGTAAAAAACTTAAGCCATTAACTGCGAAGGGTCGCGTAAGTAATAATTAACTTAATTTTAATTAAGATTTAGGTCTCCTGAAATGTTCTACGAAACGCTATCTTCAGTTTGGAACTGAACCATTTCAAAAACTTTAAACATGTTTTTGCTTTAACCAAATATTTATTTTTAGACATTTTTTTGGTAAACATTGCCCCACACTAGTAAAGTAAAACTAGTTCAGAAGTGTAGATGTAACGTAGCTACATTATTTCATAAATCATTCCAGTTACTCATAACAATGTTAAATCTATATATTAATACGTGAAGCAAACACTTTGTACACATTTTTACGAAAATTGCGCGGACGGAGGAGTATGAAATTTCCCACACTTATAGTTTATATAGAGAAGGAGTGCAGAATGCTAATATTTTTTTTAAATTATGCATAAAACATACATTAAATCAATGAAAAAACATTACACACACTACCACGTATTTGACACAATACAAGTCAAATTGATGTTTGTCTTTAATATTATTTGTCTATAGTCTTACTGAATGTCAAACATAACCAGCAAACGCTGTAAAAGTAGGTCAAATATCGACCTTTGGGCGACCACTAGTATTAATAATTACGCTATTATTCAAATCCCGCCATTATCCAATGGCCACTTCAAACGCCACTCCAGAGCAGGCATCTTCTTATGCACGTCAGTGCTGCTTACTACCTATCTTATGATAACTTCGTGACATGATCGTTTAATGTCATTCCACTGGCATACAGAATTTCCCGATTATTTCACTAAGCTACCATAACGCGTTGCGTTTGGTCGTAACGAATAAGGGCCCAGGCAACCCGCAAGTCCCAATAAATCATCAGTCCGTCGACTCTGGCTAAATGGCTCCGCTTGCAAAATATATTGAAATTGAAATATCGGTAGTGGAAATTCCAACATTGATATATTTTTTTCAATCCAAAGAGTGTTATTATAATTGGAACATCGTTGGTGATTTATGGGTGTAAACAGTACGCCTCTGCCACAGCCGCTTGGGAAATATAGGGGTGACAATATTTAATTTTCTTAAAGAAATTACAAAAGTCAATGGCCTTAAGAATTTTTGCTTAGAAAATTAAGTCTTCAAAATAAAGAAGTCATCTATACAAGTTGTAGAGCATACCTTATGCTTTTATCGTGCATATTTTATGCATGTCCAATCTGCTATTGAATAGAAGATTTGCAATATATATTCAATATAGAGATTTTTAAGAATATTATTTTGGCAATTTGAATACGTAATATAAAATTTTATTTCATACATTAAATTCACAACCGTTTCAACTTTATTTTTATACATAATTCTTATAACAAATAGGCTGTACACTCATCAAGAATCTTCTGTAAATAAAGCCTATTTTTGGGAGTTAGGTTCTCCCTTGAGGTATATGCGTAGAGGACGTATTATGAAAGTAAAAGAGACAACAGTGGTATGTATAGAACTTGTTGAGCTGCCCTATCTAACTCCCAATGGATCTGCCGTGGATATACTGTGGGCGTAGCATGAAAATATTGACGTTAACGAGACGCTAGATAATTGATATGCCATCATTGTTCCTCTACAAATTGATTAAACAAACAAGAACGTGTCAGCACGCTAAATTGTTAGCGTCACCCTAACATCAATCTTGTAGTGCTAAATTAGCTAAATATGGATGTGCCGGGGATGGATATATCAACTTATTTTTTTAATACTAGTGGTCGCCCATTGGTCGAAATTCGACCGACTCTTTTATGTTATGTTTGACATTCAGTAAGACTATAGACAAATAATATTAAAGCCAAGCAATATTAATCTATTCTGAATTTGACCACAGACTTTAACAATTAACAAAAGAGTATATATGCGTGTGTGTCAATTACATGGTACTGCGTGTAATGTATTTTTTATGCATAATTTTAGAAAGTTATTAGTATTCTGCACTCCTTCTCTATATAAACTATAAGTGTGGGAAATTTCATACTCCTCGGTCCGCGCAATTTTCGTAAAAAGGGGTACAAAGTTTTTGCTTCACGTATTAATACAATGATGATTTTAAAAAAATGTAGCCGTAGCACACTAGGATTTATACCTGTATTGTGGGTGCGTTTACAAACATAAAAAAATCTCATACACAATACCGAGACCAGAACAAATAATTGTGGATCACACAAACATTTGTCCCGTGCGGGAATCGAACCTATTAGACACGGTGGGCGGAGCGGCTTAAGCTCTTAACCACTGCGCTAAATCGTCCGTCAATCTACTGACAGTTTAACACGAAATTTTTAATGTTAAAGTAACGGTAGCGAGTTGATATGCCATCCTTGTCACACTACTATATTATTAAATAAACATAAACGTGACAGCACTCTCACTCGCTAGCATCACCCTAACGTCAATCTTTTCGTGCTAATCTCTATGTTCCGTATTGTAAAGATGACCTTTCTACTCTACTAAGTTTATATCTAGATCAAAGCCGGATGAATCTTTCCAAGACAGACAGATATACAGATTAAAAGACGTTTTGAAGCTGAAAAATCTAGTACGGAACACAAAAAGAAAGAAAACATCATCTCGCGCAGCTAATTGAAATGTCAAAACCAAAAACTAAGAATATAAGTAAAAAAGTTGTCCTTTATTCTTTTTTTCGACGTATAATTTTCCTTCTGGATTACCTCATTGGTCTAGTATCGAATAATGCGCAAAGCGATCATGAGGTTTTGTGTTTGAGGTCAGATAAAATGTAACTTGTAAAAATTTACCGTTTCAATTCAGAGTCAAACGTTCGCCACTTGTTACATGGAATCTAACTTCGACAGTTAAAAGTGGTAGCCATCGGAGAATATTGTAATATGTATGTCATATTATATTATTTGAAGATCACAATTAATGGAATGTCAAGCAGTTATTTTCATTTACGTAACCTTTTAATATTGTCTATAGACATACTCTATGCCTTAAATAATTGCCTTATTATGGTTGGTTATGAAGCAACATAGAGATAGGATTAAAACATTGAGGGATACACTTTTTCTGGACACTTGGTACCATTTAGGTAACCAATTTAAAAATCTTTGTTTCTGCATGATTGGAAATTCTTTTTTATTAAAAATTTATGACTTTTCATTTTGACGTAGGCTCCACGCAAATTTATCGGTTAATATTTGTTTGCCTAGTGACTGTGTTCTCGGAGACTTTCAATTTCTTTTCAATTAATAAAAAGATATATAATTAAAATGTTTGTGAATACATGGTGCCACACAACTAAAATACCGTGCTTTATATTGGAATGCAAATCTTATTTATCTAGAAAAGCAGATGAAGCTAAATTATGTAAGCTTCGGCCGGTGACTTGGTTTTGCTGTATAATGGTAAAGATAAAATGTATTTTCTAAAAGTTTAAAGATGCATAATATTACACCAAATTGACTTTTTTCCTTGAGCATAAAGATTAGATTTAGATAGAATCTTAATAATCGTATTCCCAAAGAGATTAATCATAATGATTGGACAATTTACATCGATATCGATAGCATTTTAGAAAATTGCTAATTAAATAATTGTTAACGCATGTTTTTTTGTTTTAGTATGCTTACAGATATTGCAGCCTAAATGAAAAGTGTTTTTATGCAATACTAAGAGCACATTAAAGTTGAACTCAGTAAAATGATATCTTTTCAAAACATCTTACAAAAGAATGCTTCGATGTTGGACTCAAATAGCGGAGATTACAACCAGTAGCAGTTTCAATGTAAAATTAACTTCAAATTGTTATCTTTTAAATAATTTATATTTTTTCAAAAGGTTTTTTCTTAAATATTTTGTTCGCGCTTATATTACAATAAATAAAAAAGAATACAAGCTTTTATTTAACTTACGTTGTTTGTATGTCTATGTGTCTCTATCTGTGTGTCTGTCTTTCCGGTTCAAATCTTATGATCCATTTTTCAAACACTTGCGGGGTATCCGATTGAGCTATAATTTGGCATACGTATGTAAGTCCGATGACAATGCAATAATATGGTACCATGGAGCTGGTCTGATGATAGAGTCGGAAGGTGAGTATAGGAACATGTGAACTGTACAACATAACCCCCTCATATTTAGGCTGATTAGATTGGTATTGAGAAATACTACACCGTCACGCCTATATTTCCCAAGCGGGGGTGGCAGAGGTGTACTGAGTACACCCACGTTTCGCCGACGATGTTAGGTCCCATGTAATAGGGCGCGAGCCTATTGCCATATACCAGTCACAATTCCAGACTCCGGACTCATACTGGGAATTTTTCGTTAAAAAAACTACATTTGTCCGACCTAGGATTTGAACCCAGGACCTCGTGATCACAAAGCGATGCGCTTTGCCACCAGACCAACGAGGCAGTCGTACTCAAGGTGCAATTGTACTCAAATTTAACACAAAAATAATATGATACAAGAAGGAACCTAACCCTATTTAATGGTTGTTAAACATTAGACTTGCGGAGGTCAGTGCTGTCAACCAGACGTGGGCTATTAAACTATCGTTTTTATTCATTGCTGAAGCTCATGGATGTCCATCCTAAACGGATTGAGTAATCTCATAATATTGCCAGAGGAAATTAAACTCTTACTCACAGACACAACACTGAAATTTCTTTGATTTAAACGGTTAGAGAAACTGTGACGAGTAAGAACCACAAAGTCGAGTGTGTGTTTCGTTCGCACATGCGGTACGGGGAATGCAATGTGGAACTTATACGGATTATACATATTTATGATATGATAAAATACGTTCTTATAAATACAAAAAAAAAACTACCTGTTGGAACTCTGTACTCTCTGCCTACCCCGCGAGGGAGCTGGCGTGATGATATAGATAGATAGATAGAGACAAAAAAAAAAAATTATTCAGTATCTATCTATGAGAGTGGAGGAGGCCAGAGAGGTATGTAAATAAAGAGCCTGTTGGAACTCTGTACTCTCTGCCTACCCCGCAAGGGAGATGGCGTAATGATGTAGATAGATAGATAGGTCTATCTATATCATCACTCCACAGAGTACCAACAGGTTCTTTCCTTACAGACCTCTCTCAGTAACGTAAATTAAATGTTTTAATGAATTATCTTATTATAATATTGATATATTATTACGAATCCAATGTTTTTTGATATCTCTATGTTTAGTTATCCAAGTTAGAAAGAGATGTAATCCTCTAGTTGGGTATCTTTGTCGTCACGTTTTTTCCCACATAATGCTTAATCCGTTTTGGATGGATATCTATGGCTGGTCCCTAACGCAGCGCAAAATTGACAATTGTCCCGAATTGAGCGATGACATTGTAATTATATGTAAAAATGGGTCACACTCGGGGATTTAGAAGACAAAATATACAGGGAAGTATCCAAGCAAGGGATTTGGCGTGATGATTTAGATAGATAGATACAAAATGTATAGTGTTGGTATTAAAATAGGAGTTCATAGTATTGCTGCTACACATGGGTCGTAATACATGAATGACCACATTAGACAGATGTAGTCAATGTTTAATGCATTAATTGAGATGCGGCAGCGTGGTCTTCTTAGCGCCTTGTTTAAAGCGCATTTTGACGCAGGCGTTAAGACTAACGATACAGGTGGGGTAGGAACATACGAGACAGATGTTTGTGTTTCCGAAAGAATTTCCTTTATTTTGGTGTTGTGTTTGTTTGTAAACGCACCCATGACACTGTTAGCTATTGTGGGGAATTGTCAACCGTCTAGTCTAAGTCGAAAATAATTTATTAGTATAGGTCGAAAAAGAACCATTTACAAACGTCAGAGTTATTACAATATATTACTAACAAAAATATAGGCAAGACACGCCTATATTATTCAAAAGAAGGTTGCAGAGGTGTACTGTGTACACCGCCACACTACAGAGCATACGCCTTTTCCTCTTGTGCCATTCTTCGCGGTGCTGTGCCCAATTACCCCTAATTCTACCTCCAACTCTCGATATATTATCTACCAATCGAGTCATTGGTCTGTACACTCGTCGTTTGCGTGATCTAGGCCACCATTCTGTCACTATCTTAATAATGTTAAATACTCTCCATTTTTCACCAATCTAGTATTCTACTAACCTAGTCTACCATAGATTTCTCAAATATTTGAACGCAATTTTTAGTTTTCCCAACTACTCTACTTAATTTCTTCCAAGTCACTTGACTTGGGCTTACTTAAGCCCGATCGATCTTCGGCTTTTTGACGCTTGCATACTTTCTACTAAAAAAGTTTACCGCACAAAAAAGTTACTCTGTCACTGTGATCCATCAATCAACCGGCTGTGACAACACTGGCCGGCCTAGGTTGATGGATTCGACCTGGATATTACTGTTAGAAATATTCTGTAAATATATATGGAATACACAATACAGGTCGCTAAAAAGCGGGGCTAAAATTCTGAGCTGCTATTGGTTAAAACCGGCCTTTGTCTTGCAGTGGATGTTGGCCGATGATGTTGATTGGTTGAAACTTATTCAAATGATCGTGTTATGTCATTCCAGTTACATACAATACGTATGTGACTGGAGTACTGAGCGGACGACTTGATCCAGGTTGATTGCTTAAGAGGATTGGTTAAAGGTATCGCTACATAGCCGGCGCAGCGCGACGGGAGCGCGACGGTGGCGCCACACAGTGCAGCCCCGCTCGGCGCGACAGCAAACGTCACGACCAAACGTAGACGAGCGCTTCTGTCACGCTCCCGTCACGCTCCGTCGGCTATTTTCAAAGTCAACAATTATTTTTTTGTTTAGGCCAATACATAAGCACTTACAAACGTCAAAATTATTAAATTTTTTACATCTACCATCGGATCGGAACGCGGCCTCCACTGAGAAGATCCGGCGAGAAACTCAGCGAGCTAGTATTTTAACTTAATTTGTTTGACCTTTCTGATAACCATTTTTGTTTCAAAATTGTATTATACAGCATTGTTTAATTTTGCTGATTGAGGACCTGCTCAAACCCAATCCGTTTTGTCGTCAAGATAATCCAACCGAATAATAAACCGAGTCTTATCTGAAGGAAAAGTCAAGAGTGTCCGTAACCGGCGAGCGTGTATGAGACGAACTATGAGAGTGGAGGAAGCCAGAGCGGTATGTAAGGAAAGAACCTGTTGGAACTCTTTACTCTCTGCCTACCCCGCAAGGGATCTGGCGTGATGATATTAATAGATAATCCGAAATTTTGTAATACCCTTTCTTACACTCGTTTTGATTACCTTGTTAAACTTATTGATAGGCATGTTTCGCATATCTATGGGTAATTTGTTGTAGAAGCGTATACATTGCCCCATTTGATCAAACCTTTACCGTCTTATTCCAACACGCGGAGTTTCGATAGTTCTAGTATCAAATCACTGACCAATCCAGGTGCTAAGAAAAGTTTAAGCCACTCCGCCCACTGGATCGAGTAGTTGCGGGTTTGATCACTACACGGAACAAGTTTTTGTGTGACTTACGGTTATTCGTTTCGTTGGGTATTTGAGTATTCGATTTTCATGTTTGTAAACGCACCCTGACAGGAATAATTCCTAGTGTGGAGCTACATTGACGGACGATTTTGCGCAATGGCTAAGAGCTTGAGCCGCTTCGCCCTCTGGGTCGAATAGTCGCGGGTTCGATTCCCGCACGAGACAAATCCTTGTGTGATCCACAATTATTTGTTTCTGTATGGGTTATATATTATTTGTTTGTGTATGTGAATTTTCATGTTTGTAAACGCACCTATGACACAGATATAAATCCTAGTGTGGGGCTACGTTTTTTTAAGAGAGAAAGAAAAATTTTGTGTAGCAAAAAAAAAGTTATCAAATAAATTAACTATTACCTAACCACATTTTTCTATTCAACTATATTTTATTTTATACTATAAACAACTGTCATTTAATGATTGACAAATAAGTCCTTAAACACATATCGCTCCTACAATATGAAAATACCTAATTCATTAAAAATCGTAAACAGTTTTTGCAAAAATAAAAATATAAAAGATTTTGAACAATAGGTAAAGTAGGTACAGTTGACAGCTGTCATTTTTAATCGTGCATAATTATTCTCGGTCATATTTCATAAACGCTTGGAATAGGTATTTCGATAACACTTTTAGTGCTAAGCTCAGATGGATTCGGTATCGATTCTAGAATGGAGCTCATCTCTACGTCAGAAGCATTTTTTTACGAATTTATTTTATCGTAACAGCTCTCGTAACTTCGAGGAGAGAACACTTTATTACTAACCCTACTTTCACTGCTTCGTTGAATACAAACGCCCTTGTAAAATTATTTACGATATAATGACATACATAAAGGGTAGCCTTTGGAAATCTAATTTGGACTCAGTTTGTGGTCGCTTTACAGGGTCGAGTTATATCTTGTTTATTGTTAATTTGAGTATGCGAGTAATTTATTATGACATATATTAGAAGACAGCTTGATCTGAGCATACGACGCTCGGTTTACTTGACGGAGTGGTCAAAAGTTCGATCCCTGCATTAGACAAATCTTCGTGACTTCGTGACTTCGTGATAAAGAGCTTAAGCCTCTCCGCCCACTGTGTCTAATAGTCGCGGATGGATTCCCGCACGGGACAAATCTTTGTGCGATCCACAATTATTTGTTTCGGTCTGGGTATTTGTTTATGTGAATTTTCATGTTTATAAACGCACCCACGACACAAATAAATCCTAGTGTGGGGGCTACGTTTTTTAAAAACAAAAAAAAATCTGTTCATAATGACTGAGGGTCGCTTTTAAAAAAAAAAAGGTCTTGGTGTTATTTGTAAAGTTATGTTATCGCCGGACCATAGAAATTATTGACTGACTACCATATTGTATTGTAATTGCTCTAAATATAAATTATTCCTTTAATAATCCAGGAATTGAATAGGTTTATTGTTTAAATTTCTAGAGCTTAACAAATTAATACAAATGTTTCTGATAGAGAATTAAACTTAAGTTGCCGCCACACTTTTTAACAAGACGCTTGTAAGAAAAGCTTGAAAGAAAAAAATATAGATTAAAAAACAACGATTTTTATGTTCGGATACGAAATACAGTAATCAGACCCTATAGTAAAATAACGCCACTCTATCATCTTATACTCTGTTGTAAGTAATTAAAGGAGAAATAATATTTAACATTGTTAATGCAGCGTATAATTGGCTTTGTGTTATAATTGTTTAAAAAAATATTTTTGTATATTTTAGCTGTTCACATAAAATAAATATTAACGTTTATCATCACCGTACGGCGTATGAATTATTCCTTTGTCTCGGGTGCGTTTACAAACACGAAATTCGCATGCACAAACCTCCAGACCGTAACAAATATTTGCGGTTCACACAAAGATTTGTCCTGTGCGGGAATCTAACCTGCGACTACTCGATCGATTAAAGCACTTAAACACTGGACTAAGCCCTCCGTCAAGTAATGCGATTTGCGATCAAAATTTTATGTAACTGTGGAGAAGCCACTGCCTTGTTTATCCTCATTATTTTATCTAACAAAAACTTCTCAGTATAAGCCCGGAGTCTAGAATTGTGCCCGGTATATGGCAATAGGCTCGCCCCGTATTACATGCAACCTAACATTCTTAGCGAAAAGTGGGTGTATGCAGTGCACCTCTTGTATGTATGCCTTATTTAGCCTCCAGTGTTAGTTGGTGTAGGCCCTCGAATCCGCCTCTGAATTTTCTAGTGGGGCAGCTGTTGAATTTCCAATAAATAAATAAACTTACTCTCTATTACAAGCCAATAGAGATCATATTAGTGGAATGTAAGCGTTTGACGTAAAACATACGGATCGTCTCTAACGCAGGCCGCTTTCAAGATGCTAAATTGAATGTTGTTACCTCGTTTTATCATCCTATTGGGACGAGTTAACGATTTTAAAAATATATTTTATTTCGTTCATTAACTCGTCCCGTTAATTTTTCTCATAAGTTGTAAAGTCCAAGTCAAAAATTGTTTATTTGTTTAGACCAATACACGAGCACTTAGAAACGTCAAAATTATTACATTTTTTACATCTACCACCGGATCGGAACACGGCCTCGACTTAAAAGATCCGGCGAGATACTTGCTAGCTAGTCTTTTAACTTAATTTGTTTGGCCTTTCTAATAACAATATTTTTTCAAAATTATATTATGCAGCGTTGTTTAATGTTGCTGATTGAAGAGCTGCTCAAACCCCAACTGTTTTATCGTCGATATAATCCGAAATTTTGTAACACTCTTTCTTACACAATCTAGTTTTGATTGCCTGTTTAAACTTATTGATAGGCATGTTACAGATATCTGGGGGTAATTTGTTGTAGAAGCGTATACATTGCCCCATGAAAGAATTACTTATTCTGTGGAGACAAGTAGAATGATAAGATTATGTTTGTTCCGTGTATTAACATGATGTATGTCGCTATAGTTTTATATAAAACACACACACCGTCACGCCTATATTCCCCAAGCGGGGGTGGCAGAGGTATACTGAGTATACCCACGTTTCGCCGACGATGTTAGGTCCCATGTAATAGGGGGCGTGCCTATTGCCATATACCGGGCACAATTCCAAACTCCGGACTCATACTGGGATAAAAGTTTTTCATATATAAATTGGAAGGTAATAGAATATTCATTTCTCTAATTTTTTCCTTAAGGGAAGCTCTCGGGGCTAAATTGTAAATTGCTCGAACAGCCCTTTTCTTTAGAACGAAGATGATATTTAGTTCTGCATCCTGTAGTTTAGAATATCGTAGTTGCTTTTATATATTACAGAAAAATTGTATCTTAAGCGTATGTGTATGACAATCTTAAACTAATATATGACAAAAGTAAATAAAGACGGAAAACATTGTATGTTGTTCGATTAGACTTTGCGAGAAAAGACTTACTATAACGTGTGATGATGGAGATCATTATAGTGAAATGTATGCGTTTGACGTGATATTCCGATCGTCTCTGACGCACGACGCCTGCAAGATGCTAAATTGATTTAACTCCTTTAATCTTCTATTGCGGCATATACAAGGTGATGGAGTGGCGCCAACAACAGCGAGAATAATACCGCCTTTATTCCCAAGCGGGGGTGGCAGAGGTGATCTATGTACTCTCACATTTTGCTAACACTGTTACGTCTTTATTTCCTAAGCGGGAGTAGTAAAGGTGTACTATTTATTAAGCAAAACAAAACAATGCACAATGTTAAATCATAGCCCCAGGAAACTGTGCAACCAGTTTCACTGTGGGATCAGTTAAGTCTACAAACTGAATACTATGGTAATATCAACTTATATCAAACTTAGGTAATGCTTTTTCAGTTTCCTTTTAAAACCTTTATATACACCCACAATTGGCGGACGATGCTAGTTCCCAAAGCGAGAGTGGGACAGACAAAGAGAAAACCTATTTTCAATATATCACGAACACTTAAGCCGCTCCGCCCACTGTGTCTAATAGTCGCGGGTTCGATTCCCGCACGGGACAAATTTTTGTGTTACTCTAAATTATTTATCTCGGTCTGGGTACTTGTGTATGTGAATTTTCATGTTTGTAAATGCACCCACGATACAGGAATAAATCCTAGTGTGTGGTTACGGTTTAAAAAACAAAAATATCGGACGCAATCCCAAACTTCATACAGCGACTTAATAGTTTTCGATATAAAAACACAAGAACGCTTTATCCAACCTAGGATTTAAACCCAGGATCTTGTGATCGCCATGCACCATACGCCACAAAAACATTGAAGCAGTACACCAAGGGTTAAACACAAACTGTTTCTCGTTGTAACTAACATTGTCGAGAAATCATGCTGTCACGTTCAATATAGCAATACGATACGTCATAAATAAATAATATAAGCCTATACCGTCCCAATGCTGGGCAAAGGCCTTCTGCCTACCCCGCAAGGGATCTGGGGTGATGATATAGATACGTCAGTTAGGTCAGTTAGAGAGCTTAACACAAGCACATTGCTGTTAGCGTGTCGCGCTGTAATGCTGTCGAGTTGATAACCCATTTTTCACACTGCACGTTCACTTAACAAAGATGAACGTATCAGCACGCTTTTTCGACAACGTTACGATACGCCAATATGTGTGTGCTAAGCTCTCTATACGTGTTTGCGCCTCAGGATTCTAAATAACCATAAAACTCGTGAAGATGAGTTTTTCGTCCTAACGAATTTGTAATAGCTCAAATGGTCTGATTTAATTAAGTCCAAGTAAGCCAGTAATTATTTTCGTTATCGATCGTCCACGAACAGATAATAACGGCCGTTTATCAAGTTCGAAGGTTCCTCGATCGAGGGCAGTAGGTGCAAAATAATATATGAGCCTATAAAGTATGTCGTATGTAGGTTATCAAAGGAGACAAAAAAACATTTAACATTGTTAAAGCAGTCGAGCTGAAGCCATTGCTGGACAAACGCTCTCTCAAATCGAAGTGAGAGAGAATGGGTCATATTCAATTACGTGGAACTAGTGTGGATTGTCGGAAATGACAGTAGTATATAAATAAGTATGTAAATTTTCATAATTGTAAATGCACCCACGATACAGAAATAAAGACTAGTGTGGGGCTACGTTTTTAAAATTAAAGAAAACTAGGAAGTTTAACAACGTATTGCGCATATTCTCCAAGAGGAGTAGCAGAGGTATACTGCTAAAAACTAGTCTGGGCTCCGTGCAAAAGAACTGCCACTAAGAGATTTTCGATAGGGAAACCTTAACACTTTATCTTACCTAGGACTTCGTGATCACAAGTCGTACCATACGCTTGATAAAAAGACCTATTATTATAAGTCTGTACTGTCCCACTGCAAGGCAAAGGCCTCCCCTTTTTTCTTCTATTTATCCCGGTCTGACTGACTATTCCAGACTGTTATTTAGAATTTCTAGACGGAAAAACTCTACTTTGTCCGACCTAAAATTTGATAATGTTTACCTAGTGATCGGTAATTGCATTTTGCACCATAACACCAACAAGACAGTCGTTACATATACATGATTATTTATTTCAGAATAATTATAACTGTAAAAAAGTTATACTGAAAAGTTTACGGTGATAAACTTGTCTAATTGATGAGGTCCTATCATCAGACCAGCGTCGCGGTGCCATATTGCATTGCCACGAAAATAACTTTTTTTTTTTTTTTTTTTAAACGTAGCCCCACACTAGGATTTATTCCTGTGTCGTGGGTGCGTTTACAAACATGAAAATTCACAAACATATACCCAGACCGGAACAAATAATTGTGGATCACACAAAGATTTGTCCCGTGCGGGAATCGAACCCGCGACTATTCGACACAGTGGGCGGAGTAGCTCAAGCTCTTAACCACTGCGCTAAATCGTCCGTCAACATAAGTACATACAACAAGAGCATCAAAATGGTGTGTGAATTTTGGACCGGAAAGACTAAAATAGAAAAGATTCTAAAAAAGTAAATGTTTATTTCTATACCAGACGCAGTTGTCAACGATAGAACCCTGAACCTCATGCATAAAAGTCATCATTTTGCATTACTTCACTCTGCTTTACATTTATATTCAATGATTATTAATATTTAGGTACTACCGTCCACATTGTGTCTGTCTATCTAAGATCTTATTAATTAAAAGAGAAATTAATTTTATAGGCAAATCGCATGTTGAGATTAATTTGAATTAAAATGAATATACTAAATGCAAAATTAATTAATAGTTCAAGTTAAAAGCGTGACATAAACACGCCTGACTATCGTTTAAGTTTAAAGCTAATGTCGCTGAATGCGCGTCAACAAAAAAGCGAGAACATAAAAAACAAGCTTTATTGTTTTGAAATTAGAGTGCAAATTCAAAATCAAAAGATTTCGTCGTCCCGTGATTCGAGACCTGTACGCAAGTCAAAATAGTCTTGTCCACACCTGATACAACGCAATTCTTCATTTTCTCGTGTCTAACTTTTGCTACGGCACGCCAGGCTAGTCTTTTCCACGAGACATGGGTACGGTGACGTTTCCACGTTCGTACGTTCATCAAATTCCATTTCACACATTTTTTTATTGTGAAATATTTAAATTAGGGAATGCAGAAAAAAATAAGAATATTAACAGAAGCCAAAAATCTATTTTAATTTACATTTAAAACATATACTGATTATAAAATTTACATAATTACTTAAAAAACCTTCAACTTTATATAACTCTATTTCTTAATTATGTAAATTGGGGCGGTTTGCGATTTAGGGACTGACACAATGAAATCGTTAGAGCCGATCAATTGTTTTTAAATTTTACAAACTTGATTTCCATTTTTTTATGAATATTTATATATGTATCCGATTAAAATACACGGTATGCTCAAAGTAAAGAATATAATGAAAAAAACATGAATGCACTACGCCATTTTGACACATTAAAATAGACAGTTTCATAGATTTTTTAAAGTAATAATTCACATGCAAGACGAATTTAGCTATTTGAAGGATGATTTTTCTGACGAATTGCTTCATTCCTAAATAAATAATGAAATTTTGTTTTTCAGGTTGCTCCATTTTATTGTTATTAAAATCAATTCGATCCCCTTTACAAATTATCGCGATACAATTTTTAATCGATTCTATTTCATTCAATTTTATCATCTCACACACATTTCTAGAAACATCAAATCCCAAACATCACCCTAACCATGGGCAGTAGTCTCGTGAAAAAGACTACCTATACTGCGTAAGACAAATCGGTTATCTCAAACCTAGAGCAACGTCATGTCCGTAGTATTTCATGTCGCGCAGCCTGTGCAAAACGTGAATATCATCACCTTTCTTAGACTGATGAGCAGGAACGCTGCTTAACTCCGGTGATCGCTTATAACACTGCAGTACCAAGAACTAAAATCGCCTTGCCTCTGATATCTTAAAATTTTCATTTCCACAGACGATTAGGCCCATAGTGCTGAGTTAGCGTCTAAATACAGTCATTACCGGCTATTTTTTGCGATAACAGCAAGCAGTCGGGTCTAAAATTAGAGCTAAACCAACTCAGCAAAAACTCTCTCTGGACCGATTAGGCTTTCCTCAAGCTTAGAAGAAATTTATCTGGCTAATTAAGTGAGATCTTTTTTTAAGCATTGTAAAGCCGTGAATCGTTTTGATTCGCTAAAATAGTATGTCACTCTCCCGACTGCAACAGATGTGGCCGACATAAGTCGCGGAACAAGTTGTCGAGATACACCGCCCAACGTGGCTCGACATTGCCCGACACGTGGCCTGACATTTCAATTCTGCGGGGGTTATTACAAATTGAAAACGCTTTTAGTTAGCCATGTGGAAGGAAAGAGGGGTAGAGGAAGTTCGCCAACCAGATGGGCAGATGTCTTCAAAGAGACTACGAGCTCCAGTATTCCAGCTGCCATCAAACAGGCTAAGTGCCGGGAAGCCTAAAGAGCGCTAATGCTGACCGTGGTGGTCACGACAGTCATAAGAAACCGATAGAGAAGAAGAGATTACGAATGCTTTATTTTCTCTTTTTCCTAATCCTCTACTGAGAAGATCCGTGACTTTAACTGAATGGACTCGTTCAGTAAAAGTCACGGATCTTCTCAGTTTTTAACGTTTTTTGGCATTTTAGAATAGATTTTTTACTATACATTAGGCATTTCACATGAAACATCGATCAAAAAGCCTGTATAGAATAATTATATTGCGAAGTTTCAATTCCATTAAATCTGATTCTCTTGAACTTGAATAAGAACATAAATGTTCTATTTTAACGAACGCTTACAAAATATTTTCATAGATCGTCATCTCCAAAATTTTTCGTACAAAATTACGGTGTTCAGTATTCCCTTTTAATAAATTTAAGATCCTTCGTGACACAGGTGTTTAAGACGTAATCTCTATGACAACGTCAAAGAATATTAACCCGGTGATGTCATTTCCCAGGGCCTCTGCAGGGCTATTCCAGGCACACGTTGGGTTGAAAATGCTAAAATATGGACATGGGATTTTTTTGATGTCTTGTCTAATACCTAATAAAATATTGCCGCATGTTCCAAAATAATGTATGAAACACATCTTATCATGCTAGTTTTGGCACTATTTAACCATCATTATATAGTTTTTTAACTTCGACATGACAGCATAAACACTTGCTCATCTATAGACGAGTCCTCATCTGTGCACCTACATACCACTTCTAAAAAAAGGTCTAATACTAGAAAATAGACCCATTTTTTCTCCAAGAATTCTATTGTATTGACATATAGACAATCTATCTATGTGTCCATAACATCACGCCAGATCCTTTGCGGGGTAGACAGAGAGTACAGAGTTTCAACAGGTTCTTTCCTTACATACCTCTCTGGCTTCCTCCACTCTCATAGTTCGCCTCATACATGCTCACCGTTTACGGAGATTCTTGACTTGTCTTTCAAATAACACACGATCTATTTGGTCATGAAAAGCTGGTCTAGTCACATATAGGCAACTATTTTATCTTGCGTACAAGTCGCGAATCTGTGCTGACTTTTTTTTACTGCGCGAACTTTTACTGCCCGTGTTGGCTACAGGGCTCTGTAGGGCATGTATTTTATCTTTAAACTTACAAGTCCCCAATTCACAAACAAATTTCCGCTACAACAGAATCTTAATTTAACCGCCGCCGATCAACCATCACTTGTTTTCGTATACTACTAGAATACGGTCTATTGCCAATAATGCGCGGTTGTTGGTCTATTGCCAATAATGCGCTTTGCGAGGAATTTGGTTCAAATCCTAGATTGGGTAAATGTAGTTTTTATCGAAAAGTTCCTAGTATTAGTCCGGAGTCTAGAATTGTGCCCGGAATAAGGCAAAAGGCTCGCCCCTTACTACATAGGACTCAACATCGTAGGTGAAAAGTGGGTGTACAGGTACACAATACGTGTCTGCCACCCCCGCTTAGGAAATAAAGGCGTGACATTGTTCGCATGAGGGGATTTACAACGCGCGTTAATCTAGCTCTAAAATGAAACAAACCGCCAACAGTACATTTTTAATTCGCTAACAGCGCTTCAGCAATGCTCGTTGAAAGAATGCGTGTGCGAACGCAGGTTTAAAGTTGGGTTGGACTTAGGGGGAAAACTGTTAACAGATTTGGAACCCAGGATTGGATAGTTTTGATTTAATGGATGAATTGCAAAAATAGCTTAAAACTTTAAACGAAATTTGTTACATTTGAGACCGCGGCATGGTGAATTGGCCGAGTGATCGTATCGGGCGCATGCTGCATAGTTTACTATATCTAACTCGCAAGATTAATTTGTGAAGCTTTTTTTGCTTGCAAAGACTGAAATTGAAACTAATTTAAAAATAATTTTAAAGACAAGCTTTCATAGCAAAACACGTTAAAGATATCTTGCTTAGTTGAGGAGTTCTTACGGCTTCTTTCTAGCTGCATCATCAGACCCTGGACACAATCCAGGTCTAAAGTACTCGTCAAGACAAACCCAACGAGCCCAGACAGGGCGGGGTTATATTGAGTAGTTGGGCGGTTGCATTGGCCACCTCATTGGCTTCATCATCAAACCCTGAACACTATCTGGTTGTATAGTACGTGTCAATACCAATCTAACAAACCTAAACATGAGAAGGTTACGTTGTATATTTCACATGTTTCTGGCCACCTTCTGACTCCATAATCAGACCAGTTCTATTGTCCCATATTATTGAATTGTCACCGATTTTGCATACGTATGCCAAATTTCAGCTTAATCAGATAACCGCAAGTGCTTGAAAAATGGATCACAAAATTTGAAGCGGAAAGACAGACAGACATACGAACATTGCAAGTTAAATAAAAGCTTGTAAAAAGAAAAAAATAGTAATAAAGAAAAAAATTAACATTTGTACCTTTACATAATTATTTATTATTTTTCATAAGAACAACTGAACAAACCTTGTGAACAAACCGTGAAGAAAATTTAATCATAAAAAGCGAAATCTGCCCAAATTTTGCTACATTAAAGATGAAACGTAATATGAATCTACTTTGTGCCTCAAATTCAGCATTATATAAAGTGTATTATCATTAATTTTTCATACGCTTCTTACATATTCAGCTGTTTCTATAATTTTCCTCATTATGATAATGTACAATGTTCCTTTTGATCATATCTCCAGCACTCAAGGATCCAATATAAGATATTTATTACATTAATTTATTGCCTCTAATACTTTAACAATAGAATATTTATATTCTAGGTATCATAAAAGTATAGTATAGAGGAATATAAATAACTTCATATTGTGGGAATATAATTTTATTGTTAGGTTTTTGACTCTTTTTATTGAAGTATGTGAAGACTGCTTCTGATGTCTGTTATCATGTTGGTCTAATGGAGAAAAATGCGCGTAGCAATCAAGAAGTTCTGGCTTGGAATACTAGCTTGTGTGAAACGTAATTTTACTTTATAAAAAATGTAGTGTCAGTCCGGAGTATTGCTTTTTTTAAACTTACCCCTACACTAGGATTTGTTCCTGTGTCGTAGGTGCGTTTACAAACATGAAAATTCACATACACAAATACTCAGACCGGCACAAATAATTTTGGATTACACAAAGATTAGTCCCGTGCGGGAATCCAACTCGCAACTATTAGATACAGTGGGCAGAGCAGTTTAAGCTCTTCACCACTGCGCTAAATCGTTTGTCATAGGCTGGCATTGTGTCCGATATTATGGCAATAAGTTAGCCTTCCATTACATGGGACCTAACATCGTCGGCGAAAAATGGGTGTACATACTACACCTCTCTAACCCCTGCATGGGGAATGTCGACGAGACGGTGTTTATTTTTTAAGTTTTTGATACTTTAGCAGGTCATCGCAAAACGTGCGAATACTTATTATTGTCACAAAAAATTACCGTTGTAGGAAAAACAGGCTTTCTTAAAGAACACCACAAAGTCTTTGAGCTGTATGCATTCAGATATAGGCTGATATTAAAAATAAATAATATCAGCCTATACAATCCCACTGCTGGGCAAAAGCCTTCTCTCATAAATTGAGGTGAGAGAGGCGCTCGTAGCGCTGTGCCACTGCGGTGTTCTTACTGATCGCCAAGGTTAAACAGGCTTGAGATGGGTGACCGTTTGTGGCATTTTTGTATTCAAGCGTCTCCGTGCTTCAAAAGGCACGTTAAGCCGTTGATCCCTGTTCCCACTTGATGTGGTAATCGTTAGCTGAGTTTGAAGCCTTATAGGCGGCTTGATAAGTTCCGACAGCAGGTGCCTACAAACCTGCCTCCACCAATCCTCATTGGGTCCGAGTGGTGACCTCAAAAGGTTGATATTATTATTAACATCTATAACCGTCTCTTTTCCCATTTAACATTTATGCTCACAAAATAAGTACGAAACCTTAAGGCGGAGTTAGTTAAACTTCGTGTTATGTGAGGCGATTGGTTGATCGTAAAATTGTGCTGAAAGCGTAGGCGTCGGAAAACTTAGAGACATATTAGAGGGGATTAGTAATAAATTACATATCCTAAGGATTTACCATGAAATAATTTCACGCTAGGATGAACCTTAGTTGGGATCTTTAGATTCAATCGCCTCGCACAGATAGCAATCGAAGCAAAGACTCTTAATTAAAAATGGTCTTTCAATTTATAATATTAAAATAATAATAAACAAAGAAATAAAAAACCGATATCCCCGAGCGAGAATGGCAAAGCGTATTGTGACCACCCAAATTTCTGAGGATGTCAGTTTTCAGTGAAAAACCAGGCAAATCTATTGCCATTATTACCATTGCCATACAGGGCACTTTTCTAAACTCAGGCCTGCCACTGAGAAGTTTTTAATAGAGAAACCCTAAAAAACTTTGTCTAACCTTCGAACCGAACCTTGCGATTGCCAGTCGCATTATAGGCTACTAGAGCGTCGACTTTAATATCTTCCAAAACTCATGTATCCTAACAGTCACACCCTGAAACAGTTCAAAGTTGATAAATAAACTAATATCGTACTCTTTTAAACTTTTTCATTACCATTCACAAAGTTGCGAACTAAAAGTGTAGATAAAGAAACTTTGACAGTCGTATGCTGTGTGAACGTTATGACTTCGTGTGTAGAATGAGCGATCGTAAAACATATTTTGAAGGGCAAGGCCGATATGCCCTTACATAACCCGCTTTTATTCCGGGCATTATGACGTCAATTGTATTTACCTTCATCGTAAAATTTATATCGAGTACATTCTTGGTATGTTGTCAGTCTATTTTTGGATGCCTTATATAAACATAAAAATAAACACCGTCACTCCTATATTTCCCAAGCGGAAATGGCAGAGGTATACTGAGTACACCTACTTTTCACCGACGATGTTAGGTCCCATGTAATAGGGGGCGAGCCAATTGCCATATACCGGGCACAATTCCAGACTCCGGACTCATACTGGGAATTTTTCGTTAAAAAAATTACATTTGTCCGACCTAAGATTGGGACCCAGGACCTCGTGATCACAAAACGATGCGCTTTTATACTGTCCCACTGATCAGCAAAGGCCATGTATCTCAAATCGTGGTGAGAAGGACTTGTTGTGGACTCCCCCATAGCGACAGCTCAAGCCAAGGCCGTTCCTTATCGAGGCGCTCTTGAGCTAGTTGTCTTACAGGCTGGAGCGTAGTTGTACGCTTGCCTTCTTGCTCGGTGAAACTTTAAAGTCCCTACGGCCAACAGCATTGATTTTATTCACACTCAAAAAGGATCCATTGTGGATTAGTAAAGGCAGGTTTGTGACGATCTAATTA
Organism: Phalera bucephala; assembly: GCA_905147815.2. Lineage (NCBI taxonomy): Eukaryota > Metazoa > Arthropoda > Insecta > Lepidoptera > Notodontidae > Phalera > Phalera bucephala. Next base: position 11,891,022 of record LR990630.1, on the reverse strand, counting down.
GAAATGGTCGCAAACTATTCACTACTTGACTCAATGCTTACAACATGAAATGGTAACCAAGATGAACGGCTTCGCGGGCTTTCCTAAGAACGGAGACGTTTAAAAATATAAATGCCATACTGTCGCCCATATCACATTATAGAGCATTTCCAGACTTTGCACTGCTGCTTCGGCTTTTTTGTTGTTGTAACATGTCTGCTGCCGTTTAGCAAATACAGACGTGACGGTGTAGTATTTTCTTTTTTCAGCTTTAAGATTACATGTAAATTCTGTTATTTTTTTATAATAATATATTCGATCCGACTATTCTCTTTCACTGCTAGGCAAATGCCTTCTTTCACGATTAGTAGTATTGAGTCTATTTTTATCTTACAAAAAGGGTTGTAAGAGCCATCTATAACTCAGGTAGTCGCGACTCCCTCAGAGAATTGTTTAAAGAAGCCAATATTATGACGGTCCCATGTCAGTATATTTATGAAAACATAATGTATACAAGAAAAAATATATCTAGGCGATAGGCATACGCGACATAGAAATAAATTAGATAAACCGCAATATCGTCTGTCAAAAATTGACGATTCTTTCATAGGGTACTGGTAGGTGTTAGATTTTATAATAAAATTTCTCTTGACGTCACTAAACTGAGTGACAATAAATTCAAAGCTTGTATTAAATGTACGATTGGTAAGCAAGCTTATTATACGCTAGACGATTATTTAAAAGACAAAAATACTTGGATAGGGAATGTTCCAGCTCCACTAGATTGAATATGGACAACTAGTTTAGCTATTATTATTTAATATTTTATTTCCCTCTCTTCCTTCTATTAATTTAGTAAAATGTATCTTTCTTTTCTCATTTCTTTCTCTGTAAATGAGGGACCCATGTAGCTATTCACATGAATAGTATAATTTGTATGATTTAACTTGTAAGATGGGTCCACCTGATAGACCAGTCTACATCATTCTCCCATATCCCACAACAAAATTTAGATGGAAAAAGAAAATGTAAAAATACCATTTTAAAAGAGTAACCGTGGAGTTTCTTGCCCTTCTTCTCCACAGGAATGCCATTCCGAAGTGGTGGTAGAGTCTTTGTTACTTTTCTGACGATTCATAAATACTGTAATGGTTTACATGAATAAAAAATATTCTGATTCTGATTCAAGTAGAGAGATTACGTCGTACTCCACTTGCTGGTAGAACTTATTGATCCGCCGAAGGCTACGACTATCACATTAGGTGATAACTAAGACCAACAGCCTAATGTGCCTCCCGAAGCACGGAGATGCTAACGGATATATTTAATATAACTAGTCAACACCAGTTTCAAGAATAAGGCGTATGTGAGGAGAGCCTCACGTAAACAGGTACCATACCCTAGTAATACGTACTAATATATGTACAGTTGAAACGGGATTTTTAGTCTAAAAAGTGATTTATACCTTTTAGTTTCACAAATTAAGTGTTTTCAACATTTAGATATTGTAATGTGTAATATTTAGATATTTTAATCACTATTTACCATTAAAATTGCATTTGTTTTAGCTAGAATTTTGAGGTTAAAAGTACCGTGAAAATTATGAACCTTTATTCTGAAACGAAATGAAAATTTGAAAAAATGCTTTATTGTAATTTACATTTGCTTAAATAAATATACATCTTTTCATTAAATAAATATCTACAGAGTACTTATATTTATTTTATATATAATTTTAAGTTGGTATTAGTTGTTTAAACATAAATAACAAATATTAATATGGCTCTTTAATGTACCTGCACAATTGTATTTTATAAGCTTTAAATTTTACTAGTGGTCGCCCATTGGTCGAAATTCGATCTACTCTTTTATCGTTTGCATGTTGGACATTCAGTAAGACTATAGACAAATAATATTAAAGACAAACAATATTAATCTATTCCTAATTTGACCACAGACTTTAAAAATAAATAAAAGTCAAATACATGGTAGTGTGCTATATTTTTTTTTATTGATTTAATGTATTTTATATGCATTATTTTGAAAAAATATCAGTATTCTGCACTACTTCGCTATATAAACTATAAGTGTTGGAGATTTCATACTCCTCCGTCCGCGCAATTTTCGTAAAAAGGGGTACAAAGTTTTTGTTTCACGTATTAATATAATGATAATCACTACCCTAATAAAGTTTTCGTAAAACTATTAACGAAATTTATTTATACTCTTGCTTACATCCGCAATGAATTCTATAAAGGCAAAGTCCTGGTAGCTCTACACTACGCTTCCACGTAGCCAGTTAATAAATTACACATAATTAATTACAACCAGCGTGCATGTTATGATAAATTAACCAACGCCGAAACATTGCTCTCGGATTAATTTAATCAATTACTCATTCACCTGCCCGAAACATATGGTAAAGTTTGTGACGTAGTAACTAAAATTTTACTCTATAATATACGCTAATTTGTAGAATTATGACGGTCACTTGTTCTAGTTGTTTCGTGGGGGGATTACTAATTAGTAGTGGTTATTTTGATCTAAAGGTTTTGCCACATAGCCGGCGCAGCGCGACCGCATCGCAACGGTGGCGCGTTCTGTGGAGTTGTAATGTACGGGAGATGCCACACAACTCCTCCACACTTACCGCGACGGCAAACATTAAGACTTGCCGCCGTCACGCCCGATGCGATTACAAACGAAGCACGGCGTGAGCGAGACACCGTTACGCGTGCAAGCAGGAAGCTAGTTGTGTTTTTTGAATTTTAGGTGTTGACAGCAATATAGAGGCCGCGCGGTAGGTGCATCCTCAGTGTGAAGTGCGCGCTGCGCTGCCGTCCGCAGGCCGAGCGCCAGCCGAGCGCCTCCGTCGGCTATGTGGCAAAACCTGAAGAGTGAAACTCCTATTAGTAATTTGCACTAGGTCTATGTACACCCATAAAAATCTTAAAAATTATTATTACAATTTTTGTGAGTATGATCTCTTTACATCAATTTGGAGGCGAAGGTATTCATCCAACAAAGGGTATACTAAATTGAGGTTTTACCTTAGCTCAAAATCTGTCGGTAATACAAAGTGAATTCTTTGTACACTTAATACGTGCGGTACTCGCATAATCTACTCTATTATCAAAAATGAGTTCTGGAAATAGGCCTCTCCAATTGGACGTCAGTGACCACGCTCTCGGTAGCAGTATGGTACTTCCTCTAGTGATTTCGTCCGTGGGCTACTTTGAGTCTTAACAACATTTTACGCTCATAAAGTCGCTAGTAACAACTAATATAATATTAACTGTATTAGCCATATCTCAGCATCCACAATACGCATGCTTGACTGAGCTAAATCCGGCGCGAACGCATCCCGAGCTCGTTGAGTGACACCGAGTAAATTTAAAAACACAATTGTAATGAGTAATGACTCAAAATACTAACTCACTCACAGTTTCTATTTCTAGAAGCCATTATTACACGGCAATTGAAAACAATTACAAAATTGATTAATATATTTATATAATATTGTTACAAAATAACGGACGGTTTGGTCCAGTGGTTAAGAGTTGCCTACTGAATCAAGTATTCGCAGGTTCGATCCCTGGACAAATCTTTGTGTGGGCCACAAATGTTTGTTTCAGTTTGAATGTCTGTGTATATGAATTTCGTGTTTGTAAACGCATCCACGATACAGAAAAAATCAGAGTTTCCTGTCTGGCTTCCTCCACTCTCATAGTTCGTTTCATACACGCTCGCAGGTTACGGAGACTGTTGACTTGGCCTTCAGATAAGACTCGGTCTATTAGGTCGTGGTATCCCTACATCATTTTACTTTAGCGTTGTATACCTGTTTTGTCATTCTATCTTAAAAATAAATAAATAAGGTCGTAGGTAAAATCTGGAGGCCTATCATAGCATAAATTCGATCGTTGAGATTTATATTGGAGGCATTTAAAATTTGGGCTTAAGAAGAAGAAGAAATTTTAATGAAGACCACTAGAACACCGCCTCGTTGGTCTAGTGGCCCATAGGGCGGCTCTTGATAACGAGGTCCTGGCTTCGAATCCTAGGTCGGACAGTGTTATTTGGGATTTTAAATTGAAAATTTCTCAATAGCAGTCAAGACTATACAATTTTCTATCTATCTATCTATATCATCACGACAGATCCTTGCGGGGTAGGCAGAGAGTACAGATTTCCAACAGGTTCTTTCCTTACATACCTCTCTGGCTTCTTGCGCTCTCATAATTCGTCTCATACACGCACGTGGTTTACGGACTCTTGACTTGTACAAGAACGAGTATACAATTTTGACCGATATAATGACAATAGGTTATCTCCTTATTAGATTACATCCCAGCATCGTCGGTGAAATTTGGTTGTACATAGTACACTTCTCCGATCCCCGTGTAGGGGAATATAGAGGTAACGACTTCTCTCGATAAGTCTCTTTGAAACAACATATTAAGGAAAGGACCGAGAACCTCCTCGTTTTTTAGAAGTCGGTTTAGAATTCCAACAGCACAAAAAATACAAAAATTCTTACCATAATACTGAGATATAGGTAACCAAGCGACCGTTTTCACGTGTCATTGAACTCTTTATCACAAGAGGTCATCCCGGACCTCACTTACTCCACGAGAATTACTCCTCGATAATGGAACACAAAGATACCGTGGGTGTGCTATTTGTTACCTACTTGGGTCTGAAGTGTGACAACACTTGACAAAATATTACAAAATTTTGTGTTAGCTTAGGTTTTGAAGAGGGAAAAATTGTCATTATGTTGATATCCGTAGATAATATAATATTCCAAGTATACTATTATTGAAGTATCACACATCAATGAAGTATAACACTTTTATGCAACTAGATAGATAGATAGATAAAGTACACTTTATTGTACACCAACATAAGCACAGCACTACAGACAAAGGAAATAAAATATAAATGTTTAAAATGGTAGTACAATTGGCGGCCTTATTACTAACAGCAATCTCTTCCAGACAACTAACATACCTAGAGAGCTGAAGAAAGAAATAGAGCAGTTGGTGGCGAACACTATCATTGATTATTTATATTAAAAATTTTGGAGTCGCTCAAGCTTATTCGGTTGTTCTTCTGAAAGATCTAGATAGTGAAAGTATCTTGCATGTTATAAATGACTGATTTCCGAGTTCACTTACAAATTTCACATTCACATCTCGGCATGGGGCATCCATACAGATCACATCAATAAGCGTAGCACTGTCACCTACAAAATGCGTGGGCTCAGTCAATTGGCCTATATTGTGATAATTCAAAAATTCCTTTAGGCGCCTTGCTTTAGTCATTACTATCGAGCAAGTTGACATTGAAATCACCCAAAGTTATAACATTATTGTATGGTGCTAGAGCACAAATACTGTCAGTGATTGCATCTAGAAAAATATTTAAGTCTAACCTGAGGGGTCGATAAGCTGTTCCAATCATAATTCTCTTAGTTCTTTGTTTTTTTGCCCCAGATTTGTTCCACCATAGGGTGGTGAGGATGAATCTTTACACGAGCACTTATTCCCATTCTAATATAAAAAGCTACACTCCCACCTCGTCCTTCTCGAACGGCTACAGGACGTGGAATATCAGTACCGCAGGCGCCCGGCCCTCTTCACCTTTGCGTAACCATGTTTCGTTAATGGCCATAACATCGACAGAATGGTGATCCATGGCTATTATAAATTCGTAATGATTCTTCGATTAAGAACCAGTATTCCAAAGACCTAATTTTAGCTGCTTATCACTCGGCATTTGCGCATTTGTTAAATTTATTCCTACAAAGATACTTCATTGACCATGACGTATATTGTTGAGTAATAAAACATAATTGGGTAAATTGATAAACTACACACTTGTGCACAAAGCGAAATAAGGGACAGTTTATACCAATATTATACTGTGTCCTTCGTTCTCGATATAAACTATATTAGCAGCTCTCTCGAGTCGCTTGGCAACCGCGCGTCATTTAGATCCTTCAAAAGTCAACGCCGCCTCTATGGTATCTGTGGACATAACCTCTGGAACCATTCTTTTGAAAGCGCGGCAGCCGATGCTTTGTAATAAAGTTTTGGTCGACATTTAATTTAATAATTTTGCTAGGGCACTGAAATTATATAACAAAAAGGTTGTAATATACTCAAGTGACCGTGTGAAATAAATTTAAAACATCGTATAGGCAAATTTAGAAAAGTTTACGTCCTGGCAAAGGAGTACATTCTAAAAAGATCAACCGATAGTTGTTTATGTGTGGTGTTTTCAGCTTAACTTGTTTATTTATATAATATCTAATATTTGGAGACGTGAATTTCGTCATATTAAAATTTGGGAAAGCTTCGTCGCCCGAAAAGTAAACTTATGAAGTCTATGTCCCTATTCGTGTACAAACAGTTTAACACGAAATATACCTGAAAACGATTATTAACCGTCTATAAATTGGCAATGTTATACCTCCAATAAGAGAAATTAGGGGGACGTTCATCAATTATGATGATTGTTAAGGATCGATGGCATTTTAAGGACACGGGTAATGTACGAGATACATCGACGTGGTCCGCAAGACTTGACGATAATTCAAGGACACGAGTGGTGTACGAGATACATCGGCGTGATCCGCAAGACTTGGGGCCCATACGAGATATGTGCTGAAGGTCATACTACTCATAGGTTTCATCCATGAGGTGTTCCTGTGCAGTTCACATTTCTACAATGGTAAGAATCAAAAATGTTACCTAAAATACATACCTTAAACATGCCTAACACAGTAAATACAAAGACTATGGCTATAAACTATAAGCAATTTGTCATATTATATCTCCAAAAGGAGACTTACTGAAAGGGTAATTAAAGTGACATTGTTTATGTATAACAATACATTATTAATAACAAAAGTCACTCCTTTGCAGAAACATAAGTGTTTTTATTGATTTCATTATTAGACATACTTGTATAATAATACTGAAATAGCCCAAACTGGAGCTTATTACACAAAGAATTGTGCAAAATTATGAGTACTTGTATTAAAAAGTTAAATCCAGCAATACTTATTCCTGAACAGGGTTTATAACCAAATAAGCCAAAGTAATATACTAATGGCAATGCCTGTTGTAACTGAGAAGCAACAGGACTGTAGATACATTCCAAATATAATATCTTATCCTATGGATGCTGCGGCAGGCAGGTTGTGGGATAATTTGTGTTATGCACAAAGATACTTAAAAGATAATATAAACTACCTGATCTATCCAGTTAACATAAAACTAATAATTATCTATCAATATTATCAACCCAGGCTCCTTGCAGGGTAGCCAGAAAAGATTAATCCTAACAACACAGTCATGAAACCTTTATTGAGATAAGAACCTTTAAGGTCAGCAGTATATATTTTGCATAAAAGGAGTGTTAATATAGTGGATTATCAATATGGAATTATTAACTAGCTAGTCATAGCCAGTAGTTAAAATTTCATAAAACAACCACCGTTGTAACCAATATAGAACAACAATCCTCATCCTGGGTGTGAAAATATTAAGTCACACTGTACCTATCAGTTCACTAAAAACAACATCACGTTGGACATTGGAAATCTCCTACCAAAGAAAGTGAGGTACAAAAAGCATGATAGGCATTTTACACAAGGACTTGGTTTTTAAGTTGCTGAAAAATTCAGAAAAACAATCAGGAATACATAATGGGTTTTACAAAGAAACCATAATATTGGAGGCTAAGGGTATTCACTGACTTTGGTATGTATCTATGACACTAATAATGCCTTCAACAACAAACATAATTTTATTGGTTTTGTGCAAGTACTTGCACTTCAGACAAGTGAATCTTGTCCTACATATGTTTAACATTATGTATAGAAACATTATTATTAGAAACACTATTGTTTAATAATTGATATATATATATATATAAAAAAAAAAAAAAAAAAAAACAATAAAACTAAATCTTAATGCTAGCAAAAGACCTTACAGTCATAATAAATATGCTAATAGAAAATTTATTAGTACCTATTCAGTTTTCTATCATGTAATGAGTTCAATGGTTTTGGGTTTTTGATTATTTCCTGCATCAATTATAGTGTAATAATATTAGAAATTTGAGGCACATACAATGGAAAGCTATACATCAATTCATCATTGGGAGAATTAGATGGTTTTACTGTATTTTTGTTTGATCATATGATAATCAATAAATAATATGTAATTAAATAAGATTATTCAAGAAATTAATAACTATAAAAAATAGTTTTGTAATTAGTTTGGAATGTGTACAGTTATTTTGAACACTAGTGATGTTTCTGGTATAGTTATGATAACACAAGCACAAACAGCTGCCATTAAAGTAACAAGTTGGTTTTAGAGCACTATATATGTTGTAACTTATTTAAAGGTGTTTCAGTAAAAAATATTGGATTGAGATATCATACAAAAATTTGCAATTTTGGTATTGTTATATTTAAATTATTACATCCACATGTTACATGTATCTTATAAATAGGTATCTATATATAAAAAGAAAATAAAGTCATGCAAATGACTTGATAATAATATCCATTTGAAAATTTAATGATATTATGTTGACATGCTACAGTGGATGAAATATTGAGTTACAGTATTTGAAAGTATGGATTATCTTAAACAAGAATAATCAAAAGCATATGCTTATCACAGGTATGATAAATATTATGTAGTATCAGCAATAATCTAAGTCCTAAGGAACTTGATATTATTTATTTATTATTAATACATAATAATAAGTTGAGTAGCACTCGATTCTCACGGTTGGACATCTAGAACTAACTAGAAAGTTACGCATTGCAATTTTTTTTTTTTTACTTATAAATGCAGTCACATACAAAGAAGCAAAGGAAGTGTGGTATGAAATGAAAATTTCATGGTATGAAATAATTCAGTTATGAATAGGATTCCCAATATGATACAGTTGTAACCCGTGGTTCGGTTTAGCAGACTGTAACTTATTCGCTTCTCAAGTTATTACTAAATTAGGAGTGTATTTTTTCATCAGTAATGTAATTGGTTCAGGTGTGGCCCGATCGTATTGCCAAAACGAATGTTCGCGGGCGTTATTGCGCAGGAACGAATCGTTAAGTAATACATAAAGATTTATGTAGCCAAGGATTTATTTGTCGGCGCACACTCAGAACATGGAAATGATTCCGGGATAGTTTCGAAATTTAAATTGAATTAATAATAGTGGTATAGTAATAACACTGGGGTAGGTTATGTTTGTTTACCACGCATTAATACTGCCCTTCGTTCCAGACTCTAAAATTGGGGGGGGGGGGGGGGGGGCGAGATTATATAGGTAAAGCACATAGCCTTATGTGAGGAATATCTCCAGATAAGATGTGTGTGTGTGAGTGATGTACGCGGATGGCCGCGAGGCCTTTACAGCTTCACCGGACTTAATTCCATATAAGCTCATTAGTACAAAGGCCTCTAGTACAAAAAATGTTAAATTTTGATATATGTACATCTTTAAAGATTAAAAATATAACTAACATTAAATATAGCAGAATGTTGATATAAAAAAAAAAAAAAGACAAATTAAATATGTAATGATAGCAAAAACATTCTTATAATCACCAAATTCATTCGTAGCCTTTGTTTGGTACTGTACTCAAAAAGAGATCATTTGACAAAAAAAAAAAAAAAACCACGTGCCTGTTGGAAAACACATTAGTGGGGAAATAGGTTTCCCTGTTATATTTGTATCATATTGTTATAGATTGGGTACTAACAGACCTTGTTTTCAGGTCTAGTACACAGTAAGAGTTCCTAGCTATCTATCTATCTCTATCCATATTATGACGCCAGATCTCTTGCGGGGTGGGCAGAGAGTGGAAGGTTCCGACGGGTTCTTTCCTTGCATGCCTGCTTGGCTTTCTTCACTCTCATAGTTCGTCTCATAATGGTTGTCAATGATACAAGAATTTAATTTTATATAAACAAAACTCTAGATGGGTAATTCCTCAACTCTTGTTATATAGAAGATATCTATAGAAGAAAGATCTCTATAGAAGACATAACAGATGGAGACTGCACTGATATCTGATAAGTAATGATTGATTAATATTACCCGGTATTAATGAATTTTGGACCACAGGTGTGGTATAAAGGTACATAACAGGTGCTTTAAAGGTTTTGTTGGGATGGATCTACACTACATAACATAACATGTTATAGAATTTGATTATATAAATTTATTTTAAATAAGTTTATATAATAGACAGACTGGTTGTAAAAAACAATATAGGTGTATATATTTGTTGTGTTTGTGTTGGCAATACAAAGAACGGGAATGTGTTATAGTACAAATATACTCATGATATGTTATTTTTTAGAGGTCACGCTCAAAAAAAAAAAAAAAAAAAAAAAAAAAAGCCTTTACGTGGTATACTTCAACTTTACCCTTAAAGCTCTAAACAGCTGCTAATATAGTTTATATCGAGAACGAAGGACACAGTATAATAAGTGATCAAACGAACTTACCTGAAGTGAAGTTCGATCATTATTATACGAAGTCCTTCGTTCGAAGATATAAGTACCCAACCCGCCCTGCCCGTTGGTAAAGTTGAAATGTACTACTTCTAAAAGGAATGGTTCCAGAGGTTATGTCCACAGATACCATAGAGGCGGCGTTGACTTTTGAAGGATCTAAATGACGCGCGGTTGCCAAGCGACTCGAGAGAGCTGCTAATATAGTTTATATCTTCGAACGAAGGACTTCGTATAATAATGATCGAACTTCACTTCAGGTAAGTTCGTTTGATCACTTATTATAAAGAAATGAATAATAGACGCCCATAGCTGCTTCATTTAGAGTGGCATTACTATAGAATACTATAGAATTCAAATAGTCCATAGTCCATCTTATTTTACACACATGCGTCGAACCAATTAGTAAAACTATAGTTATAATTATATACCTTTTTTTAAATAAGTAAACACTGCGGTCCCGGTTCGTCTCGCACCTTTATTATGTTTTAGTTTTATTTTATTAGTTCTACTTTATTGTAGTTAGCATAGTACATGCCGCTTCCTTTTTTTTTGTTTTTCTGTTTTGGTTTTTAGTTTAGTTGTAACAGTGATTGGTTGTTGCTTTTGATTGATACGGTACGTCAGTAGAGGTTTTTTTTTGTCAATTTAGATTTGCCCTAGAGCGAGAATGCCTCAGTCGTGTGAGTGTGGGACTGCTGGTGGGGGTTTCCTTTAGACCTTTAGGCCTCCGCCTCCAACAGCTTTTCAACAACTGTCATGTCTCGATAATTATATTTCGAAATATTAAGTCTCTAGTCCATATTATCTTGAAGTGCATGAACTACAAAAACACGTTATTTTCACGGTGGCAGTAGGTTTCACCAGTCGGGTATGTTGTGAGGTTTTTGCAATAATTTTTTCTTGTTAAAGTGATTTTACCGACCGATGACCTTCGGTCGTGGGCAGAGGTCGGATGCGTACAACACAAGCCCGTTGAGCCGTCAAGAAGGCCTTTATCCTACAGTGACCGCTTTTCGGCTGAAGATAGAAACTGATTTTTGGCATAGACATATCAAATCAAATCAGTGTTACAGTGGATGTTGAAATTACATTGGTCGTACGCCATAATCTGCCTTTAGGCATGCAAATATCATTAGGAATAATCCAAGAACTGAGAGTACCTAACAATTAAGAAAACATAATAATTAGAAGGACGATTTAGCGCAGTGGTTAAGAGCGTAACCCGCTCCGCCCACTTTGTCTAATAGTCGCGGGTTCAATTCCCGCACGGGACAAATCTTTGTGTGATCCACAATTATTTGTTCCGGTCTGGGTATTTGTGTATGTGAATTTTCATGTTTATAAACGCACCTACGACACAGGAATAAATCCTAGTGTGGGGCTAAGCTTAAAAAAATAAAGAAAAAAAAATTGTATGGGATATCCCATACAATTTTTTTAAGAATTATTTAATTAATATTTAAATGTATAATAAAATATGTACAATTTAATATTTACCTTGAGAGAAAAAAAAATAACAAAGCAGGTACAATTGGCGGACTTATCGCTAATAGCGACCTCTTTCAGACAAAAAAAAACAAGAAAAAAATATACAAAAACAGAGGGCAGTAGGCAATATCAGGGCTTCTATAATGAATTCAATTGAGATTAGTTGTGACAGTAAAATCATCATATTATATTGTCAACAAGGTATTCAGTGGGTGAGTGGGCAATGAAAAATATTCTATATACGATAAATTACCCTGGCTCCAGTTTATACCACGGGAATTACTCCACGATAATGGCACACAGAGATACCGCTGGTACTCTGTTTGTTACCTACTTGGATTTGAGGAGTTGTTGAGTTTTGTGTTGGATTAACTGCTTGGGTTTCTTCTTAAAGTGATTTAAGGAGAAGAAAAGATATTAGACTATCTCATTGGTCTAGTGGCGAATAATGTACTTTGCGATCACGAGGGGTTTTTGAACCCCTCGTGATTTGTCCTATGTAGGACAAATGTAGTTTTTCCATCTAAAAATATGCAGTACGGAGTCTGGAATTGTGCCCGATATATGGAAATAGGACCTAACATCGTCCGCGAAAAGTAGGTGTTCACAGTTCACCTCTGTCATCCCAGCTTGGGGAATGTAGGCGTAATCGTTTTTATTTATTTTAATGTTTTAAAAATGTAATCTGTCATTATGCGTGTCAAATAAAAACTAATTGAACTACCAACACGATAGAGGTATGCTAGTTATTTTAAAATAAATTAGGTACTAGATGTGCCCCGCGGTTTCGCCGTATGCCATGAAGCTAATACGGAGGCAATGGATCGCCCGCCATTGCCCGGAGGCATTGTTCTAAATCGAATTGATTCCAACAATTTCATTGTATCTTACATTTTTTTAATTGCAAAAAGTGCTGTCACTCCTTTAGTGCGCTGTAATAAACTTAATTTATTCTTGAATCAAAGCAATACTGAGATTTTAAATGCATGTCTAAAACGTATTTCTCAATACGCACACATACACATACAAGTTGAATTGTTAGTTGGGGTATAAAAGGGGTAAAAAACGAATTTTTGAAGCAATTATCTAATCGGGGTGTCTGAGGTCTTGCGTTATTTACGATACAGCTTGTATACAAAGGCGAGCTTAACTCAAAATTGAGTTTTCTTACAGCAAACCTTAGAACGATAGAGAGAGAGATACTATAACATAATACATACAAAAACTAATTAAACTACCAACACGATAGAGGTATGCTAGTTATTTTAAAATAAATTAGGTACTAGATGTGCCCCGCGGTTTCGCCGTATCCCATGAAGCTAATACGGAGGCAATGGATCACCCGTCCGCGCTTTTTCTTCGTTTTCGCTTAGCGTTCTTTCCTACTTTCTTGTGTTCAGCTCCTAAGGGTCGTAACGAGACATAACCTTCCTAAAAAATTTGGTTTTCCAATTCAAAATAAATTTTTCGTTTCCAACTGGTAGTTCCAAAGATAAGCGCATTCAAGTATACGAGAAAAACACCAACTGGTTATAAATAATAATAATATCAGCCCAGCCCACTACTGGGCAAAAGCCTTCTCTCACAAATCGAGTTGAGAGAGATTAGGTCATACTCCACCACGCGGACCCAGTGCGGATTGGTGGAGGCAGGTTTGTGGCCACCCGCTGTTGGACTTATCAAGCCGCCTTTAAGGCTTCCAACTCGGCTTAACGACTACTACATGAAAGGCTAACTGGGACCAACGGCTTAACGTGCCTTCCGAAGCACGGAGATGGTCGGATATGAAAATGCCACAAACGGTCACCCATCTCAGGCCGACCGAGTCAAACGCTGCTTAACCTTGATGATTTTTAACGAATTTTCTTAAACACCGCAGTCGCACAGCGCTACGAGCGCCTCCAACTGGTTAGCTTTATTATATTAGTATAGATATACAGGGTGACATGAAAAGGGGCATCATGCCGAAAGTCATTACATAGAAATGTCAAGATATGTAAACAAGTTTTGTTCTAGAATGCAAATTAATCAGCTGATCGAGATACTATTCTCATGTGTACGCCAGTCGGTACATTTGTTCAGATTGGCCTACAAATGCAACTATGGACTATGGACGGCAGTTGATAGGTTAGGCAAACGGTTTCTGTGTCAAATTAAAACTCGAATTATTTTCTTTGTATAGACTCTGCGGGAGTACTCGAGAACTCAGCCAGCTTGTCTTTTTTGTCTAAATCTTTATTATTATTAGACTGCCTCATTGGTCTGGTGGCAAAGCGCATCGCTTTGTGATCACGAGATCCTGGGTTCAAATCCTAGGTCGGACAATTTAAAAAAAAAACAAAAATTGTTGACAGACAAATGTAGTTTTTCTAACGAAAAATTCCCAGTATGAGTCCAGAGCCTGGAATTGTGCCCGGTATATTGCAATAGGCTCGCCACCTATTACATAGGACCTAACATCTTCGGCGAAACGTGGGTGTACTCAGTACACCTCTGCCACCCCCTCTGGGGAATATAGGCGTGATGGTGTGTGTATCTTTATTATTATTTTTTCATCATTCTCTGTATAGATACAAATATATCTCACATTTTTATATTATACAACATTAAGTATGCGATATAGCTCCAGTGTGATGTCTTACGACTGCGATATAAGGCTAATAACAATATTTTTGAAGAATGATAAGCTAAAGGTTTCTGGTTGAACCAGTCTCCACTAGCAGCACCTGTTCACGAGTTTGACTACTTGAGCAGCCATCACCCATACACTTTAAAGCGACTATTTTAATAAGCTTAGCATGAAAGATTTGACATTATAGAAGCGTTGTCGAAAAAGCGCGCTGTCACGTTCATCTGTATTAAATATATTTGTTGTGTGAAAAGGATCTCGATAGCGTTATGCTAACTTCAATCCGTTTGTGATAAGTATATACATAAGTAGACTCAATTACATTACGGATTCCTATACATACAACTATGCGAGGATACAGCAAATTAGTCATATTCATTTTTAACGAGTTTTCTTTATTTTTCAGATGAATGCAACCAATATCGTCTGATATTTTGGATACTGTAAGGTAAGATCTTTATTTTCTGTTATACTTAATCACCCACCAATTCATTTAAGTGAAATACCTAAGTAAAACTACACGTTTACAGTTTATATCGTAATTTGTTTATTAACACGTATTAACCCTTATATAAATGTATCATACAACAAGGTACTATTATTTAACTCACAAACAAAACAGATATACAATGCGAAAGTGGAAGGATGCAGGTACTGGGAAAGACCTAGACTATCTTACCATGACCAAATAGACCGAGTCTTATCTGAAGGTCAAGTCAAGAGTCTCCGTAACCGGCGAGCGTGTATGAAACGAACTATGAGAATGGAGGAAGCCAGAAAGGTATGTAAGGAAAGAACCTGTTGGAACTTTGTACTCTCTGCCTACCCCGCAAGGGATCTGGCGCGATGATATAGATAGATAGATAGGTACTATTATTTATTATTTATTGTACACGTATATTCACATTTAATAATAACATAAGAACTTTTATACAAGATGTAACATCATAACAACTCAAGACCTATAATTATCTATCTATATCATCACGCCAACGCCCTCCCCGTTTTGTTTGTCTGTTAAATAATAGTATCTTGTTGTATGACACATTAATATTTCGATCGCATTTATCCTGCTTTCGTTCTCCTTCTTACATACCCAACTCTCACTGCCATATAACAGCGTTGGGAAAAGCACTCCGTTATGCATCGCTAGCTGCGCCTTTTGGCTTAAGTGCCACCATTCACTCTGTTCCCTGCGTTCACTCTCCTCTATATATCAGCGGTGTATTTATCATTATAACTGAAGGCGCATCCAAGATATACAAACTCATTCACTTGCTCCAGCACATCGTAGAAGACAAGACCTAAAAGTAGTTTGTTCTTAATCGATACCTGAATTGATTCCAACAATTTTTATTGTATCTTACATTGTTTTTTAATTGCAAAAATGCTGTCACTCCTTTAGTGCACTGTAATAAACTAAATTTGTTCTTGAATCAAATCAATACTGAGATTTTAAATGCATTTCAATTTCAATGCACATACAAGTTTAATTATTAATTGGAGTACAAAAGTGCTTAAAAAGGGGTAAAATACGATTTTTTTAGGCAATTATCTAATCGGCGTGTCTGAGGTCTTGCGTTATTTACGATACAGCTTGTATACAAAGGCGAGCTTAACTCAAAATTGAGTTTTCTTACAGTAAAACTTAGAGCGATAGAGAGAGAGAGAGAGAGAGAGATACTATAATATAATACATACCTAGGTTAAAATATTTGGATGCTTGTTACTCAAGCATGTCTAAACGGATTTACACGATTTTGGCAGAAGTTTAGATTGTATGTTAGAATAATATTTGGCTATATTTTGGTCTGAATTTCATGGTAAGGTCTCCTTAATCTCGGTAATTTGGATAATATTTGCTAGGTTTCAGGGTTGCTGATTCCGATTTCATTCAGTTTGATTTCAAAGAAGAACTTGCGAAATGGAACGTCACATAAAAACGGCTGTTAAGGTTATACCTGAAACAGGTTTGAAATCAAATAATTAGAACACCGTCTCGCCTATTGTCCCCAAGCGGGGGTGGCAGAGGTGTACTGAGTACACCCACGTTTCGCCAACGTTGTTAGGTCCCATGTAATAGGGGGCGAGCCTATTGCCATATATTGGGCACGATTCCAGGCTCCGGACTCATACTGGGAAGTTTTCGTTAGAAAAACTTCATTTGTCTGAACCTAGGATTTAAACCCAGGACCTCGTGATCACCAAAAGATACCCTTTGCCACTAGACTAAAAAAATATTATATATTAGCCTAATAGAGATAGTATTTATTTATATTTCAGGTGATCGTCACTTACTAACAAATAAGGAATAACTTTCAGGCGACGTTAGAAACTTAAAAAAAAAACAATCGAAAGGCATTTAAAGATATGTGGACTAGGACTGAAATGAACTCGGTGTAACATTATTGTACTATAGTCACCTCTTGTCCTTTGATCACAAAAGGCCTGTTATAATAATGATCTAATTATCATGTGCTCTCACAAATTATCTCTATTTTAATAGTCCTCAAAACAGTCCAAAGCCCCACACTACCATTTAATTCCGGCGCGAAATTAGCTCCATCAATTTGTAACCTAAGCTAAGCTCTACACTCAATTAAGCTCTCGTACAACACCCAATCGTGTATATACTGCGGTTTAGGGTTGTCAATTGAGTCATATAAAAGCAAAACCTGCAACATCCATATCGATCAATATAGATGTTATAGTTTTCTTACACCTCTGCCACCACTGCTTAGGGAATATAGGCCTGATGGTATTACTATAAGAGACTAGCATCTGAAAAAATCGTACGGTAATGTACCGATCGAGACGCTCGTAGCGCTGTGCGACCGCGGTGTTTTTACCGATTACCAAGGTTAAGCAGCGTTCGACTCGGTTGGCCCGAGATGGGTTACCGTTTCTGGCATTTTCAAATTCGAGCATCTCCGTGCTTCGGAAGGCACGTTAAGCCGTTGGTTCTGGCTACCACTTAATGTGGTAGTCGTTAAGCTGAGTTGGAAGCCTTAAAGGCGGCTCAATAAGTTCGAACAGCAGGTGGCCACAAATCTGCCTCCACCAATCCGCACTGGGTCCGCGTGGTGGAGTATGACCTAATCTCTCTCTCCTCGATTAGTGAGAGAAGGCCTTTGTCCAGCAGTGGGCAGTATAGGCTGATATTAATAATGTACCGACCCCTATAAACTGGAAGCGCAAATTGCCCTGCTGAAGCTAAACCAGCAACATTGATATCTATCGGTATGGATGTTGTTGGTTTTGCTTCGACATGACTCAATTGAATATTGTTTAAAGGATATAAAAAAAGGATCATATATATTACTACGCAAGGGATCTAGCCTGATGGTATAGATAGATAGATATAAAAAAATAAACAAAACACCGTCACGCCTATATTCAGAGGCAGAGGTACCCTGTAAACACCTATTTTTTGCCGACGATGCTAGGTCCCATGTGTTAGGGGATTAATCTATTGCCACACACTGGGCACAATTTCGGACTCCGAACTGATACGATCGAAAATTTCGATAGAAAAACTATATTTGGCCGACCTAGGATTTGAACCTCGTGATATTTCGCCTATTATTCGCCACTAGACCAACGAGCCAGTGAAAGGAAATAATATTATAATATGTTGACAATCTACCATAAAAGAAAATTAATTACTGAAAAGAAAGAAAAAATACATAAAAGAAGATATTGACTGTTGGTTTCTGTTTTGAGAATTCAAGATTAAAGCAAGAAAATGACAAACGCCAACATGGATATTTAAGCATTGGCAATGAACTAAAAATAATTTAAAATATATTAGGTACCTAAATTTAATAGAGGGGGAGTCTATCACTATTGTGCTAGGTCTAATTATCAGACTTTAGAATGCTATTAAAAATCTTGTGATATAAAAGCCGTACTTTGTTCAACCTATGGTTTAATCCAAGAAATGATCACTATAGAATAATTTTTACATAGGAAGGGTAGTGACAGTTCTAATTGCCAAACCAAATTAATATTTAATTTAATGGTGTTAAGGCATAAAATCATAAGCACAGAAACAGGTCAAGCCTCTTACTGCAATTGAATAAAGTATAATTTCTTTGGGCATTCTATATGAAAAATACTATAGCCATTCTATCCACCAGATAAAGGAAATAAGGCAGTAATGGAAAAAATACGCTTAAATTACATTCAAACAATCAATGCCAACATTGCGTTCAGAGAACTTAGCACAAACATATTAACATTATCGCTACTTTGCCAAAAAAGTGTGCTGTACTGTTCTTCTTTATTTAGTAAATTTGTATTGTGAAAGAGATCCCATAATAACTTGGTAACGATACGCTAACGTAAATATATTTGTGCTAAGCCGTCAACTGACAACCCTAGAACAAATCGAGTGTCGCCACCTATCGGACGGTGTCCAATCAAGGAGCACAAGGCCTCCAACACGTCTAACAACACCTAATGAACACGAGCACTGGGTAGCTAAGTTCCCACTCTGGGTGGTTTCTAGTGAAACAAAGCACGAATTTGCGAGTTTCAACTTTGGTGGTAGTAATTAAGACAGTGATTTATTGGGTACCAAATTTTGTAGGACAATGTTGCGAGGGTGTTAGTAATGGTATAGAAATACTAGCTACTGTATCCTGTTTTATTCGTTAAATTTAAAATATAAAACTAAAATCTGTAACATAACACGAGTTTGCGAGTTTCAACTTTGGTGGTAGTGTGCGACAGTGATTTATTGGGTAACAAGTTTTATAGAAGAATATTGTGAGGTTGTAAGTGAGTGTGTGAGGCTGATATATAAATACAAACTTTTGTGTCCTATTTTGTTCGCCCTTAATGTCATTTTTTTTTAAATAGAACTAAACTCGTAAGCCCTACCTTGCAAAGGGATCTGGGGGGATGATATAGATAGATAGAACTAATATCTTAACATAGCACAAGTTTACGAGTTTCACTTGTAGTGCTAGTAATTAGAACAGCAATTTATTGGGAACCAAATTTCGTAGAACAATGTTGTGACTGATATATAACTACTAACATTTATGGCCTGCTTTCTTAGTTTAGATTGGAAATTTCGAAAAATAAAACACATACCTGAAACATACCACGACTTTGCAAGTTTAATTTTTGTGGCAGAATTATGGACAGTGATTTATTGGATAGCGCATTTTTAGGTCAAAATTTGTTTATGTTGTCAGTTCTAATATAGAAATACTAACTTCTGTGTCTTTCTTTGCTCGTCTAGATTGCAATTTTGAAAAATACATTCAAACCTAACTTCCAAGGTTCAAGTTTTATAAAAAAAAAAAATATTAGCCCTGTTAAGAAACTGTCCCACTGTTGGGCACGGGCCTCCTCTCAAACTGAGAGGGCTTACGCCATAGTCCACCACGCTGGCCCAGTGCGGGTTGGCGAACTTCACACATCATCATCATCATCATCTCAGCCTATACTTGTCCACTGCTGAACATAGGCCTCCCCAATCGCTTTCCAGCGTAACCGGTCCGATGCCACCTGCATCCAACGACTTCCTGCGATTTTCACAAGATCGTCGGTCCATCTGGCAGGCGGTCGTCCCACACTGCGCTTGCCAATACGTGGTCTCCACTCTAGAATCTTTCTGCCCCAACGCCCGTCCGATCTACGCGCTATGTGGCCCGCCCATTGCCACTTCAGCTTGCTAATCTTAACGGCTATGTCGGTGACCTTGGTTCTTCTACGAATCTCCTCATTCCTGATTCGATCGCGTAGAGAAACGCCGAGCATAGCTCTCTCCATAGCTCGCTGAGCAACTCTGAGCTTTTTTATGAGACCTATAGTAAGAGACCACGTCTCTGATCCATATATCATCACTGGTAACACACACTGACTAAAAACTTTAGTCTTAAGGCACTGAGGTATTTTGGATGAGAAGATGTTGCGCAGTTTCCCGAACGCTGCCCAGCCGAGTTGGATTCGTCGATTGACCTCTCTCTCAAAGTTGGACCTACCTAACCGGACTACCTGTCCCAGGTAAATGTATTCGTCGACAACTTCAAGAGTAGAGTTCCCAACGGTGAGTGCGGTGGGTACGACATGGACGTTACACATTATTTTCGTTTTGTCCATGTTCATTTTAAGACCCACTTGTTGAGATACTCTGTTGAGGTCACCGAGCGTTCGTCCTAGATCTTCCAGCGACTCCGCCACGACCACAATGTCGTCGGCAAATCGAAGGTGAGTGATGTATTCGCCATTGATGTTGATGCCAAGTCCTTGCCATTCCAAGAGCTTGAAGGCGTCCTCTAAGGTGGCCGTAAACAGTTTCGGAGAAATGACGTCTCCCTGCCTTACTCCTCTTTTTATGGGGATCGCCTTCGTGCAATGCCCCTGTACTCGGACTGACATGGTGGCGTTATTATACAAGCACTTCAACACTTCAATGTACCGATAGTCAATGCGGCATCGCTGGAGAGATCTAACAACCGCCCAAGTCTCGATCGAATCGAAGGCTTTCTCATAGTCCACAAACGCCAAGCATAGTGGCCGATTATACTCCTCGGTCTTCTGTATAATCTGCCGCAGCGTATGTATGTGGTCTATGGTACTAAAGCCTTTCCGGAAACCGGCTTGTTCGGGAGGCTGGAAGTCATCAAGCCTGCGTTCGAGACGATTCGTGATGACTCTCGAAAACAACTTATAAACATGGCTCAGCAGTGTGATGGGCCTATAATTCTTCAGTAAAGTGTTATCACCTTTCTTGAAAAACAGTACCACCACTCCCCTGTTCCATGCTTCCGGCGTTTTCTCTTCGAGCAAGACGGAATTAAACAGCCTCTGAAGGACTTTAAGTACCGGCGTTCCGCCCGCTTTCAGAAGCTCTGCGGTAATTCCGTCTTCGCCTGGTGCTTTGTTATTTTTGAGTTGTTTGAGAGCCATCGTAATCTCGTACAGGCTGATGTCCGGGATATCTTCAGTGTAGTGTCGGGTTAGCTTGGCTCTTGGGTCTTTTACCAAGTCAACAACAGGTTCAGCTACTGAGGTGTACAACTGCCCATAGAACCTCTCTATCTCCCTGAGCACCTCTGACCTATTCGACGTTACGTTTCCGTCCTCCGTCTTCAGCTTCGTCAACTGGCTTTGCCCAATAGACGCGTCTCTTGCGAACACTTTGGAGCCCTTGTTCTGTGCTATGGTCTCCTCAATACGCCTTGTATTGAAGGACCGTAAATCGTGACGCAAGGACTTCAGTATCTGTCCATTGAGCTGCCTATAGGACTTAGCATCATCGGAGGTTTGGAGCGTCATGGAACGTCGCTCAGCCATGAGATTTCGGGTGGAGTTAGATAGTTTTTGAGGTCTATTTTTACGGTGGGGCTTATAATACTTGGACCCGACCGTATGGACAGTCTCTACCAGCCTGTTGTTGATTTCGTCCACTGATGCGCTGCTGTCTAGCAATTCGAAGCGGTTTGCCAATTCGAGTTGAAAGTTCTCGGGGTTTTGGATGTGTGCATAAGAAGGTCGGAGCGTAGACTTCATCAGACGCGATCTTTCCATTTTGACAATAATATTTAATGTGCCTCTGACCATTCGGTGATCACTGCCGGTTTTTACCCTGTGAATCACGGAGACATCATTAAATATTTGTCGCTTGGTGCTCATGATGAAGTCTATCTCATTTTTTGTGAAACCATCAGGGCTCATCCAGGTCCATTTTCTATGAGGCGGCTTCCGGAAGAAAGAGTTCATCATAAAGAGTCCCTCCTTCTCCAGATATTCGGCCAGCCTCTGACCCCTGGGGTTGCGCTGCCCATATCCAAATTGCCCCACTCTCAACTCATCATCGCCCCGTTTGCCCAGCCGCGCATTGAAGTCACCCATAACCACTGTAAAGTGTGCTTTGGAAGTATGTATGGCTCTACTAATGTCCTCATACATTACTTCGACGTCATCATCTGAGTATGCCGAGGTCGGTGCGTAGACCTGTATGACCTTCAGCGAATATCTTTTGGATATTCTGAGTATCAGGTACGCTACCCTGCTCGACACACTAGTGATGGACACAATGTTGTCTATGAGTGACTTGTGGACGATAAATCCGACACCACCTTGGGACTGCTGTTCACCCTCCCGGTAGTAAAACAAGTTGCCGGATTTTAAGGTTATCGTGTCCTCGTCCTTTCTTCGGACCTCCGATAAACCAACAATATTCCACCGCAACTTGTTTATCTCTTCTTCCAGCTCAACAAGCTTCTCATCTGTCCTTAACGTGCGTGCATTGTATGTCACCAGGGCCAATTTTCGTAGTTGGTGGTAGCCGAATCTCTGCCGGAGATTCTTAGCACCCCTTGTCCTGTCGTTACCATAGCTGCTACCGTGGCCAGGACGAACAGGACCGCCGGGGACTAGGGGCCTGGTTTTATTCTTATCTTCCATTTTAATAAATTGGGGGTGTTTGCCATACTCGCCACGCTTGGCAGGCGGGTTGGCGAGCGCAGTTTTTGATGGTAGAAGTGATAAGGGAACGCTGCTGCCCATTCCCTAGTTTTCCCTTAGTCGCCTTGTACGACACCCGATGGGATGAGATGGGTTGGTCCTATTCTAAGCCGGGAACCACGCGGCTAACACACCTTCGAGAAACTCTTAGGCATGCAGGTTTCCTCACGATGTTTTCCTTCACCGTTAAAGCAAGTGATAATTAATTTTTAATACGCACATGCTTTCGAAAATACAGAGGTGCGTGCCTGGGTTTGAACCCGAGACCTTTGACTTTGCAGTCCAACGGTCTAACCACTAGGCTATCACTATTATACACACTCATTGGTCAGTCGCTCGGTTCACCTGATTATTTCGTCGTGAGTTCAGTCTTCACACTAGACAAACATGTGTGTACTTGCGGTGTGTGAATAATCTTTGTCGTTGTCCGCGGGACCTTTATAACTTTACCGGTCAAGATGTAGGTACTCCTAAGGACCATAGCCCGGTGGCGTTTGATTGCCCGCTTGGCCTTAGGCGGATACTGTATCGCGCTACCGGGCGAAGAAAGAAGAGGGGCCTTGAGAAGTTGCCGCCTCCCTCCTGATCGTTTTGTCGGGCTTCTTAAGGTTCGCCATAGGGTTCACCTGACCGGGGTGATCGCGGAGGTGGCGTCAACATTCTTTTGATGACATCCCACGAGGTTCTACGAGTCTCCACCTCTCCAGGGACATTGTCCCACATCAGGGACACGGCCATTTTTATGGTCGGCGATAGAAATCTTGGCCAGGGGGTTGCCGCCCCGAAGCCGATTCCCCGCATCCTTACGAATGCAAGTGACGACCACGAGGCTTCCATGGCCCATATATATTTGTTTCGATGGGGATGTTTTAGCATGTAGAAATATGTTCCTGTACACGCACCCACCATACATGAAAAATATCTTTATTTGAGACAGTATTTCATATTCAGTGTTGGTGAATACGCTACATATTTATACATATTGATATAAGGAAAAATACAGCATCGGCATAGATAAATAGAAAAGCAGTACCAGTTCATACATTATATAGGCAGGTTATGAAGGAAATTGGACCGGCAGAAACCGCATGAGGTAATTTGTGAGCAACATTCGATCTTTGTGTACCTAATATTGGACCCGTCATACGAGATTTGATTTAGAAAATTCATCAATCGTGCGTCAAATGGTGCACGATTAAATTGAAGTGGAATAAATAATATTTGTCTGCGACTGTATTGGATTATTTATATTGAATCAATTGCTGGGATGTTGTCCTGAAAGAAAAGTCACCTTTATTTTATATTCGCTCACACCTTGGTGACTCCGGAGTGTGTGGAATTATATGTGTGAGTATAGTGAAAAATAATATCTTTATGAGAGATTCCAGATAACCTCACAAGTTTAAAAAAACTAGTCGTACTTCTACTAATGTTATAAATGTGTAGGTTTCTATTACAACAACAGCCGACTTATTTGCATACACTGCATTTGCAACTTACATTTGTTGCCCAATCACTCAAAAAAGGTTGATTTTTGGCATGGATGAAATTTGGCACACAGAATTTTATCCCAGGAAAAGGTTAGGTAAAGTCGTGGGCGGAAGCTAGTACTATATATTTTTAAAAACGGTGTATGTATCTAAATTATTACGCCAGATTCCTTGCGGTCCAGGCAAAAATTACAGAGTTCCAACAGGTTCTTTTCTGACAGACCTCTCTCACTTCCTTCACTCTTATTATTAATTTTATACCTGTGCGCCAGTTATGCAGACTCTTGACTTGCCAATCGAATAAGACACGATCTATTTAGTTAAGGTAAGAAAGTTGGGATTGTCTCCAGTACCTACATACACGCTTCCATCTTCGCGTTGCGTATTTGATTTGTCATTCTATTTGAATTAGAAGCAATCCTATTAAAACATCAGTTATATTCCATTCTCTCTCGCTTTCGGTTAACAGGCTAACGGAAAGAAAACTATAAACGTAATCCATACTAATATTATAAATTCAAAAGAAACCCTGTCTGTCTGTACCTTTTTACTCCCTAACCGCTGAACGGATTTGGATCAAGCAAGGACATACATTCTATCCGGAGAACATAGGCTACCTTTTACACAAATAATGCGAACAAAGTTACAAGTACAGCTATGACAAAATAAATTAGTCTCTATTGATTCATATGTGTCATACTCCATCACGTGGTCCCAGTCCGGACCTGTGCTACCGGTTGTAGGAACTTATCAAGCCGCCCATACGGTTCAGATTATAAGAAACTATAATATAAGCCCTGTTGAGAAACTGCCCCACCGTTGGGCACGGGCCTCCTCTCAAACTGAGAGGGCTTAGGCCATAGTCCACCACGCTGGCCCAGTGCGGGTTGGCGAACTTCACACACCTTCGAGAAACTCGCAGGCATGCAGGTTTCCTGACGATGTTTTTCTTTCACCGTTAAAGCAAGTGATAGTTAATTTTTAATACGCACATGATTTGAAAAAGACAGAGGTGCGTGCCTAGGTTTGAACCCAAGACCTCTGAATTTGCAGTCCAACGGTCTAACCACTAGGCTATCACTGCTCAGATTATAATTAGGAAAAAAACTTTAGTTAGGTTGTTGTTATCAGGAAAAAACGGTTGTAGAACAGCTGCTACACCAACGAAACGGCTTACCGTATATTCTTTATACAGCACTGCAAGTATCCGTATGGTAAAAGCGTGTTCATGTAAGCTGTCAAGGTGCCGATACGGAGATTTACGAGCATTGAATAGCAACTCCTGGGACCGAGAGGTTTATATTTCACGGCAACCCGCTTAGCATCGAGAAGATTTCTACGAAGTGTATTTTGTGCTCTAGACTCTATAAAATGATTCTTTCTTCGGTTGTGTGATCCAATGGGATTTTAAGATCTAAGACCGGGGAATATATGTATATTTTAAAGGTGATGGTTATTTTTTTAACTCTATCCTATTTATCTATGTTATCCCACCAGACTTTTGTGAGGTAGTTAAAGGAAAACACCTAGGCTGAAAAAAATATTTGTAGGTCACAAAACAATTCTGTGTGGGATCGAAGCCACCACCACTTGATTGATTGATATAGTTTAACAGAGAACTAGCATCAGAATATTTATTGTTCATGTAAACCATAATACTATCATTGATCGTCAGAAAAGTAACAAAGGCTCTACCGCCACTTCGGAATGCCATTCTTGTGGAGAGAAGTGTGTGTGAATGATCAACGCTGTTCTTGTCCGGTGAAGCTGGAAAGGCCCACAGGTAACAGCGTAGATGATTCACACACAACGATCTATGCTGTTGGCCACGGGGCCTTTACAGCTTTACCGGACAAGCTTGGAGAAGAAGGGCAAAAACACGGTTACTCTTTTAAAAATAGTATTCTAATTTTTTTTCGATCTAAATGTGAAGAAAACCAAGATTATGGTTTTTGAAAGGGAAGAAACCAGAATGAATGTAAGGATTGTGGTTGGTAACGATGTGCTGGAGCAAGTGAATGAGTTTGTATATCCTGGATGCGCCTTCAGTAAGGATGGGAAATACACCGCTGACATAGAGAGAAGAGTGAGTGCTGGGAACAGAGTGAATGGTGCGATGGGAAAGCTACTCGGGAGCCGGCACTTAAGCCATAAGGCGCAGCTGGCCATACATAACGGAGTTCTGGTCCCAACGCTTTTATATAGTAGCGAGAGCTGGGTATGTAAGAAGGAGAATGAAAGTAGGATAAATGCGGTAGAAATGCGAGCTCTGCGGAAGATATGCGGAGTGAAGCTGACCGACCGCATTAGCAACAGCATAATAAGATAGCGAGTAGGTATGAAATATAGTATCGGTGTAAAGATGAGAAAGGGCATGCTCCGTTGGTTCGGGCATATAGAAAGAATGCCAGAGGAAAGAATGACAAAACAGATATACAATGTGAAAGTGGAAGGATGCAGGTACCGGGAAAGACCTAGACTATCTTACCACGACCAAATAAACCGAGTCTTATCTGATGGAAAAGTCAAGAGTCTCTGTAACCGGCGAGCGTGTATGAGACGAACATTGAGAGTCGAGGAAGCCAGAGAGGTATGTAAGGAAAGAACCTGTTGGAACTCTGTACTCTCTGCCTACCCCGCAAGGGATCTGGCGTGAGGTTATAGATAGATAGATAGAATTTTGTTGTGGTGCATGGGATAACAATGTAGCTGGTTTATCAGGTGGGTCTAAGTCAAATTAACCAAATTATACTATTCATGAGAATGGCTAATTGGTTCCCTCATTTATAGATAATGAAATGAGAAATATAATGATTAATGTTACTATTTTTTTGAAGAAAGAGAGGATATTAAAATAATATTAGATGAACAAGGTATCTATTCAATGCGAAAGTGGAAGGATGTAGGTACCAGGGAAGACCTAGACTATCTTACCATGACCAAATAGACCGAGTCTTATCTGGAGGACAAGTCAAGTCTCCGTAACCGGCGAGCGTGTATGAGACGAACTATGAGATTGGAGAAAGGCAAAGGGGTATGTAAGGAAAGAACCTGTTGGAATTCCTTACTCTATGCCTACCCGGCAAGGGAGTTGGCGTGATGATATAGATAGATAGTTAGAAGTTATCTATATTTAAGTGGAGCTGGAACAGCAACTATCCAATCTTTGTCTTTTAAATAATCATGTAGAGTATAATAAGTCCGCTTACAAAGTGTACGTTTAATACAAGAAATGAAAAATATTAAAGACACATCCGTTTACAATTGTATATTGGTATAGGTGTGCAAGAATTTCAATTTAAAGTTCTCAAAGTTGACTCAACAAACGCTACTTAAGTTCAAGTACTTACTTATACTGATGGAAGTAGCAGATATAGACACTTATCTATCCGAGCTCTTACGTGCGGTATCATCACGCTATACTACTAAAGGTATTAGTTGAATGGGGTCGCAGAATAGCTCCTTGCCACCTTTAGTACTGGCTTAAGTGTGTATAGCAGGGGAAAGCAGAGCGCTCCGATTTAGTACATTCATTCTAGTGAACTAGTTTAGTCGTCAAGTACTATTATTTCAATAGAG
Organism: Phalera bucephala; assembly: GCA_905147815.2. Lineage (NCBI taxonomy): Eukaryota > Metazoa > Arthropoda > Insecta > Lepidoptera > Notodontidae > Phalera > Phalera bucephala. The sequence goes on along the minus strand of LR990630.1, from coordinate 11,862,817 downwards.
TACTGCTTCCCCACGCTGCTTTTGTTACAGTTCACAATTATTCTTTTATACTTCGAGTTATATATAAAATAAAATATCGAATGTCAATAATGAAAATATGAACTAAAACACTTAACAATAGGGGATATTCATAAAATTTAAATATGGGCCAAATATTTTTTCTGTGTTCTTTATTGCCATAGTATTGCCTTAACATCATTTTTACACCTAATCGCGTTTAAATTAGGACTATTAATTCATAAAAAGTAAAAGCTATTGGTTAGAAAGATCGTGATATCGTAACAATATCTTCTTCAACCGAAAGCCTGGAAATGAGCCTACCAAAATTTCGCAGATGACTGGCTTTTCGCTAAAGGCTTAGCACGCTATCGTAATGTTGTCGCGAAAGCATGCTGTCACGTTCATCCTTATTTTGTAAATTCGTGGAGCGAAAAGGACGACATATCAACTCGATAGCGAAACGATAACGTCAATCTACATCCAACCTTTACCTACGACCTTCACCAGGTCATCAGATGTATATCGACACGTATGTATGTACACACGAACATGCCAAACAATGTGATAACACAGCTGGCCTCGCAGGAACAGCTGGTTTTAGCGAGCTGAGCATTTAGCGAGACCATAAGGTCTCGCTAAATGCTCTTGAACTTCGAATAAACGTAAATTCACACGTTAAATGTGATGGAAAAAATCGTAAGGAAACCTTTATTGAAAAGTTTGTAACAAAAACATTATTAAAATACAAACCAAATCTGTCACACCAATATTCTTTACACGGAGGGTGGCAGTGATGCACGATGTACACTTTATTACGTATATCACGCGCAATTCCAGACTCCAAAATATAAATTATAATTTTTTTTCGAAAGTATTCACCCATCACAGACGGACCAAGCCGAACGACGCGTAACCTTGTAAATCATTTCAAACACCACGTTACACAGCGCTATAAGCGACTAAAGTATTTACAACCCAGGAATACCTCTTAACATTTTAGGGCGCATTATAACATAACGGGCAGGCCACCTTTAATAAGGGTCCTTATTCCCTATAACCCATTAAACACGTAACGCGGTGTTTTACGACAAGTACGCGAAATGGTCGTAACGCAATACCATTACACAATAATTCCACGAAGTCGTCATACCACGCCGTGTTTGGTCACAGCGAATAAAACCCAGATGGAACATTTAACGCATCTAAGACGTAACTCAGATAGGCGACTAAGCATCAACCACTTACGGTTATGTTCTGTACTAGAAAGGTCGGCCTCGGGTTATTTAATAATTAATTCGCTTCAAACACAGTCTACGCAAACATTGAAAGTTTGGGCAGATATCCGACGGGCCGGGACGCGACGACGACGGAATACGTTATTTTGACGTCGTCTTTAAAATCACACAATACCAAGTCAGAAAAGTGGACCGTAACGAAAAGATCTATATCGTTTTACCTTAATAATTACAAAAGTATTAGTTTTAGAAACATGGATCTGTGTCATTATTTAGCTTTTATAGTCAGCTCACTGTTATGACCTTGAGTTTGCGTCGGAGCCGGGCGGGGCGGCGGAGGAGAGTTAATACGTAGAATAACCGAAACCGGCGCTCTCGCTCCTTTCTATCAATCTTTAACACTAAAAGCTACTTGCTGACATAGACGATCCACGTTAAAACCAACGACCGAGTGCCCCGACACAGCCACATGCGGGATTTTTTTTATTGAGGACTGGTCAACCTCCTGTCTCACCTGAGGGCCTAGCCAAATGACATGCGTTTTGTTTCTATTCTCTTGCCGCAAACGATAACGCATTGCTCTGACCGTACCTGACGTAACTTTTCGTCATAAAATCTCATTTCCGTACATTTCTTGTTTTTTTATTAGCGTTAACGACTGCGGAAAGTCTACTTGGCTAGTACCAAGCAACAGCCAATTCACTGTGAAGTTATAACTTGTTGAGAACAAATTACCTGAGATGGAAGTTAGATCGAGTTGCGGAATGATTGGACTAGATCTACCTCCTTGTCTTGTGTCAAAACATTAAATGTTTTATATGTACTGAACTCTACACAGATACTGAGTATCTCGGCGGAGCACGACGGATGCCGCCATGCTGAGTTGTCTGTCATCTCCTGTATAGTTCAGTACATTGAAACTACCCACACCCTATCAGCGTCGCGCTGCCGCCCTGTCCCGCCGCCTATGGGCCTTTAGTTTAAACTCCCAGGTGTCGTAAACCTTTTGAATTTTATAAGCTCTTGCCTATTAAAATGGTTTATTGAAATAGTTGGTGTAAATATTGTTATTGCAAATATAATTTTAGTTTGAAAAAGGTTTTTGCTTATTAAAAACCTTGGTTGTTAGCCTTTACTATAATATGTTGTACTATAAGAATAAAATTACATGGTATCTTTACATACCATGGTCAGTCAATCATTCCATTTTTGATGAAAGTTGTATGTATTTATTTTCGTATATTGTATTTTTTTTATTTGTATGTGTGTGTGTGTGTGTATTTTAGTAACTTGTATTTCATATAATTTCAGAACATTCAACAGTTCTACTAAATACACAACGATTAGATTTTGCTATCTGAAATGGGTGAAAAATATGGATGTAAAGGCGGGCCTCTTCTTCTATATTTTTCATCATGCAGGTAAGTTGTAAGTATATTTCAAATCAAATCTAAACATATTTTGAAAGATTTTTAAAACTTTGTAGGGTGTATCTTGGAAAAAATACGAGAGTTCCTTCACAAGTTTCTTTGCAACAAACTCTGCTTGCTCAAACCGATCGTTTCCGCATCGCGTCTTTAGTGAGGTGTAATTTAAAAAAATATTTTATCGATATACTCTCACGCTAAACCTTTTCCGGTGAAGCTGTAAAGGCCCCGCGGCCAACAGCGTAGATCATTCATACACACACTCGCGCTAAAATAATACAAAGGACTTTGTGTTGCAGCTAATGTATGCAAATATAAACAATACTCATTTGCAGAGAGAGCATTTGAAGGTTTTCAGAATTTTCTACAGAAGCGTTTTAATGTACTTTGCTTTATTTATGGTGAGTAATTATTTTCTATATAGTTTGCAGTATAGTTCATTAATATTTATTTATGTGTAAGTTGTAAATTAATGTATCCAATAATATATGAAAACTCCTCATAGATACTATATTTTATAATAGCTTTATTTATTTATTTATTAGGCATATCAACAATGCAAACACAAACATGTCTTTACTACATTACATGGAAGAGGAAATAACTAGTGTTTACATCCGTTATAGACATGCACAACATTACGAAGAAAAGTAAAGATTATAAATAGCGAATGGTTTAGAAATGCTAAGACAATGAAAATATTAGGATGTCAAAAGAGAAAATAACGAGAAAAAATATTTAAAAATTATTGATAAAATTAAATATAATTTTTGAATGTGATGTACCTACTTCCTTATATATAACTATTTTTATAAGGATTAGTAAATCTCTGGTCTGAATCATTTGGAGATCTAGGATGAATGCTCGGTGACCTTAACAGAGTATCCCAACAAGTGGGTCTTAAAATAAACATGGACAAAACGAAAATAATGTTTAATGTCCATGTCGTACCCACCGCACGTTGGGTTGGGAACTCTACTCTTGAAGCTGTCGACGATTATATTTACCTGGGACAGGCAGTCCGATTAGGTAGGTCCAACTTTAAGAGAGAGGTCAATCGACGAATCCAACTCGGCTGGGCAGCGTTCGGGAAACTGCGCAACCTCAAAACTAAAGCTTTTAGTCAATGTTTGTTACCAGTGATATGGATCAGAGACATGGTCTCTTACAAAAGGTCTCATAAAAAAACTCAGTGTTGCTCAGCGAGCTATGGAAAGAGCTATGCTCGGCGTTTCTCTACGGGATCCGATCAGGAATGAGGAGATTCGTAGAAGAACCAAGGTCACCGATATAGCGCTCAGGATTAGCAAGCTGAAGTGGCAATGGGCGGGCCAGGGCGTGAAGATCAGACAGGCGTTGAGGCAGAAAGATTCTAGAGTGGAAACCTCGTATTGGCAAGCACAGTGTAGGACGACCGCCTGCAAGATGGACTGACGATCTTGTAAAAATCGCAGGAAGTCGTTGGATGCAGTTGGCATCGGACCGGTTACGCTGGAAAGCGATTGGGGAGGCCTATGGACATGTATAGGCTGAGATGATGATGATGATGAGTAAACCTCTGGTACAATATAAAAAAATAATAATAAACACTGTCATGCATATATTATTCCCGAAGCGGGGGGTGGCAGAAGTGTACTGTGTACACCCACTTTTCGTCAACGATACTAGATTCCATGTGATAGGAGGCGAGCCGAATGTCATTTTACCAGGCACAACCAAGGCCTCGTGATCGCCACGCACATTATTGGCCACTAAACCAACCAGGAAGTATTAACTTACAATTATTTTAAATAAATAATTCGTTATTATCTTGTTTATCGATAGGAAGCACAACACTATTCCATTCTTTATTTGAAATGTCCATTTCATTTTTCTTGCACGAAATGGAATCGGAACAAGAATTTCAGAATTTCACTCAGCGCTTCATGTTTTCATTTTAAAAATAAATCAATCTAAGTTATGTGGCTCAACATTGACGGATACCTGCACGACTATGTCTCCACAGTCTGCAGAGGTGTTTAAATTGCTGTAGTAACAAAATCACATTATATAAATAATTTTAATTTAAAAATACCTTTTTAATAACAAGGTTTTATAGCAACAATGCAACGAAGATATCTTTTTAGTTGATAACTTCCCATGGCTACCTATCGGCTCACACAACATCCGGGTCTAAAGTACTCCTCAAGACAAATCGAGCCCAAACACAGTGGGGTTATATTAAGTAGTTGGGTGGTTCTATTGGCCACCTTTCAGCTTCATAATAAGACCCTGAACACTATCTGGTCGTATAGTACTTGTCAATACTAATCTAACAAGTCTAAGTACGAGAGGGTTACGTTGATTAGTTCACATGTTTCTATGGCCACCTTTCCACTCCATCATCAGACCAGCTCCATATTATTGCATTGTCAACAAACTTACATCTGTGTGCCAAATTTCAGCTCAATCGGATAACCGCAAGTGCTTGAACAATGGATCACAGGATTTGAACTGGAAAGACAGACAGACAGACATACGAAAATGGCATGTTTAATAAAAGCTTGCCACAATGAAACGCCTTCATGCCTTCATTCATAAAAGTATACTGTACACCTGTACACCCATATCTTGCCATTCGCGAACGGACAATAATGTTTCCACGCATTATTAATAAAATTGTCGTACTTCATTTTTAACCGACTTCAAAAAGGAGGATGTATGTTCAGCGATATTTCCGTCAATTGTGGACCGATTTTGATTTTTTTTTTTGCATTGGGTTCAGTATATCTCCAAAGTGGTCCCATATTAATTTTATTGACATTGGACCTTGGACTTAGAAGATACACCAGGGAACTCCTTAACGACAAACAATAGGCATGTGTAAATTGAGATCTATCTATCTATCCATCTATATCATCACGCCAGCTCCCTCGCGGGGTAGGCAGAGAGTACAGAGTTCCAATAGGTAAATTGAGATATTATGGGTATTACGTCAATCCTATAGGTACCCTACTATAGAATAATTCACTGGTCACATAAAATTGTAAAATAAAATAATATATATATCTTAACCATTGCACCTACAGAAAAATGGTTTGAGGAGACTATCCTTAACGTTTTGAGACATTTTGAGCTGCATTCATAGATTTTGGAAGAGAATGAAATCACGCTCGTTAGGCTAACGTCAATATATGCTTATGATGACCTAAGTCTAGCATTAATTAAGTTGAAAGTTGTATATCTTTTAAATCTAAATATTTTTGAAAGTTGATTCGGGGTGGATGACTCGTTTTTTAATTAAGTCCAGTTTTACTTAATATCTATTAAACATCTGTCGAGTATTGTTCCACGAAACTCCAGAACGAAATTGGGGATTATCTTGATTGATGTATCGCTTTACCGAGGGTAAAATATTGCTGTGAATTTCTCGTCTCGTCATGAAATTTAATACAGTGGTAATATCCCACTGGTAATTACTCACATAAATAAAGCAACGATCTAAAACAATACCGTACTTTTGCGCTCTGGTAGTAATTTAAATCGGCCTCCTCTCTGTACGAAAGAAGATGCTGCATGAATAATTTATGTATTTATACATTTAAAATCACTTTTCCTGACTGATTGATCTATCAACGCCCAAGCCAAACCGCTTGTAACAAATAAATAGCCCACAATAATTATGTCTTTTGCTGACTACGAAAATCCACACTCTTAATTACGAGGCCTTTGCCCAGCTATGGGACAGAATAGGCTAGTTTAATATGTTTATTATGTCTTATGTGTAAATGAGTTTGCTATTAGCTGCGATCCGTCTATAGCTATATTGGATAAGAAAACGCGCGACCAACAAACTCGTGAACATAGATCCATGAATGTCTTATTTAATATTAAACTCTCGTGACGTATGACGCATCTGGCGAAAAAGCATGGCGAATCAAAAAAAAACTGCTATCGAAAAACATTCAATAGCTGTAAGTGCGGAAACTACCCATATCCTTACTTTTTCTATAGCACGGACTACGCCACAGGGCCCATAAAAATTTATTTTTGGTTGAAATAAACCCAAATCATTCCATGCACTTTTATTAACATTCACAAACAAGAGGTAACGAACTAAAGTTCCCTCTAACAGCCCGCGGCCCGGTCTAAAAACTCATTTCGTAAAACTCGGACAAATCCACCAACAAAATGAAATCTTAAAAGCGATCATCGTGCATTTCTTCGCGGCTGCGTGACGGGCTAAATATAACATTACAAGAAGAATGCTCGCGATGTCTAGGGCAGTCTGTTTACGTTCGCAAATATGAACAGACCGCGTTTGACTAAAGATGATTTTTGTATTAGCGTGAGTTACAGGCTGAAGCGGGATTGTCGCTTTTATATGCTAGTATAATTGTAGAGCTCATGACCAAACTATGTAAAATTATATAAATACACTTATTACATATTTTGGTGACTGCCTATGTATTGGACCACTGTTGCGGCTGGTGATTACCCGTATTAGATTTAAATTCTAGGTGGGACAAGGGGTAATAGGTGTTTTCCTATTGAAAGTATGTCAGTAGAAGTCTGGAATCGGGAATTTTGCCTGTTTAAATAGCAAGAAACTTGCTGCCAATAAGTAGCATTGCCACCGTATCGGCGAAATGAGGGTGTTGTATACTTCTGCCACCCCCGCTTGGGAACTGTAGGCGTGGACACTTCCGATTATTGCAGTGTTTAGTGTTTCTCATGAAATTTGGAAAACGAAACACGTAAATTGCTAAGGTATCGGTTCCGCATCAGACAATATTATTTGAAACGTTTTCTATTACTTTAGATAAAATTGCACGGAAAAATACAAATGAAAGCTTTCGAAATGAATAGATTTCATTTTCTAAAACTATGGAGTTTCATCATTTTTTTATTCAAATTTGAATGACGCCTCCACTATGAAACTTTGAATGAATAGCTGAATATTGCCTAGGGAGAAATCAAACCCATCGCTCTATCCAAATAATTTGCTTAGCGAAGGAAATATTATCTTAGGCTATCTTACAATCTATCTACATTTGATATCTACCTAAAGTACTGACTTGTTTTCCGCTTGTAACTTGTACCACTTAATAATTGAATTTACATTCACTCACCTTATTTCCACAAAGGAGAGTCAGTGCCCTCCTGGCAAAACATAAACAAATAAACTGAATTTCCATACAAAAATAGTATGACCAACATTAACCTACTGATTCTCTTTAGTACTTTATCGTGTATGCGTGATTAGTTCATTACACTCTTTATTTAGTAAATAATATAAGAAAAATAATCAAAATAGTTGTTTCAACATTCTCTAACCGTGTGTTGGCGTGTGAGAGCGGAAGTGGTACATGATTCGCCGATGAGCCTGCCCTAAATGGTATCTTGCATATTGATATCCTCATGTATATTTAGTGTGTTGCCGGAATATTGTGGCAGGATTTGTCAAAGATAATATCTTCCAGCCAGACGGGTGTTGTGTCTGGCGGGGCCTGCCACTCCCCCAAGAGTTATTGTCGGGCAAGGGCTTGTATACATACAGGCAGCTCGTCGAGTAAACTCTCATATGGCGTTCTAGACATGTATGGAGCATCGTTATCGATTTTATATTCGGCGCCATCTGTGGGTAGGTAGTCACAGCTTTGTAGCGATGTATAGAGGTCGCTAAATTTATATATTCGAAACTCTACAGATTGCCGCCATATTGCCTTTATATATAAAACTTTTTACTGAATCCAATATAACGTTGAGCTAAACTACTGAAAAAATAATTTGGCGACAATTTCTGAAAGAAAATACCTTTGCAATAATGATAAACCAATGTTGCCCGTAACCATTCAAAGAGTAAATAAATTAGATTTTCAATCATTCTATTTATTTTTTTATTCAATCGAATTTGGCTTAGCGTTTTGACGTTTACTATTTCTCCAATCCACTTTTCAAATAAAGAACGGATAACTGCTAAAATTAACCGTCACTCTGAAAAATAAAAAGAAATGGCAGTCAAGTTGATTTCTATCGTCGCCATTTTTTACAAATTTCAACACGTTGAGAAAACTACATTGGGGAACAAGTATTCTATTTTGATCAATACACTTTTTACATGTCTGTTTCGAAAGATGGATTAGAAAAACATTGAAAAAGTTCTTTTCTGTTTTTAGCAATACAAATGCTGGCACGGAGCTTTTGATTAGCTAATTTATATAACACTGGTGATCGTTTTGGATAAATATTGGAGATGTATTTTCTTTTAGACAGAACATATCGGAACTGGTTACTTTCTTTCTACGGCCTGCAAGAGTTCTGGCGCGACGTTTGAAATAGACAGACATTAAATGCCTTCTACTCCTTTTTGGTACCTTTTAAGACAACTTTTGTTTAAAATAGTGCTATTCTGTTATAGAAGCATGCGTCTGAGATTCTAAAGGCATATTTCTCTAAGAACATGTATATTAACGTGTTAATAACCGGAGGCGATGATCACTTACATTTTTTACACCGCTTTGATGCTGCGCGTAGACGTCAATTTGATTATTTGTGGCTATTGTATTTTGGTCATGTTCGTGTTTGTTAGATAATTATACTTCCGTGGTTTCGCCCACGTGTACTATACAATTGAATACCACTTAGGTGTTGGCAGATTTTTAATGCTTAAGTTTGTTTAACTTTACCACCGAAATAAATGAAACTAGTTTTTTTACGTCACTATTTGGAATATACAGGTGCAAAATACAGATGCATAAAACTTAGAACACGTGATAGTAGGTACTTTTGATTCCAAACAACTTTAACTGTAGTAATAACTAATTACTTCAAATTATTTTTTGTGCCATCATTGCGCCAGGTCCCTTGCGGGGTAGGCAAAGAGTTCTGAGTTCCAACAGGTTCTTTCCATACAGACCTCTCTAGGTTTTTCCTCTCTCATAGTTCGTCTCATACATGCTCGCCGGTTACGGAGACTCTTGACTTGTCCTTCATATAAGACTCAATCTATTTGATTGTGGTAAGATGGTCTAGGTCTTCTCCGGTACCTATATCTTTCCACTTTCGCATTGTATATCTTGTATTTGTATTTATAATACCGTTTTTTTTTTCATTTGCGATGATGAATGTCTTTTTACATCAATAGCGGATCCTATTAATGGGTACTATTACCTGTTTTAGATTTTGCACACTTGTCCGTATACGAATGATGTGGATATAATCTACTCAATTTTCGATATCGATAGACAGATATAATACACAAAAAAATGTTAAATTCGCTCATCAATCATCAATCAGCAACTTCGAAAGCCTGGATAAAAAAATCTTATCGGCTAAACTATAGATAGATTAGATACACGAATATTTGCCATATAGTATAGCCTAGCGGCCTACGCGCAGAATAATACATACTTAGATACTTGTTCTAATCTTCCGTTCATAAAGTCTCTTAAAATATTAGTAAACACGCACCCACTTACCATTTACACAGGTCATAATAATTTGTAAATAGAAATACGATAACTAAAGTGTTTATACATAACAATCGTGAAAGATCAACACTCGAAGTATCGAAATGATAATTTTAACTACAGAATTACAAACAAACTCAATGGTCAGATCGTTTGGATATATTTATTTTATCATCTTTACATTTAATCAGCTTTATAAATAGCTAGATAAGTAGATTATAACTAAGTGTAGATTAGATAATATATAATAATAATAGCAGCCTATACTGCCCACTGCTAGACAAAGGCCTTCTCTCAAATCGGGGTGAGAGAGATTAGGTCATACTCCACCACGCGGACCCAGTGCGGTTTGATGGAGGCAGGTTTGTGGCCACCTGCTGTTGGAACTTATCAAGCGGCCTTTAAGGCTTCCAACTCGGCTTAACGACTACCACATTAAGTGGTAGCCGCTACCAACGGCTTAACGTGCCTTCCGAAGCAAGGAGACGCTCGAATATGAGAATGCCACAAACGGTCACCCATCTCGAGCCGACCGAGTCGAACGCTGCTTAACCTTGGTAATCGGTAAAAACACCGCGGTCGCACAGCGCTACGAGTGCCTATATTAGATAATATCATTATAATAACTTGAACAAAACAGCATCGCAATCATATCAATAAATCTTATACAGAGTTGTACTTAAATTGGCTTTCCTCAGCTAAACAAGTAGGACTCGCGCTCTGAGGGTTTCGTACCGCGTTCAGTTTCGGCCAGTCGCGGCGCCAAATTTTAGTTTTATTGGGTCTAGAGAACTCGTCAAGACAAATCCAATGAGCCCAAACACGGCGGGGTTATGTTGAGTAGTTGGGTAGTTCATTTGGCCACCCTTCGGGTCCATCATCAGATCCTAAATATCATCAGAGTCAATAGAACTCGTCAAGGCAAATCCAACGAGTCCAAACACGGCGGGGCTATGTTAAGTAGTTGGGTAGTTACGTTGGCCACCCCCTGGCTCCATCAACAGACCCTGGACAGCATCCGGATTTATAAAACTCGTCAAGATAAATCCAACGAGCCCAAACACTGCAGGGTTATGTTCAGTAATTGAGAAGTTCTATTGTCTACCCTCTAGCTCCATTATCAGACCCTCGACATTATCCGGGTCTACAGAACTCGTCAAGACAAATCCAACGAACCCAAAGACGGTGGGATTATGTTGAGTAGTTCCCTTGGCCATTTTTCGGTTCCATCATCAGATCCTGGACACCATCAGGGTCTACAGAACTCGTGAAGACAAATCCAACAAGCGCAAACCCGGCGGGGATATGTTTAGTATTGGGGTAGTTTCTTTGGTCACCCTGCAACTTCATCATCAGACCCTATAGAATGTCGTTGTATAGTACTTGTCAATACCAATCTAACAAGCCTAAACACGAGGTGGTTATGTTGTGTAGTTGACATGTTCCCCTGGCCACCTTTCGACCTCATCAAAAGACTATTCTGGAGCTGGGTCCATGGTATGTACTATATTATTGCATTATCATTGTCACGGAACTTACATACGTATGCGTAACATACATATAAATGGTTGCTATTGTCAAACGCAAATTGGATATCTTAATAAAATAAAATAAAACTGATAAATAAAATACCGGAAGTGCTTGAAAATGGATTACAAGATTTGAACCAGAAAGACAGATAGACATACGAACACAAAAGCTTCTAAAATGTTACCTATACCTCGTTAGTCTAGTGGCGAATAGTGCGCGTAGCGATCACGAGGTCCAGAGTTCGAATCCCAGGTCAAAACAAATGTAATTTTTCGATAGAAATATTTCCAGTGTTAACTGGCATTGTGCCCGATAAAATGGCAATAGGCTTGCCCCCTATTGCATGTGACCTAACATCCGACCTAAGGGAATACAGGTGTGACGATGTTTATTTTTATATATTTTACAATTTAAATGAACAACGTTGATATTCAATTATTTCCGTATAAAACATTCACATACACCGGGACGCCTACATTCCCCAAGCGGGATTGGCTAAGAGGTTTACTATGTGCGCACACCTTATTGCTGAAAATGTAAGGTGCTAATGTAATAGGGGCGATATTGCTATTATACCGGGCACAACTGCGGACTCTGAACTGATACTGGGAAATTTTCTATAGAAAAACTCCTATTTCCTCGCCCAGCAATTCGTAAGAGATCCTCCGCGATCTCCGAATGCATTATACCACGGTACCTACTTATTCAACGAAGCAGTCTATAAATATACCTTTTACAAAATTGCTTTTTCATTATAACATTTTGCCGTATTTAAATTAATAACATTTAATTTAAATTCAAACTATATAAAAATAAAAGAATAAATCGACAATCTGATCCAATTTACGTCTGTTCCGTACACAGATGGCGCCACAGATCTTTCAGATCTGTGACCGATCTCTGTGTGTGTGAATAAATATTTATTTACCACAAATGAAAATAGTTCCACAAAATGTCACTGATAGCATATAGACAAAGAAGTATTGTTGTAGTGTGTGAGGTACTCACTAGACAGCGTTATTTTAAATTTTTATCAGATTTGAGGGTAAATAAATATTTTTTGTATGTTACAGTTATAAATTGACAAATATCGGAATTCTTCCTTTACTTGTACTTTAAAACCTTGCTTCTTGCCAAATTCCACGATTCTAGGTCAACGGGAAGTGCTATATAATTTCTAATGAGTGCCTTTAAATGGCTATATCTTTTGTTTGGGTTTACTTAGAACCTACATTTTACGCTAGTAGAGGACCGTAGACCTTCGTATTTGGTATAAATTTCAACTTAATAACTCTTGCCGTTCCTGAGAAAAATAAAACCTAAAAATGGTGATAACCGTCGGATAGACGGACAACGAAGTGATCCTATAAGGGTTTCGTTTTAGTTACGAAACCGTAAAAATAAAATAAAAATGTCTTGTGATAATAACACCTTCAGGGCTCTGTTGAGGCTTCCTCGCTTCTGTAGTGCATCTGGCATGTTTGCGGATGCTGGCATAAATGACTTTTATGCCATTATGCGCAAAAAATCGTCCTCAATTGTGAGAAGGTTACGGAGGAACACCAATGGAGTTCTAAAGATTGCGAATAGAATGGATGCAGATGTCCTCCAAAGATATGCCGAGCTTCATGTCAATACTAACAGTGCGTAAATCTAAATAATTTACTAACCTAATGATGTTTTAAATTTCTAATTTAAACTGTTTTGTCTGATATAAAAGATTTTTTTTATTATTTTGTAATTATGATATTAGTACATAGAGTTCAGAATAGCACAATAAATAGGTCATAATTAAGTGTGGATTAGGTAATATCTTTGTAATAATTCGAACAAAACAGCATCGCAATCATATCGATAAATCTTATAGAGTTGCACGTAAATTTGTTTTAAACAGTATCTGAAAATGTTGTATATACATGCAGTCTAAAAACGAAACTGATTTACATTGATCTAAGAAGGAATCCAGCTATTAATTAATGATAATTGTTTTAAAATCTGTACATTTGATTACTCATAGTCTCGCTCAGTAGACGAAGGCAGACTCTACGGAGCGTAACATTAAGAGGTACCGGAGCGTTTCTCGCGGAGATCTCGGAGCCCCTTTGCAGTGACGGTAATCGCCATCCAAGGGTTTTTAGTACAAAAGCCTATTCAGGATTTTCCACAACTAAAATTAAATAAAAATTTCTTGTGATAATCAACAAAGATACAGATAGATGAATTATGATGGCAAATTTTCTCTAGGCCGCATAAAGAAAGCTGGCTTTTGGTCAGCTGTATTCAGCTGAATATCTTATTCTAAATACGCGATCTAATTCAGTTAAATATCGTATTCTAACAAAAAATCAAGACAATCAGTTGAATGCCGTTATTTAGGTACTAACTAAATAGCTAATAAATAGCTGCGATATACATATAACTTAAAGGATGTAAAGAAAATCGAAAGAGAAAAGGAGCTGTCACAAAAACTATACGACCAATTTGTACACCCATCTCGAACCGTCCCGATAAGTAAAAAGGCCGATAGTTCTAATATGAGACACATAAAAAGTCGTGCCAGAAGATACTTATCAGAATATATTGTTATTTCTTTTCTGAGGCGTTTTTTGTGTGTGAATGATCTACGCTGTTGGCCGGGCCTTGCCAGCTTCACACGGTAAGAGGGCGAGCGGGCAACAACTATGCTCCAGCCAGAAAGCAAGGGGGTAACTAACTCAAGGATGCCTCAAGGAGGAACGACCTTGGCTTGGGCTGGCGCTTTGGGTGAGGCCATTTATGAAGTATCGTAACGCTAACAACTCACGCGTAAATATAGCATATCAAGACTTAGTAATTTATAATGGGTACCTCAATAGTAAAATAGAACAATATAGACACTTTCAAGCCTATATTCTCCAAGCGGGAGTGGCAGAGGTGTACTTTGTACACCCCCTACACACGTTTTGCTGACAATTTAAGTCAGTTCGTTATCTAATAGGGGGCTAGCCTATTACTAATATACCGAGCACAATAGTAACTATAGTAGTTATTATTTTTTCCATAAAAAATACTTTTTTCGACATAAGATTTGAACCCAGGACCTCGTGATCGCTATTAAATAAAGGGGCGAGCCTATTACCATTATACTGGGCATAATACTCGGAATTTTTCTATAGAAAAATTACATTTTGTCCGGCCCAGGACAACCGAACCCAGGTCCTTGTGATCGATACGGGCAATATTTTTCACTGGACCAACGAGGTCGAGTATGAGTCTGAAATATAAATTTATTCTCACAAAAGAGTTACAAATGTAATTTTATATGCAAGAAATCTTCTTCTAAAAGCTCAGGAGAATTAACCGAAAAGCGAATGAAACCCTTTCATAAATGCATTATTTATTTACGAATGTTGCTCTGCACAGACAGATGTTTGAGATCAACAGATATTTATAATATGATTGTGTAGAAAGAGAAGTAAATATGTAGTATGCATTGATATATTAATAAGCGATGGTAGTTAGTGTTTAAGTAGGAAATTATGAAATCTTGGTAAACATCGCTAGGAGGGCCTGTTAATAAATAGGCTATTGAGAATCTGTGCTCGCTGCTGCCTGATGTCAAATCTAGTGTGATGATAATATTTTTTTACTAGTTACTGCCTGCGACTTCGTCTGCGTTGACTTAAGACAGGAAACTTACATTTTCCCGGGACAAAAAGTGTCAGAATCGGAATATTTTTATTCATGTAAACTAAATACTGTAAATTAATAAATTGTCAAAATAGTGACAGAGACTCTACTACCACTTCGGAATGTCATTCCTGTGGAGAAGAAGGGCAGGAAACTTCACGGTTACTCTTCAAAAATAGTATTTTTACAATTTTTCCATCTACATTTTGTTGTGGGGTATGGGAGAACAATGTAGTATACTATTCATGAGAATGACCACATGGTTCTCTGATTTACAGATAAAGAAATGAGGAAGAAAAATGTTTAATTTTATTTAACTACTAGAAGGAAGAATAGTAAATAATAAAAGCTGAACATGTTATCCACATTCTGGTGGAGCTGGAACAGCACCTATCCAAGCATTTTTATCTTTTAAATAATCATCTAGAGTATAGTAAGCTCGCTTGCAGAGCGTACGTTTGATACCAGTTCTATATCCTATGTGTTAATCTAGGTTATAAACTAACTGTGTGCCAAATTTCATACAAATTCGTTTTATCGTTTTTGCGTGATTGACTAACAAACATACAAACTTTCACATTTATAATATTACTTGGATGTGCTAAGGTTTGTTGCCGAGAAATGTCTAGTTACCGGTAAAGCTATGCCTACTTTTTAGCTAACCATGCAAAAAGAAATTAAACTTTCTCAATCAGCATGTTATCATTAACTTCCATTTCTAACCTGTTTCAAATCATTACCAGGCTCCGTCACAAAATAGCTCGTCGAAATTTGGGTGTTCTGACTTATATTTTAAAAGTTAAAAAGTAAAATGAGTAAGTTTTGTACAATGTCTTGTTCAATCAGTCTTCCCCGAGTTACCTCAAGGAACGTTTCGATTTTCTTCAATTTTCCAACTCGTATTCTTTAAGGTCATCAGATAACTTGGCTCTCGTAATGCCTCTACACTCTAGCATCTTTTAGGATAATTCTTTTACAGTCAAAGCCGTCCGATTGTGGAACGCATTACCTGTCTCTATAAGGCATGCTTCATCAATTCACATATTCAGAAATCAGGTGAAAAACTTCTACACTGAATAAGTGCATTATATTAGCTGGGTAATTTGCTGTTACTAGTTGTTTTATGCTATAAATTTGTTTTTGGTGTTGTAAATCATTTGCATATTTATTTATTTATTTACTAAATATGTATTATTTTTACTCGTATATATTATACATACGTATATTATTAAGAAGTTTATGATAGATTTATTTATGTATTGTGCTGCTTTGTTTTTCAAGTACACCCCTAAATCCTATGTTTTCTTAAGATCCTCTCCATCCAAAGGTTGCCTGGAAGAGATCACTATTAGTGATAAGGCGGCCCATTGTTACACTAACTTTCAATTTGTAATCTTGCCTCTTTTATCTCCTTTTTGTGTCTCTGGTGGAACAATAAAGTGTTATCTATCTATCTATCTTTTCCTTTACAAAGATGCAGTATGGACCATAGATATTTGTACGAGTACAATCTAATTTTATACCCTATCATTCTCATCCAAATGTAGTTTGTACATCAAATTAATTTGTTCCCAAGAATTTATTGCTCAACGCTAATTATACTGCCCAAGTAAACAGTATATTTAGCAAATCATGCAAATTTTAAACAAGCGGACCACAATTAATTCAGGTCACGGTCTCCCGACTGACAGACCATCTAGACGGAAAATTTCATTTTGTTGGAGAACAGCTTAACTAATCAGCTGATTCACACTGCTAATGGTAGAGCAGCTCTGGAGCCCAAGCAAGAAAAGGTTGACGTTATCGTAAAACTATCTAGTTGATGTGCCAATCTATTATAACTATCTATCTATCTATAACCTCACGCCAGATCCCTTGCGGGGTAGGCAGAGAGTACAGAGTTCCAACAGGTTCTTTCCTTACATACCTCTCTGGCTTCCTCGACTCTCATAGTTCGTCTCATAATAACGCATCATCATATCTATTATAACGCAAATGGTTAAGCCATGTTAATATATAATGAATGAATAAATTCATTTTAATGTTAAAATTTTTACTAAATAAATATGAAGGTGACTCGTTATCTCAACATCGTTATGCTCACGTCAATCTGTTTGTATTAAGCACTCTGGAAACGAATCTTATCATACTGCAATTATGCGTGTATTTACGTTAGCACTTATCCCCAATGAAGCTTAAATTTGACTACGTTACGAACTGCTGACTTGAGCATAGATGTATACAAATAACGTCCTCAAAGACAAGAACTGTGATATTAAACAATGAGCGATGGTTACCAGGCATGTAATATTATGTAAGTAGAAAATCAATAACTTTATGCTTAATAAACGCAAGACCTGAAAGTAGTTTGTTCTTAATCGGTAACTGAATTGATTCCAACAATTTTTAATGTATTTTAATTTTTTTTTTAAATTTTCAGAAAATGCTTTTCTCCGTCAGTGCGCTATAAAAAAATAAACTTATTCTTGATTCAGAGCAATAAGGAGATTTCAAATGCATTCCTAAAACGTATTTCTCAAACTGGACACATACACGTGCAAGTTTCATTGATAATTGGGGTATAAAAGTGCTTAAAAAAAGGGTAAAACCGTTAATTTTGGAAATGTGGTTATTGTTTTGAACTGATAAATCATTGGGGTGTCTGAGGCCTTGCATTTATTATGTTACATCTTGTATAATGAGAAAGACTTAAAAAACTTGAAATTATTGTTGTTATAATACGTGTGTATGTTGGTGGTATGTTAATTGATGAAAGTTTTATTGCAGATAAGCAATTTGCATGTGCCCGCGTGTCACTGTTCGCTCGAGGTACGGATTCTAGCTCTGCTTTTAGCACGAATAGAGCTCGCGGTTCTTATTCGCTGTGTCTGAGCTTAAAATACGATGGACATTAAGAACGGTTTACTCGTCCATTTGTGGGATATCTTGAGCCCACTTGACAGTAATACAGCTAAGATTTTTAGTTGAAAGCACATCTCTTAGGATTTCTAGTCTTAAGATAATGGGGCGTTAAAACGTAGTTTGACGGCAGGTAAGGTATTCTTGCAAATCGTAGTATAGTAACTATGTAACTTTAAAACTTCTTTTTTGACATTCAGTCGGAGAGGAGAGAAGGTGACGGACGACTTAGTCCAATATAAAAATATATAAATAATAGATAAACAAGTCGCAGGTTTGATCCTCAGACAAATCTTAGCTACACATAAATATTTTTTTCGGTCTAGGTGACTTTTAATTTTATGCACCAACAACACAGGAATTGTTTCTAGTGCGGGTTTACATTTTTGTTTTAAATCATTTTATTCATGTCTAGTAAAGTTTTTAGGAGAATTTCGTGGGTATATTGGTCGGATTGAGTGTTTGTAATTCGAGGTCATTTTAACCTGTCGTCTTTGTTTAGCAATGAAGACAGTATATCATCTATTGTTCTGTGGTACCTATTTAACGTTTTATTTTAGAAGTTTACTTGTAAACGATTCTATGAATCTTGATGTTATTATGATTCCTTGCCTCGTTAGTCTAGTTGCGAATAATACGCATTGCGATCCTGAGGTCCTGATTTCAAATCCTTGGTCGGAAAAACGTAGTTTTTCCATCGCAAAATTTCCAGTGTCAGTCCGGATTATGATATTTTTCCCGGTACATGACAATATATCGCCCCGTATTACATGGGGTCTTAAGTCGTCAGTCAAAAGTGAGTGTACACAGTACACCTCTGCCACCCTTGCTTAGGGTATAGACGAGATGGTGTTTTGATATCTATTTATAATTTTAGAAGTTAACATGTAACTGTTTATATACTTCTATGAGTATTGTTGTCATTTTGACTCTGAGTAGGTAATGCATAATAGATTCAATGATACAAGTTTTATTTTCCTAAACTAACAACTATATATCTCTATTTAGCCGTGATAGCCTAGTGATTAGACCGTTGGACTGCAAAGTCAGAGGTCTCGGGTTCAAACGCATCTCTGTATTTTCGAAGCATGTGCGTATTAAAAATTAACTATCACTTCCTTTAACGGTGAAGGAAAACATCGTGAGGAAACTTGAATGCCTAGGAGTTTCTCGAAGGTGTGTAAAGTTCGCCAACGCGCACTGGGCCAGTGAGGTGGACTATGGCCTAAACCCTCTCATTTAGAGAGGAGGCCCGTGCCCAACAATAAGTCAGTTTCTTAACAGGGCTAATATTATTATTATTTTATGTGTCTCTATCTAAATCATCACGCCACATCCTTTGCGAGGTAGGCAAAGACTACAGACTTCCATTAAACAATCAATTATTAGCTTTTAAATATATTAAACAGCCAGGGTCAGTTGATTGACAACGTAGAAAAGGTTACGATAGATTAAAACAGTATTTATCAAATTATCGGTTGGCAACTCATTTTCGACTTTTTGTGTCCAAAAGGTTTAAAACGATCAAAGTGAGTTTGTCAGTCGATATTTCTCAACCGTGTATTCAGTCTTTTAACAAGAGGAAATAATCGATTACTGGCAGTTACTATTGAGTTTCAGCTGTCGCACTAGACCGACTACGCAGTTTTCAGTATCATATATGTATCTATCTACTATGACTGCCTCATTGGTCTGGTGGCAAAGCGCATCGCTTTGTGATCACGAGGTCCTGGATTCATATCCTAGGTCGGACAAAATGTAGTTTTTCTAACGAAAAATTCCCAGTATGAGTCCGGAGTCTTGAATTGTGCCCGGTATATGGCAATAGGCTCGCCCCCTATTACATCGTCGGTGAAACGTGGGTGTACTGAGTACACCTCTGCCACCTCTTCTGGGTAATATAGGCGTGACGGTTATTTGTGCTGATTTTTTTCGCGGGCCATAAAATCCTTGTGGGATATTTATCCTTGTGGGACCGTTTTTACACCAAATTCTTGAATTTGGTGTAAAAACGGTCGTATAGTTATCGATGTTATTATGAGTCTGAGTAGGTAATCCGTAATAAGTACAATAATTGTACAAATTTTACCTACCTAAATTAACAACTATTAGCTTTTAAAGTAAATTAAACAACTTTGGCAGTAGATTGACAACGGTGAACCCGTCACGATGAATTGGATACAAAGTCGGCAACAAATTATTGGTTGGCAACTTTTCGTGTCCAGAAGGTTTGAAACAACCAAAGTGAGTTTATCAGTCAGTATTCCTCGACTGTGTATTCAGTCTTTTAACGAAAGGAAATAATCGATTACTGGCAGTTACTATTAAGTCTCTTCATTCACCTATCGTTTAATATATCTATTGCCAACTTCGGATACTGGGATTGGATCACTTTGTAACATTTGTTTGATAACGGCTAAGTAAGAGCCCTTCGGTACACATTCGTAACTGGGATTTAGTAATGCTATGCACTAAAATACTGAAGTTACCGTAACCCTAGCGAGTTGATATGCTATACTTGTTACACTACAAGTTTACGAAATAAACATGAACGTGACAGGACGAGTACTCGCTAACGTCAAAGTTTTCGTGCTATGCCTTCTGCTATGAAAGAAGAATTTTATTCCGTCATTTCGTAATTGGTAAATCCAGAATATATTTTTTTACATTATTCTCCCGTTTTTCTGACAGATCACACGTGGTAATTCTTTGTGAGAGCGGGCTCCGTTGCGGGTTTGTGTATATGAAAATCATAAAGGAGCATTTCTTGGTATGGATGAAACATTAATTTTAAAGGTTTCGCCACATAGCTGACGCAGCGCGACGGAAACGCGACGGTGGCGCGGCTTGTGAGACGTAATGTACTGAACGCGACGGCAAACGTCACGACCCGCCGCCGTCGCGCTCGACGCGATTGCAAACGAAGCACAAGGGAGCAGGACGCCGATACGCGCGCAAGCGGGTGGCTAGTCTCGAGCGGCCGCCCGGCCGGCGGCGTG
The DNA here is from genome assembly GCA_905147815.2 of Phalera bucephala. Taxonomy (NCBI): domain Eukaryota; kingdom Metazoa; phylum Arthropoda; class Insecta; order Lepidoptera; family Notodontidae; genus Phalera; species Phalera bucephala. The sequence goes on along the minus strand of LR990630.1, from coordinate 11,841,587 downwards.
GCGCGACGTCGTTCCTGCAGTGTGACGTGTGCGACGTGCTGCCGACCGCCGACCGAGCGTAGCCGAGCGCTCCCGGCACGCTCCAACGACTATTTTATCAAACCTTAATAGATATTGAGCGTGACCCACGAACAACATCAGTACCTATGTCTTTCACTTTCTACCTTCAGTCGCTAATCGTTAAATTACTTTGTATTCCCCATATTTTTTCATTCAGACATCCTTTATTGCTTCGCCGTGTCAAGACATAAAATGCCAACACATTGCCTACACAAATTTCAAGAAAAACCCTTAATGTATTATCGCTTGGAGCTTTCTTACCGACGTTTTACTTGGAAAATGTTTTATCAACGGAAATGAGTGGGACTCTCTTATGGGCCTGCAAATAATTTATTGTGTCTTGGAATAAAAGAAAATGGATAGGAAATTTAAACGACCAAGCATTCAACCTTTTTATAATACCTGCTAACGACAGTTTTCTTCGGATAAATTTTTACGGATTTTCTTTCACACGGCTTAGCACAAAAAGATTGACGTTAGCGTCACGCTAGTGAGTTGATGTACCATCCTTGACACACGATAAATCACCTAAGTAAACATGAACGTGATAGCACGATTACTCGCTAGCATCACGCTAACATCAACCATTTCGTGCTTAAACTCTATGGAAAAAGGAGATCTTTATAAAATTTCTTTCGCATCTATTAGGTTGCTTATCTACTAGAGATGTACACAGATACGTTCCTATGTATTACCACCATACTTTCATACCATACCGCCAATAAGTTCGCTTTATTGTCATGGCTCATTGAGCCCGCGGCTAGGACTAACCTACTAAAGTTTTCCCCGAGCATACGTATTATTAATAAAATGCCAGCTGATCTGAATATTTTCTGCAATACCCTGTCAAAGGTCGTAGAGGTTGTAAGGTACGAGTATTAGAGGTTGGATTAGAATAGTATTTTTTTTTTGGTTTTATCTTTATTGATTACTTTTGTTTACTTTTATACACGTAGTTTAAATGTCCTAATTTTGTACAGTTATTTTTAAGTTTAAGCGGATAAATTGTAACATCGCATTGTTTTACTGTATTGATGTTTCAATTGTGTCTAATAAAGAAAAAATTAAAGCTTAGCTTGTCAAAAAATGTGGAAAAATAGCATTAATGATTCCGTGGGGCATTTTATTTTGTCATTGGCAAATTTTACCACAAGTACGGTGAGACATGTCCGTTATAGGTTGTTCCGCGTAACTGAAGAGTTTTGTGAAGGAAAAAGAATTTATTTCATATTTTAATATTTCATAAAAATTATCGCACCGCCGTCGCTTAACCCTGAGGGCTTAATGTTTTTTGCTATCACCAATTAAACACGTAACGCGGTACGTTACGCTAACTTCTTGAAATGGTCGTTAATGGCACTCCAGAGGTTTATAGCAGGGATGTTATGGATATGAAATTTCGGATATGGATGTGGATACGGATATATGAAAAATATGATATGTGGATTAAGACATTTATTTCTCAAAAGAATTTGACAAATTCATTTGCCTGGGAAACACAAGATACATTAGTATAGGTAAATGTAACTTACAAGTTCAGGAGCGACGTGTTCTAACGGTTATTTACTTTATACTTAGTAAATAAATTAAATAACTATAGTATACTTATATAGTATACTTATATACTTTATATCGGTTTTGGACACGGTTGCGGATATGAAATTATTTCGGATTATCCGTTAGTTTCGGATAGTTTCAGGTACGGATATTAGATTTTTAAGGAATTGTAAAGGGTAAATACAAATAGATAATGATTTGACTTTATTTCTAGGTGATCATTAAGTACTACAATCAGTCATATAAGTAATTATTATAGCCAGTTACTCATTTTAAGAGTTATCAACTTAAAGGTTTGGTCACATAGCCGACGGAGCGTGACGGAAGCGTGACAGAAGTACTCGCCTACGTACAGTCGTGACCTTTGCCGTCGCGCCGAGCGGGGCTGGCTGTGTGTCGTCTCCCGTACATTTCATTACATTACAACTCTCCAAACCGCGCCACCGTCGCGCTCCCGTCGCGCTGCGTCGGCTATTTGGCGAAACCTTAAAAATGCATAAACATAATTATAATAAACAAAAAGGTTTGGAAAATCCAAAAGTGAACGCCTCATAACGCTCATTAATTGTTTTCTTATTTAGACCTCGCCCCTATCTGAGATTATTCGAAACTATTATCGGCCGGTTTCAAGATTTAACGCAAGAATAGATTTGCCTACTACGGATAGAATTTTGACATATTTTGTATGCAAAATCTGTCAAAATTCTACTGACATTAAACAAATCTATCCCTGAGTTGAATATTGAAACTGGATTGAGGATTCGATTGCGGTTACGGAGCTCCATAACATTCCTGGTATACAGTATATCGTTACACAGCCGTTTCACAAAGATATCATAACGCGCCGCGTTTGGCCATAGATAATAAGGACCCATTAGGACTGTGTCCTATGAATATAATATACATATTTGGAACTTTGCTATCTCTGCCTGCTTGCCGCGATGTGTCTAGCGTGATATTTTTATAAGGATCTTTTGGCCCGTGACATTGACAGGGCGTTGATGTGAAATTAGGGTTATCATTTAGTAAAATTTTTCTTCCAGGGTGTGTGTGAGTGATGTACGCTGGTGGCCGCGAGGCCTTTACAGCTTCACCGGACTTAAGGGCGAGCGTGCAACCACTACGCTCGAGCCAGAAGGGCAAGGCGCGACATACTCGGTTGGGACAGTCGCTGTAGGGGGACGGGTGCACTACTAAGTGCACCGGTCAACCGCCGGCTATGGGAAGGGATCTACGACTACGTCGTCGTCTCCCGTATTCTGAGCGGAAAGAAGGGATGACAAAGCATCGGGGGGGTCGGTGAGAACATGTCGCGGCCGGCGGTGGCGGCAGGGGTCGAGGGGGAGATCGTAGTCGGCGGCGGCTACGATTAACGGATTCGCATGGGTAGATGCGTTCGCGAAGTGACGTGTTATCGCCTTTTTAATAAAGGCGCGAATAGGTTCGAGACCTAGATCGGAGTGGTTCTTCCAGGGATATATTGCAACAGATTGGCCCGCACGGTTACTAATTAAAAAAAGAACTTGGGTAAATTTCATGGCAAGCGTCAACTCTGCAACTGTCATGGAGTGACATTTCTTATGATGACAGCGTTAGTTCCGATTTTGGCCGCGGGCCAAAAGAAAGAATCTTTGGCCGGTCGGACTGTATATTATTTTACATTTATATCAGAACAGATAATATTGTCACTATGCAGCTATTTATAACAAGAAACTATTTTGAAATGACATTGAGATAATTCAATGATGTTTACATTTTTTTATAGTTATAGGTCAGTACCAACTACGCTGAGGTCACAAGTAATTATAAAATGAGTGATACGATGATAATAATTAATTATTCGTGATATAGTTTCTTGGATATAAGCCAATCATTTTAGAGAAAGCACTGTTCAAAGCGGGTAAAATCTGAATGCGTACAGCACAGCCTTTTTTTTTTAGAGAAATTAATCATACTCCACCACGTGGACCCAGTACGGATTGGTGGACGCAGGTTTTTGGCCACCTGCTGTAGAAACTTATCAAGCCGCCTGTAAGGCTTTCAACTTGGCCTTATGACTACCATATATAGTGCAAACCTGGACCAAATCACGGAGACACTTGAAAATGTAAATGACACAAACTGTCACCCATCTCAGATTGTCAGAGTCGAGCGCTGCTTAAGTTTGGCGATCGCTAAGAGTACTGGGATCCCGCAGCGCTACAAACGCCTCGAAATAATTAAGTATATTTCCGAGTAACTGAATAAATTTCTAATATCTTAGGATTGGTCATAATTTACTAAGGAATTTCAATTTCATTTCACCTGTCTCTGCGCCCTAATGAAGGTCATAATTTATATTAAATATTAATAAATTCTGTTGTATTAACTGGTATTCAAAATAAAATAGGGTGGTGGGACTGATGATTACCAGGCCCTGGTTTCAAATTCTATTTTGGACCAAAAAGACAGATCATTAATCAAGAAGTGCATTAATCAATTAATTTGAGATCGCGAGACGCCTTAACATTCGCATCGATCAATGCCCGATAAATACTGTCGACAAATAAAATGCATACTTTAATCCCGCATCGAAAGATTCTTGGTTAATGTGTTCGACGGATCAATAATTTTATCGATTTTAACATATGATTAATTAATTATTGAGACATCGCATGTGATTCATTATTTTTATCATACACCGTAATAAGAAAATTTTCAGTTGTACTGCCCCATTACTGCGCAAAGACTTTCTTTTACAAATCGATCTGTAGAAGTATAGGTCATACCAACTGAACTCGGTGCGGAATCGTGGAATATTTGTGTTCACCTGCTATTAAAACCCATCGTCAAGCCGCCCACTGGCTTTCAGCTTAGCTAATTTTAAACTTAATTTATACTCCATACTAATATTATAAATTCGAAAGTAACGCTGTCTCTCTATCTGCTTGACTGTTACCATTTCACATCCAGAACCAACAAACATTTGACCCATGCCATCATTATTAATTTATTTTATTAAAATAATGGCAAATATCCGTATCTAACGGAAAATTTGCAATCTAAAACGAATATTTCAAAGTATTGTGAGTACTTATATCGCAGTCGCCGACATCTTTACTGAATGTCAACACAAATAATATAACCTCATACGTATTAATGGCTACTGAATTATAACCATATAAATAGATTTTGAATCTAATACTTTTTGTGCAATATTGCGATTCCCCCGCTTGTCCGTTCAATAATAAATGGCTTTAGAGAATTTATGGGTGCTTTGAAATTATACTCGTACAAGGTTTTTTTCATTGCTGTTGGTTCTGAGGCAAATTATGTATGGGCGCAGAACAATGTCCTTTGGTAGGGAGATAGATTTTATCCGAAAGAAGGACATAAACTACCTTTTAGTCACAAAAAAAATGAAGCAGATGAAATTTCGGGTAACAGGTAGTTCTTAATATTCCGGTCCAAAGGTTGTGTTTAAGAAATTGCTGTTAATAATGAGATCGCCATTTTCACTGATCGTTTTTATTGTTTTATTTAGTGTAAAATAAAGTGTTCTACTATTATTATTACCAGAAACGGTAGCCGTCTCATACTGACTAAAGCAAAAGCTGCTTAATCTCGAAAATTGCTGTGGACACTATGTTACCATAGCGCTAAGAATAGCTCACTTACCTGTAAGTACATCAAAAAATTAGTTAATATTAATATTTCTCCTTCCCTCCCCTTCATAATGGTTTTATGATCGTCGATAAGTTGTGCCTCGGAGACCGCTGAGTCCTAATTCGCTATGACCAATCACGGGGTGCGTTACGCAAACGCGAAACGATCTTTTAGGTCCGGGCACTTTGTTGTTCTAAAAAAAAACAACAATTTTGCTAGACACTATCTATCTATTTATCTTTATCATCACGCCAGACCCCTTGCGGGGTAGGCAGAGAGTACAGTGTTCTAACAGATTCTTTCCTTCCTCATAGTTCGTCTCATACACGCTCGCCGGTTACGGAGACTCTTGACTACACATAACACTTGGTCTATTTGAAATAAAACTATTTTACGGATTTTATCGCGGTTTATTATTGATTTTTAGTTCCCGACGTTTCGAGTGCTTTGCAGCACCCATGGTCACGGGAGGGACTGAGGTGTTAGACGTCCAAAAGGCATAATTGTTCCGGGGTACCCTCAAACTTCTTAATTATTTTTGTTGGTCCGATCTACGCACACTAGGATTTATTCCTGTATCGTGGGTGCGTTTACAAACATAAAAATTCACATACACAAATACCCAGACCGGGACAAATAATTGTGGATCACACAAAGATTTGTCCCGTACGGGAATCGAACCCGCGACTATTAGACACAGTGGGCGGAGTGGCTTAAGCTCTTAACCACTGCGCTAAATTGTCCGTCATTTCCTTTCCGTCCTTTGATAACTTAGTGTTCACTGCTGGGCCAACCGGCTGGCAGAAACCAAGTCCGTAGTTTGGCAGCATTTAGATTAATTACCGAATGCCTGCTGTTTGTTGAAAACTCGGGGTTAAGAAAGGCATATATTGCTGATTGGCATTTGCGGAATTGGAATGAATATGGGAACTGCAATTCAGCAATATAGCCGTGGGAATTACGGATGTAACAGATCATTTGATGGTATTCCATTAGTATACAGAAACCATTACCTTGCCATTACACTATCTTTTGTGTGTGTGTGATCTGAGCTATTTGCTGCGGAGTCTTTACAGCTTCAAACTCTGGTTTCCCTTTAAAACACATAAATATTTCGCCTTTTACCATTACAGTATCATTGGTTTACTTTACTCGTCGTGATTACGCCGCCGCTGCCGCCCGCGCACCAAAGTGGACAACGGAAAAGGCCCCTAAGTTGTCTCAGGCCACAATGAAGGGCCGAAGTGATAAGGAAAGCTTTATCAAGGTGTGGGACTAAGCCGGTCGATGATAGCATGCTCCTCCATTCAGCAGTACCAATGACGCTGCTGTACGAGTCACGGTTACATTACACGAGTCGAGATGCTGAACTCGCAAAACAATACGGCGCTTAATTCGTTTGTGGTGCGAGTTCCCACTGTCAAAATTGAAACTTTCATGAGCAAGGAGTTTTGCCCGAAGGTTGTCGTCTTCAGGAGATTTCGTGGGAGACTGCGAGACGCCCCTGCACAGTGCAACATGTCGCCAAAATTACATGTTATTCAGGTTATAAGTTTTATATATTACATGTATGTTAGTCTGTAAGGTATAAATAATATGGGGCTGTAAATTGTACAATTTTCGATGCCTGCAATAAATAAATTATTATTATTTACTTTAAAAACTGTAGCCTCCCACACAGAACTATTCCGGAGCCGTGGGTGCATTAACAAGCTCGAAATTCATATACAAATCCAGACCGAAACATATATCAGAGGGACGGCTTGGCCCAGTCGTTAAAAACTTAAGCCCCTTCTCCCATTGGATCGAGTAAACGCGGGTTCGATCCCTGAACGGGACAAACCTTTGTGTGTCCCACAAATATTTTTTTCGTTCTAGGTGTATGTGTACGCGAATTTCATGTTTGCAAACGTACCTACGGCACAGGAATAAGGCTACGCAGGCATGTCAATTTAAAATCGATTAATTGAGAACTCGTTTTTTTGAATCGATCTAACTACTGAATTGATTCAGCAGATCGATTACGAAAGCCGTCGAATCGGATCGATTCGCGATTCTACAAAAAAAGGGGTAATTAAAAATATGACGTATTTAAGTTGTGCAAAATCATGAATATAAATATTAGCACAATACGTTTGTTGTTAAAAATCCTACCTACCGTAAACATAAGTTTATTTAAAGTCATTTGTGTTTTTAATAATCTCTAAATGCATTCAGCATTAAGAAATTATATAAAGGAGGATCCAAAAAAATAGTTGCATTTAATTGGCAAATTAATAAGAATCAACTTTGAATCGATTAATCGAGAATCAATCTTTTAGTTTACGATTTAATGCGAATCAATCCTTAACATTCGATACGAATCGATTCAAGGATCGATTTTTCTTAGAATGAATCGATTTGAGGCTACGTTTAAAAAATATTTGTAGGTTACATTTACATAAATTTGTTCCTTTTAGAACGAAATAGCGGTTAAAGTCAAACTAGCACTGGACCAAGCCGTTGCCATTTCACGAAGTTATCGTAACGCGCCGCGTTCTATCATAGCGAATAAGCGCCCAGGTCAAAAGTACAAAAGCACTTGATATCTGGGTCAGTGGTCCGTGCTTGATTTGGGGTTGCTAACAAAATGGTTGTTCCTTGTAAGAGTTTTACTTTCGTGGGTTTCAGAAACTGAATGTTACGTTTGTGTTATTACTTTTATGTACATGTAAGCTTACCACGAACATAACTATTAAACCGGAAAAAAATAGACCGGGTCTTATCTGAAGGACAAGTCAGAAGTCTCCGTAACCGGCGAGCGTGTATGAGATGAACTATGAAAGTAGAGGAAGCCAGAGAGGTATGTAAGGAAAGAGTCTGTTGGAACTCAGTACTCTTTGCCTACACCTTAAGGGATCTGGCGTGATGATATAGATAGATAGATAGAAATAATATGAAGCAGAGGTATGTTCTACCATTTTGCTTCGTACAGAAAAAGCATTACAAATAACTTTCATCATCATCGGCTTATAGCAGTCCACTGCTGGGCATACACCTCTCCGAGTGCTCGACACTGGGTACGATCCTCGGCTACTCGCATCTAGTTTCTGCGAGCCGCCCTACGAATGCCATTGCTCCAGATAGCCTGAGGGCGTCCTGCATTACGTTTGCCAGTACGTGGTTTCCACTCAAGAACTAGTTTAAAGCTATACAAATAACTTTTCTAAGGCTAATATAGACACATCCCCACAACTTTGGTTGCATGTTTGGTGCATTTTGGCGGGGCGTCAAGGGATGTGTCAACATGGCGGGTCGGCTCGGCTGATAACGATTTACAGGAGAATTGACTATCGTGGCGTGGCGTGGCGTGGCTTAGCTCAGCTTGGCGTGGCAAGTGACTTCGCATTACACTATGGAGGAATTGTCTGATTACATCTAAATAGGTAACTTGAAGGACGGCGTGCTTAGGAGCTTGACCCGTTCTGCCCACTGGATCGAGTAGTCGCAGGTTCGATTCCCGCACGGGACAAATCGTTGTGTGACTCACAAATATATGTTTCGATCTGGGTGTTTGTGTATATGAATTTCGTGTTTGTAAATGCACCCACGATACAGGAATAATTTCTAATTTATTTAAAGCAATAAATTAATAAACTGAAATTAAGTTTGTTTCTTTTGAAAAAACGTAATCCCGCACTAGGAATTATTCCCGTGTTTATTAGACATGAAATTCTCTAACACTGATTTAAAAAAAATGGTGGTTTTCACAATTATTTGTCCTGTTCTGGGATCAAACCTGCGAATACTAAAATTCAGTAGGTGGAGCGCCCAAGCCATTAAAAATAAAAAAAACATCCCCAATTTCTAAAAATTCATTCATTAAAGTTTGGTTGTTTCTATTGTTAACAAGCCAATCACAATAAATCGCTATGATTATTATGAAAGGGCATGCTCCGTTGGTTCGGGCATATAGAAAGAATGCCAGAGGAAAGAATGACAAAACAGATATACAATGTGAAAGTGGAAGGATGCAGGTACCGGGGAAGACCTAGACTATCTTACCACGACCAAATAAACCGAGTCTTATCTGATGGAGAAGTCAAGAGTCTCCGTAACCGGCGAGCGTGTATGATACGAACTATGAGAGTGGAGGAAGCCAGAGAGGTATGTAAGGAAAGAACCTAATGGAACTCTGTACTCTCTGCCTACCCCGCTAGGGATCTGTTGTGAGGTTATAGATAGATAGATAGATAGATATATTATTAATCAAATAAAAAAAAATAGCAAACTTCTGACTCAACACCATTATTTAAACTAACACTAAACAACAACAGAACTTGTCCCACAAACAATAGGTGGGTTAATAGAATTACCTGTTCAAGAGGAAAACCAACAGGGTAGCAAAATCGTCTCAAATAGGTCAAAAAGGCTGAAGGGCCTCTCACTAGAATTATTAAGTAATAAACTCTCCGGTAACGAACTCCTTAATAAATGAAACATCTCTTTAGTGATAAGCCTTTGACAAAAACGGGGTGAAAATTTTGATCTCTAGTTACTGTTCAATATTAAATAAATAAATATAAATACAACACCGTCACGCCTATATTTCCCAAGTGGGAGTAGCAGGAGTGTACTGAGTACACCCACTTTTTGTCGACGATGTTAGGTCCCATATAATAGGGGGCGAGCCTATTGCCATATACCGGGCACAATTCCAGACTCCGTACTCATACTGTGAATTTTTTATTAGGAAAACTACATGTGTCCGACATAGGATTTGAACCCAAGGTCTCGTGATCACAAAGCGATGCGCTTTGCCATTAGACCAACGAGGCAGTCAATCATAAAAAGATTCTTTTTTTTTACTAGAATATTAATATTTACGTAAAGCAGCTGTTCCAACTCCGTATTCTCTGACTAGCTTGGTAGGTAGATAAAAATATCTTTCGATTGCCCCGTGGGTTTAGTGAGGGATTATGTGATCAGTGATCACGATATTCTAAATTAATAATAATAACTCTTCACTTTAAAAATAGTAACACAGTTTATATCATTGATATAGCCATTCCTCACACCCAATATTCAATAAACAATATCTGATAAGCTCACGAAATACCAAGATCTTGTTATAGAATAAAAACAGTGGAACGCAGACACAGTGCATATTGTTCTAATAGTAATCTCATCGACTGATATAGTCCCTGAAAGCCTTCTCCAAAGCCTCAATATACTAAAAGAGCCAAATATTAAATTAAGTACATCATCATCATCAACTCTGTACTCTCTGCCTACCCCGCGAGGGAGCTGGCGTGATGATATAGATAGATAGATAGATCATCAGCCGAAAGACGTCCACTGCAGGGCAAAGGCCTCCCCCAAAGATCGTCGCAACGACGGACTTTGTTCTGTACGCATCCAGCTTCTACCTGCGACCTTTATCAGATCATCGCTCCACCTTGTGGGGGGCCTGCCCACTCCACGTCTTCCGGTACGAGGTCGCCACTCGAGAACTTTTCAGCCCCGACGGCCGTCAGTTCTACGAGCGAAGTGCCACACCCACTGCCACTTAAATTTGGCAATTCTGAGAGCTATATCGGTGACTTTGGTTATCCTGCAGATCTCCTCATTTCTGATTCGATCTCGCATAAAAACTCCGAGCATAGGTCTTTTCATTGCCCTTTGGGTCACCTCAAGGCCAGGTTGAGCCTTCTTATGAGGCCCATCGTGAGTGACCATGTCTCGGTGCCGTAAGTGATCACTGGCAACACACACCAGTGTGCAGTTGCCAGTGATGACAAAGACTTTTGTCTTGAGATACTGCGGTATTTGGGACGAGAGGATATTAGGTAAAAAATTTAGTACAGAAAGCCATTTTAAAAACTTGTCGCATCACTCGAAAATGTTTAACATCGTCATCCACACTTTCTACAGAATACAATATTTAGCCTGTCACGGTTGGCTTAAGGCCCGCATGGTAGACAAAGTGTTACCCCTCTAAAAAGGAAAATAAAACATTAAAATTCTAATATTATTTATTTTTATTGACCAAAGAACTAATTACGTATGCTGCATCCAGAAGGTCGAAAAAAACAAAGATAAATTACAAACTAATTTTTTAATATAAATTACAATTAATTAATTTAAGTGATTCCTATTCGAGGTATGAATGTAGAATGCACTTGAAACGGTACGTCCGGTGTCCCTCGAATAACGCTGCATCAGCGGCTCGTGCCATCGGACGTCATCGCTGCAGTTGCTGGGGGCCGAATATGCGACGTTGCAATCGGCTGCAATCAGCTTATAAGCATGGGAATGGGAACTCTGTCACCTAAACTAGGTGTATAAACCTGTGTCGTAAAAGTATGTGAAATAACTTTTGCAATGTCACTTTAGAGCCTATCACTGAATAACAATTGACAATTAAAGAAAAACTTAAACTAAAAGTTGGGCAAAAAAAATCGTTCGGTTCACTAGGTTCGATTCTAGATCGAGAAATGTTTCTGTCGAAAAATTATCACTAATATTCCAGAGTCTGGAACTGCCCGGTATAATAGCAATAGGCTTACCCCCTTTTACATGGGATCGAACATCATCGGCAAAAAGTGTATTCAGTACACCTATGCCACCGTCGCTTGGGGAATATAGACGTGACGGTTAGAAAAAACTATTTTTTTTCGGTTAAATACGAAAAAGGCGGTACAGCCACAAACACAGTCGTCGGTTATCCAACTGAGGCATTAAAAGTTTAACAATCAGTATGAACAATGAAACATGTAAAATTCCTTTGTCGTGGGTGCGATTACAAACATGAAATCCGCATACAGAAACAGACCAAAACAAATTTTTTGAAGTGAAGCCACTCGGTCACGTCAACCAAGTGGTGGAACCCGTAGTGCCACTGCTGATTTTTTTTTATTTGGACTAAGCGCACCACACATTCCCACCATTGTAACTCCTGTAAGCCAGGAACCACAATGTTCTCCTTAGATGACACCAAGGTTTGATCCTTGGGGTGTCCCGATAAGCGCTTTAATTGTCTTTGAACCTGCAACAAATTTAATTAGAAAGAAAAACAGATGCAGTAGGAAAAATAAAATTCCACTTTCCTCCTTTGCAAAGCGGGAGACACAAAAAATTGGCAGTACAACCATTGAGAAGGAGACTACAGCTAGGATAAGCCCAGTTGTAAAGCACCACGGATACGAAAAAAAGTGGGTTATATAAATAGTCGTTTAATGGTAATCCAGTGGTATATAGAATGGCATTATAATAATAATAAATAAAAAAAAGATTTTTATATTCCTAAACTAAAAACGAAATCATTATAAAATGTGTTTTAAACAAGTAATCATTAAATGAGAATATTAGTTTGCTTAGTAGAATAGTTCAGAACCCCTTTTGGGTAAATGCCTCTTCCAAAATTTTCTATTTTTCTCCGTCTTGTGCAATTTCTAACCAATTTGATGCTGTTCTCAGATTTTCTTCTTCGGCTTCTGGTCTCCCTTTCTTTCTTTTGCTCTTCGGGCCTCCCTACGAAGACACTAATTTGGTCCATTTGTTGTTTGGCATTCTAGCCACATGGTCAGCCCACCATTATACGATCATTATACGAATTGTTGGGCCTTAGCGAAGGGCCCCGTTGTTAAAGAAACTTCATTCCAATCCCTCGATTCGTAATTTTTCCGTACATCCCTATATACACTTATCCATCCGTCAGTCTCTGTAATAGAAACCTTCCCTTATTAGACCCCGGCTGTCAGGCTGTCGTTCAGTTTTATTGGATTGTCGGCCTTATTGGAAGGTGGATGGATAGCCCATTAATTTGTTACTGAATTACTTGTACCGTATGTATGTAGGTGCGGGCGAAAATTGAATGGGCTAGTTACTTAGACGTTTGGCGTTGATGGCCAGATATTGAGCTGTTCCTGAGGTAATGTAATTGATGTATATATGGAATTTCGTTTGGCTCTAATTCTGCTAATGAAATTTTGTCGAAAAAGAATTGTTACCGCCGCCGATCAATGTTTTTGTATTCTGATAGTATACGGAAGCAGCTAAATGGCGTTAATGATAGCGTATATGGATTATTAAAAAATAGGACGCTTATCTCATTTCGTGGTATGTCACTATTACGTGCCAAAAATCGGTAATTTATTAAATTTAAGATTATATAATGATTGAATTAAAAAGACGCACGGTATTGCCATTAGTAAAAGTGAATGTCGAAAAACTCAGACTAGAAATTTATAGGTTTGGTTGTAAATAATTTATTGTCATATTGCGATTCAGATGTTAAAAATAATAACCGACTGCCGAACAAACCAACTATTAAATTCTCATAGTTTACCAGATTACCGCATACCGAACTAACAATTGTTTCAAGTGCTATACCTATAGAAAATCATTTTGACATCATTGAATTATTATATCTTAAAACTGTCAAAACCAACAATTTTGAAGTCAACGTAGTACAGTATTTTTAAAATTGTAATAGCAGACTTATAGAACCCTGGTCAATATAACTTATCGCATAAAAGATGGTCTTATACGAGTAGAATTTTTATGCCGTCACAGCGCTATAATAATACCAAGGTGTTCTTAGCGATGACCAAGACTCAGCGGTCGGACAATCTGATATAAGAGACCATTCCTTACCCATTTTAAAAGACGAATATATATCAATACTTGATATCATTATTTTCTTGAAGATAACCTTAACTTATTCACCTTACTCTAGTATATAAAGTCAGGTAAATAATCTATAAACGACCTCTTAACCCTTCACACTACCACTTGAGGACATTATAATACCTAAGTATGTGTTAAACTTATTTGCGACCGCTTACCCTTCCATTTTCGGCGGCCGCAAAAATAGGCATTCTATTTGAGAAAGTCTAACCCTAAAATAGGGTCTGTGTTGTTTTTATTTTGTTGTCTCTAGTACACAAATCTGTCCCAACTACTCCTGCAATAGAGGAGTAATAAATTATCTAACAAATAATAATGATGGGATTGTATAATATATAAAGCAGTTAAAACCGTCCGAAAGTCTTCAATTAATGACTGAAATTATGAAGACACTCTGATATCACTAGGGCTCACCCATCTAAAGTTGGACTTCATCATACGTTCCTGAGATTATTTATCGTTACTACCGCCTCATCACTAACCAATAAAGCATGATACATGGTATTCTTTAAAACCGGTGTACTTGACAGACGGTTTAGTTCAGTGATTCAGCCGCTAGATCGAGTAGTCGCAGGTCAGATCTCCGCTCGAGACAAATCTTTGTTTTGGTCTATCCAGACCACATTTCAATCACAACAATTGGATGATTGTGCATGTGAATTTCATGTGTATAAATGCGCACATTAATAATTCCTAGTGCGTTGCTAGGTTTTTTATAGAGAAGAAAGTGTACTCAGTTATTAAAGATAGTATTTTTTTATTCAAGAAACCGAGTGCCATCTACGCTACGTGTTTCTTCTCTCAATTTACGTTGATAGCTATTTGATACACCTGCAGCATTGTTCTTTTACTCCCGCCCTTTTTATGTAAGCAATATCCACGATATTTTTCTTTGTACCAATACCTACGTATTCGGTGAATACGTAATATATTGTTATGTAAACTTTAGGCCACCAAACTCAAACTCAAATCATTTATTTTGTATAAACCCTGAGCGGGCACTTAGAAAATGAAAGTTTCCATTTTTTATCTTAATAATCTACAATCCGAGTCTTATCTGAAGGACAGGTCAAGAGTCTCCGTAACCGGCGAGCGTGTATGAGACGAACTATGAGAGTGGAGGAAGCCAGAGAGGTATGTAAGGAAAGAACCTGTTGGAACTCTGTACTCTCTGCCTACCCCGCAACAGATCTGGCGTAATGATAAAGATAGATAGAATAATCTACAACCGGATCGGAATGCGGTCTTCGCTGTAAAGATCCGGTGAAAACTCAACGAGCTTGTGCTTTACCTATCTATTTTTTCAACCTTTTATTTAATTTACAATGTTCGTATGTCTGTCTTTCCGGTTCAAATCTTGTGATCCATTTTTCAAGCATCTGCGGGTATCCGATTGAGCTGAAATTGGGCATAGGAACATACCTATGCCCAATTTCAGCTCAACTGACATCAGTTCAGTGAAAGTTGTATGGCTGGATGATGCGGTCCAAGGGTGACTATAGGAACCAGTGAAATATACAACGAAGCCCCCTTGTGTTTAGGCTAATTTTATTGGTATTGACAAGTACTATACAACCAGATAGTGTTTAGGGTCTGACGATGAAGCCGAAAGGTGGCCAGTGGAACCACCCAACTACTCAATATAACCCCGCCGTATTTGGGCTCGTTGGATTTGTCTTGACGAGTATTTTAGATTCTGGTGGAGTCCAGAGTCTGATATTAGAGTCGGAAAGAGGCCATAGGAACTTCTTTTCCTACTTAGTTATTATAATTCTTAATTTTACCTACTTCTCTCTGTTTCTGTACTATTATGTTATACCTACCTCATACAATGTTGGATATGTATACCGTTGGCGTATTTCTAAATAAATAATATACTAAACTACCTCGTTAGTCTAGTGTCAAAGCGCATCGCTTTGTGATCACGAGGTCCTGGGTTCAAATCCTAGGTCGGACAAATGTAGTTTTTCTAACGAAAAATTCCCAGTATAAGTCCGGAGTCTGGAATTGTGCCCGGTATATGGCAATAGGCTCACCCCCTATTACATGGGACCTAATAAATAGGTGTGACGGTGTTTTTATTTTAATATACTAGAATGAGAGTCGAGGCACTGAGAGAAGTCTGTAAACAACTCTGCCTACCCTCCAAGGGATCCGGCGTGTATGTATGTATAGCATATACTGTTAAACTACGCTCCGAGTGCTATACTTCCTAACCTAGTGCAAACCAATTTAGATCTTAAATTGAATCAAATTAACATCAATGTAACGGCCCAGTTCTACATCAAATAACACACGATCCATTTTATTTTTTATGTGTATTACTGTTATTATTACAGAAACTATAGTAAATTATAACATTTCAACAACCAATTCGTTATAATGAAGGGTAAGACTTTCCGACCGCGCAGTTGTTTGTTAAGACTAAACGTGGTGCGTTACGATATTTTTGATTTTAGAGACGGGGCTGTAAGTACCTCAACCCTTGTTAATACAGGAAAACGGTTTTACTATCCCTAATATTTTGTGTTATTTTGAGCTGCATTCACAGACTTTGAAAAAAATGTATAGTCGGCAAGAAAATGGTCATGTTTTTTTTCTATATGTATCATCACGCCAGATCCCTTGCGGGGTAGGCAGAGAGTACAGAGTTCCAACAGTTTCTTTCCTTACATACCTCTCTGGCTTCCTCCATACTCATAGTTCAATTCATACACGCTCGCCGGTTACGGAGACTCTTGACTTGTCCTTATTTTTGTTATCCTTGAATAAAACGTAGCCCCACAAAAAAAAAACATAAAATTCATATACCCTAATACCCAGAAGCAGTGATAGCCTAGTGGTTAGACCGTTGGACTGCAAAGTCAGAGGTCTCGGGTTCAAACCCAGGCACACACCTCTGTCTTTTCGAAAGCATGTGCGTATTTAAAATTAATTATCACTTGCTTTAACGGTGAAGGAAAACATCGTGAGGAAACCTGCATGCCTAAGGGTTTATCGAAGGTGTGTGAAGTTCGCCAACCCGCACTGGGCCAGCGTGGTGGACTATGGCCTAAACCCTCTCAGTTGGAGAGGAGGCCCGTGCCCAGCAGTGGGACAGTTTATTAACAGGGCTAATATTATTTATTTATAATTAATACCCAGACCGAAACATATAATTGTGGGTCACACAAAGATTAGCCCCGTGCGGGAATCGAACCCGCAACTATTTGACCCAGCAGGTGGGGCGGCTCTAGCTCTTAATTATTTCGCCAAATCGTCCGTCAATTCACACAATTTACACAAAACCTTTTTGTTGCCAATCGATCCTGTTAAGGATCAAAATCTTCTATTGGACCAAATGAGGTTGGAGTACTACAAATGTCAGAAATCTATTAAACGATTATTTCACAAAGTTATCGTAACGCGCTGCGTTACGTGTTTAATTAGTCAAAGAGAATAAGGGCCCAGGTGGGTTATTTATATAGACACTCAGTTTAAACGAATATAAAAACATATTCGTATGTTGAACACCTGGGAAGTTACAAAAGTACACTAGCGATAGAGATGCACATACATAATTTACAGCTCCATATCTTTCGCACGGAAAAGTAAGATTGTAATAATACTGCTAGAGATATGATAACTAATATTGGATATAATAATGGACTGACGAATGGCTTGGCCTCGTGGTTAAGAGCTTAAACCGTTCCGCCCACTGGATTAAGGGGTCACGCGTTCGATCGGAACATTTTCAAAAACTATATACCGGGCGCAATTTCAGACTGCGGATCACTTTAAATTTTTTTCCATAGGAAAACCAGTAACACTTTGTCCATTTTTGGATTCAAACCCAGGACCTTGTCAAACGAGAAAGCTTTATGACAAAATTTAATATAACTTGAATTTAACGTACATCTGTCTGTCTTTCCGTTTTAAATTTTATGATCCATTATAAGAACTAGTGGTAAATTGACATGAAACTTGGCATACGTATGTTATTTGGGTAACAATGTAATAATATAATACCGTGAAGCTAGTCAGATGATGGAACCGGAAGGTAGGAATCATAGCAACTGCCTTATTACTCAATATAAGTCTGTTATGTTTGACAATGTTATCTTTGTCTTGAGAAGTGGTATGACCCCGGATGGTGTCTGGGATCTGATGATGGAGCGGTAAGGACGCTATAGGAATTCCTTAACTAAGAAAGATATTTCCGTCGTGTATTCGATTTAATTATTATTTTGAAAAATGAAATATGAATTTTCACAACAATATTTTGTATGCTACTTAATTTTATTCAGCCGACAGCTATCGCAAAAAATCGAGTACGTCTTTAAAATTCATAAAAAAGTAATTTATGTTCATTCGCAGTTGTCGTTCATTCATTTTTGCACTTGTCAAAACTAATAATATCATATTGCAAGCTGAAGAGACAACACACAAGTAACAAAATCATAAATTGGAAAAATTATGCTTTTAGATTTAAAATTGGAGTTCAAACTCATTTGTGAGTTGTCTCATTAATGCTAGCGATATATTCATATTCACAACTGTCATTCCTAAGCATTCACTCAATTTATATTCAACTCTGCGAATAGGCACTATGAATCGTTGAATATTTTAATTCCACGTCGAGACGAGGGTTGTTATACAAAAATATTGACCAAATACAATAAAATCCTTTTATTACCCGACTACGACAAAGCCGAAAGGAAGTTTTTTTTTAGCAGTCTATTTATGTTTGTATGGCCCACCGTAGCGCCTAAACTACACATCAGATTTTGACTAATGAGGTATCAATCGATTCGTTGTTAGAGCCTGGGTGTCATAGACTACATTTTACACGAACAAAATCAATATGATCATCCATAAAAGTGGTGGCCTCTGATTTTTTTTTAGCTATCGTATCGAGTGGTTTCCTACTGTATCGACAAATTCTGAGTACTAAAATGTCTTTTGTGTGTGTGTGTGTGTGTGTGAATGATCTACGCTCATTCATGCACACACAAACAGCTCGAGCGTGCAATCACTACGCTTGAGCCAGAAGTGCAAGGGGGCAACTAGCTCAAGGGCGCCTCAAGGAGGAACGGCGTCGTCTTGGGCAGTCGCTATGGGGGAGGGCGTATATTAGGTATCTCGCCATGGTGTTCTGCACCGGCTGGTGGGCAAGGGATTCTGAGACTTCGCCGGCGAGGTCGGTGTCTGATCCTGTGTGCGGTATCTGTATCCGAAAGAAGGGATGTGAGAGCATCGGGAGGGTCGGTGAGAACATGCCGCGGACGGAGTATGCGGCTGATAGGAGGGGAGACTCTCAAATGTCGATACTAAATTCCAATATGAAACACATTTTCTGCCCGCGTCTTCGTCCACGTTAACTTTAGACAGAAACCTAACATGTTTCCGGGATAAATAGTAACCTATGTATCAATCTAGGTAATAAACTATCTGTCCAACTCTATTCAGCCGTTTTTGTGTGATCGAGTAACAAACATCTAGACATTTAAACATCCAAATATCTATCATACAAACTTTCACATTTATGATATTAGTGGGGTATCAAGTGCCATACAATTTTACTATACGAGTATTTCGGTGTTCATTCCGTGTTCCCAGTCGGGTTACAATTTTTTAATTTATTTTCTTGTTTTACATTCACGTTTTCGTGTATTTCGTTGGCATTATGAATAAATCGCCTTACGTGACGTAGTCTACATGGAAAATTCATATTTTCATAAAGTTGAGAGAAAAATCAACGTAGTAAGTTAAGAAGTTAAATTAAGTTTAACTGTAAGTAAGAGGTAAGGCTTAAATACATTAGCTTATTGTAATTAACATACATAATAAAGTTAGTTACGAGGAAGTAAGGTTTGAGTAGATTAACTTAAATTTATAATTACTTGCGTATACGGGTAGCGGAGGGGTTATTAAAATCACCTTCACGCTTATATACCTTTGTGTGTGTGAATTATCTACCCTGTAGGCCGCGGGGCCTTTACAGCTTCACCGGACAGGAGGACGAGCGTGTAACCACTACGCTCGAGCCAGAATGGCAAGGGGGCAACTAGCTCAAAAGCGCCTCATGGAGGAACCGCCTCCGCTTGGGCAGTCGCTATGGGGGAGGGCGTATACTAGGTGTCTCGCCGTGGTGCTCTGTACCGGCCGGCGGGCAAGGAATTCTTCGACCTCGGCGGTGTCTGAACCTGTGTGCGGTATCTGTATCCGAAAGAAGGGATGTAAGGGCATCGAGAGGATTGGTGAGAGCATGCTGCGGACGGCGGTAGCGGCTGAAAGCTTATACACCCCAAGCGGGGCTGGCAAAGGTGTACTGTATAAACCCACTTTCTGTCAATGATGTTAGGTCCCATGTAATAGGGGGCAACATGTTGTAATTATACCGGGCACGATGGCAGACTCCGAAATCGTACTGGTAATTTTCTATCAAAAAATTACCTTGTTTCCGACCCAGGACAATGATTGTGATAACTAAAATGATTAAGCCGGACGGCTTGGTCCAGTGGTGAAGAGCTTAAGCCATTCCGCCCACTGGACAGAGTAGTCGCGGGTTCGATTCCTGCAGGGCACCCACGTGACCCATAAATATTTGTTTCGGTCTGAATGTTCGTGTATGTGAATTTTTTGTTTGTTAACGCACCCACCACACAAAATAATTCTTAGTGTAGGGTTACATTAAAAAAACGCTTAATTGTTACGCCCATTATTCGTGTCTTATCTGAAAGGCAAGTCAAAAGTCTCCGTAGCCTACCCTGCAAGGAAACTGGCGTGATGATATAGCAACATTTTCGCTACAAGACCAACGAGTCCCTTGTATATTAAAATACCAACAACAACATAAGTTCTATAGTCAAATGATTAAGAAAACCGTCGTCTTCGAAGACAAAGCGACAAAAGAACAAAATCCCGTCAAGGAAAAGATCAAAGGTGCAATATAACGATCCCTTAACTAGCTGGAGGGGTGTCATGGCGCCCCTACTTCATTTTGAATGTCCCTCGTTATTTGGGAAAGGAATGAGTACCTTTTCATCGTATCTATAGTCGTACAACGATTTTTTGGCCCGCAGCGAAAATCGAAAATAACGTTGTCATCGAGTGAAACGTAACTTCATGACAGCTGCAGAATTGCCGTTTGCTATGAAATTTACCCAAGTTCTTTTAACCGTGCGAAATCACCTATTGAAATATCTCCTTGGAAATATGGAAAATTTACTAATTTCACACCGATGCTATATCAATGGAATCCTCATCAAATCAAATAAAAAAAAAATAGAAGGCCCTGTTTTCAACAAACGCTGTAAAACCGAAAAGACAAAAACTTAAATTTCTAGGGCTCTACCAAAATGAACTTACCACCAAGTACTTCAGTAAACTTACTAGGTCTTTATTCGCTATGACTATATGTGGCGTGTTACGATATCTTCGTGGAATCATCGTGTAATGGAGGTAATCGTAACCCGCTGCGATACATGTTTAATGGGTATAGCGATTAAAGGCACGGCTTATAGTAAAATAGATACATCTGGTTTTCAAAACTTATGCGATTTTATATTCTAATTCCATTACTGTTGGCTATTAAGCTATCGCGATATAGCCGACGGAGCGGAATGGAGGCGCGACGCCGGCGGTTGGTAGCGCGTAGGTCGCGCTGCCTGCTAAACAACACAATGCTTGCGTCCCGCTCGCACCTATATTGACGTCTCATTCTCACCGTGCTTCTTGTAGTCCCTAGAGCGTAACGGCGGCGGGTCGCGACGCTTTCCGTCGCGCCGAGCGTGGCGGAGCTGCGAGGCGTTTCGTGTGCATTTCAGTACATTACGACTCCCCAGGCCGCGCCGGCGTCGCGCCATGCTACGCTCCGCCCGCAATGTAACCAGGTCATTATTACATAATATAAATACAGCAATAAACCGTTCCAACTTCTGTTTTGTCCTCCATTGCGGTTTGAACTTTGACTGAAAGTTGTTAATACCGTTTTTCGGCAAACAAAGTTATAAAACCATGTCCTTATGTCGGTAACAGGCATTGTTTGAGCTCTTTTGTAGGCAAATCGTGTTGGTTGAAAGACTTGGACAAAACTTGCCGACAAAAAATATAATAAAATGTGTTTTATATATTAAAAAAATGTGTTTTATAGATATAATTTGAATCTACTCGTATTATAAAAGTTTTTGGTGTATAAGTGTGATGAATCTACTGCTTTAGCTTATTCTGTGACGGGTTATTATGGGTTATGGGAACTACTTACACTAAATTCCCCAAAACGGGGAGGCAGAGATGTTCTGTATATAAATAAAATATCTGATGATTTTAGGTCGCAGTGTCAAAGTAGTCAAGCCTATTGCAATCCTACTGGACTCAATTCCAGTTAATGAACTGATAATAAAAAAAATCCGATAGAAAACCTAAATTTTTTTCGGTCTATCATTCGAACTTCGCACTATGCGCCTCTCGTCAACGAGGCACTTCAGATATACCTATAAGTAATTTCCTAAACATCCATACCAATCTTTCATCAAAAAAATAATCACACCAATATCACACTGAGCACTTAACTTAGCACAACTCCCTGGTACTTACTCAGAACAAGCCACTTAGAATTTTCATCGTAAAATCCAAATCAAATGTACCTAAGTTACAATATTCATTGAATTTCGTATTACTTACGCGATCAAAAGGATATTATACTAAATTGGTTCTTGAGATTCTCAATAAAAATCGTATGTAAATCCCGATTGCATACCAAAGTGGTATATGAAGCCGGGTGGGTTCTACAGGATCCAGTATTAGCAATTGAAATTGCTGAGGTACATATAAATTTTCAAGTCAATCCGGCGAAGGGGAGTGTTCGAACGGCCTTCTGTTACACCGCACTAATACATCATATAAACTTTAAGTCGTAACAATGACTTCTTGGCAAAATGGTACGAATACATATAATTTTAATCATTCAATCAAACTTTGCCATGTTATTTTTATAAATAACTAGCAGTTTCCCGCGACTTTGTATCCGGTCAACAACAGCGCCACCTACCAGGTCTTACGGGGTACTTCTGGATAAGGTAGCTATCCAATGGTGAAAGAATCATTAAAATCGGATCAGTTGTACCGGAGATTACCCCGAACATACAAACTCACAAACTTTACACCGGAATATAGGCGTGAATATTCCCCGAGCGGGGGTGGCAGAGGTGTACTGAATACACCCACGTTTGGCCGACGATGTTAGGTTCCATGTACCGGGCACTATTCCAGACTCCGAACTCGTACTGGGAAGTTTTCGTTAGAAAAACTAAACTAGTCCGACCTAGGATTTGAGCCCAGGACCGCGTGATCACAAAGCCTCAGATCTTTACTACTAGACAAACGAGGCAATCACAAAGTTTACCTCTTTATAATATTAATATAGATTTCGTATATGAGACGAACTATGAGAGTCGAGGAAGCCAGAGAGGTATGTAAGGAAAGAACCTGTTGGAACTCTGTACTCTCTGCCTACCCCGCAAGGGATCTGGCGGATTTCGACTGCAACACACTTGATCGTTTGATGTAATCTACCTAGTTACTAAAACGTAACAATTTTTGTAAACGAGTAACAAAGTTTGTGACAATGTAACAGAACAGGGTCTGCCGTAATGATGAGACAATTTTAAAATTCTTAATTTGGTCAAAACGACGTGCTTCGAACGGAAATCGGCGGAGGAAATCGAACCCAATGTTCCTCCGCCTTCTTTGACTCTGATCTCCTTTATAGAAGACAGGAGCAAAGACTGATGTTGATAAAATAAAGATAATATCACCTAGTTAAAATTACTATCACAGTTAATATTACAACAAAAGCAATTAAAACGTAAAAAAATACCTTGGCCGTTGAGGGAGGCTATGAAGTCTGTGTGAAAAGACCCCGTCAGAAGGTATTCTCTTTAGGATTAGAATCAAAATATTTTTTATTCCTGTGGTTTATAGTATTTATGCATAGTCAAAAAAGTAAAAAATACTCTACCAACACTTCGGAATGACCAGGATCTGGTGTGATAATATAGATAGATATGTTGATAGAAAATTCAGTTCGCTAAGGTAATGGTGTGAGATTCGGTCTATTATCTTCCGACGGGAAAACTTCAAATAATAGGAAGGATGGACGAAATCTCCTTTCGAATTTTCACTTTGAACGTTACGGTAGTGGACTTAAACGTCGTACAAATAAAGCCCATCAAAGCAGAATCTAGCAAAAACTTAAGGAAGTAATTTATTTTAAAGGAATACGTATTTAATTATTGGAACTAACTGTTACGATAATCATAACGGAGCAATGCGAATAATGAAGAATTTTGAAGTATAGTAAGTAGCAAGTGCCATAAAATTGTGTTAGTGATTAAGACCTAAGCTTGTCCTCTGGATCTACAGAGGTAGGTTCTTTGGTAGCCTATAGGATACCTATGTATCTGACATCAGCTTGCTCTAAACCGAGATGAGTGGAAGAAGTGGCTCCTTCCTTCTTCCTTTGCCTTGTAGTGGGACAGTATAGGATAATAATGATAATAATAGGCCTATAGAAGTCTCCAGCCCTGCGACCGGAGAGTTAAAAGAACGCTCCCTCTCAGGGATGGCAGACATCTGAGTATGTGAGCCCCGAGAATCTAGTTATTGAAGCGATACAGAGAAGGACGGTGTAATGCGAGATTCAGCATGACCGTAAGTACTGTGAAGGTGTGATAGAATCGATTCCCCAATTCTTGATTCCCCAAGATGTGCTCAACTAAGCGAAGCTCAAGAGAAAGATGCCGGTGTGTTCTATTTAGAGAACTCAGACTTACCTACCTAAAAGAGGCTACGATAGGGGTTTTTAATATAGTAAATGTCTCAATACCTCAATCTTCCCCACAGAGGAATGAGAAACATGCAAAACTTTTTCCACTGCGATACTTAAAAAAATCAAAATAGAAGTGTTCCATACACTTCTATTTTGATGATTTTTATTAGCGCTTGGAATAAGAAATCTTACGATAAGGTATGTATATATGCTACTGATTTGTATTCTCCCGAAATATATGGACTACTTAATAAATGGAGCACTTAAATATTCTACCTAACTTAAAGCACGTTACGTTTGGTTTTAGGCTAATTTTTAGTATAGGTAGGTTTATATTGTGTGCTTCTGTGTGGTCGATAGGCGCGGGTGGGCCACCATTTCTTTAAATTAATACAAACATATTTTTAGTTCCTTGTAATTTTTTTATGTGAAATTAACAGGATGAGTTGAATACAGATTGAACTCATCCAGTAAACGGAATGATATTCCGAAGTGGCGGTAGTCTTTGCTATTTTTCTGACGATTAATAAATACTATAATGGTTTACATGAACAAAAAAATATTTGGATTCTGATACCTAACAGTGCCATAAGGTTATGTTAGCAGATATAATCGTCTCGAAACACGACCATTCCAGAACAAAAACCTACTCAATGGCGATCATTGAGTACAACGACTCGCTTTACTTTACCCGCATAGGTATAATGCCACAGGCTGCGCATGAAATCTCCGTACCCGCAGCCTTTCCTAAAAGCGTAAGGCGGAACATGTGGAGGTTTTAATCAGTATGCTGCTGCAGTCTCCGCGTGCACGAAGTGGGGCGAGGACTGCGGCAGAGTCCAACCCTACCCCGTCTGTCTACCCGAAGGCAGTCGTAGTCTAGTCTTTAAGATTTCCTTCACGGAAATAAGGCATAATGCCGCAAAATCCTTGTAGTGTAAGCCCTAATGAATAATGCAAAGCCAGACTGACACCTCTTCTACGTATTGATACCTAGATTTAGACCATCCACACTTTGGATATCGATTTGCATGGTATATACAGACATGAAATAAACAATTCTTCGTATGTATTCTTTTATTTATATACCTGCCACTAATACATTCTATATGACACCATTACTCCTTTTAAAATCAACTTTGCTAGACTTTGTCTATAACTCGATGCTTCTTAATATTTCTATAACCATTTTACAAGAAGATTTCCTTAGCAAGGGTAGCAGAGGCATACTGTGCATACACACATTACTCCGGCGATGTTAGAGCCCGATGTTTAACGACGATTTGATCCATTCTGTCAGTCTGTCAGTCAGTAAGTCTGTTGCCATTATACCAGGCAGAATTTCAGATTTGGGACTGCTGCTGATTTTCTTTCGATAGAAAAACCATTCCAACCGAACGAGGTGAACTTTCTTTATTGAGGATTGGTCAATAATCGACTCCTATTTAATCTGATGGAAAGTGACAATGTAGCCGACTGACTCAGTAATAGCCTATTCACTCATAAATACTCATGCGCACTAAAATTTCCTTTCCTCCAACATGATCGAGGGGAGTGATGATTGTTCCAGTAGTCATACTCGTTAACGGGTCCTGCGGAGACTGGTCCATCTGGAATCCTTTAGAAACTTACTAATAATATCATTAGTCTCACATCGCGATCGTAGCGCATCATACCGGAGCTAGATCTTAACTATTTAATTGTAACCTAAACATTGTTCTCACACATTATAATAAAAAAATAAGAAACAGAAAGAGAATTAAATAAAAAACACAAGCCCGCTGAGTTTCTCGCCGGGTCTTTACGGGCCGCGTTCCGATCCGGTGGTAGTTTAATAGTTAGATTAGATAAAAATGTATACATAAAAACATAGAATATTTGAGTTTGAGTGTATACTATAATGGTTTACATGGATAAGATATTATGATTGTAATTCTGAAAATATATGTCGAGGAGAAGGAAGCTTCCTCGTGAGGCAACTCCACTCAGGCAGGTTCTGGCATGCCAGAACCAGACTGGGTCGCTTGGTGGCATGACTTTGCTAGGAGGGTGGTATCAGGCCTCGAAGCCTACCCAGCTACTAGTTTGGGTACTGCTCATGTAGCACTGTCCAGAAACCATGTATAGGAAATAAAGGGAATCCTACGGACGCGAGCAGCTTTGGCCCTTGACTTTTTCTTTTGTAACATTCTTTGGACTATGAATCCTGAACACTTCGTTTGATCCAGGATGTAGTTATCGCCAGCTTTACCATATCCCCATATGTAATCTTGATTATAATCCTAAGCATCTTAGTAATTAGTACGATTATCTAAATACAATGCAAAATGTTCATTAGAGGTTTACAAGGATTACGTTAAGCCTAATGATAGTAGTGTTTACGTGCTCGAAACAAGCAAATAACTCATGATTTTATAATAGATCATAAATACTTAGAACGTAATCTCACGCTCGAAATGAGGGTAATACATTTTAGAAAATAAAACCACTTTGATTGAAAGCGTTAATTATAAATTTTATGCGTAGAGTTTTAGGGTTGAGGGACCGCCTCGTTGGTCTAGTGGCGAATAATGAGCTTTGCGGTCACGAGGTCCTGGGTTCAAATCCTAGGTCGTGCAAATGTAGTTTTTCTATCGAAAATTTCCCGGTATCAGTCCGGAGTCTTAAAGTGTGCCCGGTATATACCAATTGGCTCGCCCCCTATTACATGGGACACTTGGGGAATATAGGCGGGACGGTTTGATTTTAGTTTTAGGGTTTAGTGTGTATCGGTTAAACACCGTGACATAAGCCTTTTTTTGGTTTTATTGAACGGTCCCTTTTTTGATTAAATTTGTGACAGCGGATGTCGGATGTCTAGCATGTCTTTCACCATTCTAAAATATTCTAAACATGGCTATTACCCCATTTCTAGAATATTCTAGTCATGACCATTACCCAATCAGAAAGCGCGTAGCAATTACGAGTTCCTGGGTCCAAATCTTAGGTCGGAGAGAGTGTAGTTTTTTTAAAGAATAATTCCCAGTATCTAATATCATTTATAATATAATAATATCATTTTATTTCTCGCCACAATATAACATTATATGGGAAGATTGCCATATTACAATGCAGTTTTTGTTGTGGGAGACTGGTGCCTAAACTAGGTAAGTAATACCTGTATTTCAGGTCACCAGTGCACCTTCCCCATATGGGCTAATTTCGGCTCTCTCATAATCTGAATAACATTTCGTGTTAGTCGAAAGTGGTGGTGTCAAGATTAGAGCTGGTAGTGTGTGTGTGTGTGTGCGTGTTTGAGTGTGTGTGTGTGTGTGAGTGTGTGTGTGTGTGAGAGTATGTGTGTGTGTGTGTGTATGTGTGAGTGAGTGTGTGTACATGGGTGTGTGTGTGAGTGTGTGTGTGAGTGTGTGAGTGTGTGTGAGTGTGTGTGAGTGTGTGAGTGTGTGTGAGTGTGTGTGTGTGTGTGTGTGTGTGTGTGTGTGTGTGTGTGTGTGTAGGTGTGTGTGTGCGTGCGTACGTGCGGGTGAGTGTTGGTATATGGGTGTCAGGTTAGCTAGTGTGTGCTGCCAGAGGGTAAGTTTACACTCATTCCTATTTGGGTATAGACAGTAGCGCCTCAGTGCTCTCGTAGTCAAGGGACATAAGCCATTCCGAAAGCCTTTTTTTGCATAAAAAGTTATTAATCGAATAAATTAAAAGCTTCTTGTCGATCTTATTGTAAAGATAACCTCCAAGAAAGTAGTATCTATCGGGGGTCTGGGATTATGCCTTTTATAATGGTAATATGCTTGCTCTTTATTACATTTTAACCAAACATTGTCGACGTAATGTGGGTGTACAGAGTACACCTCGGCTTCTTGGGGAATATACGCGTGATGGTGTGTGTATATCGGCAGAAAAAAGTAGATAGGTACCTATTCCGTGTGTATCTCAATAATATAACTCACCGTCCCAACTACCTAACCTTGTTCTGCGTATAATAAATTTACCTACAAATTGTTCAATAACAATATAGTGCGAAGTACTGATAGCTTTAGGCAAGGACGCGTCCGATAAAACGGGCTTCCACATATCCAATATTAATTTAATTAAACCAATTTGATAACAATGTGGCAATTGAAACGATAACGAAAGTAGATAATGTTTATCGCGGCAGTTAAGCTACACCTACGTGTTTTGGTAAAGGCATATTAGTGGATTTGAGGATATACAAATAGTTTGGCAACGGCTTGCTGTAATGATTTGAGAGTAGGCCGTTTGGCACATTGAATTTAGCCATAATAATAATTTATTTGTTTTAGGTAACAGAAATTACAAAAAAAATGCAAGCCCATATAATAAATACCTTAAAGACTAACATACAAATATTAAATTAAACTTATAAACTTAGTCACATATATCTTCAACAACATGTTGTCCTGTGCAGGGGCGTTTTGCAGTTTTCCCAATCTCCTCAACACGACACCCGTCGGCCAGTACTCCTCGCTCATATAGGTCTCCAGCTTAACAATAGGAACTCGCACCACAAACGGATTAAACAATTCTTGTTTTGCGAGTTCAGCTTTCGACTCTCAGAGTGTACATAGTCTTCTTCTTGATATACTCCACAATGTTATAGGCTTTGATGGTGTTGTGGAGCCATGCCACGTACAGCAGCGTTGTTGGATGAACGAAAGAGCATGCCATCGTCGACTGGCGTAGCCCCACACCGGTTTCGTCAAGGAGGCTTCTTCTTCTTCTCCACCTTAATAAAGCCTTCCTCGTCAGTTCGGACCCTTCTCGTGACCTGATGGGCCACCTTATGGGCCTTCTCCGTTGTCTTTTTTGTTGCACGGGCGTAAGCGGCGTGTTCGAACCCTGTATTTCATTTCGAATATAAATCACATACATGTATTGCACGGATATTTTTTTTTTAGTACATATCAGAATATATATGATATGATACACATTTTTGAGTACATTAGAGTACATGTGATATTTATAATTGTGAATGCACCTCGATACAGAAAGCTCATAAAGAAAGGAGACGCTTTTTAAAAATTAATTTGCTTAATAAATTTGGGCACATTTAGATGGTTTAAAAGTTGGCTATAAAACTAATGTGAGTTTATATTACGTTGACGATATATATTTAATGTCGATCGATAATAGATCGTAACGATTTACTACTACAATTAATAACTCGGAATACAAGTAATTAGGATTTACTTGTATTCCGAGTTATTAATTGTAGTAGTAAATTGTTACTATCTATTATCGATCGATAGGTATAAATATTTTTGAGAATAAAAATATTATTAGTATTTTTTATATTAACTTGACACCTTTACTTCTGAGCAGTGTTCGTCCTCTTAAACTATATTTCACGTTAACGAAGCTGCTAGCAAAATCTAGTTATGTATTTACCCTTATTACGTAACCAATAGCTGAATAGGCAGACTAACTCAATGTGACGTCACCGTTCACTAAATCCTACTTAATGTTGGATATTATCCATACTTGAGTCAAGTGTTCTCGTCTAACCGGGGTTCTAATTAGCATAATTATACGTACCTTCCCATTAAAACCTCTTTGACATTCCTTTAGCACAAAGAGGCAAAGAAAAGGTATTTTAAGTACGTAATCAGTTAACAAAGATATGATATATTGTAATAATGACTTGGATTTGTTTTAATTGTCGCCTATGCAAGGTTATGTAGTAGGGTATTTTGATATTTTCTAGACCTATTTGCTGTTGTCAAAGCAATAACTTCCGTTGTTTCTAATACGAATATCGTTGCTAAATATCTATAGGCTAGTCCAGTGTCTGATGTCGAGTACTGATGGCTAAGCACGAACAGATTGAAGTTAGCGTGACGCTTTTGACAAAGCGTGTTGTCACTTTCATCTTTAATTAGTAAAACTGTAGTCTGAAAAGGATGGCATATCCACTTAGTAGCGTTACACTAGTAAAATAGGGCCGCTATATAGCTGTAAGTAAGGCGCTCATAGCGTTGTAATAACGCGGCTTCTATCGATCACTAAGGTGAAGCGGCGTCTGACTTTGTCGGTCTGAGATGGGTGATCGTTTGTGGCAATTTCATTTTCGAGCGTCTTCGTGCTAAGATACGTTAAGCCATTGGTCTCGGCTGCCACCTAATGTGGTAGTCGTTAAGCCTAGTCGGATACTTTGTAGGCGGCTTGATAATTGTTTTAACAGCGGGTGGCTACAAACCTGTCTTCACCATTCAGCAATAGGTCCACATGGTAGGGTCTATTCTCCTTTACCTCAATTTCTCAGAGAAGTTACATTACCATCGATATATTATTTGTAGGTACTAGATTGAAGGCAGTAACCCCAAAAACGGCGCAAAAATGACCACACAATTATGTGTTTGATCTTAGTTTGAATTGGTTCGATCCAACCATACCCAACGTGAGAACGCGTTAAAATGCTTCAGTTTGCTAAAACTGTAATAAGATCTCAGGTTATTAAATATTTGAAACAAATTCTACAGTTGCTAGCTACGAGTAGCCATGTTCACTATAATGTCTTTGCTTGCGGTGGCTGATCGGCGCGGTTCACTCCCTTCCCTCCGATATATTCGAGGAGGGTGATGGCTGTTCCAGCAGTCATACTCGTGAACGGGTGCTGCTTGTAGGGACAGGTCCATCTCGAATTCTTTAGACACTCTTTATAAATAACATCATCAATCTCATATCTCGGTCATAAGGCATCACACTCGAGCTAGATCGTGAACTATTTAATTGTAACCTAAACATTGCATCCATACAAAAAAAATAGAACAGAAAAAAAAGAGAATTAAATAAAAAAAGACAAGCCCGCTGAGGTTCTTCGCCGGATCTTCTCAGTAGAGACCGCGCTCCGATCCGGTGGTAGATTAGTAGTTAAATTAGATTAAAAAATGTAAATTGTTTATTTGTAAGCACCTCTGCAGGATTTATACAAAATAAATTATTTGAGATTGAGGTATAGTGCGTACCAAGGATCTTCTGGCCCGGGGTCAAAATCAGAACTGATGCTGTCATCAAGTAAAATGTCACTACATGACAGTTGCATAGTTTCCGTTTGCTATTAAATTTACCCAAGTTCTTTCTTCAGTAAGGATGGGAAATACACCGCCGATATAGAGAGAAGAGTGAGTGCAGGGACTACTTGGGAGCCGGCACTTAAGCCAAAAGGCGCACCTGGCCATACATAACGGAGTGCTTGTCCCAACGCTGTTATACGGCATCGAGAGCTGGGTATGAAAGAAGGAGAATTAAAGTAGGATAAATGCGGTGGAAATGCGAGCTGTGCGGAAGATGTGTGGAATGAAGCTGACCGACCGTATTCGCAACAGCGTAGTAAGAAAGCGAGTAGGTATGAAAGGTAGTATCGGTGTAAAGACGAGACAGGGTATGCTCCGTTGTTTCGGGCATATAGAAAGAATGTCAGAAGAAAGAATGACAAAACAGATATACAATGCGAAAGTGGAAGGATGTAAGTACCGAGGAAGACCTAGATTATCTTACCATGACCAAATAGACCGAGTCTTATCTGAAGGACAAGTCAAGAGTCTCTGTAACCGGCGAGCGTGTATGAGACGAACTTTGAGAGTGAAGGAACCTAGAGAGGTGTGTAAGAAGAGAACCTGTTAGAACTCTGGACTCTCTGCCTACCCCGCAAGGGATCTGGCGTGATGATATAGATAGAAATTCTTTTTATAATTAGTAGCTGTGCGGTTCGCTCGCATCTGTTGAAATATCTCCTTGGAAATAGGTTTTACTAAATGTTAACCATAATCACACCAACGCTCCCTGTTAATGTCATCCATGAGCCAAAAGATCCTTGTCGCATTATACGAATGATATATCGAAGCGTTTACCAAACTGTGGGACATAGGGTGTAAGGGGCAATTGCGCAACACGTCAACAGATAATATACAGTACACATCAAAACGAACACCGTTTTTTCTACATCTCCGGTGATTCTTCTCGTAAAAGTTATTCGTAATAGCGCTACTTACAATTTTTCAATAAAAAAATTACTGCCTCGTTGGTCTGGTGGCAAAGCGCATCGCTTTGTGATCACGAGGTCCTGGGTTAAAATCCTATGTCGAACAAATGTAGTTTTTCTAACGAAAAGTTCCCAGTGTGAGTCCGGGGTCTGGAATTGTGCCCGGTATATGGCAATAGGCTCGCCCCCTATTACATGGGACCTAACATTGTCGAGCTTTGGGAATATAGGCGTGACGGTGTGTGTATAAAAAACCCTGACATAATTTTGAATTCGAACCCAGGAGCTTGTGAGGGTCGTTCCATGCTCCGCTAGACTAACGAGGCAGTCGTATAATTTATAAAAAAAATATACACCTTCACGTATATATTCCCCAAGCGGGGGTGGCAGAGATGTACTGTGTAAACCCAATTTTCGCCGGTCGAACCTATTTCCATATACCGGGCACAACTGCAGATCCCGGACAGATACTGGGAATTTTTCGGAAGAAAACTCGTGATCGCAAAGCGCATTATTCGCCACTAAACCAACGAGGCAGTCGTATAATTTATCTGAATAATAAATCTTGTATCCCATCACATCACAATTAAAATGCGCAGAGTTGTAGATTGTTTGTTAGTTGCGCGCCAACGCCACGCCACCCCGCCGGCGGAATGAAAGCTGACTAATTAAAAGTTATAAAACATTTTATGGTACGAACATTTCGTGAAATTGTGTTATTTTTTATTGAAGTGAAAACTTCTTTAGGCGCTTTTAGCATTTTTAAGATGGGAAAAAACAATTGAACTCGCGACACTGTTACCGTTACCGACACCTCTGTATACAGGTGTAACATAATAAACGCAAGACCTCAAACACCCCGATTAGAGAATTGCTTCATAAAGTCAAAACGAAAACCAAATTTTCAATTTTAAAGGTTTTTACCCTTTTTTAAAGCACTTTTATACCCCAATTAACAAAGAAACTTGTACGTGTATGTGTGCGTTTTGAGAAATACGTTTTAGTAATGCGTTTAGAATCTTCTTCTTGCTATGAATCAAGAATAAATTTAACTTTTTATAGCGCACTGAAGGAGTAAAAGCATTTTTTTGCAAATTTAAAAAGAAATGTAAAATACATCAAAAATTGTTGGAATCGATTCAGTTACCGATTTAGAACAAACTACTTTCAGGTCTTGCGTTAATTATGTTACAGCTTATAAACATTCAAAAATATATTTCCTGACGATTCAAAAAATGCACACGTAATTGTTAAAGTTTTCACTTCTGTCGGCACTCCCAGAGTGCCGACAGAAGTGAACTGTTTGTTTTTTTTTTATCTAAGTAATGTTATAAACGCTAGCAGTGGGGCAATATGGGTTAACAAAAAAAAAACAAACATGAAAGTTTGTGATGAATGGATGTATGTTATTCTCCCACGAAAAAAACTACTCAATGGATTCAGATTATGCCTCGTTGATAATCTAGTGGCAAATAATGTGCGTAACGATCACGAGGTCCTGGGTTCGAATCTTAGGTCGACAAATTATGATTTTCTATCCAAATATTTTCAGTATCAGCCCGGATTCTAGAATTGTTAGCGATATAATTGCAATCGATGATTTAGCGCAGTGGTTAAGCTTAAGCCGCTCCGCCCGCTGTGTGTAATAGTCGCGGGTTCAATTCCCGCACGGGAAAAATCTTTGTGTGATCCACAATTATTTGTTTCGGTCTGGGTATTTGGGTATGTTAATTTTTATGTTTGTAAGCGCACCCGCGACAGGAATAAATCCTAGTATGGGGCTACATTTAACAAAAATATAAAATAAAAATAAACTCACCCCCCTATTAAATGGGACCTAACATCGTCGCCGAAAAGTGGATCTACACAGTACATCTCCGCCACAGTCGCGTGACAGTTTTTTTTTAATTTTATATGTATAGTAATTGAATTTCGTGTATTATGCGTTCAAATCTAACATGATATAAGAAGGAACAAAAAAGGACGTCACTCCTATCTTTACTCAAGCGAGGTGTAATGCACAGCCCTGCCATACATATGTACTTGTACACCCACTAAGTTATCTAACTATATCTTATTTTGGTTTGTTGCTAACGACGTTCGGTCCCCATGTAACACCTTATTCGCAAGGATACTTTTACAAAGCAGAAAAATGAGCCAAACGGCTAACAGTATATTTTTTTCAAAGCAATTACAGCGCTTCAGCGCTACGCGTTGCAAAAGCGCCGTGCAAACGAAGGTTAATGAGGGTCGAGGTAAATGCTATAACAACAGGTATGACCAGGACTTCTATCTATCTATATCATCACGCCAGATCCCGTACGGGGTAGGCAGAGAGTACACAGGCTCTTTCCTTTATTGCCTAGGACTTCCGGACTGATATTCCAATTTTTAATAGAAAATCCATTTGTCCGGCGTAACCCAAGACGTCGTTATCGCTACCCCAATAATGCACTATATCCCAACGAGGCAGTAATGAAAAAATCTATCTATATCATCACGCCAGATCCCTTGCGGGATAGGCAGAGAGTACAGAGTTCCAACAGGTTCTTTCCATACATACCTCTCTGGCTTCCTCCACTCGCATAGTTCGTCTTATACACGCTCGCCGGTTACGGAGACTCTTGAATTGTCCTTCAGATAAGACTTGGTTTATTTGGCCGTGGTAAGATAGTCTAGGTCTTCTCCGGTACCTACATCCTTCCACTTTCTCATTGTATATCTGATTGAAAAAATATTACAATTTATCGATTAAAAACCTCATTAACACATTTTTATCGTACCTAAGATTCAAATTCAGGACCTCACGATAGCAGCCATGCCATGGGTCACTAGACTAACGAGGTAGCAATATTTTCCACTGAAATGTGGACACTGCATCTAAATAAATCTTCGCAAAAGATTAAGGTCCAACCCGTACATAATACCGTGTGTTGTGGTGATACAGCAAATTTTCAGGACTACAGAAATCCGTAGATACTGCACAAGAAAATTTCTATATAAAAATTTTTTTTTAGTATATGATAGTTTTTATAAGATAGTATCGGTGTAAAGATGAGAAAGGGTATGCTCCGTTGGTTCGGGCATATAGAAAGAATGCCAGAAGAAAGAATGACAAAACAGATATACAATGCGAAAGTGGAAGGATGTAGGTGCCGGGGAAGACCTAGACTATCTTACCATGACCAAATAGACCGTGTCTTAGCTGAAGGGCAAGTCAAGAGTCTCCGTAACCGGCGAGTGTGTATGAGACGAACTATGAGAGTGGAGGAAGCCAGAGAGGTATGTAAGGAAAGAACCTGTTGGAACTCTGTACTCTCTGCCTACCCCGCGAGGGAGCTGGCGTGATGATATAGATAGATAGATAGAAAAAATTTTTTTTACCTTTTTTCCCCAAGTTTGTGTTTATGTGTGGGGTTCATCATATTTTAAGAGCTTCTTTTACCACTCCCGTGAAAAGTGCTGATTAGTTACTGCTCGATATGCGCTTTTAATTGCCAAGTAATGGGTTAGTTTAACCGTCGGATAGGGCTACACAGCGATGATGAAATTCATAGACTAACTTGCAACTATAATTATCGATTAGTCTACTTCAGACTTAACCCGCGCACAGTGAAAGAAGCCCTTAGCTTAATAACTGCTAGCGACCTTATAATAAGTATATTCTGATATTCACAGATATTGTGACGATAATGGATATAGTTACACTGTAAGCAATTTGTTTTGTGTCTCTGTGTTATGTATCTAAATGACCAGTGTTTTTTTCTGTTTTATGTAAGTAGGTCCCTAAATTGTTATTCGTCCCTAATAAAGAGGAAGAAAAAACTAAACGTTAGTTTCAAGAAATTTAATATTTTATCGTCAATTTTATTACAAGTTAGTACCATGAAATTCTTTGATTGATTCACAGTATCCGAAAAAGATTTATGTAATTATTCGCTCTACTACTTTGTAAGGAACTCGAGCGCTAAGCACGAACATATTGAAGTTAGTGTAACGTTACCGAGTTAATATGCCAACCTTTTTCATACTACGGATTTAATAAATTAATATGAACCCGACAGTACGCTTGCTCGTCAATTTTACGGTTTCGTTCGCCTTCTAGGAGCAATCTGAGAGCCTAGATAAGTGTCAACTTAGCATTTAGAATTGACGTTCAGAGGGCTTAGCACAAACATGCACAAATCAAGGTGTGCGTGTAACAAGGATGGCAGACCACCCAGCTGTCGTCACGCTAACGCAAGTACTTTTATGGTAAGCTCAGTCCTAAGCAGACGTTAACAATAATAGAAAACGGAAAAATGTTTTTTCGTGTAAAATTTTACCCGTGCTATCCCCAAACGAGGCTGGCAGATGTGTGCATGTCAAGGCAGGCGAGCCTTTTACCATATACCGGGCATAATTCCAGATTCAGGACTGATATTGGGAATTTTTCGATGGAAAAACTTTTTGTCCAATCAGGGATTTAAACCCAGGACCGTTATCGTAACGCGCATTATTCGTCAGTAGACTAACGAGGCAATCGAAAGTGTAATTCCCTTAATTTTTTTACTTTCTATTAGCGCTTAGACTGTTGAAAATCAACTTGACTAGGCTCTCTAATGCCACACGAGTTTGTGTGTGTTTGTCTTAGAATAAAAATAATCCAGAAGCCACAACGCGCGTCGAGTAGTCTCTTTGTGAACGTCGTGTAGAATAACGTATTCTGCGCGTGTCAAATTAATTTGAATTATATCGTCTTGTATCGTTCCTGTCTATAAAAAAGCTGATGGCATCAAAAAAGGACAAGCTGTAATCATACCTCATACCTAAATAACGCATTCAGGTGCCGTATTATTTAAATTTCACATTATTTCTTCCGTCTGTAATTGTGACAGTAAAAGACGCGTCCATTTTGTTAGTGTTGCTAGGATAACAATTTTATTTTTCCCTACTTTTATTAGCTGAGGCCTTAATTAGTTCTAGTATTAAATAGCATTAATATAGTTTACTGCCACATCATGGTTTTAATATTTAGTTAAGTTGATGAAAATATATTTTCCCTACATTAAATTACTACAAACCTTAACCTATGCATTTAAATACACGTTACCGTAAAAATGATTTAATTTGCATCTTCTCTAATTTTCATCAACATTTATCTCTAAAAGTGGTAATCTTTCCGGGCTGCCAACATTACGCGGGTGGAAAGTGCGGTGAGTGCGGGACGATTGTTGAATTTTTGGCTTCACAGCGCGGCGTGCAATTACGATTAGACGCGGCTTCTGGATTATATTTATTCTGAGGTGTTTGTGTAGGTACACAAACAATCGAGTAGGTACTAAGGCGTACTTCAACGATTGGGCCTACGATATTATGCTTATTACCTCCATCCGTATCCATATAGCTTATGACGCATAAAAACAAACATACATCAATATTACCAACCTATGTACTGGAAATGTACTGACATGCGACTTTGATAAGTTGCAAGCATTCTATTATCTTGTCGCAATCGACAGAGCATTGTTTTGAATGCATGACTTATCGTTGTAAAATGTTATACCATATAATCTAAAAATAAACATACATCATCACGCCATATCCCGGGGTTCGCAGAGAGTACAGAGTTACAAAGTATCTTTCCTTCTGGCTTTCTCCACTCTCGTAATTCGTTTAGTTGTAAAATGTAATTTCTGTAATGTTACTATCTATAAAAATAAATATAATTGGTGTCTGTTTGTAATGTTAAAATAACAGCTATTTACTAAATGCTATTGAAGTATATACGGTACTTATACAAACAAAAAAAAAACAATTTTTAAAATATCTGTCTGCAGAAAATCTACTTTACCAGGGCGTCCAGTAGCATGCAACTGTGTAGGTACTAAGTCATACTGCAACGGTTGGGACTACGAAGTTACGCTTCTAATTTACCCCCGTCCGTATCCATATAGTTTATGGCGCACTAAAAACAATCATATATCAAGATTACTAACACCTGCCGTCCTTATTTCACCGGAATAAGTCATGGGTCCTAATTATGCCACGACGCCATTTCATCGAAAGGCGTTATGCGTTATAACCAAACGCGATGTGTTAAGATAAATTCATAAAAAGATCGGGTAATTCATATAAAGATTTGTGCCGTGCTGGGATAGAACCCGCGGTTTCTCGATTGCACGATTCTCAGTGCACCAATCCGTCCGTCAAAATCGTAATGGTAATTTGTATGCCACAGGAGTACCATTTTTTTAAGATATAAATTATTCCTGTATCGTGGGTACATTTATAAACGCGAAATTTATATACACAAACACCCACACCGAAACAAATATTTGTGGGTCACAAAAATTTGTAACCAGTGCACCAAGCTGTCCGTCATATCTTCGTGAAATGATTATATTATGGTATTCTGTATGCCATTGAGGTACCAAGCGATTATTTCCCGAAGTTATCGTAACGCGCTGTGTTACGTGTTTACTTGGTCACAGCGAATAAGGGTGACATGTGACTACCTAATCCCCAGTTTCAACATTTTGGCTCTTGAGTCCTGTAATCCTGACTCGACCTTCGTAGGTACATACCCTTATATATTTCCAATGAAAAATAAACTAAGACATTAATATAGTTCAAGACTGATCTGGAGGAGTCGAGGGTTTCCAAAATCAGCGAATGTACATACCCATGTGAGAATAATGTGTGGGAATAGTAGCTAGGTTAGGTAGCATTTTGCACACTTTATCTATCTACATCATCACGCGACATAAGGCCACAAAGGTAGGCAAGGTAGGCAGAGTAGCCTATCTCGCAAGGGATAACCACCCAAGGTATCCTCATCATCTCAGCCCGGGAGGCCCATGTTCAGCAGTGGACAAGTATACTCCCCAATCGCTTTCCAGCCTTACCGGTCCGGAGCCACCTGTATCCAACGACTTCCTGTGATCTTCACAAGATCGTCGGTCGGATCTGCACAAGATGAAAGTGGATGCATGTATCCCAGTTATTCTATGATCGCTGGGACTAACCGGGATGAGAGAGTGCTCTTAATACACCCACATTTCGTCGACGTATTTTTGATCCCAATCCCAGATCCCAAGGGGCCAGCCTGTATCCATTCTTCGGACACGTCATTTTTCATGTCTTTCGAAACCATTTAGAATTCTTTCGGACAAGGTTTCGCCGGTAACAAGTAAAAATTGCATTTACATATCTATCTATCTATGTCATCACGCCTGATTAAGGAATCAGGCGTGATGACTCTGTACTTTCTACCTACCCCACAAGGGTGGGGTAGGTAGAAAGTACAGAGTTCCAACAGTTTCCTTCTTGTCGACCTCTCTGAATTCCTCCACTCTTATAGTTCGTCTCATTTACGCTTACCGGTTTCGGAGTCTCTTGATTTGCCCGTCGGATAATACACAGTCTATTTAGTTATGGTAGGATAGTTTAGGTCTTCCTCGGCATACACTTTCACATTTGAAATCTGTTTTGTCATTCTTTTTTACGACATTTTTACACTCTCATCATTACACCGATACTATCTTACATAATTTCCAAAAACCAAAAAGTGCTAGCCGTGATTAGAAAATAAGACCACATACATATTTTCCAACTAGGCAGTTACTATGTGACTATAAAACCAGACTTAATCCTCCGTTTCGACGTTTTGGCTAAGCCTTCGACCGACGACCTTCCTACATAATTCATGTAGACAAGGCGCCTAATTCCATATTCACTTTTACAGGTTTGAATGCTGAACAATGATGTATTCAAACAAGCTTCGTTGTGAAGCTCAAAAAATATGAAACTTCTCTCTTTTACGCAGGGCTATAAACAAATTTACAATTTTAGTTCAATCTTATACCGTCAAGCCTATATTCTCCAAGCAGAGGCAGAGGTGTACTGAGTACACCCACTCTTTGTCGACGATATTAGGTCCCATGTAATAGAGGGCTATATTCACACTGGGCTTTTTTCGTTAGAATAACTGCATTTCTGTGACCTAGGATTTGTACCCAAGACCTCGTGATCACAAAGCAATGCGCTTTGCCATTAGACCAATGAAACAGTCAAGTAATTAAATCTCGTTTACTTAAACTATATACAGACGGGTACATTACTTCTCAAATAACCGCATCGCGCCTGATACATGTCCTACGCTGTAGGTTTTCATACCTTTTTTAAATACCTATATTACCTAACGTATGTTACCAAAATCTTCTGGAGACGGATAACTTAGTTCAGTGGTTAAAAGTTTAAGCCGCTCTGCCCACTGGATCGAGTTGTACCTACAAATATTTATTCCTATCTGGGTGTTTGTCTTTGTGAATTTCATGTTTGTAAAACTCACCTACTACTACAAAATGGCTACTTTAATGGCACAACAAAGATACCTATCTTGCTTAGGTGAGGAGTTCCTATGGCTTCTTTCCGACTCCATCATCAGACCCTGGATACCATCGGGGTCTATTCCGGGTACTAATCATTACAAATCCAATGAGCCCAAACACGGCGGGGTTATATTGAGTAATTGGGTGGTTCCATTGGCCACCTTTCGGTTTTATAATCAGACCCTGAACACAGTAAGTTGTATAGGACTTGTCAGTACCAATATAACAAGCCTAAACACGAGGGGGTTACGTTGTATATTACAGTATATTTCAAAAGCTCCTATGGCCACCGGACTCAATCATCAAACCAGCTCCATGGTACCATATTATTGTTTTGTCATCAAGCTTACATACGTATGCCAAATTCAGCTCAATCGGCTACCCGGAAGTGCTTGAAAAATGGATCACAAAATTTTAACCAGAAAGGCAGACATACGAACATTGCAAGTTAAATAAAAGCTTGTAAAAAATATGCAATTTGGCCTGTACAAGCGGGACATTAAAATTTATGCAAAAAATATGGAATGTCCCGTGAACCACTACGCTATTTTCTATACTACTTGGAATACACATTGATCGTCAGTAGTTGTTGTACGATTTGTTTCATCTGTCCTATTAACCTTTGTGATCACTAAGAATGCACCGCAATGGCACAACGCAACAAGTGTCAAAGTATAAAGTAACTTTCTATAGAAATAATTTAGAAGAACGCAATAAACGTGGCCTTCAGTAAATACAACTAATAACCCTTCTCATTAATTCAATAGACACCACAAAAGGAAGCGAAAAAGCAGACAACTAAATAAAGTGGCTGGCACATATTCAGGCACTGATGTGGGTCGGACGTACCGGCCAGTGCGGCCGACATGCCGACAATAAATCATAAAGAACGCGCCCTTCAACGTGTCGGGTCATTTCGACCCACCCGCAAGCTCTACACACAAAATACAAAAACTTTTTGGGACCACTGGACACTTTTATTTTACATCTTAAATTGATTTTGGAAGAAACTGACTAACTTTAATAATCTATTGATAAAACCGTGGCCCGAAAAACTATTCCTATTATAGATAGTACCACTGTTTACATCTCCACGTGATAATTGAATGTATGTTATAAATAATATCGATATCACAAAATGTCCAATACCAACGGCGGACGGACGATTTAGCGCAATAGTTAAAAGCTTAAGCCGCTCACTATTCCCGCCCACAGTGTCTAATAGACAAATCTTTATGTGATCCACAATTATTTGTTCCGCTCTGGGTATTTTTATATGTGAACTTTCAAGTTTGTAAACGCACCCACGATACAGGAATAAACACTAGTGTGGAGATACGTTAAAAAAAAACTATAGTGTTATATATAGTATCGATGGTACAAAATGAGCAATACTATCGATACTAGGTATCGATTTAATCGTCCACACGGAACAAAGCACGTG
Source organism: Phalera bucephala (assembly GCA_905147815.2). Lineage (NCBI taxonomy): Eukaryota > Metazoa > Arthropoda > Insecta > Lepidoptera > Notodontidae > Phalera > Phalera bucephala. The sequence continues at coordinate 11,799,030 of LR990630.1, read as the reverse complement.
TGCGGATTTTTTCGACCCATACCCGAGGTCTACACTACACAAAATATATAAAGACTTGTTGGGCAAAGGCGATTGGACACTTTTCTTTTATATAAATTCAAAAGAAAGTCGCTAACATAGAGTTGCGGCGATAGTAATAGTCTATTAACGTGATAGTATCGTGATCTTGAATACTATTAATAATATTGATAGCCCTTTCGATTATAACATCACGTGTTAATTAAACCGATATAATCGATAGTATTCAAAGCTCAAAATTATTATTTTCCCTGCGAAAACAAAAAAAATATGACATTCGTAATACCCAAACCTCACTGATCTCCCGCTCAAGAATAGAGTCAGGAAGTAACCGATTTCTTCTTCTTCTTCTTCTTTTTTAAGTTATGGCTTCACACTAATTTTAAGTGTATTTCGCCAGTGTCCAGTGAGATGCATAATCATGTTTGTATAAAGTAATTCAGTTCCCCAATGAACTTGATGACAACGATGATAATGAAATTGATGAAGTACCCCACCCTGGATACTGGATAGTAAAGCGATAGATACTTTACATACTAATTGCGACGCCCATTTTGAGGGAAATCGAAAAGGCACGTTTTAGCACTTTGTTACAATTACCTTCACTCATGCACATATAAGAATACATAATGGTTAATATTCCATCAACATTACACATTATTATTCGAAATAACACAAGTTTTGGAAATTAAGACAAATTGACAACATCACTCTTCGACTTCGACCGCCAAAACTCCAAGTAACCGATTTGGTTACAAATTGAAATACGCAGGTACACAAATACGTGATATATGTAAGTGCTGGACCGGTGATAAACGACTTACGAATAGAAACTGTTTGGGCATCGCAATTTCTATTTATATACGAATACCACAGATTTATGGTGTCCAGGATACACTTTGGTATAATTTATGTATAGAGCAGCCTAGTGGTTAGACCGCCCGCACCTCCGTCTTTTCGAAAGCATGTGCGTATTAAAAATTAACTATCACTCGCTTTAACGGTGAAGGAAAACACCGTGAGGAAACCTGCATGCCTGAGAGTTTCTCGGAGGTGTGTGAAGTTCGCCAACCCGCACTGGTCCAGCGTGGTCGACTATGGCCTAAGCCCTCTCAGTTTGAGAGGACGGTGGGACAGTTTCTTAACAGGGCTAATAATATTATTATAAGCGCATTAGCGGTTATAAGCGGGTTGTCTAAAAAGCAGAATGCCTACAAAAGCGGAATACCTAAAATGCGTAATTACTAACAATCAGGATGCCTAAAATGCATAATGGCTAAGAAGTAGGATGCTTAACATGCATGATGACTAAAAAGCAAGATGGCTAAAATGCAACATGACCAACAAGCCTAGCCTAAAATAACATAGATAACTATACGAGTAGGGTATCAAAAGATGCTATATCATAAAAAAAATAGCATTTATTTGAATGAAATACCGTTCGTGATGAAATCATATCATAGTTCAGTTTTAGCACTTTGTAATGTTGCTTTTTAAATAATCGACTACTTAGGGAATTTGCTTCACATACATTTAGCTACTTTGGCATTTTGTTTTGTAGGTATTCTACTATTTAGGAAATTTACTTCTTAGGCTTATTTAGGTTAGCTCTCATCCTTTTATCACAAAAAAGTGTAATATAAAAATAAATTCTGTTTCAATAATCCAAAATTCTGTTTTTAATATTATTAATGTACGCTTTGCTCTCCAAGTTAGTCTGTAGATCTATGGCATTGTTTCGAAACGTATCGTATTCTCGGGACTATCAAGATTTGTATCTTGATCGCCCCGAGAATATGATTCGGTCCATCCACTCCAATGCTCTTGTGACATTCGCGAATTAATCAATCTGGATTCCTTCAGATCTTTACTTATTAAAATATTATCACTAGCAAACAGTAAGAAAATAAGAACAAAAATAAAGACGGACTTGCCGAGTTTTTCGCTGGATCTTCTCAATGGGGGTCGTGTTCCGATCCAGCGGCATATTCGTATATAGATTAAATTGAAAAGAATGTAAAATTGATAATGTAAGCGTGGATGTACATAAAAATTGTCACATGAGTCACACCACCCATCATCCATGACACCGCCAAAACAAGCCGTGCCAAATTCTAAGCCCGAAACATACACAAAACAGTCATCTGTCATCCAAAAATAGAGTCCAGAAAAAAAATGTTTTATTACACGCTCGTAAAAAATAATTAAAAACGAATAGGGGCATAATGACGTCACGGTACCCGTTAAAGTCATGCGCAGATTATATATATCTAGTTGCGTACGATGGTTATCAATCGGGCTAATTGTTTTCTAACCTTATTTGAGGTAATGGGCACTTAGTATGGAGTGTGATAAGTTTAAGGTACTTTTGTTTTACGATTTTTAAGATGGTATTGGGTACGTTTATCTGTAATTCTTAAAGGCAAACATAAGTTACAATGGAATAAAAGATATATTGAAACCCGAAGCCAAAAACCTGTTGTTTGTATAATGCATGTTTCATGAAGTAAACTCGTAGGTACTTTTCATATTGACGGCACTGCGACCATACGGTTTTGTACCGTCTTTACAAAGTATTTCATTACAAAATACATTATTACATTGCACGTTGCATACGTCTGGAGCTGGTTTAATTTGTGCCAATATATTTCAATATCTCTCACATGCAAAGGGCTTAGTAAGAAGTAGTGTTCAGTTTATTGTGGACTAGTTATTTCCCGCGGCCCCATGCGCACAATGTAATTTTGTGACCAAATGTTTTTCCAGTCTATATAAATCTATCCTTTTTTTTGTTTCGGGGGGGAAATGCCTGCCGCATACTGCCACATCCTGGGCTTGGTGATGTGGCAGTTATGTGGGGCTCGCACCCACTAAAACCCCCCCGGTGTCCGTCTCTTGCCCAATTGCCGTACCGCAGGAATTGCCAGTGGTAGAACATCTGCGGCACGGGCGGGCCTGGTCTATTTCCAAAAGACCTCTCCTTCGTGCCTTGTGCATTCTTTGTGAGGGTGCGCAGGACGCAGCGCACTTCCGTCACAGGCCTGTTACTGGTCAGGCGACAAGCTGTCCACGCTCGGCGCCCGCAGGCCACTTTTTAAGGTGGGTGGAAGTCATTAGCGGCATACGCTCTACGCCTCCGCCCAACTCGCCTCCTACAAGTGGGATTCACGCTAGTCTCCTCCCGCTCCTGTTCTGCTGCCTCTTATGCCGCCTCTTTTGCCGCCATTACGGTACCGCAGACTGCGACCATAGCCACCCAGGCATATAAATCTATCCTGCCCAACTTCATCTAAATCCGTCCATCTGCGTGTTTATTTTTTATTATTTTTTCTGTAGACGTCTTCTTTCACACTCATAGGAAGTAGAAGTTTTACCGCTCAGTAGAACAGTAAAGACATACACAGCCAGGTTTCACCTGCGAATTTTACTCGATCATCAATCTACCTTATGCGAGTTTTGCCCACTCCACGTCTTTAGGTACGAGGTCGCCACTCGAGAACCGTTCTGCCTTTTGTAGACAGGGTAGTAATACAGTCCACACAATGAATGTTTCGTCATTTTTGATACTTAATATAAGAAAGTGTATACGTTGCAATATCCAACATACAGCCACGTCCACCGTATTGTTCACGAGCGTAACATATTGTGATGTGGCTGTTGCAGTGTATAGTATTAATAATATAGTAATTTAAGAACCTTCATAGTGTAAACAGAAGAGTTACAACAGTTATGTCCCTATGGACCGCTGTTTACACAATCGCCGGTTTTGAAGATTTCATCATAATGTGATATCAAGGTCTAGGCCTGTATTTATATTATTCTGCATACATACATAAGTAAACATTATTAGAGAAGGCCATGTTACATTGGAGCACTTTGTATTCTTCATTTCTCCTAAAAAGGCTCATATTTGCCTAGTCTAGCTATTTGATTGGTACTAAACAGTTGTGTTTTTAGGCATCTACTGCCAAATCCTTGATAAATAGGTGTTATGCTAATCGACTGCCCGGTAATTTTTCGTCATACTTTCCTTTAATTAGGAGAAAATACATTGCGATTTCCCGGACACAGCCGCCACTGCCATATTGTCCACGAGGCCAATATAGCGGCATGACGAGACCGTTCTGCTAATGGCTTTCAGTTAAAACCTGCTGTTTCATGGCGCTCATTGAACAATTAACCCGGGAGATGAACCATCTGATGTATTTTATCCATAGAAATTGTAATACTAATACACTAGAAGAAAAATAGCGCACCTTTTTCATAGAAATCATTGTCGTCACTTTGCCATCCATACATAATTTGACAACTACACCGACGAAATATGATCACATTATTGCTGTAATACAAATAACAAAATTGCTATAATACATTGCTGTGTTACAAGTTTTAGGAGAGGATATTGTTCTGCGCCCATACACGATTTGACCCAGAACCAATAGCAATGAAAAAATACTTGTATGATTTCAAATCATCCATAAATTCTCTTAAGGCATTTATTATTAAACGGACAAGCGGTGGAATCGCAATATTGTACAAAAATCATTAGATTTTGAGGTTATAATGCAGTACGTTATATTGTGTGTTGACGGCAGTAAAGATGTCGGCGACTACAATATAAGTACTTACAATACTTTGAAATATTCGTTTTAGATTACAAATTGTGTGTTAGATACGGATATTTGTCATTATTTTAATAAAATAGATAAATAATGATGGCATGGGTTCAATGTTTGTTGGTTCTGGGGAAATTTTTGACAATGTCCTTTCATACCAACTTTAGGGCAGTGACTAAGGGTGGTTGAAAGTCTTATTAAACTTAAGTGTGTGCATTAAGTTGTGGTACATGATGACGTATGGGATACAATTATCACACATGGTCCACGCAATCCTATAGGATTTCGTGATAATCTTCCCGTGTCTACGACTTCTAGTGTTTTATTATTACAGTTTCTATTATTATATTTGAAAATGAAGTTGTACTACTAATGCCCTTTAGTGGATAATGTGGTTGGGAATCAAGGGGTCATTTTCGAATTCTAGTTTTGACAAAGTGACGATTTTCTATAATAAAATTTTAAGTAGGGGTCTGAAGACGAATTGTGCCAGGTATAATAGTAGTAGACATGTCCCTTGTTACATTTGGCGGTAACATTAATAATAATAATAATAGTTTATACTGTCCCACTGCTCGGCAAAGGCCTTAGGCCGAGAGAGGTTAGGTCATACTCCACCACGCGGACCCCGTACGGATTGGTGGAGGCAGGTTTGAGGCCACCTGCTATTGAAACTTATCAAGTCGCCTATAAGACTTTCAACTTGGCTCAACGACTACCACATTTAGTGGTAACCAAGACCAAATGCTTATCGTGCCTTCCGAAGCACGAAGACGCTCGAATATGATAATGCCACAATTGGTCACCTTGGTGATCGGTAAGAACACCGCGGTCGCATTGCGCTACGAGTGCCTCAGGATCGGGATCTCGGGGGCCGACTGATTTAACTATTCAAAAGAAACTGCGGTTCCAATTAACCCAAGAGCGCAAAGCGTCGACGACACTTGGAATAATGATGTCAGCGTTCGTGATCTGCTGGCTTCCGTTCTTCGTACTAGCCTTGCTGAGGCCCTTCGTCAGCGAAGACACCATCCCCAATGCAATCAGCGCGTTTTCCCTCTGGTTAGGCTACTTGAAAAGTAAAATCATTGACCATAAATGGGTATACATCGTATACTTCTGCCACCACCGCTTGGGGTATATAGATGTGACATTGTTTAGTTTTTATATAACAGACCTTAAAGGTCAGAACTTTCTTAGCCCTAAAACGTGGGATAAGATATATGCATGCACATTTGGTTTGAATAGCAAGTAGGATATAATGATTGTGCCGATGTAACCAAGAATAATAACAAAGTAATATCTAAGTTGATTATCCGCCCCAACAAAGACAAACGGGAACTTAATTGCAAAGATATTATCAGTTTATTATCATCCTTTCTATGTAACAATTACTTCACAAAATAAATAGGCATCTTTAGCCTTCTTAGTAACGTATCCTCCATCATAAGCGGTAACCTTGAAATGTTATTTCTCAATATTTTTCTTATAATAGAAATAAATATAAACAGTTCAATATCATAAATATGATTCCATATAGTAGTTACTTTGGTATAAAGGCCTATTTTTACCTATTTACAATATCGTCCCTCTTTCTTTTCAGATCGGAAATTTTCTTCACCAATCAACGGCGTTAATGAAGCAATCCACAATCGGGATATTGAAGTAGCTGCCGCTCGCGCCGCCTTCCTAAAGCAATAAAACAACTCAGCCCGACGACTCCCATTGCAAGCACATCTCAAACAAAAACAAACTGTATAACGAAGACAAAAAGACCAAAATACCACACCATCCAGCTATCAAATGGCTCTGCTCCGAATTGGCAACACAATCCAAGCAATATGTCAATTAAAGCCTATCCCCAATTTTAATCAAACGCACCATTCCAAGACCAAAAAGCTTCACGACGAGGTCGTTTTTCAAACTTGATTCATTTATTTAAGTGTTGTATCTAAAAGAGTACCAAAAACCAATGTATGGTTACGCCAGGATAACGAACAAATTAATTGTTACCCATACCAGGGATTCGTATGGCGACTCAAAGTCATAACTCCCATTGTTTACTACCTAGCTTTGTTCCTTTACCTTCGTGTCTTCTCGTACTAATATATTTTCTTTTGCAACCGGCTCTAGCCTCGGTTGAACTTGAACCATCTATTAGTCCAGAGTTCAACTTCAGTAATCCAAACTCGACGCTTAATTGGACGTTAGAAGACAACAGTACATTTGGAAAGCACGTACACATTAAACATTCGAAATTTTCCACACCCGTTACAATTTTTCTTATCATAGTATTTCTGATTTTTATGTTGGTGACCATAATTGGTAATATACTAGTTTGTGTTGCTGTGCGCTTAGTTAGGAAGTTGAGAAGACCTAGCAACTATTTGATAGTTTCGCTCGCAGTAAGCGATTTATGTGTAGCGTTCATGGTGATGCCAGTCGCTGCTATTTATGATATATTGGGTACGTGGCCTTTTGGACCGGTAATTTGTGATCTCTGGGTATTGAGCGATGTACTTTCTTGCACCGCAAGCATCCTCAACCTTTGCATGATCTCAGTAGATCGGTACTACGCTATAACGAAACCTCTCGAGTATGGTGTAAAAAGAACCCCAAGGAGGATGCTTCTTTGCGTCTGCATTGTATGGGTCACTGCAGCGTTCATATCCCTCCCACCGGTCCTAATTCTAGGTAATCTAAAGACTGAAACATCGTGCTCTGTGTCCCAGAACCAAGCGTACCAAGTCTATGCGACCTTCGGTTCCTTTTATATACCCGCGTCGGTAATGGTGGTGGTCTATTATAAGATATTTAAGGCTGCAAGGAAGATTGTGAAAGATGAGAAACGCGCTCAGTCGCATTTGGAGACCCACTGTTATCTTGAGATTAATGTGAAGAATGGCGGCGCGGCGGAAGCTAAGTTGTTAGGCAGCCAGTCCACGCAGCCTCCACCTCCAAGAGGGTCTACAGCTAGCACAAATACTAATGTGAGTAATAAATATTACGCAAAAATATTAGCTTTGTACAAAGACGTCCCAGTAAGTACTAGTAACTTAAATAAGTGTGGAAACATTACATGCTATTGAAACGATTAAAACGTTAGTGATAATTTTACTACGTTTGTATTTTCTTAAACTGACTCCAGTTATATCTTTGTTACAGTGTAGTGTAGACAAAACAGAAAGCACAATAGGGAGGTGCTTCAGTGGACAGAGGAAGTCCAACGAATCACAATGCCCAATGCTGCAACAGCCAAAGACCCCTACCAAACCTATCCACACAATTAATAGGTCTCCAACAACTTTGGCGCCTAAACCACCAACCAAAGAGAGGCGAAGACTGTCATCCGAAAGCAGTAACAAAGTAACAACTAATAGAATTCGGTCTTCGCTATCAAACTTCGCTCAAAAAAGCCACATCGCCAAAGATTTGCTGCATCCGCAGTTAACGAATCAAAAGAAATTGCGATTCCAATTAGCCAAAGAGCGCAAAGCGTCGACGACACTCGGAATAATAATGTCAGCGTTCGTGATCTGCTGGCTGCCGTTCTTCGTACTAGCCTTGCTAAGGCCCTTCGTCAGCGAAGACACCATCCCCGATGCGATCAGCGCGTTTTTCCTCTGGTTAGGCTACCTGAACAGTTTGCTTAACCCAATCATATATGCTACACTTAACAGAGACTTCAGGAAGCCCTTTCAAGAGATACTTTTCTTCAGGTGTTCAAACTTGAACCACATGATGCGGGAAGAATTCTACCATAGCCAATACGGGGATCCTGACCAGCATTACTGTGTTAACAATACATCCAAGATGCACAACTACGATGAAGGTGTTGAGATAGTGTCTGCCGTCGATAGAGAGGAAACGAGAGCGTCGGAAAGTTTTCTATGATTGACAATGCCAGAGGTCGACACCAGAGACCTGGATACTGTGATCTAATTAGGACTATTTATTTAGAGCCGTGATCTACAGTGTTGATTTGATTTCAATAACTTATATATTATAAAAGGCTGTTTCTACCCAACTAGTCGTTACATAAATGTGCTCCTCGAGACTTTGTTTTGACGATGTATAGTATAAATAAGTAATTTTTATATATCTGGAGACAGATGTGTAGCCACGTGTATGAGATAAAGTAATTCTATATGTACCTACATCATTAATTGTTTGCCACAGATATGTGAAACGTGACTTACTCTTGATTTAAATTAAATGATGTTACTGAATCTAAAATGGTGACATGAATAATTATTCGCGTAACCTCTAGATTATATTTAGCAACCTCGCACGCGATTATGAGCAGAGAAATGGCCATGAGACTGGTGGGTACGAGAACGTTAACCGCGGCAATGGATACTTGTTTAGGGAAATAAACATAAAAAAATTAAGTGCGGAAATAAGTAGTTTACATAACATCTCATATTAATTCCTGCTTTCCTGTACAATACACGCAAGTAGACAGTGCATAAATCAGAGATAGAATCATTATTTATATTGTTAGCCTAATAAAATAGCGTCACAGCTACGGAAGCAGGAACAGACGAAATGAAGCTTTATAAATTTGAGATTAAGGTACATAATAACATAATAATATTTTGAGTTGTGCCTCTACTATATTGGGAGCCAATATGAATAATTATTCACGTAATATTTCCTTCACCTCTATATACTGTAACGTATATACGTAGCGAGAATGAGACAGCATGTTTTCTGGATATTGTTACACTCATAAAATTATTCCTTCCTTACAAATGAATCATCATAAAATTTGTGTGGCAATCACTGGTAATACTTTATGCATTTGTAAAACTGATTTTAAGTTCAAAAATTTTGCTCAATATAAAATATTTTATGACTAAAACCGGCGGAATTTGCTTCTGAGTCTTTCGTATTTAAACCTATCTTTAAAAGCAAGAGCTATTTTAGATTATTACGTTGTTTTGCCAAGATAAACATCTTATGTGCACAAAATACTAGATTTTGTGTACAAATAATATTGTCAGACAAAAAATTTTGGCAATGTAATACTGGTTGAAAATAATGTTTTCGTCTGTTCTACAATCTGGGAGAATCATTTCAGTTAAACTTTTTATCGATTTTAAATGTGTATATGTAAAAAGAAACATAATTATTTACCGTAAAAAGTGTCTGTGGATGTAAAAAAATTAGTTAATCATAAGGTTTTAAAAAGTTACATTGTAAATTATGTCAATCTAGAATTTATGGAATGCGAATTGATTAACTTGGAACGACCAAAGAGGTATATAAGAGGTTAATTTTAAAATGCAAGGTTTTTTTAATGAATAAGATGTTGTGAATTTGATAAAATTAATTATAATTGTATTATATTGTTACATAAAAATAATTAATATGGCAGTAAAATAGTCAGAAGTATTAATCCATGTGATAGTAGATATAGAGTTCTAATTCGTTTGGCTTTTCATAGATTATTCTGTTATTATTTATGAAATATTTTAATAATTCATGTAAAGAATATTTTAAGCATCCTGCATACTATATATTATAAATATATAATAGTGATAGGCACTGCCAGCTAAAATAAATATTTATACAATAGATCCAAGTGTACAGTCTGTAATGTACAATATTATTAAATCAATCAATCAATCAGAAAATAATATAAAAAAATGATTTCACACCATTATAATCGTTATGTATTAAAAAACAAAGATAATAATGTCTTAAATACCTATCAACACTTTTAAATACATAAAAATGTCTTCTGTACAGTTATAAAAATTATTGTAAAGTTTAGAAGAAATTAATGCCATCTATTATTTATAAATAAATCATATTATAAATAGCATTGTTTCATTAGCTACATCACTTCGGTTTCATATTAGATTTAATTAGAACAAAAAGTCAGTGTTGTAAATATTGTTAATAATACTAATGACATTATAAATAGAAATAATAATATATAAGTATGAATAATAATAGGTGAATATATCGCAGACACCGTGTGGGGAAACTACGCTTGGAAAAAAAATAATTTGACAGTTCAATTTGATGTTTTATTGAGATAATAAAGTACTAAAAATTTCTTTGATGTAGTTTCTTTTCAATGTGAATATGTGGTTATTGTTTATAAATAGATGTAATAATAAAAGTTACCACAGACACTTATCGATATTTTAGCTCTAATATTCATTTTGTAAAAATTATTAGGGGAAGGTACGCCATGTTCTGCCATCATAAAGAATAAAAAAATATATTTAATAATAGTAAAAACCATTAAGAGGAAATATACAACATAATATGTATACATGAGTCATAAACAAATATTTTTCTTTTTAAGACTGATTTATACCGATCGTAATTTGACATTAATCTGTATAGTTTTTTTAAAATTTAATATAAACATTAGACCACATACTACATTTGGCGAATTATAATGTAGCGTCAACTAAATAATGTATATATTGTAATGAACATACGTCGTTTATATAATTACTATCCCGATATTATCTGTGAACTAAAATTATTGCCTCAAAAGTTGTTTTTTTGATTATAACTATTAAACATACGTGCAATAATACAACCCATTTCCAAAGTTAAATTATATATTTTAAAATGTAAATAATTTCGTAGAGCTCTTTAAGTACAAAGTGTAAAAAGAAAAGGTTTTTGTTATATACCTACATAAATAGGATAATATGTGTACTGGTGTACAAATACAGGTCTCATTGTAAACATGGGGGTATTAAAATAAGGTTAAGGCAGGTATAATGTGGGTGAGATCAAAGCAGGGGCCTATCCTCTTTGCTTGATTTGTAAAATAGGAAATTTTTACATCTAACTCTGAGGGGAATCTATTAAGTTATACACGATGTAATTTTACGCCCTGGAGCAAAGGCCCGGCTACTGTTCACTGGTAATAAAAAATATAATTGAAAAGAACAATTCAATAAGGAACATTTACCTACTGACTTATCTGAATATCATAGCTAGGGTGAAAAGGACATTATCGAAAATTGCCCCAGAACCAACAAACATTTGACCCGTGCCACCATTATTTATCTGTTTTATTAAAATAATGGCAAATATCCGTATCTAACGGACAATTTGCAATCTAAAACGAATATTTCAGAGTATTGTTAGTACTTATATCGAGGTCACCGACATCTTTACTGAATATCAACACACACAATATAGCCACATATGTATTACTGGCTACTGAATTATAACATCAAAATCTGCTACTTTTTGTGCAATATTGCGATTACCCCACTTGTCCGTTTATTAATAAATGCCTAAAGAGAATTTATGGGTGATTTGAAATCATACAAACATTTTTTCGATGCTGTTGGTTCTGAGGCAAATCATGTATGGGCGCAGAACAATGTCCTTTAGAACACCGAAGTCATCTACCGGCCCGCTGACGAGGCTTGGTATAGGTGTATTTAATGCACTAAAGTAGTGTTGTTATGGACATGATACTTATTGAATTTTTCTTTTTTTTATACCAGTGAACGGTAGGCATTGGATAGATTGCCAGTGATTTCGCTTTAGGACGACTAAAATTACACGGTGTGTAGAAACACAAACAAATTATTTTATCGGGGCGTATATTGCGGAATTTAATAGAATAACTGTCCTACATAGAAATCTTATTTTTTGTATATTTGTCATTTACCATTTTTTAATCTGCCTTACTATTTCAATATCTCTATGTTACCATAACGTCATATATTGTAAAACAATATGGCATACACATTAAGTGAGGGCTCTCACACAATATAGCGGCGCATCGACGCGCGACGCATCGCAGGAATAACGCACCGCGATGCGAATCTTATATCTAAAGTTTCACGATGTGCGTCGTTGAACCTATAGGTGTTTAAGCGCCACAAATTTTACACATAACTTCGACGACGACGACTGGACCGACTGGACAACGTTGTATTTTGTTACAAACACTACGTTGCGAGAAGTCTTCGTAAAAACGACCATACACTGTAACATGAATCTAATATGACGAGTTCTACGATGCGATTTAGCGTTGTAGCGATGCTTAGATTTCTGTAATTTCGTACCACAGCACTGTGTAACCGCCCTTACTGCATAACGCATCAGCATGATTGCACGATACATTATGCGTTGTCACAGATTTATGCGATACGACGACGTCACACCGTTATATTGCACGAGGGCCTTAACTTTAGACAATTTGACATAATATGTATTGTCAGTTTGTAAATCCTTCATATAATGTAAACATTTCCGCGGGTAATGTAAACTGTAGCAAAATATCTAATTATCTTTTGGCATTGTTGTAATTTTCTTATGTAGGAGTCCTAAAAGCGACGAAATAAAAGTTAGATTCTATATTATTATTTTTATTTTAACCTCCCTAGAGAAGAGAATCATTGTAGTTAAACAAAGGGTATTTTTTAAAAACACCGTCACGCCTATATTCCATAAGCGGGGGTGGTAGAAGTGTACTGTGTACACCCACTTTCCGCCGACGATGTTACGTCCCATGTAATATGGGGTGGGCATATTGCTATATATCGGGCACAATTCCAGATTCCGGTCGGTATTGGAAATTATTCGTTAGAAAAGTATATATTTGTCCGACCCAAGATTTGAACCGAGGACCTCGTGAGCGTTAAGTACATTATTCGCCACTAGACCAACGAGGCAGTGTAATTTTTGATGGAAAACTTCCCAGTAGCAGTCCGAAATGAAGAATTGTACTCAGTATAATAACTATAGGCTTCTATCTATCTCTCTTCAGCCGAAAGACGTCTACTGCAGGAGAAAGTCCGTCTTTAAAGACCGCCACAACGACCGGCTTTGTGTTCACATTCAACTTCTACCCGCGACCTACACAAGGTCATCGGTGCATTTTGGTCAAGGTTCGGTGAAGTTGCAAGATGAGAGCGTGACGAGAACGTATGAAGACAGAGTCCGGGACAAGCTTTTGACAGTAGGTTCTTCGGACTCAAACATAGATGAATGCTGGAATTGTCTGAAAGAGAGTTTGGTAGAATCAGCGAAAGAAGTATGAGGCTGCTCAAAGAAGCATAGCACAGCAAAAGGGGATGCATGGTGGGACGCAGAGTTAAAAAACTCTGTAGAAAGTAAGAAGAAAGCGTGGCAGGACTATGTTTCTTCTTTGAATCTAAATGACAGTATGACAGAGATGAAGAAAGAAATATACCGGCAATGCAAGATTGCCACCAAAACTTTAGTAAAAGAAAAGCGTGATAGAGCTAGTGTGATTGAGGAGGAGAGGCTGGCGAAGAACTTCGAGAACAACACCAAACTCTTTTGGAGCAAGGTGAGAAAGGCTCGAGGTGATTCTTGCAGACACACAAGCTGTGCTAAACCGGTGGAGTGAATACTTTGAAGAAATGTATGAGGATGCCCCGGATGCTGGTGCTACAGACGAGCCCAGAGGCAATTTTGCGGCACCAGAATCCACAGAGGACATCACTATGGAAGAAGTTGAATGGGCCATACGAAGTATGAAAAATGGTAAAGCTGCGGGAATAGACATGATATCTGCCGAGATGATTAAATATGGTGGAACTTGCGTCCGGGACGCCTTTTGGGTCCTTGCAAATCTTTGCTGGAAGACCGGCAGAGTCCCTACAGATTGGCGCCGCGCAGTCATATTACCCTTGTATAAAGGCAAGGGCTCACAATATGACTGCGCCAGGGCCATCAGTTTGATCAGCCTGGCAGCTAAGGTGTACGGTAAAATTATTAAACGGAGAATGCGCGAGAAGTCCGATGGAATTTTTTGCGAGGCACAGGGAGGTTTCAGGTCTAGAAGGGGATGTTCGGATCAAGTTTTCTCCCTCCGCAACATCGTATAGAAGCATCTGGCAGTAGGCCGGAAGGTTTTCTGCGGTTTTGTGGATCTGGAGAAGTCGTTTGATAGAGACGTGCGAAAGAGACTTTGGGATATTTTGCCAGAGTATGGTATAAACGTCACTCTGTTGCGAGCCGTCCACTCCACTCCAACCACCACTCCACCAAAGACTGAATGAAGGAGTAAAAATGGGTGATCTAGTGGTAAAGGATCTATTATATGCAGATGACGCGGTTTTAATAGCGCCAATAGCCATTGATCTGCAAACACTAGTCACAGTTATGAGAGAAAACTGCATGAACAATGGCTTACATTTGAATGTGAAGAAAACTAAAATTATGGTTTTTGAACGAGAAGAAACCAGAACGAATGCAAGGATTGTGGTTGGTAACGATGTGCTGGAGCAAGTGAATGAGTTTGTATATCTTGGATGCGCCTTCAGTAAGGATAGGAAATACACCGCTGATATAGAGAGAAGAGTGAATGCAGGGAATAGAGTGAATGGTGCGATGGGAAGGCTACTTGGGCGTCGGCACTTAAGCCAAAAGGCGCAGCTGGCCATGCATAACGGAGTGTTTTTCCCAACCCTGTTATATGGCAGTGAGAGCTGGGTATTTAAGAAGGAGAACGAAAGTAGGATAAATGCGGTCGAAATGCGATCTCTGCGGAAGATGTGCGGAGTCACGCTGACCGACCGTATTCGCAATAGCGTAGTAAGAAAGCGAGTAGTTATGAAAGATAGTATCGATGTAAAGATGAGAAAGGGTATGCTCCGTAGGTTCGGCTCCGGTATAGAAAGAATGTCAGAAAGTGGAAGGATGTAGCTGCCGGGGAAGACCTAGACTATCTTACCATGACCAAATAGAGCGTGTTTTATCTGAAGGGCAAGTCAAGAGTCTCCGTAACCGGCGACTGTGTATGAGACGAACTATGAGAGTAGAGGAAGCCAGAGAGGTATGTAAGGAAAGAACCTGTGGGAACCCTGTACTCTCTGCCTACCCCGCGAGGGAGCTGGCGTGATGATATAGATAGATAGATAATTTCCCATTTTATCATAAAAAAATTTACTATGTCATTATTATTATTGAAACAATATTTTCCATTTTAATAGCTCTTATTCCTTAAATACGTTAAACAACAAACGACAAATATTCCGGGTATTTTCAGTGTTCATGTTTGAAAATAATTTCTTAATTGGTTAGCATTGACGTAAGTCAGTAAAAATTATTCACTGCATTTGGACTTCTGCCTGCCTCATGAGTAAATACGTTATGAGTAATAGAAATGATCAATCATTATGTCACAAATAGATTTTTCAAGATTTATTTTGACATTATCACATTGAGACCAAAATAACAATAATTTGGTGTATATACAACATGTGAACCTTTGCCATACCTGCTCATGGAATATATAGGTAAAGGTACTCACATACAACAAAGTAATTCTGGAACAGTTTTTACAGTTTGATATATGGAGCCCTAAAAAGTGGTGGACCGGAAATTAAGAGTTCTTCCGAATTTATAATTAAGTTGGAGTATTGCGGTGACACCTGAGTAGAGTGGCCTGAGCTGGCAACAGGATATGATGATTTTTATTAGGGTTGCAATCCTCAGTTGGGGCAAATGGCCAGAATTACAGATGACTTATAACGGTGTTGTTGGTACCGGTGTTTATATATTTTAGATCAATCTGACGTCACAAGTTCAGTTTTAGCCTTATTTTTCGCACATGAATTATTATCAAGGCCATTCTTCCTCATTATGTCAAAAATATTGAATAACTGTTAAAAATGACGTGCATAAGAACGCTTATTATGGGGATTAAAATAACTTGTGCGAAAATTTTAACGGTAAATGATCAGACTAACCTTGAATAGGTATGAACTCAGAAGTCTTGGTACAATTCATTGACTGCGCGAATCGCTACAAGAAAACTTTAGCGTTTTTTTGTACATTAACTGTTATTGAACAATTGATGAACTGATAATTGGCAAAAATGTCATCCATGACAACTATTATAATTGGATAGTTGCGAAAACTTAAACTGTATGCGATGGAACTAACCTTAATCTGTAGTGTGTGTAGACAAAAAACCAATTGATATTAATTTTGAAATGGATTCGGATTGCCTCAGAAGCGTAGTTCAACAGACATATGGGTATTTAATAATATACACACACCAATATACTGCATAAAGGGAACCACACTGGCCCAAGTAACTTGCTCAAGCTTGCCAACTTTCCTACGGAAACTTTCTTTATTTCGTTTGACAAATTGACTTTTTACGCGGTCACTAGGGGTCATTCCATAAACAAAATTCTAGTACAATATGAAAACTATCTGGCAATCGACGATTGTTAAGTTTTTGTATTATGCGGATTTTTTTTGTGAGTCGAATCTACCTCTTAAGATATCAGTTATTGAACAATTGATGAACTGATAATTGGCAAAAATGTCATCCATGACAACTATTATAATTGGATAGTTGCGAAAACTTAAACTGTATGCGATGGAACTAACCTTAATCTGTAGTGTGTGTAGACAAAAAACCAATTGATATTAATTTTGAAATGGATTCGGATTGCCTCAGAAGCGTAGTTCAACAGACATATGGGTATTTAATAATATACACACACCAATATACTGCATAAAGGGAACCACACTGGCCCAAGTAACTTGCTCAAGCTTGCCAACTTTCCTACGGAAACTTTCTTTATTTCGTTTGACAAATTGACTTTTTACGCGGTCACTAGGGGTCATTCCATAAACAAAATTCTAGTACAATATGAAAACTATCTGGCAATCGACGATTGTTAAGTTTTTGTATTATGCGGATTTTTTTTGTGAGTCGAATCTACCTCTTAAGATATCATGTCACAAACTTCCTCCTTGAACGATAAAAAATATTTTTTATGAAAGTTAGGACGTCTTAAACATGTAGCCCATCTTACATCAACACAACAAATACGGTTATATCCATTTCAATTCATATCTTAGTATGATAAGTATCTACTGATGTTCATTCAAGCGTCAGTTATCCGGATAAGAGGCTTGTGGCTTTTCCTTATTAGAGTATTACATTATGTTGACAAGTATTATGTATAGTATGACAAGCTTATGTTGTTTATATTTAGAAAGTGGTTATACTAATTGTGCCATTGTTGGTTTGTTATCCTGGATGCTATTTTGGCAGAAACGTTGTTGCCAGGTTTTGGCAAAGAGAAGATCTTTCAGCAAGACGGCTTTTGTATCTGACAGAGCCTGCCCCTTCTCCAAGACATGTTGTCGGTGCGTATTCTCATATCGCGTTCCAGATATGTATAAGGTATGGGGAATGGTTGTCTGTGTTCAGCGCCATCTGTGCGTAAACAATTGCAACTTTATAATATACTAATGATGGTGCTCCACACACTTCTTAGGAACTTGTTTCATGAGATGGGTCGATTATATTCACCCCCCCCCCCCCCCCCCCAACTTAGATTCGAAATCTTCGAATTCGAATTTAGGCAAACTAAAGACGCTTATGAGACGAATTTATTCAAATTTGATCTACTTGAGGTTCCAGGATTCGTATTTATTTGATATGTGTACCACGGTATAACATTTACATATTTACACTGTGCTACTACGGCAATAATTGTGTTTTTTAATATCATTTTCATGAAATGTGAACATTCACAACACTTAATGTGTTCCGATGGTTCCGAACGACGTAAATATATTACCTTTCATATTGGTTCATTAAAATCGCGCTCGCTACCGTTCCTAACTTCGTCAGTTCCGCGCTTGTCCGGTTGCCAGGTCGTCCGGTTGTATGTCATTCAAAGATTTTTTAGCACTCTTCAATCGCTCCTCTTTTGGCATCTGCTAGATGACAATGACCTTATAAATAGATATGATTAAGCGATGATAGATGTTCTACACAAAATAGCACCATTTTCCATAAAAAATCATGACAGTTTTGATGAAAAATGTTCCTATTTATAAGTAGGTAATACCTCATTCCTAAAATATGTAGAAGTGTGTTCTATTGTTCCTTAGAGACTTACTTATTTTGGCGTCTTTGGAAAGACCTATTTTAAAAATCTTAAATGCTAAAATTTTGGTATTGCTAAGGTCTGAATTTAAATATGAAATGAGAAGATTGCGAAGATTGAAGCAGTTGAGTTCTTAAGTGGCGACCTCGTACCGGAAGACGTAGAGTAGGCTCAACACAAGATGGACCGATGTAATTATGGTTGAGGGTAAAAACTGGATGCATACAGAACATAATCGGCTCTCGTAGCGATGTTTAAGGGAGTCGATTATGATACAACAGGCTATACAAAAATGAAAGAATTTATCTTGGTACTGGAGTAGCTAGGTTGACAAAGCTCTTATCCAATTAATTTGAATTATGGAGTCTCCGTAACCGGCGAGCGTGTATGAGACGAACTATGAGAGTCGAGGAAGCCAGAGAGGTATGTAAGGAAAGAACCTGTTGGAACTCTGTACTCTCTGCCTACCCTGCAAGGGATCTGGCGTGAGGTTATAGATAGATAGATAGATAGATAGAAGAAAAGAAGGCTCTCCGCTATTAATAAAGTAACAAATTCACCATAGTGTATCTCTGCAATCAATTAACAAGTACTTTTGATTTAAAAAACAGATGTCATTTGACGAACGCCTTGGTCCATTGCTCCCTTTATTGAATCGAGTAGTCGTGGGTTCGATACCCACACGGTACATATCAACGTATGACCCACAAATATTTGTTTCCATTTGCTTGTTTATGTGAATGTTTGTAAACGCACACGGGACATAGGATAATTCTTGGTAAGAAGTAAGGTGCGTTATATTAAAAAAAAAAAATAACTTTTTTTTATTTGTCGGTTTCCCTTTTATTAAAAAGTTTGTTATTTTACAATTTTAAGTGATGTGTGAATTCGTTATTATTATTTATATACATCTATTACATTATTCTAATTTAGTACTACAGTAGGGTACCTACAAGATTGATATAAAACTCATAATAACTGAATTTCCACATTCATGCTGCTTGCCGTCAAGGAGTTCCCTGGTGTATCTTCAAAGCCCAATGTCCAATATCGATAAAATTTAAATGGGACCGTCACGGAGCTATGTTGAACTCAATGCAAGAATAATCAAAATCAGTTTATAAGCAAAGAAATTATAACAAAAACACAGACGAATTATGAACCTCCTCCTTCTTTGAAGTGGGTTAACATTCTGCTTAGTTCTATAGTAGGGTACTTATAGGATTGACATAATACCCATAGTATCTCAATTTTCACATTCCTACTGTTTGTCGATAAGGAGTTCCCTGGTATATCTTCAAAGTCTAAGGTCTAGTACTAATTAAATTAAAATGAAACCACTTTGAAACTATATTGAATCCAGCGAAAAAAGAATTATCCAAATCGGTTCATAAGCAATGAGTTATTAAAAACACAGACGAATTATGAACCTCCTCTTTTTTTGAAGTCTGTTACCATCTGCTTAGTTCTATAGTAGGGTACCTATTGGATTGCCATAATACCCATACACCGTCACGCCTATATTCCCCAGAGGGGGTGGCAGAGGTGTACTGAGTACACCCACGTTTCGCTGACGATGTTAGGTCCCATGTAATAGGAAGCCAGCCTATTGCCATTAAAATGGGACCACTTTGGAGCTATACTGAACCCACGGCAAAAATAATACCAAAAATCGGTCTACAACTGACGGAAATATCGGTATAACAATAAAAAAAAGTATAAATATAGAATATAGACCCTCCTCTTTTTGAATTCGGTTAAAAATATGTCGCGTCACACGTTTAAAGATTTCTGAATCTACGGTACGTTTATAGAAGATCTGGCAAAGATATTCCACGTACGTTCGTCAAACTAACCTTTAATCCAGTCAGTGGAGCAGCCTAAGTTCTGATCACTAGACCAAACTAAGAGGTACCTAAAATGGAACGGCCTATGTTAACATCACCAGACAAATTTGTTATCATACGGAAAAAAGGTACTATAAAAGTTAAGGATGAAGAAGAAACAGAACTAAATCAGCCTGTACTGTCTCATTGCGAGACAAAGGCCTTCTCTCACAAGTTGGGGAGAGACTTAGACTTTAAAGTACGGGAACTGGGAGGTATGTAAAAGTACAGCCTGTTATCAACCTAGGGGTTTAGCACGAAAACTTTAACATAAGCGCAATGCTTTCGAGTTAATACGCCATCCTTTTTGTACAGCAAATTAACTAAGTACAGATGCACGTGACAGTATGCTTTCTCAAGTTACTCTAACATCTTTAAGCTAAGCCCTCTGTTCTCTCTACAAAAGATAACGCGTGACCGTATGAATATTAGAATTATTACCCTTTTTACAGTTACTTCCATGTATATAAACAAAATGACCGTTAAAGTTGGGCCCAACAAAAAACCCTCTTTCTCCGTCACATTTACATTCGCTAACCTGTGAACTGTCCCTAAATATATCATCAAATCTGCGAAAATTAACATAACGAAGCCATTATGCTAAATGCTGTTGCTTTGCTACTAAATAAGGGATGGCGATGACGCCAACATCATTTTGCGTTTATTTATTCAATTCTATTTTTAGCTTTTCGAATGAATGATTACTGAAATTAAGACATTTGACGGACGATTTGGTTAAGCCGCTCCGCTCACGAGACTAATCTTTGTGTGATCCACAAATATTTGTTTAAGTCTGGGTGTGTTTGTGTAGGTGAATTTCTGTATGTTGATGCACCCACGAATACGTTTTAATAAAAAAACAATAAGAAATAGCAATCTAGAAGAACCATTGAAATCTATCTATCTATAACCTCACGCCAGATCCCTTGCGGGGTAGGCAGAGAGTACAGAGTAAACAAAAGTAAACCATTGAAATAAAAAGATTACCCTGCAAAATTTCTGCTGCTGCTACTTCTGCTACTGCTGCGTACTTCACTAAGATGCTGTAATCATCTCAGTGAAGTATGCATTCATATATTAGATTTTATAACAAAATTCCAATTGCCGTCACTAAACTTAGTGAAAATAAGTTCAAAGCTTGTGTAAAACAAACACTTTGTAAGCAAGCGTATTATTTAATTGTATTATTCAATAGAAGATTATTTAAAAGAGTAATAGCTTGGATAGATGCTATTCCAGCTCCACTTGAGTCATGATAACCTATTCAACTGTTATTAGTTAACATTTCCTCTCTTCCTTCTATTAATTTAATATAATGTCATTTTTTTGTGTACTTTTTTTTTGTAAATGAGGGTACCATGTAGCTATTCTCATAAGTAGTATAATTTTTGATTTTTTAAGTTAGACTCACCTAATGACCAATGTACATTGTTCTCCCGTACCCCACAACAAAATGTAGATGAACATTTTTGTAAAATTTTTATTTTTAAAGAGTAACCGTGGAGTTTCTTTCCCTTCTTCTCCACAGAAATGACATTCCGAAGTGGCGGTAGAGTCTTTGTTACTTTTCTGACGGTTCATAAATACTGTTATGGTTTACATGAATAAAAAATATTCTGATTCTGATTCTGATTCATCATCATCACCTCCAGCTAATTCCACCCACGGCAGGGCATAAGCCTCCTGCGTTTCACGCCACATTTTCCTATCTTGAGCCAATCTTAGCCAGATCTTACCAACACACTTAACTACATCATCGACCCAACTTTGTACTGGCCTTCCTCGATTACGATATCCCTTCCGTGGCCACCATTCGGTCAAAGATCTACTCCACCTGCCATCACCACATCTTGCGACGTGTCCTGCCCATCTCCACTTGAGTTGAAGTATACGGGATCCAACGACTACTTATTTATGGTGGTAGTAACATGTTGGGTAGTCGTGGATCCGATGTTGGTGGTAATGAATCTCAAGTTTATAAAAACTACTAACCCATCGTCACACCTATATTCCTTAGGCGAGGGTGACAGAGGTGTACTGGGAGCTCTTCCCCACTGGCGGAATCTACAACTTGTTACAGGAAGTATTTTAGATCCCCAAGTATATCAGAGTATTAAGGCAAAGGGCAGCACAAAGATCCCATCCGGTTGAAGTGCGCTTGGTACGGTAAAGTAACTCAGCCCATATATACGCTAATGAATATAACATTCACATCTTGCTAACAATGTTAGCTCTCAATGTAATAAGGGGCGATTACCATTATACTGAGCACGATTCCAGGCTTGAGACTCCTACTGACAGTTTTTGATAACAATCATACTTTGTGAAACTAAGATCTTGTCACCTTGTGATCGCCACTGGTACTTATCTATTCTATACAACTCTACTATTCGTTGCAAGACCAAAAACGTGGTCTTCATTTGTTGTCAGTGCTCTATAAATAAACACCGTCACGCCTTTATTCCCTAAATGAGGGTAACATAGGTGTACTGGATACACTTATTATCGCCGACGATGTTAGGTCCCATGTAATAGGGGATGAACTTATAGCCACTGTATCGTGCACAATGCCAGACTCCGAACTGTTACTGGAAGTTTTTCAATGGAAAAATCACTATTGTCCAACCTATGAATTGAACCCAGAACCGCACGTTCTACTTGCACTATATGCCACAAGACCAACAACGTAGTATTTATTTCTTTTTGGTTTTCTATAAACAAAATTTCGTTTGAAAAGTCATATTACCATTTGCTCGTGACTCAAACTGTTTCAACTTTGGATATGTATTATCTTTTACTGAACGGTATATACGAACGATTGGTTCATGTCATGCACTCCGTGGATTCTTTCCGTGTTCACAAAGCATTAGTCATGAGGAATTTCTGTCACGATGCTGTAAGTCATTTATCCGTATAAATTTATCACATAAAATATAGAACTTTGCCCAATAGAGAATTAAGGTTTAAAAGGGAACGTTACAATTATCTCCAAATGGTGGGTAGTCAGAGGTTTTTAAACACTCCCTATAGTCCACATATTTCCGTATCTGATAATACATCCACTCAAATGTTTAATTTTTGGTATTAATCATGGAGCAGAATTCTGTACTTCGTACTTCGTTACATATACTAGGAGGGATCAAAAAGTAGTGAGAACGACATACTCCTTGGTAAAAAAAAATACTGGCAGGCATAGCTCAGATACATATTTGTAATATTAATAAAAAAAAACTTCGATTCTCTTTTGTTTTTTTCTGAATGTAGTCATTTGTCTGCTTTGTGTCGGAACGTGTTCTCGAAAATGGAGAAAAACGAAGTGCGAGCCGTTATTAAATACCTCTGTTTAAAAAAATTAACGACGCAAGAGATTCATTGCGATTTGTACGCAACATTAAGAGAGTCTGCTCCGCCGTATTCCACTGTCGCAAGGTGGGCTTCTCAATTTCGAGTAGGGAGAACGAGCACGGAAGACGAACATCGTTGCGGCCGTCCATCGACGTCAGTCACCCAAGAAAAAGTTGCGAAAGTCGAGAAAATTGTATTGAGCGATCGAAGAGTTACCATCCGATACTTAATTCAAGAAACGGGCATTTCATATGGAAGTATTCAATCCATATTGAAACAATCTTTGAATATGAGAAAAGTCTCCGCAAGATGGGTGCCGAGAATGTTAACCGACAGTCAGAAACAAAATCGACTTGACATTTCGAAGATATTGTTGGACAAGTTTCAAGACATTTCTGAAAAGTTTTTGTCTCGTTTCATAACAATGGACGAAACATGGGTCCATCATTTTGATCCCGAGACAAAACAGCAATCTTCGCAATGGAAACGGCCATCATCACCGACCCCGAAGAAGTTTCGTGTCGTGGCATCGGCTGGCAAGGTTATGGCCTCAATATTTTGGGACTCAGAAGGAATATTGTTGATTGATTACCTGGAGCGTGGAACCACTATTACAAGCCAATATTATGCAGCTTTAATTCCCAAGTTGAGGAATGCCATCAAAGAGAAAAGGAGAGGGGAACTTCGAAGGGGCGTTTCATCACGACAACGCACCCGCGCACAGGTCGGCAGTTGCGATGGCTGCCATTCAGCAAGCTGGCTTCGAATTGGTTGATCACCCCCCTTATTCACCAGATCTGGCGGCTAGCGATTTTAATCTGTACCCCAAATTGAAAAAATACTTAAGGGGAAACAGGTACGAAGACGATAACGAGGTGATGGATGCCGTGGAGAGCTTTTTGCAGGACCAAGACAAAACTTTTTTTGTGAAAGGGATTGAAGCCTTGGAAAAGCGCTGGACTCGGTGTGTAGAGAGACTCGGAAACTATATAGAAAAATAAATTATTAAGTTATCAATAGTCATTATATTCTTTCTCATTTTCACTACTTTTTGATCCCTCCTCGTAACATATCAGCCTAAACCGCCCCAATGCTGCTCAAAGGCTTTCTATCACAAATCGGGGTGAGAGAGATTAGGCCATTCTCCACCACGCGGATCCAGTGTCAATTGGTGGAGGCAGGTTTGTGGCCACCTGCTCTTGGAACTTATTACGCTATCTATAAGGCTTCCAAATTAGCTTAGCGACTATCGGTACCCAGAACCAGTCACAGCCCGGTCTTCCAAAGAATGGAGTCGCTCGAATGTGAAAATGCTACAAATACGGTTTAGGATGCCTTCTGAAGCACGGAGACATTCGAATGTGAAGATGCTACAAATATGCCTTAATGTTCCTTGCAAAGCACTTAGACGCTCGAATGTGAAAATGCTACAAATATGGCTTAATGTGCCTTGCAAAGTACGGAGACGCTCGAATGTGAAAATGCTACAAATATGGCTTAATGTGCCTTGCAAAGCACGGAGACGCTCGAATGTGAAAATGCTACAAATATGGCTTAATGTGCCTTGCAAAGCACGGAGACGCTCGAATGTGAAAATGCTACTAATATGGCTTAATGTGCCTTGTAAAGCACGGAGACGCTCGAATGTGAAAATGCTACAAATATGGCTTAATGTGCCTTGCAAAGCACGGAGACGCTCGAATGTGAAAATGCTACAAATATGGCTTAATGTGCCTTGCAAAGCACGGAGACGCTCGAATGTGAAAATGCTACAAATATGGCTTAATGAGCCTTGCAAAGCACGGAGACGCTCGAATGTGAAAATGCTACAAATATGGCTTAATGTGCCTTGCAAAGCACGGAGACGCTCGAATGTGAAAATGCCACAAATACGGCTTAACGTGCCTACCGAAGCACGGAAACGCTCGTATGTGAAAATGCAATGTAACCGGTGAGCGTGTATGAGACGAACTATGAGAGTGAAAGAAGCCAGACAGGTATTTAAGGTAAGAACCTATTGGAACTCTGTACTCTCTGCCTACCCCGCAAGTGATCTGGCGTGATGATATAGATAGAAAGAAAAAAGGAACGTTACGATCGTTCAAATAAGAAGTTTTTAAATCGTCCTCGATTATCCCAACCCGTAATACTACTTATATATTTAATTGTTAGTTCAAACGCTATGAATTACTACAGATGTGCGGACACCACCAATTTTTGGCCGACCATATTAATTCCAGGGCATACCAATTAAAACTTTTTGGTTGGTTTAATTATTGACCGTATGCACACTTACTTAATAACCATGCTGTGCATTTCTAAAGTATGTAAGTATTTCACCCAACGATTCTTAAATGGTTTACGTTTAAACTGCTTTAAACCATACTTTTCTTTCTGGAGCATATATTCGTTACCGTCTTGATGCCTTTGTTATTTTTGTTAATTTAGAATAACGCTTTGTGCTCTTTTGATACAATGCATTTGGTGGGTGTTGTATTTTAGCTGGATACGCTATATCTATCTATCTATCTATCTATAACCTCACGCCAGATCCCTTGCGGGGTAGGCAGAGAGTACAGAGTTCCAACAGGTTCTTTCCTTACATACCTCTCTGGCTTCCTCGACTCTCATAGTTCGTCTCATACACGCTCGCCGGTTACGGAGACTCTTGACTTTTCCATCAGATAAGACTCGGTTTATTTGGTCGTGGTAAGATAGTCTAGGTCTTCCCCGGTACCTGCATCCTTCCACTTTCACATTGTATATCTGTTTTGTCATTCTTTCCTCTGGCATTCTTTCTATATGCCCGAACCAACGGAGCATGCCCTTTCTCATCTTTACACCGATACTATCTTTCATACCTACTCGCTGTCTTACTATGCTGTTGCTAATGCGGTCGGTCAGCTTCACTCCGCACATCTTCCGCAGAGCTCGCATTTCTGCCGCATTTATCCTACTTTCATTCTCCTTCTTACATACCCAGCTCTCGCTACCATATAACAGCGTTGGGACAAGAACTCCGTTATGTATGGCCAGCTGCGCCTTATGGCTTAAGTGCCGGCTCCCGAGTAGCTTTCCCATCGCACCATTCACTCTGTTCCCTGCACTCACTCTTCTCTCTATGTCAGCGGTGTATTTCCCATCCTTACTGAAGGCGCATCCAAGATATACAAACTCATTCACTTGCTCCAGCACATCGTTACCAACCACAATCCTTACATTACATACGCTATATACATATAATAATAATAATTATAGCCCTGTTAAAAAACTGTCCCACTGTTGGGCACGGGCCTCCTCTCAAACGGAGAGGGTTTAGGCAATAGTCCACCACGCTAGCCCAGTGCGGGTTGGCGAACTTCACACACCTTTGAAAAACTCTTAGGCGTGCAGGTTTCCTCACGATGTTTTCCTTCACCGTTAAAGCAAGTGATAGTTAATTTTTAATACGCACATGATTTCGAAAAGACAGAGGTGCGTGCCTGGGTTTGAACCCGAGACCTCTGACTTTGCAGTCCAACGGTCTAACCACTAGGCTATCACTGCTATATACATATATATAACAAAAAAAATTTTTTTTTTATCTTTCTGTCTATTCCGGCTAATGTCCGAAATCGCTAGATTGATTATGACGGAAGTTTCTCTGACTGAAAGCTGATGCTACAAGTAATAACTTAGGCTATTATTATTTTAGGAAAAGAATTTTATTAAATTCCACGCGTGTGAAGTCGCGGGTATGTAATAAGCGGTATGTAATAAAACTATGTCGCTAAGGCCAAAGCTGTTAAGCAAACATCCACGTAGCTAATTCCAAAGAAATTGTTGGTCAACCTTTAACGTGCCTATTTTTAACTCTTTTTAAAGTGTTACCACCTTATAAAATAAAACTATATTTTCGGTTTTTATCGCGGTTTATTTTGATTGATGAAATAGTTTTATTTCATGTGTAATATTCGCGTAAATCTAAGAACTCAGTATGTTACCCACTTAGTCAATTTCGGCCCGTTTGCCCGTGTGTCATCGCGTTTTAAAGTGTTCATAAAAGTTCCCAAATTCCCTGAACATTGAATATGATCGTTAACTTAAATGTAAAGAAAATGTACATGAAGACATGAATCGATGTACATTATAAATAAACGTAAGTTTACTTTAGCGAAGTCTCAAGGTCACGGTAAATAAGTATTTTAATAACAGTACTAGCTCTAAGTCAGAATAATAAAATAGCTTTTATTATACTCGTGAATAATGGCTTACATAAACAGCCAAAAATAAAACGACAAAATAATAATTTCCGTCCAGTAATAATGAAGAAAAGTATCGCTATGTATTGCCACAGTACAGGCAAAAAACAGCAGATTAGAATCGAGTAAATTGGTATAAAACCAGACAAATGTGAGTTTGACTCGCACTCTGAGTGTTTCCTACAAGTGCAAATATAGCGCTGTTTTAATTTATCTTCGAATTAGAAAAGAAAAAATGATCTATCTATCTATCTATAACCTCACGCCAGATCCCTTGCGGGGTAGGCAGAGAGTACAGAGTTCCAACAGGTTCTTTCCTTACATACCTCTCTGGCTTCCTCGACTCTCATAGTTCGTCTCATACACGCTCGCCGGTTACGGAGACTCTTGACTTTTCCATCAGATAAGACTCGGTTTATTTGGTCGTGGTAAGATAGTCTAGGTCTTCCCCAGTACCTGCATCCTTCCACTTTCACATTGTATATCTGTTTTGTCATTCTTTCCTCTGGCATTCTTTCTATATGCCCGAACCAACGGAGCATGCCCTTTCTCATCTTTACACCGATACTATCTTTCATACCTACTCGCTGTCTTACTATGCTGTTGCTAATGCGGTCGGTCAGCTTCACTCCGCACATCTTCCGCAGAGCTCGCATTTCTACCGCATTTATCCTACTTTCATTCTCCTGAAAAAATGATGTTATTCATAAACAATTTTCGCATTTTTCCTTGAACTTGTCCTATGAAATCTTGCTTCTTACCGAATTGTATGATTCCAGGTCAACGGAAAGTATCATATCGGTTTTGAAGTGTATGTTTTAATAGCCATACTTTTTAATTTCATTGATTGAGAAGCTTCAATTTTTTTCATAGTTAAGGGACTATAAACCTTAGTATTTGGTTTAGTTTACCGCTCTTAAACAAAGGGTCTTATCTAACGGACAGACAGACAGATAGACAAATAGACAACTAGATAATCCTACGAGGGTGTTCTTTGTTCCTTGCACGCGCCAATAAATGTGTGACTCACAAACTTGTTTCAGTCTTGGTGTTATACACATACATTTTACAAACTTACACACAAGTATGTGAAATATATGTTTGTGAACACACCGACACTTCAGGAGTAATTTCAAGTTTGGAGCAACTTTTCGAAAATGAATAACATAATCGAATACGGGCTGATAAATCTAAACTTCTGTTATACGCCTCTATCGGTACATTAGCGAACCGTAATAAATTCTCCTAAATGAATACCTGCAGGCAAGCTGTGATTAGAATTTCTAATCTTACCTCCCGCCACTTACACTAGACGCTGCCAGAAGCAATTGTTTTAATTACCAATGTTACGGGTTGTGGGAAATTCGCACGAGTGTTGGATATATAGACTTTCTGTGTAGGGTTGCATATAAAGGCTGATTACACCATGCAAGTTACAGAAGACTTACCACAAACCATGGATTTCCATACTAAACAGATTGAGCACTATGCGAAGAAAACGTGACGGCAAGGATACCCACCTAGAGAATTACGTCTCTTTCTAAGTAAGAAATATATTATTTTATTATTCGACATTATTAAGATATTTATTATTCGACAAATATATTCACAGCCTGGAAATGGTGCAAAAAAGTTTCTGCGTTTCATGCACTACAAATTTTTTCTCAACTATTAATGCGTTATGATTTGTTTAGCTTGGAGTCTAGGCGTATTTTGCTTATGAGTATGATGCTTTATGGCTTATGTAATAATAAGTTCGACTGTAACGACCTCACGAATGACGTATGTTATGTTGTACCAAGAACTGCGACGGTGCGTGGGGTTCGCGCATCCTGTTTGTTCTACACACCTAGGTGCAAAACTAACGCTGATGTGCGGGTCCCAGAACGTCGGCTCTTGGAAACATATAACACGCACTTTCCTGATGTTGACATCTTTGCCCTCATCTTTGGGGTATCAATTTAAAAAGATGATCATTAATAAACTTAGCTCGTCTAGAAGTAGCAATCTTTAGTTGTTGATTTTTTGCCGTTTTAATACATGCTGGTCGGACAGCGCACATGACTTTTTTTAACTGCATTTTAGTTTATTCCGTGGACAAAGCTGTGTGTTAATGTTTATCCAGTATCAATTTACCTGTTTTTATGTTTTATTTTTATTTTATTTTCTTTATTAGGTTCACCAACAATTGTTTACACTATTGGGACAGTAGAAAAAACATGCGTTAAATAAGAACTAAGTGTAACAATTACTTATAGGCAAACACCGCTTGCACAGCGAAACTAATAATAAATTAAACATAATAGGTGCAGAAACTAACTAAACTCCAAAGTTAATATAACTAAATTAAAGATAAGAAGTAAGGAGAAAAACAAAAGCTATACATATAAATGAAAAAAATAACCAAGTAAGTTGTGACTAAACGTCAGACAAGCTATAATGCAAAGATTTACTCAATTTTCCTGGAGAGTCGAAATGTAAGTCAATTTGATCACTATTCGCGTTTAATACTTTACAGTATTTTGCATAAGGGGAGTTAGCTCCCAAAACCGTTCTCCTTAGTGGTGGGCAAAGTGGTGTAATTGGCCTGTGAGGAATTCTATAAGGAACCCGAAACTTAAGCGCCAGCAATTGGGGACAATCAATTTTGTTACTTAAAATTTTACTTGCAAATTTTGCATCGTTAATGCTTCTGCGTTTGAATAAAGAATCCATGTTAAAATAAAGCAATCTTTACCTGTAAGAACTTACTTACTAGATTTTCCCAGGGAGAATAATAAGTGCCATAAAAAGCGTTTCTGTACGCGCTCTAGGCGCAATGAATGTGTAGCATAGTGTGGCCGCCAGACTACGCTGCAGTACTCTAAAATACTTCGGACTAAGCTGTTATAGAGCAAGCAAGCATGTTACGCAGGACATGTAACCGTTTTATCTGCCTTATTGACTTTTAACATGAACAACCTACATTGTTACCCCGCAACAAAATGTAGATGAAAAAGTTTGTCAAAATTTTATTTTAAAAGAGTTATCGTGGAGTTTCTTGCGCTTCTTCTCCACAGGAATGACATTCCGAAGTGGCGGTAGAGTCTTTGCTACTTTTCTGACAATTCATAAATACTGTAATGGTTACATATTCTGATTCTGATATTTAAAACATTATTTAGAACATAAATTGGTCATACCATTTAGAGACTTAATGATTAATTTATTTATAAAGTATTGTCCAGAATGGGATAGACAAGTTATTTGTTTTAAGTATGCGTCTTACATCGTTCGCTCGTAGCGCTGTGCGACCGCGGTGTTCTTACCGATCACCAAGGTTAAGCTGCGTTCTACTCGGTCGGCCTGAGATGGGTGACCGTTTGTGGCATTTTCATATTCGAGCGTCTCCGTGCTTCGGAAGGCACGCTAAGCCGTTGGTCCCGGTTACCATTTAATGTGGTAGTCGTTAAGCCGAGTTGGAAGCCTTAAAGGCGGCTCGATAAGTTCCAACAGCAGGTGGCCACAAACCTGCCTCCACCAATCCGCACTGGGTCCGCGTGGTGGAGTATGACCATATCTCTCTCACCGCGATTTGTGAGAGAAGGCCTTTGCCCAGCAGTGGGCACTATAGGCTGATATTATTATTATGCGTCTTACATATTGTTGGATTTTCTGGGTAAATAAATGCCGAGTGGCATGTAAAGTAATTTATTAAGTGCTACATTTACAAAACTAATACGTCAAGTACAAAATAATATATTATACGTGAGTAGTATATATTTAGCAACGCAACCACGACACAGGATATAATTCAAATAAAATATAAAAAAAAATAGCATTAGTTCCAATTCGTACGAACGACTTGATCCAATGTTTAGAGCTGAAGCCGCTCCACACACTGGGTCGAGCAGTCGCGGGTACGCTCCTCGAACGGACCTTTTTTTTTAATAAACGCAGCCACACACCAGGATTTATTCATGTAACGTGGGTGCGTTTACAAACATGAAAATTCACATACACAAATACCCAGACCGAAACAAATAATTGTGGGTCACACAAAGTTCTGTCCCGTTCGGGAATCGAGCCCGCGACTATTAGACAAAGTAGGCGGAGCGGCTTAAGCTCTTAACCACTGCGCTAAATCGACCAAATCCAATCGTAGTGTGGACCACAAATATTTATTTCGATCTGGGTGTTGTATGCAATGTCTGTGAATGTTAGTTCCATCATTACACATATCTACATACATTATCGTTAAACGTGTATATTATTTATTGAACAGAGAGCTTAGTACAAAAAGATTGTGTTTAGCGTGACACTAACGAGTTGATATGTCATCCTTGTCACACTGCAATTTATTGAATAAACATGAACATGACAGCACGCTTACTCGCCAGCGTCACGCTAACATCAATCTTTTCGTACTAAGCGTTTGTGTGTGTGTGTGTGTGTGTGTGTGTGTGTGTGTGTGTGTGAATGATCTACGCTGTTGGCCGCCAGGCCTTTACAGCTTCACCAGACAAGCGGGCGAGCGTGCAACCACTACGCTCTAACCAGAAGGGCAAGGGGGCTACTAGATCAAGGGCGTCTGAAGGAGGAACGGCCTCGGCTTGGGCAGTCGCTATGGGGGAGGGCGTACACTAGGTGTCTCGCCGTGGTGCTCTGCATCGGCCGGCGGGCAAGGGATTCTTCGACTTCGCCGGCGAGGTTGGTGTCTGATCCTGTGTGCGGTATCTGTATTCGAAAGAAGGGAAGTAAGGGCATCGCAAGAATATGCCGCGGACGGCGACAGCGGCAGATAGGAGGCGAGTTAAGTTCAAAGTCAGCGGCGGCTATGATTAGCGGATTTCTATGATTGGACGCGTTCGCGAAATATCTGGTTGTCGCCTACTTAATAAAGGTGCGAATAGGTTCGTGACCGAGATCGGAATGGACATTCGTACTAAGGCCTTTGTAACAACATGTGCTGTAAACACCAGCTGAATGGGCTGTTTCCGGGAAGTGTTTGGCGCCATAGCATAACGGTAGCGGCGACAAAGTAACATTTCTGCGAAACGTTTTATTGGATAAATACTAAGTGTTAACATAGGCTAGCCTACGAAAGCGGTAAGAAGCAAATATTATTTTTTTACTTGAAACTGTCCATTTATTGACATAGACTAACTTTTAATTATATTTTAGCCATCATTTCCCTCATTAATCGAGGTCCTGGTTTCAAATACTAGGACGGACAAAATGTAATTTTTCAATAGAAAAGTTTCCAGAATCAGACCGGAATCTCGCATTGTCTCGCCCCCTATTTCATGCGACCTATCATCGGAGAAAAGTGGTTGTACGTAGTACACCTCTGCTACCCCCGCTTGGGAAATATACAAGGTATAGAAAGTAGTTTGTTCTAAATCGATAACTGTATTGATTCCAACAATTTTTATTGTATCTTGCTTTTACTTTAGTGCGCTGTAATAAACTAAATTTATTCTTGATTCAAAGCAATACACACACGTAAACGTACAAGTTTCATTGTTAATTGGGGTATAAAAGTGCTTAAAAATGGGTAAAAACATTAAATTTGGAAATTTGGGTTTCGTATTGAATTTGTGAAGGAATTGTCTAATCGGGGTGTCTGAGGTCTTGAGTTATTTACGATACAGCTTGTAGACGTGGCGGTGTTTATTTATCATGATCATACTGACTCGTAGATTTACTGGCACACTAAACTAACTAAAAATGTAAGGAAAGAATCTCTTGAAACTATACACCCACTTTCTTCCCACACTATAGTCAGATAGACAGTGCCACACAAAGATTTGTCCTGTGCGGGAATCGAACCCGCGACTATTTGTGTGTGTAATTCTAAAAGAGTAAGGAAATAATTTCTTGGAACTCTATACCTACTCTCTATCTACCCTATAGATAGATAGACAGTGACATAAAAAGATTTGTACCGTGCAGCAATCGAACCTGCGACTATTTGACACAGTGGGCGGAGCGGCTTAAGCTCTTAACCACTGCGCTAAATCATACGTCATTAGCGCTGGCCTAAAATTTGAGTGTTTTTTCTCCGACTCCGTATCCGAATTCTACTACCTAATGATAATAGGTTAGTCGTGTAATATACAAGATAACGTCGTCATCTACCAATGCTGTGTTCTTATGCCCCAAACATATAAAACATATAATAATAATAACATTAGGCCTGTTAGGAAACTGTCCCTCCGTTGGGCACGGGTCTCCTCTTAAACTGAGAGGGTTTGGGCCATAGTCGACCACGCTGGCCAAGTGCGGGTTGGCGAACTACATACACCTTAGAGAAATCTCTTAGGCATGCGGGTTCCCCCACGGTATTTTCCTTTACCGTTAAAGCAAGAGTTAGTTAGTTTTTAATACGCACATACTTTCAAAAAGACAGAGGTGCGTGCTAGGATTTGAACCCGAGACCTCTGACTTAGCAGTCCAACGGTCTAACCACTAGGCTATCACTGCTTATATAAACCATATATAATTCGGTAATATTATATATAATAATATTTGTAAACGCATTTAAATTACAGGAATCATCCCTAATATGACGCAAAGTTTTTAGTAAGCAAAAGAAAAATATAAAAAAATAAACTCCGTCACATATACGCCCCAAGCGGTAGTGGCAGAGGTGTACTGTGTACACCCACTACTTGCCGACGATGTCAGGTCCCATGTAATAGGGGGCGAGCCTTTTGCCATATAACGGGCACAATTCTAGTCTCCGGACTGTTACTAGGAATTTTTCGATGAAACAACTACATCTGTCGGACTTGCCATATATCTGAGAAATAATATTGCTATAATTCCAAATTTAAAGCAAAGGAAATACCAAAGTCATCTGTAATTCTGGCGTTTTGCCCCAACTGAGGATTGCAACCCCAATAAAAAATATCATATCGTGTTACCAACTCAGGCCACTCCGCTCAGGTCTCACCGCGATACTCCAACTTATTCATGAAGAACTCCAAATTTCCGGTTCACCATTTTTTAGGGTTCCGTTCTTTAATTCGTAATAAAGTAACGCTTATAAGGCCACTATGTCCGTCTGTTTATCTGTCCGATGGTTAGTCGCTTTGTCGCGGCGTTTATAAGCGAATTTACGTGTTTCAGCAATATAAGGATTTTTTACGTATTCTCAGGAAGAGATGCAGTTATTAGGTTTAAATTTACGTCAAATTTATTCCTGTGTCGTGTGTGCGTTTACAAATATGAAAATTCACACACACAAATGCCCATACTGAAACAAATAATTGTGGGTCACACAAAGATTTGTCCCGTGCGGGAATCGAACCCACGACTATTCGACCCAGTGGGCGGAGCGGTTTAAGCTCTTAACCACTGCGCCAAATCGTCCGCCAATGATTTCTTTGACGTCTTTTGTTTAAAGATAGACTTAGGTTTACGATTTCTTGGCTTGGTGCTAAAAAAATAAACGGTCTAAGTCATTGCAATCAAATATACAGCTACTTTAACTCACTTATCAAGGGTACTCGAGTATTTCCCGCTAATTTAGAATCATGAAATGTGACGCGAAGTAAGACTTTACAGTACAACTAGACAAAAAAATCTGAAAATGGTTAATATATTATTAGAAAACGGGCAACCTCTCATCCTTGTCTTGAGCCCGAAGTTGCAAAGTGTGAAAAAATGGATCCTATGAAAAACTTAGGAAAGGAAGGAGTTTTGTGTGTGTGAATAATCTACGCTGTTAGCCACGGGACCTTTACAGTTTCACCGGACAAGAGGAAAGGAAGGTGTGGATTGTGCTTGGTTCTTAAGAAAAACACACTACACACTCGCGCTCTGATGATTCCGCACAAGTGACACTACTTGTGCGGAATCGTCAGAGCGCGAGTCTTTCTTGCACTTGGCCAGTTTTTTTCAATACATCTAACTCGCTAGCAATTTTTTAATGCCAACGGTTTTATTTATTACGAGGTCCCTTAAAAAGTTTGAAGTCCCACATAAATGAATGGTAAATAAATGTAATTTACATTTATTCAAAAAGTTGGACTCCGTTTTTGTTTTAGTAAATAAGTTGTTTCATTTCATGTTATGTGGAATTGGAAAACCGTTTCGACAGTTCGTGCGTAGGTTGTATGGATATTGGATGTTTCGGTTGAAAGAATGATTGATATATCTACACACGTCAATACCCGCAGAGTTGGTTCCGAGTATTCGAAAGTCAAATGTGAATACCGACCCGCTTATATTCTCCAATCTGGGATAGTAGAGCATATTAATAAAAAATAGCTTTATTCAGTTACAATTCAGTACTAATTATGACTTCCAGACTAGCAAAATCCTGTGTTTCAGGAGCTTTATACACAAACATGTCTCTAACAATGCTGGATTCCAATATAATAAGGAGCGAGCTTATTGCCGCTGTACCGGCACAATTCCAAATTGTTTGCTGCTATTAAGAAAAGTTTCTATGGAAAATCACACTCTGAGCGACCTTGAATTTGGATCTAGGACATGATTGCTAGCTAAATTATGTGATACTAGACCAACAGGCAGTCCCTCGAAATAAATATTTATTAACACTCTTTTATTAGCTTGACCTGTATCTATGAATCTTTGTACGTGACGAAATCTTTCAACGTGATTTTCAACAACTTCAAGGCCTCCGATTAACTTTTTTACACGTATCAAGGACCGATGATAATATGATAATTTTACAACTCTGACCAGGATCACCAGGATCTGTCTGCCTATCTGTGTTTCCAGTTCAAATGTTGTGATCCATTTTTCAAGCACGTGCAACAGTATGTGACTGAGCTGAAATTTGATTATAAGTTTAGTGCCAATGCAATAATATGGTGTCATAGAGCTGGCCTGATGGTGGAGTAGGACGGTGGCCATGGGAACATGTTAACAACATAACATCGTCGTGTTTAGGTTCGTTAGATTTGTCTTGACGATTTCTGTAGACCCGGATGCTGTCCAGGGTCTGATGATAGAGCCAAAGGGTGGCCAATGGAACTACCCAACTCTTCAACATAACCCCGCCGTGTTAAGGCTTTGGATCTAGACAAGTTCTGTAGACCCGGATGATGTCCACGGTCTAATTATGGATTTGAAAGGAGGGGAGGATTCGAAGTCCGTAACTAAGCCAGGTATCTTCGTTGTATGTTTACTATAAAGGGTTGTTTTAAAAAGATCTTTTAAAATTAAAATTTTATACTTTACTGCTTTTGATGTTGTTCTGACTAAAAAAATAAATATTTTTTTAGGTTTTAACTTTTTTACTAGTTAGTTAACTAGTGTGTGGATAACCCACTAGTAATTATTCCTCCCCTGAATGTGTTTCAGAACATGAAATTCACATGCACAATCACCCAGACCATAGCAAATATCGTGCGGGGATCGAACTTACGACCACTCGATTTTGTGGGTGGATCGGCTAAAGCTGGGCCATCACTGGACCAAGCCGGCCACTGAACTAAGTCCAAAGTAAATCGACTCGAAGTAAATCCAAAAAAAAAACAACTTTCTTCAAAGTATTATAATTAAATTTAAATCCTATATCCATAAATTGAAAGTTCAAAATCATATAACGTTCGGCGGTGTTGGACAAAGTGTTCCGTCACGTCGGCTTATCAGCGATGATTGATCGCATCTAATGGCGCGAACGCGATTTAAGCTTTCGCCACATCGCCGACGGAGCGGGACGGCGACGGTACATCAGCGGACAGCAGCGCAGCCCGTACGTCACATTGCGGCGCGACGGAATCGCCGACATGGAGCCGCCTGCTAAACTACACAATGCTTACGTCCCAGTCGCTCCCATATTGACGAACTTCGTTGGTAAAGCTTTCGCCAAATTGCCAACGACGGGGCGCAATGTCATCGCGACGCACGCGCCAGCGGAGCGCGTGTCACATTGCGAATACAAAGGTACCCTTAGCAACGCACCTTCCGCTAAACAACACAAATCTAGTGTCCCGATCGTATCCATATTGTCGCTTCGGTCACGCCGTGCTGCGCCGGAGTGTGACGATGGCGCGACGCAAAAACACAAACGTTCCCCTCGCACGCATATCGGTGTTTCGTGCCGTGCTTCCTTTGTATCGAGTGCGATCCTTATTGTCTGTATGACTGCTGAATAGGAATATCCAAAAATCTTGACAAGATCTTTGCAAACTACAACATTAGCGTCCCGTTCGCACCCGTATTGACGTCTCATTCGGCGGGCGGCAGCGGGTCGGAACGCTTGCCGCCACGCCGAGGGTGGCGGTGGTGTGTAGCGTCTCCGTACATTTCAGTACATTATCACGCCACGCTCACGCCACGCCCGCAATGTGACCAGGCCATTATAATCATTAATCAATGAACGCGTGAAACGTGGAATGGAATCATCGAGGCGTGATGCCTTCGTAATACCTTTTTGATCCTGGTAATGACGTATTGATGAGTACCAGGCGTAATATATGGTAAGGGTAAACGCAGGTTAAGAGAAACGCAACGTGTTTTTATTGAGAGCAATCAATTAGCAGTTGAGTGTGTTGTCTGTTATTTTTCTGATGCGCTCGTAGTAGAGAGACCGCGGTGTTCTTAGTCATTACCTAGTTTCAACAGCGTTCGGCTCAGTCGATCTGAGATGAGTGGATATTTATTTAATGAGAACTTTATGAGCCGATAAACTTTGCTCCTCAAATGCTTTGTTTATTGAAAAAACATTAAAGAAAACTTTGACGTTGGCGTGACGCTTACAAGTAATTGTGATGCCACTTTAATGTTTATTTGGAAAATTTGTAGTGCGGCAATAATGGCATTACAACTGATTATAGTTAGGGTGTCAATACAAGATTAAAAAAAAAATGGCAACAACATACATCTCTAGCACCCCGTGTGGGATATATAGGCGTGACGATGTGTGTTTGTGTATTCATATTAAAATAACGTGTCTTTTCAATATTGTAGGTAACTAACTCAACATTGAAACATTCAAATCAATATTTTCAATGAAAACATGAACATGTCCTTTCAATATTCTATGCGTTGGCCATAGTAGGTACTTATTCTCTATAACTAATCAAACAGGTAATGCGACGCGTTACGATAACTTCGTGAAAATATCACATAATACCCAAGTAGCACAACTACTGCTTAAGAGTGGAAGTAGCCGCCCTTTTACAGCTTTAAGCTGTACTAAATCTGTATAAGAGAGTGTAGCGACCCTTATACATCACTACACTAACTACCTACCCACAAATGGCACCGAATATAACATCGACAACGATTCTCCATACATGTATAGAACGCGGCCCCGCCAGACACAACGTCCACCAACACTCACAAATAACATTTTTTTATATTAATTTCTATGCATACTGCCAAACATTAGCAAATTTTGTACTAATTATTACTTTGGTAATTAGAGCTAATATTTATTAGAAGTTATTCTATTTGTGTCATTTGTCAATACTATATGAACTTTATTGTCCAGTACCATTCCCACTGAGGCAGGACCTCCGGTTAAGGTTGAGGCTCATTTTCTCATTTCATTGATGATACATCTAATACAAAGAATATAATTTTACCTGTTCACCTATTGTAAAAAGTAATGTTCCACATATATACCACGTCCTAGTACTCAGTTGGCCTCTTGTGTCATGCCCTTCTTGTCTAAAGCTGGTAGAACCAGTATAATACGCCATTGAAAGGTCTCCCAGTACCAATCCTAGGCGATAACGTCATTGAATGTTCCCACAGTATCAATCCTAGACGTGGTTTCTGCCATTAAACGACCCCCCAGTGGCGATCTTAGGCATTCTATAATTTATTGCTAATAATCGACCCTCCGTATCGATCTAAAGCAAATATTTATCCGATCTCGTGACGGTTTTTGTGTCCAAACCTTATTTTGCAAGTAGGACTTACCGCCATCGTCGGATAAAACATTTTGTCTTCGTCGAATCTTTCGTTTTAATCTTATTTATTTTCTGCTCAGATGTTTATCTGAGTGTTTTCTTATAGGCAAGCTCTTATAGGCAATCATGGTTTTGTGCGTGAAGCGCCTAATAAAGTTCTTTGCATGTTATTCGGCATTTAATTACCCCGCAAACGTAACAATATTGTTAAGCGACCTACGAAGTAAATATAAAGAGGAGTTGGCCTAAGCAACTGTGCGCTATGGCTTGCAACTAGGCCCTGACGTTATTGCAGTGGGTTTATGTCAGTCTATCATTCTCAGCTAGATGGCAAAAACAGAAATGGGCGGAATGTAACGTCCTCGTCATCCCTCCCCACCCCGCACGGTGTTAAGCTTGTTTGTATAGGGAAATCTAATAATACCATATCCTCTTTTAAGCAGCAGTAGTTGTGGTAAACTACGAGAGTGTAAACGATGAGAGTGGACAAAGCCAGAAAGATCTGTAAAGTAATAACCTGTTGGAACTCTGTACTATCTGACTACCCCGCAAGGCATCTGGAGTGGTGATAGATACATAGATAGATAGTAGTTGTGGTATTTGGGTGGTAATCCAGTGGCATACAAATTACCATTACACGACCATTTACAAAGTTATCGTAACGCGCTGCGTTTGGTCATATCGAATATGGGCCCTGTATTAGCATTCAATGCATATGCATAATACATGTTGACTTTACGACTAATAATTAGTCGTAAAGTCAACATGAATTACGCAAATATCGTCTTTAAACACTATGTCAAATCAATGGTCTTTGAAGCGATAGCCGGTAAACATGTTTTCTTAACCCGTAAGACATAGACAACGTGAATAAAAGATGTTATTTCTGTGTATGTGGTAAATGCCACATAATAAGACAACAAAAGACCACAAGGAATGTCTTACCATGATGTATGATGATGTTAGCGTAACTACCGAGTTATCATGCCATCCTTTTCAGAAGATATAATGTCTTGAGTCCTTAGATTTACGCGAATATTACACATGAAATAAAACTATTTTACGGATTTTATCGC
Source organism: Phalera bucephala (assembly GCA_905147815.2). Lineage (NCBI taxonomy): Eukaryota > Metazoa > Arthropoda > Insecta > Lepidoptera > Notodontidae > Phalera > Phalera bucephala. Next base: position 11,758,083 of record LR990630.1, on the reverse strand, counting down.
GGTTTATTTTTGATTTTTAGTTCCCGACGTTTCGAGTGCTTTGCAGCACCCATGGTCACGGGAGGGACTGAGGTGTTAGACGTCCAAAAGGCATAGTTGTTCCGGGGTATCCTCAAACTTCTTAATTATTTTTGTTGTTGTTGGTCGATCTACGCAGAATGAGCTCACGGTGTCTTGAGGTCTTGCAGTGTTATGCTTGGTTTTGGATTTGATTATATTAATTACCGGATCCCAAGACGATGGAAGCAAGCAGCCATCTTCTCTATTGCAATTAGAATATTTTTTAATTTCAATAGCCTCGCGAACCATCCTTGGTAGGCATCAGTGTTCTTTCACGAGGATTTGTGGTCTATCAAATCTGATGTTATGGCGGGTGCGGTCAAGGACATGTTCACAGACTGCAGACTTCTTTGTGTTCTTTAACGCGAGTTTTTACCGGTCTTTTTGTTTGTCCTATATAAGGGAGACCACATTCACAATCAAGCTTGTATACTCCTGCATCTTGTAGAGGGATCTGACACTTGACACATGGTAAAAATTGACTGATCTTCTTCGGCGGCTTATAAAGTGTTTTAATCGAAGCACGCTTCAAGATGTTGCCAATCGTGTCTGTGACTCCTCTCATGTAAGGTAGTACTGCAGGGGTACCCCGGAACAACTATGCCTTTTGGATGTCTAACACCTCAGTCCCTCCCGTGACCATGGGTGCTGCAAAGCACTCGAAACGTCGGGAACTAAAAATCAAAAATAAACCGCGATATTATCCATAAAATAGTTTTATTTCATGTATATAATGTCGTAAATAAATTTAAACGGGAGGGCGCGCTTTTTCGACAACATTGTGATAACGTCAACCTGTTCGTGCTAAACCTCCGGTGAAGCTGTATACGCCCCGCGGCCAACAGCGTAGGTCATTAGCAAACCAAATAAACGCTTCAGTTTCAATGTTCACACAGAAAATTTTCTGTTGTCATTGTACTATTTGTACTTGTCATAATTCCAGTTCCTGCGATTTTTCCAGACGAGAGAGTTGTTGTCAGAGTTTTTTTACAGCGTCAAGACCACTTTTTCCGACCTAAAATTGACTGCCACATATGATAGCAAGGAAAAACCAACGCCCCTTTAAATTATGAAGCTGTGCAATTTCTGTCCTTAAGCCAGAAAACTCAGGCCTTCCAGACTCATCAGGCCATTCCATCGACCTTTCTCTTTAAAATCTGATGACAACTTGGTCTAGCAGTTAGAGTGTAGCCTGCTCAGCTCACTAGATCGAGTAGTCACCCGTAGTAGTTCGATCCCGTACGGGACAAATTTTTAGATGACCCACAAATATTCGGTTCTGTCTGAGTTTTGTTGAATTTCATAGGTTCCAATAATTCATAGTGCTCGACTACATTTAAATCTATATATATAATCATGCCTGATCCTTTGAGGGGTAGTTAGAGAGTACAACCAATAGGTTCTCTCCTTACAGACCTCTTGGGCTTCCTCCACGCTCATAGTAAAACAACAATTTTTTCAAATTTTACCGAAATGATTCCTAGTGTGGAGCTACGTTTAAAAAACAGTGACGGAGGGTAAACGTGTATATCCATACCGCACCGTCACTGCGGAAATGACGTTGTGGCTAACAAAACCCGTCATCCATTGAAGCCGTCACGTCCTACCCCACGTATAACAAGCCCATTGTGATTCCAACGGAATCATCTTCGTAAAGGGATGAGACAACACTGGCCGTAAATACTATACGAGATTGTCCTCGCGTTTGTAATTCTATCATCTTTTGTTTGGTTTTTTGTACCGCACTGATTGGTTTATAGCACGATGATAGTTAAAATTAGTGTCATAATAGTATATCGTGCTTGATTTGCTGCAAAATTCTGAATACTTTCAGGTGAAAAATAATGACATTTAAAAAATCATGACGTAAAAGACCATAGAGGGACTAAAAGCATAGAGGGAGCATTAAGGACAAGACTATATATTTGCACTGGTTATACTTATTTCACGTCAGTGATAAGAAAGGGGGCAAATCTATCGTAATAAGTTACACTCTTGCAAACTATCAAGTCACTAGACAAACAAATTTTAACCGATTAATTTGCATGGAGCCTACGTCTAAATAACATGCCGTAACATTTTTGATAAACAGGAACAAAGATTTCTAAATTGGTCACCTAAATGGTACTAAGTGTTCAGAAAAAGTGTATAGCTGAACTGGGTTTATAATCCCTCTATGTTTTTGAGTCTTACCTCTATAGAAAAGATACAGTTCTACAAGAATCTTTTGACCTATGGATGACATTGATAAGGTCCCCTGTTAGTGTGAAATTAGGGTTACCATTTAGCAAAATTTTCCAAATTCCAGGGAGATATTTTAATAGGTGGGTCCGCAGGGTTACTAATTAAAAAAGAACTTGGATAAAGGACATACATGATTTCTCCGAGAACCAACAGCAATGAAAAAATACTTGTATGATTTCAAATTACTCATAAATTCTCTTAAGGCATTTATTACTAAACGAACAAGCGAGGGAATCGCAATATTGCACAATAAGTATTAGATTTTGAGGTTATAATTCAGTACATACCGAGGTCATATTGTGTGTTGACATTCAGTAAAGATGTCGGTGACTTCGATATAAGTACTTACAATACTTTGAAATGTTCGTTTTACATTGCAAATTGTCCGTTAGATACGGATATTTACCATTATTTTAATAAAATAAATAAATAATGATGGCATGGGTCAATTGTTTGTTGGGTCTGGCAATTTTCGACGACATTTAGGCCCAGGGCTAAAGATCCTTGTACGACAATATAGTAATATGGCTTCATATTTATTTATTTATTTTTTGTTTTACAGTTTATTGTTAATTTGAGGACCAGAGAATAATGTAAAGAATTTACCAAACCTATCGAACTAGTCATAATGATTATTATTACTATAAAATCGTGCAAGGCCTACAAACTTGACGGACGATTTAGCGCAGTGGTTAAGAGCTGAAGTTGCTCCGCCCACTGTGTCTAATAGTCGCGGGTTCGATTCCCGCACGGGACAAACCTTTGTGTAATCCATCCATCTAATTATTTGTTTCGGTCTGGGTATTTATGTATGTGAATTTTCATGTTTGTGGACGCACCCACAAAACAGGTATATACCCCATCTTTGTATGGGGCTACGTTATTAAAACCAAAAAAAAATCTAGTTTAAAGTAATACACATCATAAAACTAACCGTAACACTCACAATTTGATTTTTCTACCCAAGGTAAAGTCACCACTACTACATTTTGCACGCTTATAGAAATACGAGTATATGAGTTGAAAATAACTAAGTGCCTATTTAACCTAACATATTATTAACACTAAACTAACAAGGTCTTGAATAAATAGAGTACCTACTACAGGTACTTTCACTAAATATTCATGAGGCGAAAGGAAAATATTCAAATGCTTTCGAAAAATCTCATAAATATTTAAAAGGGCGACGTTTTAGTGAGACGTGTACATTTTTTGTCGAGAAAATTTTGTCAAAATATTTAGAAAATATGTTGGTAATACTTATATTAGAAGACTGGATGCAAACTCAATAAAATAGTCACGTCCATCAATCTTTAAATGTTACAACGTTTCCAACTAACGAAGTCCTATAAACCAATATTTATATTTGCCATAAATAACCTTATCGACGGGCATTAAATTTGCAAATGGCATTTTTTTGTATGGCATAACGTCACTATCAAATGAATGTCTGCTATGTGCAAAAAGTATAACTTGGAGATATTGAATAAGAGCATTTTCCTGTAAATTTTTGTAAGAAGCAGATTTTTTTAGCATATTTTTTTAGCGACTTTAGTTCGCCGTATTATGCTTCGACTCACATAGCAGCCGTTTTATATGAGAGGACATTGTTCTGCGACCATTCAGGATTTGCCCCAGAACCAACAGCAATGAAAAAATACTTGTCTGATTTAAAATTACCCATAAATTCTCTTAAGGCATTTATTATTAAATAGACAAGCGGGGAAATCGCAATATTAGATTTTGAGGTTTTAATTCAGTACATATGACGTTATATTGTGTGTTGACATTCAGTAAAGATGTCGACGACTGCGATATAAGTACTTACAAAACTTTGAAATATTCGTTTTAGATTGCAAATTGTCTGTTAGATACGGATATTTGACAATATTTTAATAAAATAGATACATAATGATGGCATGGGTCAAATGTTTGTTGGTTCTGGGGCAATTTTCGACAATGTCCTTTGGTTAGTAAACTAGTCATAATAGTCAAAATGTAGATATTTCCAACAATTAAACTTTACAGATATTCATTTGCCTACGACGACATAACTTTGTTCTACGGGTCGATTTCACGTTTCTGTCGACATTTCACGACCCTTTGAAAATTATAAAATATTATTTTTTCGTATCTTCTCACCGTTTATTTTGTTTCTGATATGTTGATTGCTTTATAACACCCTCACGAGGACTAAGCGTTTGACGTCTACATGTCATTAATATTACGAGTTATAGTCCGACAAATATCTTTTGACGCTTGAATGACTGACCAGCAGGCGTTGGTATAAAATCATGGTTAAGTACCATTTAATAATATTTTCCTTCTTATAGTAAAATATTTTAACAGCTGGGTCCGCATAGTTTAACTAACTCGAGAAAGTTGACGCAGACGACGAACTTAATGAAGCTTCACCATGTGTACATAGGCAAAATTGAATTATATAACAAAGTCAAAAAAAGACTTTTAAAACATACCTACTGATTAAAAAAAGGACTTGAGTGAATTTCATAGCAAACGGCAACTATGCGACGGTCATACAGCGACATTTCATGACTATTAGTTCCCTACTATTTTGGGCAGGTGCCAAAAAATCCTTGACACATCCTATACCTTCAAATTTATGCTTCTGTATCATTTTTGTTGGGCAAGTCTATTGAAATTTATTTAAGTTGTTGACTAAAATGTAAATGTTTGATTATTCCTTGTTGACTAAAAATTTGAAGGAAGGAACGCCACCTGCGTTAGAATTTATTTTGAATTTGTGACGCGCTTTCCTGAAGAGTGAATTACGATTTTTTACCTTGTAAATGTCGGTAATATGACGCAACGTATTTTTTTTTACCTTATGCTAGTCAAAAATAATAAATAACAAAAACTTATTACTTTTATAACGCTATTAACAAAGGCTAAATAGGTACGGTGACAAAATAATCCTTCTCTGTTTGCTGCTAATGGCCTTCACAGGTTCACCGGACAAGAGGGCGAGTAGGCAGCCACTATTCTCCAGCCCCAGCCATTCACAAGAAGGGGTGACCTTAAAGGAGCCTCGAGGGAGCACGGCCTAGCTTATGCTATAAATTCAAACACAGAATAATAAATGTCTCTTTACAGTGACACGGGTTTAACCAATCACACGGGAGAAATAAATACCTTGTTTTGGTCAGAAGGTACTCGCGAGAACAGCGTTTGACACAGCTGGATAAAAGTCAATTGTCATTTAATTGTAAAAAGCAATTCCAATTGCCATAATGTTTTGCTTCTAACACTTTCTACTAAAAAAACCTGGTGAATATATAAGTGGACTGGGGCCACAGGGTTTTTGGACGTACTTACCCAGTACCCTGGATAAGTACGTATATATATTATTCTAATGGTTCAAGCGGTGTGAGTCTACAGGATGACCTAGAATTGGAGTGTCTTGCCGAAAGTTAAACAACTTTTGTTCTACAACTTTTCTTTCTTTTACATTTTTTTTTGTTTTCAATACATCTGATGTCTAATCAAATGCACTTGTATGATAAAGTGAAAAAATCTCGCAAAAAAAATATTAAAATAAAGAGCTGCAGAACGAAAGTTGTCAAGAATCAACAAGTTTCGATATTATGTAATTCTGGATCATTCTGTATCACAAAGTACGTATAGTCTGGCGCATCTACCGTAAAAAATATAACTATTCATACTCTTAGTAAAGCGTAGATGCGCGCGTAGCGCTCTGTATGTAACATTCGGTTTAGCGCCGTTTTTATACAGAGTAAGCTCACTGTTGTAACGCTCTGCGAAGGGTTAATTCAGATGGTCAGGTATATTCTAGTCTAGATTTAGTAGTCTTTAGACTTCAAGGAGAAAGTTAAATTAGAACCTTATTTCTTTTAGTTTGTTGGCGCATATCGCAAAAGCCACTCAATCTATGGGTTTTCTCACGATTTCCGTACGGAATGTGATATGTTAGTTCAAAATCGGTTGAGTGTCTATTTTGATTCTGAAGGCACATGTTGCTGTATCTATTGAGAACTCCTTTTTGTTCATCTGACAGCCCTGGAGGATACGGGCACATTTTTCGCGAAATTCCCATTCGTCACCACCACAGGAGCACATAACATTTTTTTGCTAACGCTAACTGGGTGGGTCTCCCCATAATCTTCCAAATGGATTTCAAGCCGCGTAGACCACACGTCTGTGTGCGTGATTCCTATTCGGAATAAGATCCTCAACTGTTTACATAATATTTTACAGTACGACAAGGATCTTTTGGCCAACGGCTATTGACAGGGGTTGATGTGAAATTCAAGTTAACATTTAGTAAAATTTTGACTTCAACTGTGGCATTTTAGTGTATTCGCTAACCTTATGAATAATATGCTACATTTACGTCACAGAAATCGTAACAATACAATACTATAAGAGAAATCGAGCACGATTTTGTCCGAAACTAATGTCGCCGTTTTGACATACATGCAGTTTGAAAAAAATAGATAAAGACTTACATAAACTAACATTATTGCTGTAAAATACTTTCCAGTGAATTAGTAGACTCCTATAAATATAGTTATAAGTTTCGTAAAACTTTCATACCAACTTTCGCCACTATCCATTTACAGTCCACGCACGCCTACAACATTTCGTGACATTTTTCTCACCCGTGTGGCGACAATTTTATTCGACTTCTAGTGTACTATTATTATAATTTAAAGTTCCATCCATTCAAAAATTAATAATATTTATAATAATATTATTGCCCTCAGGATTAGCATGCTGAAGTGGCAATGGGCTGGCCACATAGCGCGAAGATCGGACGGGCGTTGGGGCAGAAAGATTCTAGAGTGGAGACCACGTATTGGCAAGCGCAGCGTAGGACGACCGCCTGCCAGATGGACCGACGATCTTGTGAAAATCGCAGGAAATCGTTGGATGCAGGTGGCATCGGACCGGTTACGCTGGAAAGCGATTGGGGAGGCCTATGTTCAGCAGTGGACAAGTATAGGCTGAAATGATGAATGATGATGATGATGATGATAATAATATTAGCCCTGTTAAGAAACTAGTGTCTAGAGAAACTATGCCACCGTTGGGCACGGGCCGCCTTTCAAACTGAAAGGGGTTGAGCCATAATCAACCACGCCGGCCCAGAGCGGGTTGGCAAACTGCACACACCTTCGAGAAACTCTTAGGCATGCAGGTTTCCTCACGATGTTTTTCCTTCACTGTTAAAGCAAGTGATGTTAATTTTTAATACGAGAATGCTAGCGAAAAGACAGAGGTGCGTGCCTGGTTTTTAACCCGAGGCCTCTGGCTTTGCAGTCCAACAGTCTAACCACTAGGCTATCACTGATCTAACTTTCAAAAATTATAAACTTATCGGAACCTATTATTTGAGCAATGTTTGACGGATTAATGGAATATCAGGCCATTATTGTTATTTTAGTAACTTTTAATCTTATCTATAGTCAAACTCTATGCCTTTAATAAATGCCTGAGTGAGTTTAGTTGTCGATGCGATGACAGATGTCAGATGACGACCGATCGATGACAGATAGTCGATGTAAGATGGCGGACGGCGCTGCGTTGTTAGTCTATTAGCAACGAGGCAAGACGTCGGACGTATCGCGCAGCAGCTAACCTCATTGCATTACATGTGACTTAATCTCCAACTATTGTACTCATCCTCGAATATCAAAGAAGATCAGTATACCGGACAAGACCTTAGTGTTATTTCAAGATTTCCTTATGTTCGGTCACTATGCGGACGACTATGAAAATGAAGATAAATCCATCTTTCACCGTTACCAGCATTGAAACAGCCATCGAGAAAACCTAAGCGCCGATAAACTAATATAATAATATAAGACTATATTGCCTCACTACTGAACAAAGGCCTTTTCTCTCAAATCGGGGTGAGAGCGATTAGGTCGTACTCCACCACGCGGACCTAGTGTGGATTGGCGGAGACGGTTTTGTGGCCACCTGCTGTTCGAACTGATCAATCTGCCAATAAGGCGTCCAACTCGGCTTAATGACTACCACATTAAGTGGTTACCGGGACCAACAGGTTAGCATGTCTTCCAATCACGGAGACGCTGGAATATGAAAATGCCACATATGGTCACCCATCTCAGGCCGACCAAGTCAAACACTGCTTAACCTTGGTGAGAACACCGCAGTCGCACAGCGCTACAAGCGCCTCTAAAATATAGTACAAAATAAATATGACAAAACAGATATACAATGCGAAAGTGGAAGGATGTAGGTACCGAGGAAGACCTAGACTATATTACCACGACCGACCGAGGACAAGTCAAGAGTCTCCGTAATCGGCGAGCGTGTATGAGACGAACTATGAGAGTGGAGGAAGCCAGAGAGGTATGTAAGTAAATACCCTTTTGGAACTCTGTACTCTCTGCTTACCCCGCAAGGGATCTCGCGTGATGATATAGAAAATAAATATGCAACTTCGTGTGTGGGAGTCGTGAACGAGAAGCATTAATGAATCATAGTAAGTATTTAAGATTACAACAGTAATGGAATGCGAGCTGCGATTGTGGGCGTCGTTGAAATGATAAATGAATTCAACTCGAGTTGATTATTTAAAGTGCGAGCTTTATTTAAAGTACTCGGTCTTACTTTCATTCATCATCTAAGTATTCAATTTTGGTAGAAAATTCGACTGTACTTAATTTGTAAAAAGTGCCACTTATGAACAAAAAATATTAGTATGTGCGTGCGTGCGTGCGTGCGTGCATGCGTGCGTGCGTGCGTGCGACAAAACTCCCCGTATCAGTCTGGAGCCTGGAATTGTGCCCGGTATAAGGCAACAGGATCGCCCCCTATTACATAAGAACTAGCGTTTTTAGTGAAAATTGGGTGTACCCATAACCATAACCTCTGCCACCACCGCTTGGGGAATATAGGCATGACGATACTTATTACCTATATTTGGTATTCAGTAAAAGTGTTACCCGCGACTTCTCTCTCTCACTATCTATCTATATCATCACGCCAGATCCCTTGCGTGGTAGGCAGAGAGTATAGAGTTCCAACAGGTACTTTCCTTACAGACCTCACTGGCTTCCTCCACTCTTGTCCGCGACTTGTACTGCGTTATTTTTTTTCTTACAAAAGGTGAGGTAGTATAGAATAAAATAAAATACTCTTTATTGTACACCAATACATTTACAATGAGAAAAAAAAATAACAAAGAAAGAGGTACATATGGCGGTCTTATCGCTTATAGCGATCTCTTTCAGACAACCAAAACTGGAAGAACAAGAAGAAATATACAAAAAAATAGAGGGCATTACCGCTGCCATCGCTGCCATCAATAATGATCTCCAAAATATTAATAACTGGGCAAAAAGCTTTGGCCTTTTGATAAACCCGGCAAAATCACAAGCGCTAATTACTGGTGGCAGATATTTTAACAACCTTTTAGATCGCCAGTCTCTTCCGCAAGTTGTATATGATGCTATACCGATCCCTTTTTCAAGTAGCGCAAGAAACTTGGGCATCTACATAGACAGCAATCTATCGTGGAATGTACACGTTTCGGAAGTAAGCAGGAAAGTTTATTGCTCATTTCAATCTTTCAAACGGCTCCAAAAGTTCCTGCCATTTCAAACCAAGGTAACTCTTGCTCAATCTCTTCTATTGCCACTTCTTGACTATGCCGATGTCAGCTTTCTCGATGCAAGTGAGGAACTTCTGAATAAACTCGAACGGCTGCAGAATTTGTGTATCCGCTTCATTTTTGGCCTTCGGAAATTCGACCATGTGTCAGAATTTCGTAGGCGGTTGAAGTGGTTGCCTATTCGGCAGCGTCGGGATACTCATATTCTCTCTTTGCTTTTCTCTGTTCTTAATAATCCAAATTCCCCAGTATACCTTCGTGAACGCTTTGAGTATCTTGTCCCCAGGGGAAAACCCTGTCGCTCCACCTCTTCTCTTTTACTTAGTACACCCCGACATACCTCAAGTCGATATGATAGCTCATTTACTGTGCGTGCTGTGCGTTTATGGAACTCTCTCCCTCACTCTTTACGTGATAGCCCTACTCTACAGATTTTCAGGAGAAGAATTAGACAACATTTCCTATCTACGTAAGATGTTTGTATGTATGTCTGTATATGTCTATGTAGTGTATTATTTTATGGTATTGTATAGTATGTAGTATATTTATGGATATATATCTGTAGTTTATACCTCTAATATCTTCTGTGTTGTACACTTATTACTATCCTCCTTTTGATGATTTGTTTCTCTTTCACTCAAAGGTTTGCTGGTAGAGAATTCGACTTTGAGTTAAGCTCGCCTTTGTACATTTACCTATTCTTTAATTTTAATTTTATAATTTGTTACTATTTGTACAATAAAGAATTAAGAGAATTAAGAGGGCAGTAGGTGGAGTACATTTATTAGTTACATTTATTACTACTTTTTACATAAAGATAGGCAAAGAGAAACGGAATGATAGTAGGTGACTTATTAGAAAATAGTCGAAAGTGGTCCTTACCATTTTCTTAAAAATGGCCAATGGTCTTACTGACACACGACTGCATTCCATAGACGAACAGGTTGGATTGAGAAGGATTTATGAAAAAATATTTTGGATTGCATTGGTTTTTCTAGTCTGAAATTTTCCGACGACCTTAAGAACCTTGAATGTGTCTCCCGGAGGAACTCAAATCGTTTTTGAGGTATACTGTAGTAGTAGGATCAAACATAATGCTGTAAGATATGTTCTTTCCCACTACGCTATCAATATAAGCGTGATAAGGTCTCAAACCACGCAGTACAAAATGCTCCCAGTAACAAACAGACAGAGCTACTTTCGAATTCATAATATAAGAATGGATTAAAAACTGGCATTATGCTAATCAAATCAAAATCTAGGAAAAACTACAGTGACACAAATGCATAAGTGTCATAATTCCACTCACAATCCCACGTGGATATTTTGACCCGCGGCCAAAGTCGGAACTAACGCTGTCACTAAGTGAAATGTCACTTCATGACAGACGCAGAGTTGCGTTTTATACCAAATATAAAATTTATCTCAACTTTATATCAACAGAAGTGATAGCCTAGTGGTTAGACCGCGGAACTGCAAAGTCAAAGGTCTCTGGTTCTAACCCAGTCACGCACCTCTGTCTTTTGGAAAGCATGTGCGTATTAAAAATTAATTATCACTTGCTTTAACGGTGAAGGAAAACATTGTGACGAAACCTGCATGCTTAAGAGTTTCTCGAAGATGTGTGTAGTTCGCCAACCCGCACTGGGCCAGCGTGGTTGACTATGGCCTAATCCCTTTCAGTTTGAGAGGAGGCCCGTGCCCAACGCTGGGACAGTTTCTTAACTGGGCTAATATTATTATGAAATTTACCCAAGTTCTTTTATTAATTAGTAACCGTGCGGACCCACCTATCAAAATATTTCCCTGGAAGTAGGTAAATTTTACTGACGGACCTTGATGGGCGGAAGATCCTTGTTGGATTTTACCTGAGGGCTTAGAACGAAAGAATTGACATTAGAGTGACACTAGCAAGTTAATATTCATCCTTTTTCCAAAACAAATTTTCGAAATACAGATGAAAGTGACGCTTTCTTGATAGCGTTACGCTATGTCTTTTTGCGAAGGCGTCCAATCATAGAAATCCGCTAATCGTAGCTGCCGACGACTACGAACCTAACTCCCCTCTTATAAGCCGCTACCGCCGTCCACGGCATGTTCTCACCGACCGTCCCGATGCCCGTACATCCCTTCTTTCGGATACAGATACCACACGTAGGATCAGACACCGACCTCGCCGGTGAAGTCGAAGAATCCCTTGCCCGCCGGCTGGTGCAGAGCACCACAGCGAGACATCTAGTATACGCCCTCCCCCAAAGCGACTGCCCAAGCCGAGGCCGTTCCTCCTTGACGCGCCCTTGAGCTAGTTGCCCTCTTGCCTTTCTGGCTCGAGCGTAGTGGTTGCATGCCCGCCCTCTTGTCCAGTGAAGCTGTAAAGGCCCCGCGGCAAACAGCGTAGATCATTTACACACACACAAAAGGTCTCCATGCTAAGCTCTCTAATGACCAAACCTAAGTATAAACGGCTTTTAAAATACACAAAATCCATTCCTCACTCCAATTTCCACCTTAATACGACAGTTTCGGTAAAAATTAAAACCTAACGATATTCAGGGTTGATTTGGCTTTCACCAATTAATTTCCGTGACTGTACAAGCTATTTCGTGTCACATACCAATAAAACTGTTTATTGTACACAAACGTGTATTTTCATTATAAAAAACGACAGCTTTCATAACGCTGTTATTAGGAATTTCTTTGCATGGAAACTGAATTGATGTTTCTGTTAGTTTAACAAGACTGAAGTTTATAACTATGCATTTGTGATTGACATAATTTGAAAACTAAGTCAAAATACTGATTTCTGATAAATAATAATTAAAAAGGTTGAGGGTAACAACGGAATCAAAATAGCGTAATTATGGACATCGAACACTTCTAATGAACATGGTACAACATATAGGACTCAAAACTGTTTTTGTTTTTATTGAAAATTAGCTGTCCACGACGGCTTCGCACGGGTGTACTAATGAAGAAAATGAGTCTAAATCTTCCCTTTACTGCACGACCATTTAATGAAATAAAATGACAATTGATATCGACTATAACTTATTACAAAGCTTTGTGATTTACAATATTTTTTGTCTTTTTAGACCTACATTTTACAATCTTTTTTTTTTCATTCAAACCTTGTAACAATTACAAACACAACAAAAACATAGCCAATTTGGTGCTACCGTTCTGAAGTGATGCGCTTACATACATTCAGAAATTAATTTTTATTCAATCTGCGGATTGTTTATTTACAAGAAGATAAGTTTTTGAACAACTAAAAAGAAAAGAAAACTTAAAAAGGATAATTTACAACTGAAAAGCTAGGCATAAATGAAAACCAAAAAAACACACACCGTCACGCCTATATTCCCCAAGCGGGGGTAGCAGAGGTGTACTCAGATACCCACTTTTCGCCAACGATGTTAGGTCCCATGTAATAGGGGGCGAGCCTATTGCCATATACCGGGCACAATTCCAGACTCCGGACTCATACTGGGAATTTTTCGTTAGAAAAATTACATTTGTCCGAACCAGGATTTAAACCCAGGACGACGTGATTATAAAACGATGCACTTTATGCCACTAGACCAACAAGGCCGTCAAAAAAAAGAATAAAATAATCCAAAAATATGTACAGAGTATTTTAAAAAAATAGGAAGGCTGGCAGCATTGCCACGTTTACCACTTAACCATTATGCGAGGTATGAGCCAGCTCTCCGGTCGCCTGTTACTTTGACCAGCAATTTGGCCATATCGCAAAATGTGCGATGTGCACCAGAACCCCACGGACCCAGAGTCTCTATACCAAACGGCCTAAATTTATAATCTCTATCGAGGTTGCTATACTTGACAAATTTTTATCTATAAAGATATCCCCTATCGCGGACCAATGACCTGCTTAAGAACGCGGGTCAATGTTGGATACGTAAAGCATAAAGTAGGTTATCATGGCGATCTTCAGATGAGGCCTTTCTCCTGAAGAACATCCCGAGGGACTCTGTAGTTTTTTTTCTGAATAAACTGTAGTGACACTAATACCACCAATATGTGACCGCTGTTTTATTATAGCTTTTACTTGTCTATTATATTGAGATCAGAGTCGACTTCTATACAAAGGAGTATAGAGTAAAGGAGATATAGGAGCAAAGCAGGATTACTAAGCTTGTTTCCATAAAAACAACCTATCGGGAGTGCATATCTTTACGACTAATCAGTCACAACCCGTTTGACCTGAACCTATTATAGCTCCCGCAATATTACGATTCATTTACATTTCAAACCACACCGCGAGTTGATAACATCTCTGAGAAACGTACAACTTTGCATTGGTTGGTGTATAATTAAAATTTGGATTTATTTACGTACATACGTGATTCACAGAATCACGTGAAAAGTTATCGTGGCGGCCTTTGCCCATCAGTGGGATAAAATAGTTTAAGAAAAAAAAACACCATTACACACTAGATAAGCGGAGTTGTCTCCGTTAGTGCATTAATCTAGGTAGCGAATTGTGCCCGAATGGCAGGCGAGCGACATGATAGGCGAGCTTGATACTGGAAATTTGAGTTAGAAAAACCACTCTTTTTCAGACCTAGGGTTTAAATCCAGGACTACGTCGCTACGCAAATTATAATCCAATAAACGAACGAGGCAACCATCTAAAAATAATATCCATTATGTCCAAAATCATATCGTTGCTGATACCTCGCCCTTGAAACATCGCCCCGGCGCCCTCCGTGTCGTTGACAAATGAATTGTGCGAAACAAAAGACAGACGGAAATGCTTTCAGCGCATTGGTGGTGCGTGGGAGTTACTGTTAGGGTTACCAAACTTTTTGGATTATTAAAGGAGTATGTGGTGAATAAGATGCTCATATTAATTCGGATATCAGTTACTTGGCGAATGCCGTCATGTAAAGTTGAGTGGGATCCCAGTGGTTTGAGGAATAAGCTAAAATATAAATAATAAACACCGACACGCCTATTCTCCAAGCGGGAATAACAGATGTGTCAGTACACACATATGTCAGGTTAGTGCTATAGGGGGCAGTGGCTATAGGACAATTCCATCCTTCGGACAGTGTCTGAAATTTTTTCGTTATAAACGCTATGGCACTTATTTAACGGGGTGCGACGGCGACGGAACAGAAACGGGTCATAGGGATTTGTAAATTACTAAACTATACTAGAGATGACACAGCTCGGCGTGATGCGGCCGTTGCCTTCACGCCGAGTCACCTATTTTATCAGTGTCGGCGTCGCGTCGTTGTCCCACCTCGTTGGATACATTTTCCCAAGCCAAAAATATACTTTATTCTACCTCGAACTCGAAGTCAGGACCTCGTAACTACCACAAGTGCTATGACCAATAAAACAGGCTCAGGCAGCATGAACCAAGTTAAAACAAATTCGGGTATCGACCCGACCCAATATAAATTATAGTAGCATGTATCATATTTGTCTTAATTTCATAAAATCAAACAGAAACGTATTTATACGTGGTATCTCGGAAAAGGAAGGAACGTGAACACCTTATAATATGGAGGTATTCTCCAGGCTAACGCATTCCCTCCAGTAATGCTGAGTAATTTAGACAGTTGTGCCCCGTAAGGAAACCGCACGTAATTACGGCGGTACATCACCATGAATATGCAAGTTCTGTAATTGAAAAAGGGTGAAGAAAGTTATGGGTACACGGGCCTTGATATATTAGGTATGTTACAAAGTGAATGGGCAATAACATATAGCCACTTTGGGATTTTGTCATAGTTACATCTGTACTTAAAAACGCAGGTCTTTATAGTATGACATTACTATAACAAAATTTAGTATTTTGTTACAGTAATGTCAGTAGGTACTTTAAGATCGGACTTTGGTTAAATCCAAACCCTGGTACCTCGTAGTTCAGCGATGCGCTGACCTTGACGCAAAGCGTGATCAATTAAAAGGCCGACCTCCCGTGGCGATCAATTATTCTTATATTAACGGTGTGCTTACATGCCCGCAATGTGCGAGGATCGTTACTAAGAAGATTGGCTACATAAGCCACATGCGAGCGCACGATCGTCAATAATAACGGAGTTGATGCAGTCGCTGTGGCCGAAATCGGTCTGGATCACATCCAAGAAGGTATTAAAGCTTGTAGAATATTTTAAATTTTCCTAATTTTACTTTCTTTCTTTCTTCTTCTTTCTTTCTTGCTTACCTACTGGGTATGTATCGTACAATGCGATGAACAGAGTTTAAGTTATTAATTACAATGTCAACCATTTTTTCGAGTCTGCAGGTAGTCCGCTACGAATACAATTACAAAATTAAATTATTCTTTCTCCTCCTTGTGGTTACGAAAGGTCCACGAGGTTCTCTTCCTGAAAAGGTCAGCAGATCACTTGTGGGGCAGGCAATGAGTGCAAAGTTCCAACATGTTCTTTCT
Source organism: Phalera bucephala (assembly GCA_905147815.2). Classification (NCBI taxonomy): domain Eukaryota; kingdom Metazoa; phylum Arthropoda; class Insecta; order Lepidoptera; family Notodontidae; genus Phalera; species Phalera bucephala. The sequence continues at coordinate 11,741,728 of LR990630.1, read as the reverse complement.
TTACAAACCTGTCTACTTCCACTCTCGTTCGTCTCATGCACGCTCGCCGGTTAAGGGGTCTAAAATATTCAACATATGTCATTTGTATAAAACACATTTTTCCTTCACTTTGGAAAGTTAATCTTAATCTACGTTCAGTGACCTAAATTGCTTAGAACAATCATAATTTTGAGTCCCTTGAGTAAGGGATATCATAGAAATACTATGATTCAAAATACTACTTGCTATCGTCAAGCAAAAAAAAAAGTTTATAAATCCATTTTCCGTAGAAGATCGGTCAGTGCCAAGATATCGTGTCTTGTCTATGACATGTCTCATTGTGTCCGGTATCGTTTGCCAATGACAGCTTAACGATGACCACACATCTAAAGCTTTTGCCACATTGCGGGCGTGGCGTGATCGTGGTGAGACACCAACGCGACAAGCGGAGTTGTAATGTACAGAAATGTACGGGAGACGCCACACAGCTACGCCGCGTTTCGCCACACTCGGCGCAACGGCAGACGTCACGATCCGCTGCCGCGCCTCCAGCAATTACAAACGAGGCACGGCGTAAATGAGACGCCAATACGGGTACGAGCGGGATGCTAACATTGTTGTTTGGTACACACAGTAACTACCGACGCTGCGGTCGCGCTTGCATTGTAACAAACGCGTCCGCTAGCATCGCGCCAACGTCGCACCCCGTTGGAAATGTGGCGAAACCTTAAGGGTCTTAGCACACAATACTTTTAGATCTAATGATGAATTGATAGCTCGATTCTGCAACTAAACTTTCCTCCTATATTTTAAATGTTACCTCTGCCTTACATTCAACACAACTTACTTCTGAGACACTTAGACAAACTACAAAAAGAAAATATTATAATGTGTCCTTAGCACGAACATATTGACGTTATCGTAACGCTATCGAATTGATATGCCATCATTTTCACCCTTCAAATTTACTAAATAATGATGAACGTGACAGCATACTCGACAACGAAACGCTAACCTGAATCTGTTTAAGCCAAGGTCTCTCTGTTCGAAGCCATCTGATAGACAAGTCAAGAGTCTTCGTAAATGGCGAGCGTATATGAGATGAACCATAAAAGTTGAACGAATGAAAGAGGTTTGTATGGAAAAACCTGTTGGATGCTCTCTCTACCTGTGCAAGTATCTAGATGACAGACTTTAATTACGAGATGTGATCCAAATTAATCTTGGAAATTGTTATGAGGTACAAGGAAAAAGTTATATCAAGTAGGCTATCCTGCTTCTAACTTCTAAGTAAAAAATACATTTACATTGGAAGCCTTTTCTTCTTTGAATCTGATTAATAACGTCGCTTTTCCATTAAACTAGATAGATTGTTGTATATTTTGTCTAACTTCATGTGATGGGTGAGTCACCTACAGGCGTTTCATCCATCATGCGAACCTTGACTTTTAACTGCCCTGCAGTCGGTCTGGACGTCTGCCCGGTCAATTTATTTGATGGGTTACTTGTATCCGTTCCTTTATTCCTGAAAACATTTTATAGTGTAGTAAAGTCTATGTTATACTAAGGACTATGGGTTTAGAAAAAGGATTCTATAAATATATCATCACGCCAGCTCCCTCGCGGGGTAGGCAGAGAGTACAGAGTTCCAACAGGTTCTTTCCTTACATACCTCTCTGGCTTCCTCCACTCTCATAGTTCGTCTCATACACACTCGCCGGTTACGGAGACTCTTGACTTGCCCTTCAGATAAGACACGGTCTATTTGGTCATGGTAAGATAGCGTGATGATATAGAATAGAATAGAATAGAATAGATTCTATAAAAATATTTATCACCATGTATTTCGATAGAGATACGTACGTAGGCAATATACGTACGCCTGTAGGCAATATATTTAAAATTTAATACTTTCCAATGCCAAATCACAAAATAAACGCGTGGAAAGTCGCGGGAAATAACTAGTCTTTATTATACTCTGTACACTTAGCCTACTCTGCAAGGGATCTGGCGTAATGATAAAGATAGATAGATCTCTATTTATAAAATTCTAGCGTTAGTAAACACTCACGTGATTCTTCTCCTGAAAGGCGTGACCGATTTTGATGATTTCTTTTTACTTATGGGGTCGCCTAGACACGTTTCTCAGTTCTCTTGTCGACCGAGTGCAGCTAGTGATCTCAAAGTCCTGGGATGGAATCCTAGGTTGACAAAGTGCGCTACAAATGCTGTATTTAATTGTCAATAATTCTAAAATTATGAATCAATAACAAATACACAATGCGAAAGTAGAAGGCTGTACCGGGAAACATCTAGGACTATGTTACCATGACCAAAAATACCGTGTATTATGTTTTGAGATTCAAAATTTAAACACATTCAAATATAGATCAGTTCCAAATTCAAAATTGCCGGGAAATATGGAAACGACAGAACTTAAAAGGCATGCCTCGTATCTGTAGGGCAAGTCAAAGAGTCTCCGTAACCGGCGAGCGTGTATGAGCCCTCTCTCTTCCTCCACTGTCATAGTTTGTCTCGTAGAAGGTCTGCAAGGAAAGAAACTGTTGGGATCCCGTACTCTCTGCCCGCAAAGGGTCTGGCATCATGATATATAGAAATAGATACATAAAATATTTGTAAATCAATAAAGCTCGTCCATTGAATGGGCACGTAAAATTATATTAACAATTTGTATTGTTACACTACTGTCGTAGTTTATGTTAGTTAAACTAACTAGCTCGATTCCAACACAGACCCGACTGTTTATTGTTTAGCTACAAACTTGCCAATTATAGTTTTCTACAATGAATTTGTATTCATTTGAAATCTGATTCAGTTTAGTTTGAATTTATTATTTATGTATTAAATGGGACTGATGACCTGAGGGTTTAGCACGAAAAGATTAAGAGGCTACTGCAAAAATATGTGGTTTTGTCCTCTATGCCCTTCAAAAATTATATGGATTAGAGACTTAATATTTCGAAATATGATTTTTGTCTGTATATTTTAGAATGTGGTAAAAGGAATACACAATTAAACGAAATTTTCTCGATAGAACAAAAATCTATTGCTTTACATTTTCCGATTCCAAGGCGAAATGCTCAAGAACTAATCAATAGACTTTACCTAAAAACATAGTAAATAATTGAAGCAAAGTTAAGCACGATATTTTTGCAGAAATATATTTGTCAGTTATTATTCTTTTGTGAAGTAATTCCATGACTGTCACAGTTCCGGTCGATAAATGGTCGATTTCGTTAGCCCCTTAAATGAACATGGCCGTGACAAGCTTACTTGCTTGACACGCTAACGTCTTAGGTGCGGAGAATCGTATTTTGGACTTAAATTAGGAACCTATTTGCAGGCAAAATTATTTTTTAATGGGTTATTCTGTGTTCATCATCATCATCTGAGCTAATACTTATCTACTGTTGAACATAGGCCTCCCCAATCGCTCTCCCGTGCAACCCGTCAAATGCTACCTACATCCAACGACTTCCTGCGATCCTTACAAAATTGACGGTCCATCTGGTAGGCGGCCGTCTCAAGCTATGCTTGCCAATACGTGGTTTCCACTCTAGAATCCCCTGTTCAACCGTTGGCATAGGCCCCCCTTGACGACTCCACATAGATCGATCCCGGGCTAGTAGTATCAATGTATTTTTGTCCAAGTCGTCACGCCATCTTCGTCTCGGTCGACCATGACACCAGTGACCGTCTCCAGGGGTCCATGCTGAGCCACCACACGCACGTAACATAAATTAAATATTAATAGACATTAATTTGTGAGTTACCAATTGTAACTTAGACATTTAAATTTAACGTATTCGTTGACATTTATCTTAGAGACTCCCGCCGTTTGATTTTTTATGAATTTGTTTCAATATTTTTGGTTCAATTCAACATTGTATTATAATTTTGCGTTTGCGTGTGCGCTTCTGAAGAGAGGCTGTGTCTGTCGTCACCGCGCTGAGTGTCTCTTTTCTACTCATATTAAAGTTCTAGAACGGACCGGAACCCTCCAAGTACATCGATAGAAAAGCCCAAGTACATCAAACAATAGCCGGCGCGTTCCACAAAGCGGTAATATTATATTATTACGTACCTACTTGTACGTAAACAAGTAGATCATTTTTTACCGTGACCGCGCGTCGGCGATAATAAAAGAGGAGGAACCTTCTCGAGGTCGTTTCGCACACACGCGCGGATGCTAGATCTTTCTTGCAGGATCGATAGGATACCCAAGGGTAAGTAACGCGTTAAAAAATTAACATCCCCGATAAAGGGTTCACGAGATATATGATATGAAAAAGAAAAGAGAGATGATTAAATTAAAACATGTCAGTTGAGTTTCTTGCCAGATGTTCCTATTAAAGCCGCTTTCTAATCTGATGGACCACAAAAAGGAGACTACAAATAAAAGAACTATACTCCTTCGCATTGTGGTTTGGTCCTCTATGGGGCTCTATAATCTCTCTCACTATGGATTATCCTTTTTCTAAGGCTTAGCTTTCTAAGCTATGCTATACTTTCACCAAACATGAGAGATTTATACTCATAAACACGTCGTAATAACTGCCATATTTCACCTTGAAAAAACAGTGACCTTGCCCTGACGAGGGTAGAGTGTATTACTCACTACATTAACATAATGACACATCAGTTTTATCAGGCTGTCGAATATTATGTCTACGTCAAACAGTCTGGAAGTTACGATGTATGTACACGCTTTTGAGCTGGATAAATTTTGAAATGGAGCTTACTTTGATTAAATACCTTAAGGGCCACTTTCACCATCCTCGAATAAAGTTAGGGTAAAAAACCTGAGAAGATTACCGTCGGATACAGCTACAGAGATGGTGAAATGCGTATATACAAGGTGTAGCATAGTTAAGGCAAGACCTGAAAGTAGTACGTTCTAAATCGGTAACTCAATTCATCCAACATTTTTTAATGTATCTTAATCTTTTTTTAAATTTGCAATATATGCTGTTAATCTCTCAGTGCCCTATAACAAATAAAATTTACTCTTGATTCAAACCAACACGGAGATTTCATATGCATTTCCAAAACGTATTTCTCAATATGCACACATACACTTTCGTTGTTAATTGTTGTACAAAAGTGCTTAAAAAGGGGGTAAAAACTTTAAATTTGCTTTTCGTATTGAAACTCTAAACAAATTATCGAATCGGGGTGGCTGAGGTCTTGCGTTATTTACAAAACACCTTGTAGACTTACCTACAACTTTAACTGTCGATTAGTCTACTTCAGATTTTACTCGAGGGTGATGAAAGAGGCCATTATTATTATTTAGAGCTAGCTACGTACGACGTAATCCTTTTCACTCTACACCGTCACCCCATATGTACCCCAAGCGGGGATGGCAGAGGTATACTGTGTACACACACTTTTCGCCGATGAAGTTAGGAAGTTCCCATGTATTAGGGGGCGAGCCTATTGCCTATCGGGCACAATTCCGGACTCCGGACTGACACTGGGAATTACAAATTGTAATTCACTCTACAAATTCACTAAATAAAGATGAACTTGACAGCATGCTTTCTCGATGAGGTTCGCTTAATCTGTATTAACCTTAATCTGTATTCTAAGGACTTAGCACGAACAGCGTTACGCTATCGAGTTAATACAAGTATGCCTTCCTGTTCACATTACGAATTTACTAAATAAAGTTGAGAGCGACAGTACGCTTTCTCGGCAACGTTACGATAAGGTCAATCTATTCATACTAAACCCTCTGGCACTCTGACCCTCTTTAAGCCACTGATTTCGTTTTTTAAATCTACAAAAAACAGCGTTATTTTACTACCTGCTACCTACACTAGTCTCAATAGTTATACTAACATGATCCAACATGTCAGAAAATTATAGCTCCTTTCAAAGTATCGCAGCAGTCATTAATCTTCCGATGTAATAACCTCCCTATTATGCAAAAACCTATCAATTTAGAAAAAAAATCTCTACGAAACTGAACTTTGTTTCCTTATCATCAAAGTTAAAATTGGAACGTAATAATAATTAAGGTTAAAAGATATTTGGTTGTTTGGTTAACGCAAGCTTGTACGACAAATATAGCACTAGAGGACCATATGACATCGCTTAACGTTTCGGCTTTCGGTCGCGTGGCTTTCAAGGCGATTGTTGGGAACACAGATTGGACGATAACACGTGTCGATTTAACACTGCCGCGAATATTTGATAAAGTTGTGAAGCCTAAGGTATAAACGGCCAACGGTTTTTGTAAATTAAGTTCAAGAGAAGAATGCGAGTTGACAGCCAAATTGAGCTGAATAAAAATATACTGTAGTTAAGTGCGTAGGTAAAACCTGGCCATGATTGGCTCAGGAGAGAAATAAGTCCTCCTCACACCAACATCAGCAGGGGGGCCTTGGGGATCCTGGACGCGGGGGGCGGGAGCCCGGAGCGTCCTTGACGAGTGACCCCGAGGAGGACGGTTGCGTGGTTGTGGCTGACATCGTCGTGAGCACCGCGTCCGTGCAGGGGGGAGCGTGTTATCAAGTCTCCTACCTATGACGGGCCCCGAGTGTTACACAAGAGGGGCACCGGTGCGATCCATACGGAGATCCCGGAGCCCCTCCAAAGTGCTGATGTAAGTCACCTTGGGGTTTTTAGAAATCCGACATGCACCGTGGGCATACCCAAAGATAGCGGAAGTCTTATGCAGAATTTTCTCCAGGTAAAAAAAATAATAGAAGTATGTGGCGTAAGAGATAGGAGACATATGCCCTGCAATGGGTGAAATAAGCTGGAAGTTATGATGATAAGAAGAATGTTGCAGTTATATTTTTAGCAGGTTGGTTACGAGCATAGCTTTTTAAGCAGAACCGTATACTATTATATATTTTTTTTCATACTTTATATCGGACTTAAATGGTTAATTCAGTCATATTCTCACAATAATATCATCTAATGGATGGTTAGAGACACGCAAAATGTGATAGTATGCATTCTGACTTTCCAATTCTCATCTAAATAAGTGGTCTCGAAAACGGCCGAAGAGGACTTTACTATTGACCTAACTTACAAAATATTGATGAAACATATATAAATGAGCCTGTTGCCACTATCCCCCTTTTGCATCGATTTCCCAAATGTTAAGAGACAGCGCAATTATATTCCTTCAACCAGCTCTGTTCTCAGCCATAAGTTTCGCAGCAGATACTGTGGTTTCCAGCGCAGCTTGTGTGTGATCGGACTACCGCACAGGGCTACGACTTCTTGGCCTCTTTCTTTGCCATAATACCGGACACAATTCCGATCAAAATCTTTCGATCAAACCACGTAAAGTTTTTTTCCTATTGGTCCGATTCATCTGTCTAAGAAAAATCATGATTTTTCATATTCCGATTATTCGGACTACAGGAAAATACGAGTATTCATGGTTCGACTCATCGGATTACAAGTAAATGTGAGTGAGAAAATGAACAATAAGTTGGATACGTTCTAAAAGTAAAATCACTCACAATATCTAAACGCCTGATTTCACCTATTTGTACGAACAAAAAGGCGTCGTCCTATCGATCTGATGACATGTTTCAAAGTGATGTAAGAGGACGTTGTCGTTGTTTCTTTTCTAATAGGACCCAGAGAAAAAAAATAGGTCTGAAATAGCGATATTTTTCAGTTCGATTCTGTAATTGACCAACAGGAAAAATGTACACTTGGTTCAATCGGACCATGTGGTCTAAAAAGTATGTAGTCCTCATAATCATCATTATTATCATCATCATCAGCCCGTATCAGTCCACTGCTGGACATAGGCGTCTCCCAAGGCACGCCATTGAGCCCGATCTTCAGCTCTTCTTCTCCAAACGCTGCCAGCAACTCTCCGTATATCATCGCTCTATCTAGCTGCAGGGCGTCTCACACTACGTTAGCCGAGCCGCGGTCTCGACTCGAGAACACGTCTACCCTAGTGGTTATCGATCCTTCGGCAAATATGGCCAGCCCACTGCCATTTTAGCGTGCTGATCCTGCGAGCTATGTCGATGACCTTGGTTCTTTGTCGGATCACCTTTTCCGGATTCGATTCTTCAGAGAAACTCCGGCATAGCTCTCTCCATAGATCGCAAAGCAACCTTCATTTGGTGGACTAGTCTCACCGTAAGTGTTCATGTCTCGGCTCCGTATGTTTTGACAGGTAGGACGCACTGATCATAGACTTTTGTCTTCAAACTTTGAGGTATTGGCGACGACGACGTCTTCATAGTCCGTTTCTTTAAGCGGCCCAATAGGGAAAATAAGGTCACGTGATCCGATCGATCGGACTAAGTAGTCGGACCACGGGGTCACAAAACCTCATAATTACTAGCGCCATTATGCGTCCACAGACGAATGAAATACATGTAACCAGAACACTTTTTTTAAATAGCTTTCTTTTAAAACAGCTAATCTGTATTTACTTGTCCCAAACAACACAAGCCCAGGACAATAGGTATAGTTTATAGCTTTACCAGTTCAAGAGCTATTCCGATCGTACGTGACGACCACAACACAAGAAAGCCTTCATGTTTCTGATAGAACAGTATTTAGTTCACGAGAGAGGCGAATAGGGACAAATGACGATTGACTTATTGAACTTGATAACGTTATAGCTAACCCGATCGTGAATTTTCCTGAGATCGTGTTTTGAAGGACAAATCGCTGGCCTGGTTATTTAAGTTAGGACCTCAATTTTGTGAGACATAACATAGCACTATTACATTCGGAAATCAAAATACTCTATCAAAAATTGTTTACCACTACATCGGGCCCAAAGAATATACGTTATCCCTGAAGGGATAACCTGAAGTACACCTATTACAAATCTTCCTAAATACACTAGTCTGTATTTCGTTCTCCAACCATTATTGAGGAAGCTTCGTTTGAAGGCATAATATGTAGAATTCTGTTTTCAATCGGATTTATTTCCAGTAGGACTCCATATCAATTAGCGTTTGCAGTACTTATGTCAGACCAATTCTAGGCCAAGGTCCTGATTTTGAACAGTTACGACCCTATTTGTGAATTGAAAATTGTCCTTTAATATTTACTGTACTAGTTCAACCATCGATCAATAAGCCTGTATTGTCCAATGAGACAGTATGGGCTTATTGATCGATGGTTGAACTAGTACTCGATCTGTGACTGAAAGCCTTTGCTAAGTAATGACTTAGCAAAGGCTTTCTGTCACAGATCGAGTTAACAGAGAGTAGGTCATACTCCATCACGCGGACCCAGTGCAGTGCGGTGGAAGCAGGTATGTGGCCACCTGCAGTAATAGTCTTTTTCACAAGACATGGGTGTCGTTTGATCATATTCCATTTCACGCATATTGTATTTAAGAATATTGAAAATATCCAAAAAATTTACAGTAATCTAAAAATACATCAATAATCCACTTTACTTTTCATTTAAATTATATACTGTTCATAAATTTGCTTAATTATTTAAAAAACTTAATAAAGCTCTATTACTCAATTATAAAACGGTTTGCGTTTTAGAGACTGACACAATGAAATCTCTATGATCGATTTGTTATTTTTTAAATGTACAAAATCGATTGCCGTTTATTTACGTATTTATTATTCTATGCATCTGATTGTTATATCTAGTATTCTCGTGGTCAATAAATTAATAAATAAACGTGGATGCGCTATCTGGACATATCAAAACAGAGAGTTTTAGAAATTTTTAATATTAATACACGTGAGCGACGAATCAAGCCATTACTCAGACGTTTTTTCTGATCAATGGATTTTTGTTCCGAAATTATTTTTATTAATATCTATTCATTCTTCGTTGAAATTTTCTCGAAACGATATTCAATCGATTTTATTTCACACTCTATATTTCTAGAAACGTCAAATCGTAAACGTCAGCGTACCCATGACTGGTGAAAAGGACTAAAGAACTTATCAAGGCAACTACTAAGCTTCCAACCTGGCTTAGCTACTACCACAATAAGTGTCACTGGAACCAACAACTTAGCGTACCTTTTGAACGACTGAGAAGTTCGAATATGAAATTCCACAAACGGTCACCCATCTCAGACCGACCGTGTCGAACGTTGCTTAACCTTAGTAATCGTTAACACCGCTTTCACACAGTGCTGCTAGCACCTCTACCACTGTACTAGTTACTTATGCTGTATTTATTAAGTACACACACGATGTCAACTTCATCAAAAATACACGTATGAAAGCATTACCAGTAATACAGGCCTAAAATGGGGTTTTAGAAGCAAATGCCCTTTAAATAATGTTTGTGTTTAATAAGTTCGTTGGCCGTTACCGTTACGTAATCCGGTGTGAAGGGTCACCACGACACGCCTGTCACGTGACGTGGTAAACATGGGGGTAGAAATTTATGGAAGATTTCATAATTTCTCCTCATGCATTAATTATTAACTTACCTAACACTAGTGGCTTGGTTGGTAATTTGTAGCGACCAAGCTTGGTCTTATTACGATTTTGAATCCTAGGTCAACAATAAAAAAAACACCGTCTCACCAGTTCCCCAAGCGAAGGTGGCAGAGATGTACTCCGTACACCAACTTTTCCCCGACGATGTTAGTTTCTACGTAATAGGGGGCGACCCTATTCACATAAACTGAGCACTATTATAGATTCCGGACTGTATATATGTTATTTTAATTTCATTGTCCTTCATCCTAACACAAGCAACCTATTGCTTAAAAGGATATTCCTAAAGGTTCTATGTAAACTAATTTTAAGTTACTGCAATAAACAATTTTTTTTTTTTTTAATTGTCCGTCCTAGATTTTGAACTTTGACCTCGTAATCGCAAGGCGCATTATTCTATTGCTCTATTTACCAACGAAGCTATATTTGTTTTCTATCATATTATTCTCTATACCAGGCTCTGCATTAGTCCCAATATACGATAATTTCAAGAAGATATCGTAACGCGGCGCGTTACACGGACGTTTGACGGACGATTTAGCGCAGTGGTTAAGAGCTTAAGCCACTCCGCCCACTGTGTCTAATAGTCGCGAGTTCGTTTCCCGCACGGGACAAATCTTTGTGTGATCCACAATTATTTGTTTCGGTCTGGGTATTTGTGTATGTGAATTTTGATGTTTGCAAACGCACCCACGACACAGGAATAAATCCTACGGGGCTACGTTTAAAAAAAAAAAAAAATGAAATAAAACTATTTTGTTCGGATTTTATCGCGGTTTATTTTGATTTTTAAGTTCCCAATAACTTACTTGGAACTTAAAAATCAAAATAAACCGCGATTAAATCCGAAGAAAATAGTTTTATTTCATGTGTAATATTCGCGTAAATCTAAGAACTCAGTATAAAAAAAAATATGTCAGTAATGAGCTTGGAAATGTGTCCGGTACAACAGCAACAATAAAGCTTCTATATTAATAAAAATCAATTGCCGATTCTATGTAAGCGCATCACTTCAGAACACTTGCATCTATTTGGCAAATTATTTTTTTTTATGCTTGTGATTGTTAGAACAAGGTTCTTATGAAAGAAAATGTTTGAGAAATTCTACAGGAAGTGAAAAATTTCGGTTATAGAACCTCCATATAAAAAAGTAAAGAAGTGAGACAGAAGACAGTAGTAGGGAGATATTCAAAAATATTAACAGAACATGTTCTCATTATCTTCATTAGAACACCCGTACCAAGCCGGGGCGGGCAGCTAGTAAATAATAATAAAAAGATAATAAATTTATTACAAGTTGTTATTACATTATTACATCATTAGTGATGCTAGAACTTATTACTTATTAACTTAACTTGGCTAAAGCTTATATATTTTTAAATAAATCTAAGAGATCAGGCATGCTTTAAATTTTTAGAAAATAAGCATATTTCTGCTGAAATTCTACGTTTATCATTTTAATAAGAATTAAAACGTAGTAATTATATTCTCTTTGATAAAAAGAGAGAAACGTCGGAGTGTAATTGCAGTGAAATAGTCGACACTGGCACAGTAACGCCCTACGCGAGAAGTACAGTCCGACAAGGTACTTTGGCCCGCGACTAAAATTGCAACTAACGCTGTCATAAAGTGAAATGTCACTTCATGACAGTCGCAGAGCTGCCATTTCCTATAAAATAAACCCAAGTTCTTTTTTTATTAGTAACTGTGCGGGCATGTTGAAATATTTCTCTGGAAGTAGAAAAATTTTACTAAATGATTACCCTCATTCTCAATGGCCTCATCATCCCTCTGTCAATGCCATCTACGGGCCAAAATATCGTTGTCGCAATAAATAGTGTGTCACGACTTCCGGTTACAAATTATTTATTTTGAATTTTAGGAGTATTTTATCTGACTTTGATTGTTAAAGAAATCAAATAGTACTGCATTTGATTTGTTGTTTAACGTAAACGCCGATTTTTAACGGTATCTGATTTGACTCAAGTACAAATATAATTTGATGAGACCGGCCATTTTTAAGTAAATTCGATTCGAGCTCTCGAACGGAGCAGACGCAGGAATGGGGTGACCAGGATTTGTTAAAAAGTGTATCGTGTACCCACACGGAATTAATGATTGAGATTATGTTTTGTTTGTTATAATAATCATATATGAAAGGTGTTTTACTTGTTTCTTTACATTTTTTGATAAGAAGTGGAGAACGTCAAAGTAAAATTGATGTGAAATAGTCGATGCTGCCACAGTAAAGCCCTATGCGAGAAGAATTGACAATGGTAGAATAATGGATTAAACAATCCATAGGTAGAATATAAACCAGAGGGCTTAGCGCGAAAATTTTGATGATAGCAAGTTCCTTGTCACGCTACATATTTCCTAATTAAACATGAACGTAACAACACGCTTACTCATAAGCGTCACGCTAACGTAAATCGTTTCGTGCTAAGCCCTCTAGTACTTTATTTATACCCTTCCATTCTAACCTAATGTATTCCAAATCCTCAAAAGTGAAAAGGACTGTTTATTATCAGCTTTTTACATAATAAGTCGCTTCGCTGCACCCAACATAATATCTCTAAAATACTCAATAAACACTTCCCAAGTTTTTGGGACGAAATCACCCAGAAAAAGTCTGGGTCTTTCGTCCTTAACTGTTTCATACCCCAATTTTCTATTAGTGCCCCTCAAATGGGCGGGAAAACGTGACAATTTCCTTCATCCAGACAGCGGGTGGAGGGAAAAAATCGGTCGATTGCTCGTTTGGGCACAAATGGACGATTTGGGAACAAATGTTGAGTGATTGTCATTTAGTATTGTATTCCTGTTTCCTATGTATCTAAAGTTTAGGTTAGAGAAAAACTCTTAATACATAGTTATACCCGAGTAGGTATTGCCAGGAACTGTTGTTATGTCAATGTCCACATAAACGGATTATGCGTTGAGTTTCCATTACGCTTAGAGATGACTTAGAAAAAATAAAATGTTGATATGTCATGAGTGAATTTGTGTGCCGCTGTAAAAAACTAAAGTCTAATTACCTAAGGTCTATGGGAATGCGGGGCCGTCATCGATCACCAAGGTTAAGTAGCGTATGGCTCGGTTGGTGTAAAATGGGTGACCGCATGTAAAGTTATATATTTAAGAGTTCGGTAAAAAAGTTAATTTTTGTCCTCACCTGCAGATCAATGTGGCTTAAAACTTTTGTCTGCGGCTGCCGTCTAATGTGGTTAAATATTAAGTTTTATACCTTATAGGCGACTTGATAATTTCCAACAGCACATTGCCTCAAATATGACTTCCCCGGCGTCTTACTAGACCCAATCTCTCACACCCCGATTTGTGAAAGAAGACATTTGCTGAACAGTAGAGCAGTATAGAGCTTTAGGTACGAATATCCCTAAAGAAATGTTAAGAATAGAAAAATATTGAAAATTACCGCTAGGTGAATTTTCAACCAATCAGTTTAGGTTCATGACATGTTATTTAACTGCATTTTAATATGAATACTCGGATATTACCTACTCGCCAACATAACGAACTCTTACACCTTTGATCAACATGCTCTTGAACTCAAACAATTCATAAATATAAACATAGATGGACATATATTATGGTTTTTGAACGGGAAGAAACCAGAACGAATGCAAGGATTGTGGTAGGTAACGATGTGCTGGAGCAAGTGAATGAGTTTGTATATCTTGGATGCGCATTCAGTAAGGATGGGAAATACACCGCTGATATAGAGAGAAGGGTGAGTGCAGGGAACAGAGTGAATGGTGCGATGGGAAACCTACTTGGGAGCCGGCACTTAAGGCATAAGGCGCAGCTGGCCATACATAACGGAGTGCTTGTTCCAACGCTGTTATATGGTAGCGAGAGCTGGGTATGTAAGAAGGAGAATGAAAGTAGGATAAATGCGGTAGAAATGCGAGCTCTGCGGAAGATGTGCGGAGTGAAGCTGACCGACCACATTAGCAACAGCGTACTAAGAAAGCGAGTAGGTATGAAAGATAGTATCGGTGTAAAGATCAGAAAGAGCATACTCCGTTGGTTCGGGCATATAGAAATAATGCCAGATGAAAGAAGAAAACAAAACAGATATACAATGTGAAAATGGGACTATGCAGGTACCGGGAAAGACCTAGACTATCTTACCACGACCAAATAAACCGAGTCTTATCTGAGGGAAAAGTCAAGAGTCTCCGTAACCGGCGAGCGTGTATGAGACGATCTATGAGAGTGGAGGAAGCAAGAGAGGTATGTAAGGAAATAACCTGTTGGAACTCTGTACTAGAGAGTCAGATCGCAAGGGATCTGGCGTGATGATATAGATAGATAGACTATGGTTTGTAACCAATACATAACTAGAGTAATATTATTCTCTAGCATAAACTTAGCTATAATTCTCTTTCCAGATTATGTCATCAGCCAGGAAATGTTATTTCTTACCTCTCACCAAGCCACCATTTCAATTTGTTTAACTTTCCAATCGAAACATACGTACAATTATTTGGCGGGGCATAGAATTTTTAAAATGTATTATCATTACTTTAGGGGCTGCAGTATCTCGTAAACTTTTTTATGAAGCCCTTCGGAATTTGAGCCATTTATTCATACTAAATGGGATAAAGTTGACACTTGTTCTACGTTATATGTGTTTGCGTAAAAAATCTTACCCTATTAATATAATAGGATAGCTGTTTTAATATTTGTCACTCAATTACGTCTAAACGGCTCAATAAATTTAGATAATATTTAAATGGGTCGATTCCTAATAAGCTGCAATTTGCTATAATTCTAACACATTTGTTATTTAACTAACTATAAGCATAGTTTTAATGAAACTTTTATCGAAGTGTGACTTATTGACTGAATCAGAATCAGAATATTTTTATTCATGTAAACCATTACAGTATTTATGAATCGTCAAAATAGTAACAAAGACTCTACTACCACTTCGGAATGTCATTCCTATGAAGAAGGAGGGCAAGAAACTCCTCGGTTACTCTTTTAAAATAGTGTTTTTACAATATTTCCATCTACATTTTGTTGTGGGGTATGGGAGAACAAGGTAGTAGGTGAGTCTAAATTAAATTAACCAAGTTAAACTATTCATGTGAATGGCTACATAGTTCTCTCATTTACAGATAAAGAAATGAGGAAGAAAACTGATCAATTTTATTTAACTACTATAAGGAATAGAGCGAATAATTAATAATAATAGCTGAACATGTTATCCACATTCTGGTGGAGCTGGAACAGAACCTATCCAAGCATTTTTATCTTTTAAATAATCATCTAGAGTATAGTAAGCTCGCTTGCAGAGCGTACGTTTAATACAAGATTTGAATTTATTTTCACTAAGTCGAGTGACGTCAAGTGGAATTTTATTATAGAATCTAACACAGTACCCCATGAAAGACGTGTAAATTTTAGACAGACGAAATTGCGGTTGATCTAATTTATTTCAATCTCGCGTGTTATAGCAATGCCTATCACCTAGCTGATTAAATAGATCTAAATTTTTCCGTGTGTACATTATGTTTTTATAAATATACTGACATGGGACCGTCATAATATTACACCGTCATCTTTAAACAGTTTTCTCAAAGAGTCGCGACTACCTTAGTTATAGACAGTGAAGTATACTCGGTTTTTATAAGAGTAAGTCAACGATCAGTGTATGAAGATTATAATAATTCCGTTTGCCGTTAACATAGTTATTACCCGTGCAAATATATAGCGAACTACGGCATCACACAACAGCATGGCGTAAATGTTAGTCGCAATACGTTTTTGTGTGTTTTCGTCTTCAATTAATAAATACATATGAGCTTAGTAGATAGCTACTTGACAACGCAAACCGGCAGAAAGGGGCGACACGTCCGCATATTTTGAATCAATATTGACTTGTATGTTTGAATAACTCGGCGGTCAATATTTGTGCTTATACATGATTTATTCTCTATGCAAATACATATAAACAACACAGTGAGACCTAAAAGTTCTAACATACGCTCGGATCACGCGATCAAGTAATCGCGGGTTGATTATCCAAATGAAGAATAAACTATTTTAATTGCTTCAATTTTTGGCAAAATTTTGAATTGTGATTTGATGACAATCGGAAGTAGCTTCAGGTAGCTATTATCTCAAATAAAATACAAAATAATATGCGTCGTTGATTTTTTGAAATTCTAATTTTTTTCAGTCACGAAGGCCAAGAAGTACTTATAAATAGTCAAGAAAGAAAAAGTTATATTATATATTTTATATAATTTCCTATGAAGAAGAAGAGCAAGAAACTCCACGGTTACCCTTTATATATATATAATAAAAGCTTTACAGTTCTTTTTGTATCCATTGCGTTCACGGGGCATGGGAGAACAATGGAGAACGAGTTAAGCAGATAGCCTTAAGTATAGATTAAACGTAAATATAGTAACAATCAGTATCCACAGTCCTCTAATTAACAAAATGAAGACTTTATAAAAGTACATAAAAAAAATTAACAATCCTAATAAGAAAAGTAAACTGCTTAATATAAAATATATAATAAGTGCGAACAAAACACTTCGTTAAAGCTCGAGCGTGATGCCGAACGAACCAAAATTCAACAGAACTACTGACTTAAGTTCATTATGTATTGTGTATCATTTTGTATCGCCATAGCTGTTGGTTTTTTATAAATAAATAAATTAATCAGTCAAAGGATAGAGGACGGACCAGTCTCTATCAGCAGCACCCGTTCACAAGTATGGCTCGAGAAGCAGCCGCAAGCTCTTCTCGACCATATTGGAGGGTAGAGAGTGACCACAAAGCCGCCACTAGCAATCTAATGGCAAATAGTACGTGTAGCGATCACGAGATTCTGACTTCGAAACTTAAGTCGGACAAATGCAGTTTTTGCCTAGTACCTAGCATGCCTTTTAAGTTCTGTCGCTTCCATATTTCTCGGCAATTTTGAATATGGAACTGTTCTATATTCGACTGTGTTTAAATTTTGAATCTCAAAACAGTTGAAAGTATTAGGATTAATGCTATTGTTTAGTCACAGCGTCGATTGGAATCTGTCAGGTTACGTACGAAAATGAATCTTTCTAAGGAAAATGTTCGTGCAATCATTTTCTACAACTTTAGAAGAGGCCTAACACGGCTTCAGTGTTTTGAAGAGCTAACATCTGTATTCAGTGATGAAGCCCCATGTCTGCGGACTGTCGAACGCTGGTATTTAGAATTCCAGCGTGGACATACTAGTGTTAGTTACAAATCTCGCGAAGGACGCCCAAAATCCGCCTACACTGAAGATAACATCATTGCTGTGAGACAACTAATTCTCGAAGATCGTCATGTGACGTATCGAGAGATAGAAGCTTGATTAGGCATCTCAGGGACAACCATTCAGTAGATCTTGCATGAAGCGCTTGGTGTGAGAAAGCTAGTTTGCCGTTGGATACCGCATCTGCTTTCCGACAATCACAAGGCGGCCCGCGTCAGATGGTGTTAGAAAACTCTGCAAAGGTTCAACCGAGGAGAGTTAAATCACGTCTACGACATCATCAGTGGTGATGAATCTTGAATCTATGCCGCAGATCCTGATTCCACACAACAATCTACAATCTGGGTCTTTCAAGACGAGCCGAGAGTCTTCCAAAGCCGATTAAAGTTGTTCGTTGGAAAAACCGGCCATGTTGCGACTATTGCACTTGAAGATCATAGAAAAGTTAACGCAGAGTGGTATACTATAGTTTGTTTACCACAAGTCATCGCCGAACTTCGAAAATCTAACTCAAAGCGACGCATCATCCTGCACCATGACAACGCAAGTTCACACAGCGCTCGTCAAACAATTGAGTATTTGAAGCAGGAAAAAGTAGAAATTCTTGACCATCCTCCATACAGTCCTGACCTAAGCCCTAACGATTTCTTTACACGTCCTAAAATTAAGAAAAGTCTTCGTGGTCAAAGGTTCCAGTCCGGTGAGGAAGCAGTCGACGCTTTCAAGTCAGCCATTTTAAACACCCCCAGTTTAGAGTGGAATAAATGTTATAATAACTGGTTTGAGCGAATGGAAAAGTCTATTAAGCTACGTGGTGAATACTTTGAAAAACAATAAAAAGTACTATAAGGTTCTTGTTGTGTTTTTTCTTCAAACGACAAAACTTAAAAGGCATGCCTCGTATAATGACAATAGACTCGCCCCCTATTACATGTGACTTAACATCGTCGGCGAAAATTAGGTGTACACAATACGTCCCTGTCTCCCCCGCTTGAGGAATATTAACGTACCGGTGCTCATAACATTAAAAAATTATTTGTGCAAACACGCGAGCAATAGCTTGTATAGCATATGAAGCGTGAAAGCGATGAAAATTGATTAGCTACCAGTACACCCATGTTTTAATCCAAACAATAAACCCTGCATCATGTTCTCATGTACACGGATCGTTAAGGCCAGGCGGGGCGACTTTTACATTTATCTTCTCCGGTATCAAAGAAGGGTTGAATTTGCTCCCACATTGTTGGGAGCTTTTAAACGAATTAGATTTTTGAAATCCTTTATAAAGTAACTTTGTGATTTATCATTCCAATCTCTTTGAGAAGGTTGATTTTAATACAGTGTGGCTTGACATAACACTTGGTTCATTTATTTATCACCAAAGACACTACATATTGTTGTAATACAAACATATTAGACCATCATAAGATTGTTGCTAATTCGAACAGAGAGCTTAGCAGTGACGCTAGTGAGTTGATATACCATCCTTGTCACACAACAAATTTACTACATAAACATGAACGTGACAGTACGATAACTCGCTAGCTTCACACTCATATTGTTGTACTTATGAAAGTAAAATAATTTTAATTTAAACATACCTTTTTAAAAACTAGATTTTCAAGCAAAACCACAACGAAGATATCTTGCTTAATTGAGGAGTTCCAATGGCTTCTATCCAGCTAAATCATTGGATCTTGGACGCCGTCCAGGTCTAAAGTACTCGTCAAGACAAATCCAAAGAGCCCAAACACGGCAGGGTTATATTTTGAAATTGGGTGGTTTCATTGACTACCTTTTAGCTCTGAACACTATCTGGTTGTATAATACTTGTCAATACCATTCCAACAAGCCTAAACACGAGGGGGTTACGTTGTATGGCTCACAAGTCCCTATGGCCACCTTCCGACTACAGCATCAGACAAGCTCCATGGTTCACATACTGAGTTCTTAGATTTACGCGAATATTACACATGAAATAAAACAACAAGACAAGAAACATCTGGCTGCCGAGCTTCAACATGTCAAGCAAGTCCTGCACGACAATAAGCTTCGAGTCCCACGCCAACGTCACAGTGACCGAGTGAAACCAGCCACAGTCGAGCGTCTCCCTGCTGTACTACCTTACATAAGAGGAGTCACAGACAAGATTGGCTACATCTTGAAGCGTGCTTCAATTAAAACATTTTACAAGCCGCCAAAGAAGATCAGTCAGTTTTTACCATCTGTCAAGTGTCACATCCCTCTTCAAGATGCAGGAGTATACAAGCTTGATTGTGAATGTGGTCTCTCTTACATAGGACAAACAAAAAGACCAGTAAAAACTCGGGTTAAAGAACACATAGCTGACCTAAAACACCGTCGCTCAAAGAAGTCTGCAGTCTGTGAACATGTCCTTGACCGCACCCGCCATAACATCAGATTTGATAGACCACAAATCCTCGTGAAAGAACACCGATTCCTACCAAGGATGGTTCGCGAGGCTATTGAAATTAAAAAACATCCTAATTTCAATAGAGAAGATGGCTGGGTGCTTCCATCGTCTTGGGATCCAGTAATTAATATAATCAAATCTAAAACCAAGCATAACACTGCAAGACCTCAAGACACCGTGAGCTCATTCTGCGTAGATCGGACCAACAAAAACAAAAATAATTAAGAAGTTTGAGGGTACCCCGGAACAACTATGCCTTTTGGACGTCTAACACCTCAGTCCTTCCCGTGACCATGGGTGCTGCAAAGCACTCGAAACGTCGGGAATTTAAAAATCAAAATAAACCGCGATAAAATCCGAAAAATAGTTTTATTTCAAGCTCCATGGTATCATATTATGGTACCGACATTTTCCAAATTTCAGCTCAATCGGATACCTGCAACTGCTTGAAAAATGGATCACAATATTTGAACCGGAAAGATAGACAGACATACGAACATTGCAAGTTAAATAAGAGCTTGTAAAAATAAAAGAAAAAATAGTCAGCGCGCAATTGTCGCGGCTTAAATTCCCGTACAGGAAAATTTCTATAAAAACATTCTATAAATATTTTTTAAGCCTGGTAAAATCTAGTTTTCAGTTGTGAAAATTTAACTTCAATGTTTGCGGGAATTTTAAATCCTACTAATCCCACTGATTTTATAAATGTGAAAGTTTGTACGTTTGGATGCTTGTTACTCAATCAAGCAAATACGACTGAAAGGATTTGAATGAAATTTAGCACACAAATAGGTTATTACCTAGATTAATATATAAGATACTTCATATCTCGGTAAAAAGTTAGGTTCCTGTCTGAAGTCAATGCGGACGAAGTCGCAGGCAGAACTAGTTCATAATAAATTCAGTGCTTCTTTAGCTGGTTGAATCTTTATTGTTTGACTGCCTCGTTATGTGCATTCTAGTGGTGAATATTGGGCGTAGCGATCACGAGGTCCTGAGTTCAGAATGTAGTTTTTCTATCGAGAAAATCCCAGTATCAGTCCAGACTCTGAAATTGTGCCCGGTATATGGCAACAAGCTCACCCCCCTATCACATGGGACATAACATCGTCGGCGAAAAGTGAGCGTAAACAGTACACCTCGGCCACCCCGCTTGGGGAATATAGGCGTGACGGTGTTTATTTTTTTATGGCTCTTGTTGTGTTGATACAAACAGATTACATACTGTTATGTCATACATATTGAAGTAAAAAAATAAAAGATAAAGGAGTCTCTATGCAAGTCGTGGTTAAAATTCCCGTGCCGGTGAAGTCCTATAAAAACATTCTAAAAAGCTTTTTAAACCTGGTCAGAGCAAATTTCGTTTTCGTTTATGAAAATTTATGTTTGTTAGAATTCACAGTAAATTCTATGCTTCGTTACCTGGTTTTATCTTTATTTTATGACTGCCTAATGACGAATAATAGGCGTAACGATCACGAGATCCTGAGTTCAGATCTCCAGTCGAACAAAATGTAGTCATTATAAGTTCTTCACTTTGGTCGTTGGTATTTTCTTGTATGACCGAAATTATAGCTACATCTCCAATAATGAAATTGCTGTCACCGCAGGAAATCCACTAATCATTAATACACTAGGTTTAAACTGTTTATTTCTTATATTATGTAGATTGACAAACCAAAATTCTTGAAAACTGACAAGCATACTCATCATCTCAGCCTATACTTGTCCACTGCTGAACATAGGCCTCCCCAATCGCTTTCCAGCGTAAGCGGTCCAATGCCACCTGCATCCAACGACTTCCTGCGATTTTCACAAGATCGTCGGTCCATCTGGCAGGCGGTTGTCCCACCCTGCGCTTGCCAATGCGTGGTCTCTACTCTAAAATCTTTCTGCCCCAACACCCGTACGATTTACGTGCTATGTGGCCCGACCACTATTCAGCTTGCTAATCTTAAGGGCTATATCGGTGACCTTGGTTCTTCTACGAATATCCTCATTCCTGATTCGATCGCGTAGAGAAACATCGAGCATAGCTCTCTCCATAGCTTGCTGAGCCAATTTGAGCTTTTTTATGAAACCTATTGTAAGAGACCATGTCTCTGATCTATATATCATCACTGGTAACACACATACACGAGCATACTATAACAGTCAAATTGAGGATGAGGTTTATTGGAGTAGTTTGTTTCACATTGCGTGGTGTCTACAGACCCAAATTTTTTATACCATGTAACCTATCTATCTATCTACATCATTACGCCAGATCCCTTGCGGGGTAGGTAGTGAGTTCCAACAGGTTCTTTATTAACAGACCTCTCTTCCTCCACCCTCATAGTTTGTCTCATACACGCTCGTTGGTTATGGAGACTCTTAACTTGCCCTTCAGATAAGACACGGTCTGTTTGGTAACGGTTAAATAGTCTAGGTCTTCCTCGGTACTTACATTTTCCACTTCCGCATTGTATATCTATCTATATCATCATGCCAGATCCCTTGCAGGGTAGATAGAGATTACAGAGTTCCAACAGGTTCTTTATTTACATACCTCTCTGGCTACCTCCACTCTCATAGTTCGTTTCGTACACGCTAGCCGGTTACGGAGGCTCTTGACTTCGTCAGGAAACTTCATCTACGAAAACTATGATAGGAATTGAGATTATCAAATGGTATAAAATATTGTATTGTGGCTGGTATATATTTTGGTCAGCATATAAGCATTACTGTTTTGTATATAATATTAAAGTATTTTAGAAAACTTTACAGACGATCTTTCCTTCTTAAAAAACAAAATAGATAAGACGTTGACGGCCATCTTGATTTCAAGACGCGACCCGCGGAGCGCAATGGCTCGTCGCATCGCTAAGCATATTGTTCTCGAAGTTTCGGCTGAAGCTCTTTCAGCGCTTTAATTACCTGGCTTACCTATCTCTTGCATTGTTCGTGAGCTTTCTAAGGATCTATAAACTTTTTTCTGTCGTGAAAAGTAGTAGTAGTATTTAAGGAAGTGTATAAAATACCTTTAAAAGACAGGTAGGAAATATTTTTTCTGAAAACGTTGATGGAATGTTCTGAAGTTTGTAGATATTGTAACATCTTACTATACAACTTGGTTTCGACTGCAGTTTTGCCTAATTTAACGTGAACTTTAGTGTACTGCAAAACATAATAGCATGATTTAGAAAGTCACATGTTGAAAGTAAGTCGGTTGAGTAAGCAGGATACACAGTTTGTCTTCTCCCTTATTCCCGCTCAAAAACATTTATATGGTTTTTATTAATGTCAATTGCCTTTCTTCTATCTGAGGGTTAAACACAAACCATTTGATGGTATCTTAACGTTATCGAGAAAGATTTTGGTCATATTCATGTTTATTATGTATATATGTAGTATAAAAAAGATAGCATACCAACTCAATAGCGTCACGCAAACGGCAATCTGTTCATGCTAAGTTCTCCATATAGTCCGAAAATAAAACAACTAAATTGAAACATCTTCGTAAAATAATAACTTAATAATAATCTCATAGCAGACTACATTATCATTGACACGTTGCTGAGTGCAGGTCTTACCTTTATTGAGACAAAGCTCAACAGAAAAACACGATTTAAAAACTGCTACAGTATATACGAGTAGGTAGAGTCATGAAGGTACAGTCATCAGTTTCTCAAAAAACAAACTTTTTGTTTTTTGACAGCACCGCATAATCTAGATTCTACAAATTCCCGTCTTCGATATTCCAACTCAGTTATGTTATGTAACGAGTACGTAAGGTCAGCAATAGAAGTTACATAACATTCTTGGTTTTGAAACCGCTTGCAATCTTTTTGTCTTGCATATTTTTTTGTTAATCTATATACTCACTAATGTAACTAATCATTTGGTTTCGAGAATATTCACCAACGTTTGTAAAATAAAAAGTATTACTGATTTAAAAGACTGAGAACGCTAAGCGGCTTACGTTGCTGATCGTACCACGTCGAGAGTTCAAAGGTAGCGGTTTTTAAAATGCATCCAAAACTGTAAGAGGTACCCCGCAATCTGCAGAACGTATCTTGGAACATTCGCATTGAAGGTACGTTGCCTCGAGTTGGTATTCGAGAAAATATTTTCAAACGAATATTATCTGACATTTTTCCTTTTGGGTATTTTGCAACTTTGCATATTAGAATATCCAAAAAAACTGCGCATGTCACTAAGATTCTCGAGGGTAGTTTGGGATTAAAGGATCAAAAATTTTACATCTGTTTGTTTATTTAGTTTAAAAATATATAAACAACATATTTAATGTTTATTATCTGCAAAATTTAAGTACAAACCCCTAGTGCACTGATCTATTTAATAACTTCTCCTCTACCTATCTTACTCCTCTCTATTTCACTACATCTTCACTCTTCGCTTCAATTTTCTGCTTGCTGCGCAGAGAATCTACTCTGTACCATGGATCTGTATGCGAGGTTGGCCAACACCATGGAAGATCTGGCAGTAATGTTTACCTCGAGGATGAATAGTTACGAGGAAGACCTCAAGAACGCTGCCAGCACTGAGACATCAGCTGTGCATAAAACCTTAGCCAGCCTGTCTCAAGAATTCACCGACTTCAAGTGCCTCATCTGGAAGACGTTGGGGGCAATAAAATCACAGATGGAGCTTCTCTTGCTGGGATTGGATCGGCACGAGATGGCATCACGCAGAAAGGTACTTCTTTTCCATGGAGTTTCTGACGTTTCGGATTGCCATTCCAAAGTGATCAACATCTTGAAGGACAAGTTGAATGTGATAAATGCTACTGTTGCTGATGTGGCTGTGTGTCATCCCTTGGGAGTAAACCCTAACAAGCCTCGACCCATTTTGGTACGATTCCAGAGCCATTCTTTGCGAAGCCAGGTATGGAGCAACAAGGCTGCCTTGAAGGGAACCGGGCTAACTCTCTCTGAATTTCTGACTAAGCCCCGGCATGAGGTATTTATGGACGCTCGTAGAAGATACGGCATAAACAAGTGTTGGACCTCCGATGGTAAGATCGTCATCCAGCTGCCAGACAAATCGCGGAGAAAAATTGAGTCGGTAGCAGAACTACGACAAGTGCTAGTCCAATTTCCTCCTTCTGGTGATGCGGGGAGCTCCAAACAACAGCCAAGCGGGTCTACATCTTCGTTGTCTGTTCCCGAAAAGAGAACTCGAAGGCCTCCGAAGTGAGGGGGTGTGGTGATACTTATGTTCGCCAAACACTTTCTGCCTTGGTCTTTGTTTTTATAGAGATCACATTTCTTTTTCTTTGTAAATTACTTTTAATTTCAATGTTACTTGTTTGTGATTGTTTTTTTTTCACCTTTTTTTTTACTTTCTATTCTACAGATTATTAATATTGTGTTTCTGACATTTGGTGTGATCGTCTAGAAATCCGATATTTTTTTTTTTTTTGTGTTTGGATCACAGCATTTTCATCCATTTTCCACAACCGGCGAGTGCACGAGGGTATGATTATTTCAATCATTTATATACTTAGTACTTAAGTTTTGATTTACTTGGTATTACTTTTATTTATTTATTTATATTTATATGGATATATCTGATATCAGTGATGATAGCTTTGTTTCTTGTTCTTCTTCTGAGATATTTGATGAACGGTATTCCAGTGCATTTAGTGATGATGACGGTGACGACTCTTACTTACGTGACCACCTTCAGTCTGTTTTCTCAAACCACCGACAATTTTTCAATGTTGTCCATATTAACGCTCAAAGTGTTCCTTCTCACTACTCTGACCTTTTAGCATCCTTCGACTCTGAACTTATTCATGCGGTTCTAGTATCTGAAACCTTCCTTAAACCTACTCTTCCTTCTGTGCAGTTTGCATTACCTGGGTATAAGCTGTTACGCAATGACAGAACAGGCAAGGGTGGTGGAGGGGTTGCCATTTATCTCCGAGGTGATATCTCCTGTAAAGTGGTTGATCAGTCGCCAAGCGAGTATTCTAAGTTTTCTGAACACCTCTTTCTTGAACTTAACTTTAGTCATATAACGTTTCTTTTAGGAGTTTACTACAGCCCATCCTGTCACATTGATTTCTTCGCCTCTTTTGAATCAAAATTAGAATACTTCTCAACTTTATATGATAACATTATTATTCTTGGTGACTTCAACACCTGTTTGTTAAAAGGGGATAGTCGTAGCAACAAGCTCCGGTCTCTTGTCTCTTCTGTCAACATGCATATTCTACCGCTGACAGCTACTCATCATGCTCCTCATTGTTCTCCTTCACTTTTAGATCTCATCTTAGTTTCCGATCCTAGTAAAGTAGCTACACATGGGCAAATCCCTGCATCTTTTTCTTATCATGATCTGATATTTCTCTCCTATAAATTTCGCTCACCAAAACGCTCTTCTAAATTTCTTTCTCTTCGTAGCTTCAAAAATATTAATGCTGAGCAGCTTAAAATGGATGCGAGTAGTATAGACTGGACTTCTGTTTACAACTGCACAGACGTAGATGCCAAAGTATCAGTTCTTAATAAACTAATAATTGATTTATACGATACTCATGCACCATTGAAAAAAGTGAGGGTGAAACATAGACCGGCGCCATGGTTGTCCGATACTATAAAAAAGATTATGGCTAAACGGGACAGAGCGAAAAGGAGACATAGAAGGTTCCCTACTGAAGAAAATTGGTGTCTCTATAAACAGCTTAGAAACCGCTGCAGTCGTATGTGTAGGGATGCGAAGAGACGCCACATACACACCTGCATTCAAAATTTCAACACAGCACAGGTTTGGCAATTCCTTAAGACCTTTGGTATTGGCAAAACGTCCTTTGAAAATACCAGTAACTTGGATCTTAATGCACTTAATGCTCATTTCTCTAACCCTCCTGCTTCTTTAAAAGATGATATTAAATCTTTTACTCTTAAGCTTCTTTCAGATCTTCCTTTGCCAGTATGTGCTTCGTTCTCTTTCAGCCCGCTTAAGGAGCAAGACATAAAGAAATCAATCCTATCAATATCCACGAAAGCCGTGGGTGACGATGGTATACAAATACAAATGATCGTGCCAATACTTGACGAACTTTCGCCAGTTATCACCCACATAATGAATTGTTCCTTGGAAACTTCCTCCTTTCCAACTGCTTGGAAAAAGGCATATATTCTTCCTTTACCCAAAATACCAAATCCTCTTTTAATATCGCATTTTAGACCCATATCCATTCTTCCCGTTCTATCCAAGGTGCTTGAGAGTGCAGTTCAAAATCAATTGTCACACCATTTCTCCTCTAATAGCCTGCTGAGTCCTTTTCAATCTGGATTTCGGCCAGGTCATAGCACAGTTACGGCTTTGGTCAAAATAACTGACGATATTCGATTGGCCATTGAGAATAGACTACTGACAGTACTAGTCCTACTGGACTTCAGCAGTGCTTTTAATTCAGTTGATTTTGACATCCTCTTAGGTACTTTGTCCTCTCTCAATGTCTCTGCTCCTGTAATAGCGTGGTTCAACTCTTACCTTCGGGGCCGCTCGCAGTCAGTTCGCTCTGAAGATAATTCCTCTGACTGGTGTGACCTTACTGCGGGTGTGCCTCAAGGTGGCGTCCTTTCTCCTCTTCTCTTCTCTGTTTTTATAAACTCTGTTACTAAAGTGATTACTTCTCATTATCATCTTTATGCAGACGACTTGCAGCTGTATCGTCACTTTAAGGTTGGGGAAATCAATCACGCGATCGATTCCATCAATGATGATCTTGAAAACATCAGCAAGTGGGCAAAATCGTTTGGTCTCTTGGTTAATCCTGCTAAAACTCAAGCTCTCATCATTGGTGGCAAACACTACATGAACGCTCTCAATAGCAATTTGCAGACACTCTCTCCTGTTGTCCTCGATTCTGTTCCTATACCTTACAGTAACCAAGTTAAGAATCTAGGCGTTCTTATAAACTCCAATCTTAATTGGAGCTCTCACATAGCAGAAGTATGCAGAAGAGTCTACTGCTCCTTTCAATCTCTCAAGCGCCTGCAAAAGTTTTTGCCTTATCAAACAAAAATAAGTCTTGCTCAATCTCTCCTTCTACCAATTCTTGACTATGGTGATGTTTGCTTTCTTGATGCTACTGAAGATCTTGTCTATAAGCTCGAACGCTTGCAGAATCTGTGTATTCGTTTCATTTTCGGATTACGTAAATTTGATCATGTATCAGAGTATCGGGCGAAATTAAAATGGCTACCTATTCGACAACGACGGGACTTGCACATTCTCTCGTTACTCTACTCCATTTTACATAATCCTAAATCCCCTGTTTACCTCAGGGAGCGTTTTGACTTTCTTGTTCCAAGGGATTATCCCTGCCGTGCAGCTAAATCTCTCCTTCTTCGTGCTCCTCTTCATTCTTCTAGTCGTTACGATGGATCCTTCACTGTTCGTGCTGTGCGTCTGTGGAACTTACTTCCACAGTCCATTCGTGCGAGCTCATCTTTGGATGTTTTCAGAAGAAGAATCAAGGAACATTTTCTATCCTGATTTATTTAGGTATGTATGTTTATGTATGTATTATAATTATATGTATTTCATATTTGTATAGTAAGTAACTGAGTATATGTATTTATATTTGAAAATATAGTATTTATTTCATTGCTATTTTCTATTAACATTATATTGTATAACTGCCCTCTTATTTCACTTTCTCATCTCTCAACACTCTATGGTTAGCTGGAAGATAACTCATATTTGAGTTAAGCTCGCCTTCTGTATACTTTTAAATTGTATAATTATTTATATCCCAGTGTGTATACAATAAAGAATAAAGAATAAAGAATTCATCTCTATTTTCATGCTTTAATGTCATACCGTGAAAAGTGATATTAGGGATTTTTGGCAGGAAACTTCATCTACAAAAACTACGACTGGAATTTCATTTTGATTACAATTATAATATAATTAAATTACTTTATGATATAATATATTGTATTGTGGCTGGTATATACTTTGGTCAGCATACTAGGAGGGATCAAAAAGTAGTGAGAACGACATATTCCTTGGTAAAAAAAAATACTGGCAGGCATAGCTCAGATACACATTTGTAATATTAATAAAAAAAAAATCTTCGATTGTCTTTTGTTTTTTTCTGAATGCAGTCATTTGTTTGCTTCGGGTCGGGACCTGTTCTCGAAAGTGAAGAAAAACGAAGTGCGAGCTGTTATTAAATACCTCTGTTTAAAAAAATTAACGACGCAAGAGATTCATTGCGATTTGGAGGCAACATTAGGAGGGTCTTCTCCGCAGTATTCAGTATCCACTGTCGCAAGGTGGGCTTCTCAATTTCGAGTAGGGAGAACGAGCACGGAAGACGAACATCGTTGCGGCCGTCCATCGACGTCAGTCACCCAAGAAAATGTTGCGAAAGTCGAGAAAATTGTATTGAGCGATCGAAGAGTTACCATCCGATACTTAATTCAAGAAACGGGCATTTCATATGGAAGTATTCAATTCATATTGAAACAATCTTTGAATATGAGAAAAGTCTCCGCAAGATGGGTGCCGAGAATGTTAACCGACAGTCAGAAACAAAATCGACTTGACATTTCGAAGATATTGTTGGACAAGTTTCAAGAAGATTCTGAAAACTTTTTGTCTCGTTTCGTAACAATGGACGAAACATAGGTCCATCATTTTGATCCCGAGACAAAACAGCAATCTTCGCAATGAAAACGTTCATCATTACCGACTCCAAAGAAGTTTCGTGTCGTGGCATCGGCTGGCAAGGTTATGCCCTCAATATTTTGGGACTCAGAAGGAATATTGTTGATTGATTACTTGGAGCGTGGAACCACTATTACAGGCCAATATTATGCAGCTTGAATTTCCAAGTTGAGGAATGCCATCAAAGAGAAAAGGAGAGGGAAACTTAGAAGGGGCATGCTGTTTCATCACGACAACGCACCCGCGCACAGGTCGGCAGTTGCGATGGCTGCCATTCAGCAAGCTGGCTTCGAATTGGTTGACCACCCCCTTATTCACCAGATTTGGCGGCGAGCGATTTTTACCTGTTCCCCAAATTGAAAAAATACTTAAGGGGAAACAGGTACGAAGACGATAACGAGGTGATGGATGCCGTGGAGAGCTTTTTGCAGGACCAAGACAAAACTTTTTTTGTGAAAGGGATTGAAGCCTTGGAAAAGCGCTGGACTCGGTGTGTAGAGAGACTCGGCAACTATGTAGAAAAATAAATTATTAAGTTATGAATAGTCATTATATTCTATCGCATTCTCACTACTTTTTGATCTCTCCTCGTATAAGCATTGCTATTCAGCGCTGACAGTGGCGCGGAACCATATGACCCTATGTAAATATATTTTTTACACTCGATTTTGTCGTTAAATCTCTGCTATTTTTAGTATATAATTGTGTACTTCCACTTGTGATTAAATAGAGATTAAATGATTGTATATTTATTGGGACTGAATTCCTTTTTCGGTATTATGATCAGGTGTTCGTTTTAATTTCATCAGACACCGACCTCGCCGGTGAGGTCGAAGAATCCCTTGCCCCCGCCGGTGCAGAGCACCACGGCGAGACACCTATATGCTTTCCCCCATAGAAACTGACCAAGCCAAGGCCATTCCTCCATGAGGCGGCTTGAGCTAGTTGCCCTCTTGCCCTTCTGGCACGAGCGTAGTGATTGCACGCTCGCCCTCTTCTCTGGTGAAGCTTTAAAGACCCCGCGGTCAACAGCGTAGATTATTCACATACACACACACGCACGCGCACTTGCACACGCGCGCACACGCACACACGCGCACATGCACACGCGCGCTCACGCACACGCACACGCGCACACACACACACATATATACAAACACACACACTGACGTTTGTTTTTAAATACGGACGGTACACAGCCAGCATTTTTAAATTAAAATTAATATTAAATCCCAAAAATTGCAACCGTAAGTATTGATATTGAAAATTTCTAGAAGTAACAAGTTCGGAAATGTTTAGTTGTGAATA
The DNA here is from genome assembly GCA_905147815.2 of Phalera bucephala. Taxonomy (NCBI): domain Eukaryota; kingdom Metazoa; phylum Arthropoda; class Insecta; order Lepidoptera; family Notodontidae; genus Phalera; species Phalera bucephala. The sequence goes on along the minus strand of LR990630.1, from coordinate 11,710,590 downwards.
GCCAACACAGTATAATGTGCACGTACGGAAAATAAAAATAAGCAATGATAGTCTAGTGAGTTCCCAACTTGTACCACCATTAGTAGTTCGAGATTTTCGTCTCATCTGACCGTACCTTTATCAAATCTACGTACTTATTTTTTTTAAATGCTCGTAGCGCAATGACATCGCAGTAATTGTAGCAATCACCAAAGTTGAACAGCATTCGACTCGGTCAGTCTGTGATGGGTTACCATTTGTTGTATATCCATTTTTGATCGTCTGCGTGCTTCGGAAAGAATATAAAACTATTGGTCCCGTGTATCCCTTTTTTTAAACACTTAGCCCCACACTAGGATTTAATCCTGTGTCGTGGGTGCGTTTACAAACATGAAAGTTAACATACACAAATACCCAGACCGAAACAAATTATTGTGGATCACACAATCACACACGATTTGTCCCGTGGGGGAATCGAACCCGCGACTATTAGACACAGTGGGCGGAGCGGCCGAAGCTCTTAACCACTGTCCGTCCGTTTTTGGCAGCTGTTAGCCCGGTTGGAAGCCTTAATAGTGGCTTGATAAGTTCCAAGGTGGCCAGAAACCTGCCTCCATAAATCCGCGCTAGGTCCACGTCGCGTTGTGGTACCTGCCTATTCTCTCTTATCTCCATTTCTTCATCATCTCCAGGTCTCATATTTTCATACATTTATTTATTTATTTATTTGGACAACAAAACAGATTACAATCAGTATATAATTTACAAAATACACATAAATATAGTTGTAGTCTAGAATGTAATCCTTATATGTTGACACATCTTGGCAAAACTGTATTAATTATTACAAGAGCTACAAGTGGTATGTTTAACAAATAAGTAATAAATTATAATAAATCAATAGATGACTTTAAATATGTTATATTATAATACGTTTGACAGAAGATCTAAAGGCGCATTGTCTTGTAGTGTTTATATCAAGATCAGGATGGTTTAATGATGATTCATTATAAATACGACACATTCTCGTTATTGGGTTGTAGTAAGATGTGTTGTTTTTACATATTTGTAGATATTGATAGGTAAGTTGCATTTTCATAATAAGGTCTTACTTGTTGAGATTCGAACGGGGTCAATAAACTGGGGTACATACGTCCTTTATGTTCGTACTCTGCTTTGATAATAATATAAGATGTTACAAACATCTTATATTATTATCAAATCAGAGTGATATTTATGCATGAATTGATTATATTTCTTATGTATACACATTTTAGAGAAGACGCGATGATATTTCATTAAAACAAAATTGAACCTCAGTTGCTTATGTTTCGCCACCTTTTAATAAAAAAAAATTATACCCTCCTACGCTTTTCTACCCCAGGTGGTATTGTATTGCCATCATACTTAGATTCCATACAGAGATTTGACCTAACATCCTTATAAAACTAGGTGAAACCACCTACGATTCAACCTTAGAAACTCGTGATCGCCAATCGCTAATCGCCAACTATTTAAAATCGATCAAGTACTATTCTACAGTGGTAAATAAACACTAATAATTATTTGACACATATTCCCTCATTTTGCCAATTATGTTTAAGTGTCAATAGTTATAATGAAACTTAAACATTAGAAATGAACCTATTGCAATTATATTGAATTTTCCAATGTAGACTTCAGTAAAAAATTTGTTCGACGTATGATTTGTAACTATCCCACCATGCCCTATTAGAAATATTACCAAACAGGTAAATAAACTTTTTATTATTCTAAGACTGGAGACAGACCTTCACTAATCGAGGTGAGAGAGAATAGGCATTGGCAAATATCTGATACTAGTAAATTTAAATGTACCTATATCGACGCGCATATCGGCCACTCTGCGTGTCTCATTAGTAACGACTTTGACAATTTTTAAACGTACTTCCTTATACAATACCCTCTGAATATACACAGTACACCTCTGCCACCTCTGCTCGGGGAATGTAGGCTTGACGGTATAAACTACCATGCAAGCAAGTTAAATGTGATTTTTATTTTTATCATTATCATCATCATTCAAAAGACATTCACTGTAGGACAGTAAGGAAAAGGTATCTAGGTAGATACTCCCATTTCCTTACTGCCCTACTCTCTACTGTCTTTGAAAAAGGCTATTAGGAAATAGCCTTCTTCTAAGACCACCACAACGACCAGTTTTGTACTGTACATTTACAAGACTTATATTCAGTTATGTTATTTACACTCCCACACGCAGCTAAACTTCTCAAAACGATTTCCCGTAGATTCCTTCAACACATCCCACACATCTGCATTTAACAGATAAAATCGGCCACGAACCGATATAGTATTGTATCCGATCCGAGGATAGTATTGCATCCGACCCAGTTCACTTCACTAGTCGTTACGTTCAGTTCGCGAGCTACCAATTAAATCGAGTAGAGTATGCAAATTTATACAGAGAGCGGACGTGTGAAGTGCCAAGTGATTGTAGCTCGTTGTATAAGCCTTTGAGTTAATTGCTGATTGATTGCGAAGGGTTAAAAATGAAACATTAGCCTGGCTTGCTGGTCAAGTTTAACATTACGCGTTTAACAAACATGTGATCTAGAGTTCCAATACCGTGAGCGGAGCGTCCCACACTCTTATTACTAAGTAATACAAGTTGTAGACAGGCCGAAGTTGTTTCATTGTTGGAACGTAGAATACATTCACGAAAAGTATTATAGGTCTATCAATATCAAATGTGTACGTTTTACCAAACCCATCTCAAACCGTCCACGTTATTAATTACGAAGTGAGCGTAACGGAACAATTGCACCACCGAGCAAACTAAAACTGATTACTCTAAATTTACTAAATCCACGTCATCTCGAATCATCGTTTCACAACACCTCAGTTACATACCTGAACACCCACCATTATGCTTTCACAGCTTTTGAGAACTTGCACAATGTTGCCTAGAAATAGAAACCAGAACTGACCATGCTCCGGAACACTGGAATACCAAGTTGAATAGATAAAGTTATAAGCCTTTTGTTAAAGACTAAAGATATGACGTCAAAGGGTGACATTCAGATGTCTAAGCACGAACGGATTGACGTTGGCGTAACGCTATCGAGTTGCTATGCCATCCTTTACACACTACATATTTTCTGAATAAAGATGAATGTCACAGGACGATATCTCGACAACGTTACTATAGCGTTAAATTGTTTGTAGCTAGCCGTCACCTATCACTTGATCTCGCGTCTGATGAAGGTGCGACATGAAAAAGGAAAGGTCTCCTAAATCGAGTTTCCTTTTATCAATGGCCGCCCAAATGCTTGTGTGAAACTTTCTAAATAGTAGTAGTAATTCTAAGCAGTATATATTCTATATAAATAATATCAGCCCATACTGTCTCACTGCTGGGCAAAGACCTTTTCTCACAAATCGATGTGAGTGAGATTAGGTCATACTCCACCACGCGGTCCCAGTGCGGATTGGTGGAGGTAGGTTTGCGGCCACATGCTACTGAAATTTATTAAGGCTTCCAACTCAGCTTAACGATTACCATATTACTTAGTAACCGGGACCAACGGCTAAGCGTGCCTTCCAAAACACGGAGACGAATCAAATGTGAAAATGAGACAAACCCACCCATATCAGGAACACCGAGTCGAACGCGGCTTAACCTTGATAATCGCTAAGAAAAACGCGGTGTGCCTCTAGTATTCTGCTGCCGGGTAATTATATGTACTTAAAACCTATTGTTTTATTCCATTTTAATGATCTGGGTGATCAAAAGCTACTAATTTAATGTCCAATGATCACCCAGGGCGACATATATTTTAGTCTTTGAGAAGTTATAAATTATAGTTATGATATACATGGGAAACTTTTATTATTATTTCCATATAAATTTTTGAGAATTTTACACACGAAATAAAACTATCTTTTTTAGATTGAAGCCAGCCGTTACTTAGACACTTTTAAGCTTAGATTAGCCTGTACTGTTTCACTGCTGGGCAAAGGCCTTCCTCTCACAAATCGAGGTGAGAAAGATGAGGTCACGAGCCATAAGGCTTCAACACAGCTTATAGACTAACACATTACGGAGTAAACGAGACGAAACCGTTCGTCGTGCCCTCTGAAGCATGGAGACGCTCGACCACCGTGGTGGCTACAGATCACAGCGCTACGAGGTCCTAGGTGACTACGAATCTAATTGCTCGTAGTCGATAAGTTGACGTAGCAGTAGTTCGTTAATCGAAGAAGTGCCGCGTACACCCACTTTTCACTGACATTGTTAGGTCCCATGTACTATAGAACGAACCTATTGCCATATGCACCGCACAATTATTTCTTTTTTTTATATTTCAACTTTTAATAAACCGAAGAAAATGGTTTGTCACATGATTATTTATTTAGGTATTTTTAATATTTACGATCCTATTTTTATCTATCAATCATTTTTTTTCCAATTACAAAGATAAAGCATGAACATTTAAAAGATCGAAAGAAAAGCTATTAGTTACTTTGAAGACGAATATTATATTTTTTGAAATAGCCTATTGTATAAGAAAAATATTCACGGAATTTCATTGTCAAAATTGCGTGTTAATAATCCATACAAAAATTATGACACGGGTGACGTGGGTTTTCAAAGAAACGTTAAATAAAGGGGGTTGTTCTTTCCTTTGTGAAGGCAGGTGCCGGATGTGAGGCGTGCGGGGCCGGAAGCCGGAGGCTCGCGGCGAACGGACGTGACGTCACTTGTACGCACCGCTATGCGTCGAGCGACGTATCTAGGTTAAGATTGTAGGTTAATTTTAATTGGCATTTTTGTGTTCGAAATATAAATAAAAATGTTTTTATTTCTGTAGGTTTATGTCATGCTCCTGCTACACCGGCGTCGTAATGCGCAAATTATCACGATAACTAAGACATTAGGCTGATGTAGCCAATACTTTAATACGTTGAACCGACAGACAAACATGAAAGCCAAAAATTGTAGAATCGGCTTTTGCATCGATAGTTTAATACCCCTGGGTTGTTATTTCCGAAAAATATTAAATGTACAGATACGACTTCATTACAGTTTTATTATATGTATAAATTTTTCTGTTCGAAATATAAAAAAAGATGTGTTTTTTTATGCATTGACCCCACAAGGTATAGAAATAATAGCACTTCTTTATTCAGTTATTGACCCTAATTTGCATGTAACCCACAGCCTATCCCACTACTGGATAAGTCAAACTCTACTATGCAGTCCCAGTGCGTACTATTGAGGGCATATTTGTGGCCTCCTGTTGAAAGTTATCAACATGGTGGTCTACCATATTAAGTGGCAAGTGACCAACATCCTAGCGTATCTATAGAAGCAAAATAGTCGAAAAAAGAAAAGAAACCTAGATAGGAAAAAGTCAGCGTTTGACTCGGTCAGTATCATCTCATACTGCGCTGCTCAATCTTGGCGGTCGTTAAAGCACCCTGAATCGGCACCACTTCGAACGCTTCCAGCTTATACATCCAGATCACTTCCTTCCCTCTGATATGGTCGAAGGCGGTCATGGCTGCTCAAGTAGTCATACTCGTAAACAAGTGTTGCTTGTGGAGACTGGTCCACCCAGAATCCTATATCTTATTTTCATTAGATATATGTAAAAATATTATTATTAGTCTCATATCTCAGTTGTTAGGCACTACACTGGAGCTGGATCGCATAAATGATTTTGTATAATATAAAAATGTATATAAAAATAAAAATAAAATTAATACTACTACCATACAGAAAATTATGAAAAAAAATTGAGAAATAGACGAAAAAGACAAGCCCGCTGAGTTTCTCGGCAGTTCTTCTCAGTGGAGGCCGCATTCCGATTCGGTGGTAGATTAGTGAGTTAAAAATAATGAAAATATGACCCTGCAGGGCTTACACAAAATAATTCATTTAAGTGTGAGTTTAATACTTATGTGAAATTGTAGCTTCAGAACTATGACTGCTATTCTAACTTTCTTCAGCCGCAAGATGTCTACTGCTGGACAAAGACCTCCCCTAAAGACCGCCGCAATGACCGGCTTTTTGTTGTACGCATCTAACTTTTACCCGCGACCTGCACCAGGTCATCTTGTAGGGGGCCTGCCCACTCCACGTGGTCGCCACACGAGGACCTTTCTGTCCCAACGGCCATCAATTTTAAGAGCATACTAACACAAATTAATTTCCTTTATATTATCTTTTCAATAGTAAATTATGTTTCAAGCACGGAAATATCCTTAATACATTTTACCTACTTCGGAATTCTTCTCATTATAATATTGGCATCGCTAAAGTATTTATAGTTGCTTTCAATAAAGTATGTCGATTTATAAAGAGAACTTATTTTGGGTTATCTTCGTGTGTAGGCTTTCAAAAATCCATTAGTTTGTTTGTTGTATGGTAATTTATTATGTACTTACATTAACTTACTTTTATAACCTTATTTTGTAAAGTATTTGGCAAATGAAAGAAGAAAATCAAATTAGCAGATTGAGACTTGGATGGATATTAAGTGAAGTGTTTTTGAGGTTACTATTAAAATTTATTAGCTACGAACATTAGTTCTCAGAAGGTTTAGCACTAAGATATTCCTGTAACCGTGATATTACTGAGTTCGTATGTTATTCTTTTCACACGAAAAAAATGACACAGAAAAAAGAATGACAAAACAGATATACAATGCGAAAGTGGAAGGATGTAGGTAACGGGGAAGACATAGACTATCTTACCATGACCAAATAGACAGAGTCTTATCTGAAGGACAAGTCAAGAGTCTCCGTAAGCGGCAAGCGTGTATGAGACATACTATGAGAGTGGAGGAAGCCAGAGAGGTATGTAAGGAAGGAACCTGTTAGAACTCTGAACTCTCTGTCCACCCCGCAAGGGATCTGGCGTGATGATATAGATAGAAATAGATAGAAACGATTAAATACAAATTAAATAGATAGCACGTTTTCTCGATAGGGTTACGCTAACGGTAATGTCTTCATGCCTAGCTCATAGGTCTATCTATATCAGCCTAAACGATCCCGCTTCTAGATAGACCTCCCACGAATTAAGATGAGAGAGAATAGCTTATACTCCACCCCCCGGACGCAGTACGGATTGGCGGACGCGAGTTTGAGGCCACCTGCTGTTGGAACTTATCAAGTCATTAGGCTTGCAGCTTGGATTAACATCTATCATATAAGTATTTTCTTAAACCAACGGCTGTGCCTTTGACGCACGAAGACACTGAAAAATAATTTGGTAGGTATTTATCGAGCACCTTATAGGCTCCGCATTAGGCTTCCCTCTACACCAGCTATTCACGAAAATTTTGGTGAAATTTGGGCGTTTGGATTATAAAAGTATACCGATCGTCTGTGACCCCCTCTTACTGGGTAAAATATCGAAACGATATATTATATGTCACATGTGTCTATATAATTCACATATGTGAAAGCTTGTAATTGACATATGTATTGTAGACCTTACATTTATATTATAAAATTAGCCGTAAACTCCCCAAGTAAAATGAAATAAAATAAACAAAAGCCCACCTCATCACTATTCGTATTATTAAGTCAGTATTATTCGAAAGACATTAAATATTTTGTATAAACAATTCAAATTTATCACACCCATTCAGGTGTTAAATCCAGGATTATTAACAAAATACAAGATAATTTATCAAGCAAAGCGCTGTTAAATCAAATCTTCAGGTCAACGTTTGAAGAACAGAGTAAAACATCACAGGCAGCGATGTAGACTCGACAGACTGGCGACATTTTAGACCATTTTGCAGAAGAATACTCTTCGCGCTTTCGGCTTCAATTCTATTAACAAACTCAGCTTAAACCGAGTCTTACAGCCACTGATCCATGTTTTCGTATTCTAGTAGTATACGAAAACAAATAAGCGGTTAAGTTTTTGATTCAGCAGAGTTCTTTTATAGTCGAATTGGAGCTTAGTAAATGCACCATTACTTATGCATTTCAACAGAGTTGGAACGGCCCCTGGGCACGTATTCGCTATGATCAATTAAACATTCTGTATGCCAATGGAATACAATTAAACGATATTTTTTGGGTGTGTTCGTAGCAAATAAGGTCCTACATTCAAAAGTGTTTCATTTGGTAAATTAAAAATTCAAAGTACATTACCAGTCCTCTTTTAATTTATCCCCGGGGAAAGTCTATTCGTTGCGGCTTCTTTACATCATGTTATATTATTTTTTTTCAAATCTTCATTCCATTTTTATCTGTATATCTGTACTTATTCCGTGTGAGTAAACGTAGCTTCAGGAGGGATGGACCGATTCTAACATGCTTTTGTATATTCAATACCTGTTATCAGGTAGATCAATAAAACAAAGTTTTAATTAAAATCAGCTCACAGTTTTAGACAGACGATTTAGCGGTAGTAGACGATTCACAGACGGACGATTTAGCGCAGTGGTTAAAAGCTTAAGTCGCTCCACCCACTGGGTCTAATAGTCGCGGATTCGATTCCTACACGGGACAAATCTTTGTGTGATCCACAATTATATATTTCGGGCTGGGTATTTGTGTATGTAAATTTTTATGTCTGTAACCCACGCACCCACGACACAAGAATAAATCATAATGTGGGGGTACGTTTGAAAAAAAAGAAATCATCGGCTCTTTTACATCAACAGTTGTTTACGTCACTCTATCATCATTCAATTTAAACTGACCTCACGCTTTAACAATCAAGTTGCTCGTCTGCACCGTCTCCACCTTCTTCTAAAACGAGAGAATTCTAAATAGAAAAAAAATGTTATTATTATAATCATGATTTATTTTCGTTATTCAAAATGATTCATCGATTCTCCGTTCATTCGTTCGCTTTGAATAAAAACTCGACAGTCATTCAACTTAAATGACTTATGATTTACGATACCTGGTACTTATTTCACCGGTCTTTTGATATTCATAGTATTGTGTTCTATATTAAATTTGGGGTGAAATGTACACAAAGTTAGGCGCGAAATTTTTAAAGAGGCTTTTAACCTTTTGGCGAATAGAATAATGAATAGCTAAACCTGTTCTTTTGCTTTTTAGTAGGTGTAGTGCTGCGTTGAGTTGTGTAACCTAGTAAATTTTAAACAACAAATTAAAAAATGGTTCAAATTTGCAGAAAGACGATCGTAGTCGTCAAAATCGAAGTTCTCAAAAGTTTACTTTTAGGCCTATTACAGCTTTCTTGAAAAGTATTCCAGAATACTATAGACGACGATTATAATAGACGACGATTTAGCGCAGTGGTTAAGAGCTTGAGCTGCTCCGGCCACTGTGTCTAATAGTCGCGGGTTCGATTCCCGCACGGGACAAATCTTTGTGTGATCCACAATTATTTGTTCCGGTCTGGGTATTTGTGTTTGTGAATTTTCATGTTCGTAAACGCACCCACGACACAGGAATAAATCCTAGTGAGGGGAAAATTTAAAAAAAAAAAGAAAAAAAAGATAGGTATAAAATCGGATCCTAATACTGAACTTAGAAGTCCAATTGGAAACCGGACAATGAATAAATTTATCATTAAAAATATAATCGAGGAAGCCAGAGAGGTATGTAAGGAAAGAACCTGTTGGAACTCGGTACTCTTTGCCTACCCCGCAAGGGATCTGGCGTGAGGTTATAGATAGATAGATTAAAAATATAAAATAACTACTCATTGAGCTTGTCATTACTGTTACTGTTTGTATATATATATATATATATATATATATATATATATATATATATATATATATATATATATATATATATATATATATATATATACAAGCTGTAACATAATAAACGCAAGAATTGAAAGTAGTTTGTTCTAAATCGGTAACTGAATTGATTCCAACAATTTTTAATGGATTTAACATTTTTTAAATTTGCAAAAAATGCATTTACTCCTTCAGTGCGCTATAAAAAATTAAATTTATTCTTGATTCATAGTAAGAAGAAGATTCCAAACGCATTCCTAAAACATATTTCCCCAAACGCACACATACACGTACAAGTTTCATTGTTAATTGGGGTATAAAAGTGCTTTAAAAAAGGGTAAAAACCTTATATTTGAAAATTTGGTTTTCGTTTTGACTTTATGAAGCAATTCTCTAATCGAGGTGTCTGAGGTCTTGCATTTATTATGTTACACCTTGTATATATACATATATATATAAAGTCAACAAAACAAACATCGTATATATAAAGTCAAAACGAAAACTTGTATATATATATGTATATATGTCCGGACTTTTGTTACTCTTTCAGTCAAAATCTACTTAACGGATTTTGATTTTGACTGCCTCGTTGGTCTAGTGCCAAGCGCATTGCTTTGTGATCACGAGGTCATGGTTTCAAATCCTAGGTCGGACAAATGTAGTTTTTCTAACGAAAACTAGGAGTCCGGAGTCTGGAATTGTGACCGGTATATGGCAATAGGCTCGCCTCCTATAACATGGGACCTAACATCGTCGGCGAAACGTGGGTGTGCTCAGTACACCTCTGCCACCCCTGCTTGGGGAATATAGGCGTGACGATGTTTTGTTTTACTATATAGTTTATACATTAGATTAACACATAGACTATAATTTATAAATATATTACGAAACAAATTACATAACGACAACATCTAATAGAAATACATAATATTTTCCATTTCAATACACAGAAACAATAATTTGAGGAATGCAATTAATCAGATTACGGAAATATATATGATGTCGATTGAATGAGCGAATGCCAGATCTCACGTGTAGTACAATTAAATTAATTCATTCTTTTTCAATTAATTGGAATCTTAATGGATTCAAAAATGTGCAGCCTTTTTGATGTAGTTCAAAATGTGACGTTTATGTTGTTTCACTGCCTTGTTGGTCTTATTCATGAGATCCCGGGTTAGTAGGTATCCTAGTAGATACAGGCTAATTTCTGATGATGATGTTGGCAGAGAGTATAGAGTTCCAACAGGTCCTTTCCTTACAGACCTCTCTGGTTTCCTCCACTCTCATAGTTCATCTCGTACATCCTCGCCAGTTACGAAGAGAGTTGTCAGATAAGACAAGGTCTGTTTGGTCATGATAAGATAGTAGATCTTCCACTTTCGACTTGTATATCTGTTTTGTTATTCTATTTTCCGAATTTCTTTCTATATGCCCGAACCAACCGAGCATACCCTTTCTCATCTTTACACCGATACTATCTTTCATATCTACACATTTTCTTACGATTCTGTTGCCAATATCGTCGGTCAGCTTGATTTCGCACATCTTCCGCAGAGCTCGCATTTCCACCGCATTTATCCTGCTTTCATTCTCCCTCTTACATAGACAACTGCCATATAACAGCGTTGAGACAAGCTCACCATTCACTCTATTCCCTGCATCCACCCTTCTCTCAATGTCGGCGGTGTATTTCCAATCCTTACTAAAGGCGCATCTAAGATATACAAACCCATTAACTTGCTTGTTACCAACCACAATCCTTTTTTTTATTAAATATATCTTATTTTACCCCATTTTAACTGTGTGAAATGAACGATCATATCACATATCACAAATACATATCTGTGTCTTACTTCTCACATGGAAGGAAGATTATACTTAGTTCGAAAAGGTTCTTAATGATATTAACATACAGTAGAATATGGTAGACAAGCATTGTAATTTGCATTTGATGGATGGCTAGATACAGTGGTTAAAAGCTGAAGCCGCTCGGGCCACTGAATCCAGTAGTCGCAGGTTCGATTCCCGCACAGGACCAATCTTTATGTGAACCACAAATATTTGTTTCTGTCTGGACGTTTGTGCATGTGGATTTAATGTTTGCTATCGCACTTCGACACAGGAATTATACATAGTGTAAGGTTACTTTTTAAAAAAATAATAAATAAAATAATTATCATCTACTTCCTCGTTGGTCTAGTGCCGAATATTGTGCTTTGCAATCACCAGGTCCTGGGTTCAAATCCTAGGTCAGACAAAAGTATCAGTCTGGAATCTGGAATTATGCCCGATATATGGCAATAAGCTCGCTCCCTATTACACGGGACTTAACACTGTCGGCGAAAAGTGGGTATACACAGTACACATTTCCCACCCCCGCTTGGGGAATATAGGCGTGACGGTGTTTTCTGAAACACATTTTTGATAAAAATATATTTCCAACTGAACTTGTCAACTTACATAGTCAAAAACAAACTGTCTTCTAAAGTTCTTTACTACTTCATCAAACAAGGCACGGCCGATTTGATAAAAAATATTCTTTATATTGTTGTTTTGACAAAGTCAACTGGACACAAATAAGCAATGATGTGTCATAAATTAACAATACAGTATTGAAAATTGAATCTTGTTGCCCTAACATTTAAATATTCATTTGAATGTCACATTTTATGTGGTTGACATGTTTTTGCATATTGATGTCCAACTGATCAGCTTAACGACACTTCATTGAATTTATTTTCAGAATACGTCTTCAATAAAATATGAATATCATTCAATAAAAAATGAGTCCTATTGAATTCAAAATTGCGTTATCAATGCAATGTCAGTTATTATTCAGAAAGCTTTTTATATTCATACCACGTGACGCGGACGGACCGACCTACTTATATTCCTTAAAAGGGGATGGTAGTGTTTTACTGTTGTCAGGAGTGGGTACTTGTTGGTCAAGAGTGGGTGCATAACCACTCCTGCCCAACAATTTTAAGTCCCAATGTTATAGGAACCGAGCCTGTTGTTACTATACCGGGCACAATGCCGGCCCCAGACGTGCATTAGGAATTTTTCTATAGAAAAATTACACTTTCCGACCTAGGATATTTTTTTTAAATAAAAAGCGGAGCCCCACATTAGGATGTATTCCTGTGTCGTGGGTGCGTTTACAAACATGAAATTTCACATACACAAATACCCAGACCGAAATTATTGTGTATCACACAAAGATTTGCCCCGTGCGGGAATCGAACCCGCGACTATTAGACACAGTGGGAGGACCGGCTTAAGCTCTTAACCACTGCGCTCAATCGTCCGTCAAATTTGAAACCAGGTCCTCGTGATCGTTAGATCAACGCAGTAGTCCTTATAGTTATTCTTTTTATATTCTTTGAGAGTAGTGATAGCAGACTACTTGATAACTTGCCTTGTAATCGCCGTGTCCAGAAATCAAACCCACATACATGCCACCCTAAATTTTAAATAATCAAAGTGCGATCACCACTTTCTAACGCTTATGAAAAACGCGGTAAAAAGCCGTTATGTGTAAAGGTACGGCCAGTACCTGCAGTAATATTTCTATGGACGTGTTCACACCAACGCGTCCTGCGTCCTCCACGCGCAACCTATGCGGCGTCTCCACGCGCGAGCATAGGGAGATAGCTACTGATCGCTAGGCTTGTGAAAAAATAATCGATTCTTAAAAAAGACAATTATTTTTTCCAAAAAAAACGATTTGTAACCGTTGATCTTTTAATTTTTTTTAATCGATTAATATTTTTATTTTTTTATTAATTAATTGATTCATTTATCATATCATCTGCTATAGCAGGCATGTCAATCGATTCTTAAAAAAGACAATTATTTTATCCAAAAAAAAATGATTGGTAACCGTTGATCTATTAATTTTTTTTAATCGATTAATATTTTTATTTTTTTATTAATTAATTGATTCATTTATCATATCATCTGCTATAGCAGGCATGTCGTTACATTGTAAGAAAAATCGATCCGAAACAAACGCGCCAGAATCGATACTCGAATAAATCAAGGACCTATAAAATAGATCGAGGATAGATAATAATAGATCGATTCTCGATTAATAGATACAAAGTTACTTTTATTAATTTTCCGATTAAATAAATTATTTTTGATGTGGATCTGTCCTTTTTCATAATTTCTTGATGCGTTTAATTTAGAGAATATCAAAAAGACAACTGACTTAAATTATTAACGTGTTTTGCTATTATTTATTAACTTTTAAGTCATATTTCGATTACCATTTTTTTATGATTGGATCGTGAATCGTTTCGATTCGACGGCTTTCGCAATCCATCTACTGAAAAGATTTTAACAAAATCGATTTGTTTTCAGACTAATTTCAGATTAATTATTTATAAGAGATAAGTGACATCCTATTACTTTTTAACATATGTTTATAAGACACAAAAAAACGATTTAAATAAAAATCGATTATGAAATAAAATGAGAAATGTATGGAGATGACCCGGATGCTGATGCCGCAGACGTGCCTAAAGGCGAGATTGCTGCACCAGAATCAACGGAGGATATCACTATGGAAGAAGTTGAATGGGCGATAGGAAGTATGAAAAACGGTAAAGCTGCGGGAGTAGACATGATATCTGCCGAGATGATCAAATATGGTGGAACTTGCGTCCGGGACGCTTTCCGGGCCCTTGCAAACCTTTGCTGGAGGACCGGTAGAGTCCCTACAGATTGGCGCCGCGCAGTCATAGTACCCTTGTATAAAGGCAAGGGTTCACAATATGACTGCGCCAATTACAGAGCCATCAGTTTGATCAGCTTGGCAGCCAAGGTGTACGGTAAAATTATTGAACGGAGAATGCGCGTGAAGTCCGATGGAATGTTGTGCGAGGCACAAGGGGGTTTCAGGTCTGGAAGAGAATGTTCGGATCAAGTCTTCTCACTCCGCAACATCGTAGAGAAGCATCTGGCAGTGAGCCGGAAGGTTTTCTGCGGTTTTGTAGATCTGGAGAAGGCATTTGACAGAGTTGTGCGAAAGAGACTTTGGGACATTTTGCCAGAGTATGGTATAGATGGCACTCTGTTGCGAGCCGTCCAGTCCACTTATGTGGACTGCAAGGCATGCGTACGGGTGGGTGGTAACAGGTCACCCTAGTTTGACGTTAAAATCGGCGTCAAGCAGGGTTGCGTGTTATCCGCTAGACTGTTTATAATATATCTGGACAAAAGTCTTCAAAGACTGAAAGCGATGAATGAAGGTGTACAAATGGGTGACTTAGTGGTAAACCATCTACTTTATGCAGATGACGCGGTTTTAATAGCGCCAACAGCCACTGATCTGCAAACACTAGTCACAGTTATGTAAAACGACTGCATGATCAATGGCTTACACTTGAATGTGAAGAAAACCAAGATTATGGTTTTTGAAAGGGAAGAAACCAGAACGAATGTAAGGATTGTGGTTGGTAACGATGTGCTGGAGCAAGTGAATGAGTTTGTATATCTTGGATGCGCTTTCAGTAAGGATGGGAAATACACCGCTGACATAGAGAGAAGAGTGAGTGCAGGGAACAGAGTGAATGGTGCGATGGGAAAGCTACTCGGGAGCCGGCACTTAAGCCATAAGGCGCAGCTGGCCATACATAACGGAGTTCTTGTCCCAACGCTGTTATATGGTAGCGAGAGCTGGGTATATAAGAAGGAGAATGAAAGTAGGATAAATGCGGTAGAAATGCGAGCTCTGCGGAAGATGTGCGGAGTGAAGTTGACCGACCGCATTAGCAACAGCATAGTAAGACAGCGAGTAGGTATGAAAGATAGTATCGGTGTAAAGATGAGAAAGGGCATGCTCCGTTGGTTCGGGCATATAGAAAGAATGCCAGAGGAAAGAATGACAAAACAGATATACAATGTGAAAGTGGAAGGATGCAGGTACCGGGGAAGACCTAGACTATCTTACCACGACCAAATAAACCGAGTCTTATCTGATGGAAAAGTCAAGAGTCTCCGTAACCGGCGAGCGTGTATGAGACGAACTATGAGAGTCGAGGAAGCCAGAGAGGTATGTAAGGAAAGAACCTGTTGGAACTCTGTACTCTCTGCCTACCCCGCAAGGGATCTGGCGTGAGGTTATAGATAGATAGATAGATAGATAGATAGAAATAAAACGATTTTTTACCCACCTTTTCATATCTCTACTGATCGCCACTGCGGACGCTGTCCCGGACGCAGCTAGACGCGGCACGATAAAAATGTATTACCTGCTAATGCGCAAAACACTTATCGCCTATTTCGATTTAGAAACACAATACCTTACCTTACCTTGCAGTAACATTGTATGTTATAAACTCTACTCTTTCAAAAATATCGGGTGTACTAGATAAATCTGCCCACATCCGTCTACATCCAGCCACAGAACAAAGAAAGAAATCTCTATTCCGTAAATCCGTCAGGCGATGTAGAGTACCACGGCGAAGCACCTGGTTAATGCCCCCGCCATAGCGATTGCCCAAGCCGAGGCCGTTCCTCTAATGAGGCGCCCTTGAGCTAGTAGCCCACTTTGCCCTTCCTGATATAGTTTAGCCTGCTTACCATCTTGTCTGTTTACCTCTGGGCCACAGTATAAGGGCATTAGGCGGAAATTTGTATGCTTACACATCCTACAGAGAGAAGCCTTCAAGACCGTCTTAAAGGATACACATTACGAACATAAAATGGAAAAGTAGTTTAAAAAACTATAACCCGAATACACACCCGAAACATAGTAAAATTATTTTTTCGTCGCTTACTACGATATCTATATTTATGAAGTCAGAATTTTCTACACTTTCATCTGACATCTCACTCGCTACGACAACGAAAAAAAAATAGAAATCCCCTACTTGTTTCTATCAATCTATATCATCACGCCAGATCCCTTGCGGGGTACGCAGAGAGTAAAGAGTTCCAATTCTAGTAGTTCAGGCAGTACGGTAGAACATACGTAGATACAAACTTATATAAATATACATAGACTGCTAAAAAATATTATTTTTTTCTGTCTTAGCCGGGTAAAAGCTTAACTTGTGTCGCAATAAGACTAGATTTGGAGACGGGTTTATTTGGTATCCAAAAAATGTGCAACACGACAAGTCATCGATGATATTGGGTATGTAAGTAGGTAATGAAACATGCTTACAGCACGCAATGTTGCGTGCGAACTACGTTGACAATAAGGACTTATATTATTGACTTCTTTATATATTTAGGTACTCGTATACATGCTGAGGACACGGTACTAGGGTTTATTTTTTTTGTTATTGAGACTAATCCCGCCACACATTCTCACCACTGTTACTCCTTTGAACCAGGATCCCCAATGGTCTCCTTAGATTCCACCAAGGTTTCAACCTTGGGGTGACTCGGGGACCGCTTTAATTGTCTTGGAACCCGCATAAAATTTAATAAGAAAGAAAAAGTAATGGAGAATTATGACAATAAATTTAATTCTACTCCCTCCTTTAGCAGATCAGCCATAGAAAAGGAGGCTACAACTAAGAAAAGCCCAGTCCAGGGCCTATTTGTGAGCCTTATTTTTTGTCCTTGTCCGGCCGGTGCAGAGCACCACGGCGAGTCACCTAGTATACGCCCTCCTCCATAGCGACTGCCCAAGCCGAGGCCGTTCCTCCTTGAGGCACCCTCGAGCTAGATGCCCCCTTGCCCTTCTGGCTCGAACGTAGTGGTTGCACGCTCGCCCCCTTATCCGGTGTAGCCGGCCCCGCGGCCAACTGCGTAGATCATTCACACACACACACACAAAGAGCCTTATTTTTGATTCCAGTTATAGGTATGGTAAATGATACCTGATGAGATGATCGGGCGTTATGTTTTAGACAGATAAATAAACACTTGATTGCATGGAAATTTTCCCGGGTTTCGACAAAGAATTGGAGTATCATACCGAAAGTTGTTAAATTCATACGTCAGTCTAA
Organism: Phalera bucephala; assembly: GCA_905147815.2. NCBI lineage: Eukaryota > Metazoa > Arthropoda > Insecta > Lepidoptera > Notodontidae > Phalera > Phalera bucephala. Next base: position 11,692,889 of record LR990630.1, on the reverse strand, counting down.
ACAACTTTGCAGCTGCAACTTTTTTTTCACGTTTTTCCTTTTCATTTTCCCGTTCAAGTATACCCGGTCAGCTTAACAATTTGTATTGCGAAATAGCAAAAAAACTATAAACGTAGCAACAAAGCTAGGAGTCTACCGCTCATCCGATCCAATTAAAGCCCGTTAATGTTGGGTAAAATTTATAAGGTGTCAAATATAACAAATGTTCGATTTCACCTTTCCACCATAACCTCTCGTTTCAGACGCCTTCGGACGATAAATTTGTCTAACGTTACGAGCAATATCTCGCTTGAAATGTGTCACGTACATTTTATGTTGATGAACAATCTGATAAGATGTGAAAAGTCGCTCGTTAATCACTTAGACAATCACGTTGGGAAGCTTACATTTCACCAATAAAAAATTCTTGGTGGAAACTATACATATTTTATCTACTCAAATGCAGTAATGGTATAAAATTTTGTGTGTAGCGGGCAATCCTAAACATCGCTACAAAGTTCTGATTATCTACCAACAGATGGCGCTAACATAACCAAAAATGTATGGAGAAAGAACATTAGACAACGATTCGCAATACATTTCTAGAGCGCGATATGAGAGTTCTCACGACGCGTAACAATTAACAAGCCTCCGACTATAATTCCCGGTGCAATAGTGTTAATTATCAATTAGCTAGTTTCACTGCTGAGTGAAGACCTATTCCTCTATCATGCCATTCATTCCGGTCCTGTGCCAGTCTGTTTCGCCGTTTGCCTACCTTTTTGCCGCTAAGTGTACTATGAGTAGTGTTGCGGAACCATCGGTAGTTTGACTATCGATAGCTGACCTCGTAAATCAGTCATAATATCGATAGGACTATCGATTGTATTTACACGTGGCAATTAAATCAATACTATCGATTATATCGATTGCACAAATTGAGCAATAGTATTGATAAAGACGATATTATCCATAATATCGATAGTACTTAACCGATAGTAAAACTCTCGAAAGTATCGATTCTTTATATATACATCGATAGTTTAAGGCTATCGAGAGTCCTCAAGTTTTCGATACTAATGTTCCTAAATATAAGGAAATGTAAACGTCAATAGAAGGGGAGATTGAATTCTTTTGCTTCGTTTAAGTAAACATGTACATGTAGGACATACATAACAAAAGGTTAAAACCTTCGTTCTATATTTCGCCCTATTTTTTTTGTATTATGGACTATTAAATATCTGCATGTGCTTACTTATCAACTCCGCAGCGTCACCCCATTGCCTCGCTTGCAAGGTGTTCGTATGAATTTTTGCTTGATAAAAGTACACTGCTTACTCGCTTTCCGCGGGTAAGACCGCGCGTATACGCTCCGCCTGTGAGTTGCTCAATGGTCAAGGACACATTTATGAATCATTTGAATACAAGTATAACTGTTGGAAATCGTTGACCGACCACTGAAATTTGTTGACCGAGTTACTATTTGACCACGCGGCGTTCACCAGTGGACCACGAGGCGTCCACTCACTGACCGCGTCTTATTACTGTTCAGAACATGCCCTGACAAGGAGCGGATACCTAGCAATAAGGCAATGGTGGTCCGGTAGTAGTAAAAGTTGTAGCTACTTATAGTGATGTTTAAACTATGGCATGGACGGAGAAATATTAATCACGGTTAAATATAGCGCCCTCACGACTTATTTAATACGGACCTAGCCAAGTTAGTGATAGATTTCAGCAATCAATCGTTTTACTAAAATATATTTTTTTGAGATCAACACCCTAACACAATATATAGCGATGGCATAAAGTCCTAACCGAGCGCTATTCAAGAATATCCATCTCGTGACGTAGTTTTGTGTGTTTGTGTGTCTGTGTCAATAATCTACTGTTGGCCAGGGGCCTTTACAGCTTTACTAGGCAAGCGTGCAACAAATACGGAGTGTATTTGTTGCACGCAGAAGGGAAAAGTTAACTCAAGGGCGTCTCAATGATGAACGGCTTTGGCTAAAGTTTTTGCTGTAGGCATATACTACGTGTCTCGCTGTGGAGCTCTGCATTGGCCGGCGGGAAAGGGATTCATCAACCGCGAAATTGGTGACTTATCCTCTGTGCAGTATCTATGTCCAAAAGACGTAAGTTTCATTGGGGCGAATCGAGCCAATCGAGGAAAGGCATCGAGAGGGTCGAAATTTTAATAATAATTTTAATAATTTCTACAAAACTAAATAAAACTTGCATAATTTTGTAATCCTTTACGGCAAAATTTGAAAGATAAACTAACCTATATTGCTATAAATTAAGGAGCAATAGTATCGCAGAATTACAGAATATCGATAGTATGATAGTATCTAATGTCATCAATGCTGTCGATAGTATTGCATCATCAAAGTTGTATGGTACATGTTTTTGTAATACTATCGATAATATCTATAGTATTGTACATAATACTATCGATTGTATCGCCGGTTATCAATAGTATTACTCAATTTGTGCCATCGAAACTATCGATTATATCGATTTAATTGTCACGGCTCATAATCGGTAGTGCTATCGATAGTATGAACAGTTTTCGAGGACACGATACTATCACAACACTATCGATAGACTATCGCCGCAACACTCATTACAAGACCTGACAAACCAATGAACCGAATAAATTGCGAAAATCTATCTAACTATGTGTTTTTGTCCACAATAACCGCTTGCGGTCGTCCCTGACCAAATATGCCGATAATTGCAAACTTTTCTTCCGGTATGAATAAGTTTTTAGTAGTCAAAGTTTGCTCCATATGGGAACAGGGGTTTTGTGCGTACTGCATGGCATTTGTTGGAAAAAATGTTGTGCAATTACGGAGACACGAGGGACTTATAGATTTTTATAGTAATTTTACAGCGTTTTCATAACATTCAAGTTATATATGGAGAAATTCTCTGGCTTATTGTTCTGGTCCTGAATATTTCACTCGTAGCCTTTTTCGTCATCTAAATTATGTGTTCTCTTACTTAAGTTTGATGATTTAGATGACGAATTTCGCTATAGTTTGCTGAGTATCGTGGGTCGGAAAGTGTTATTGAAGCTTTTCAATCGAAAAATCTTCATTAATAATCCGGAGCCAGGAATTATACACGGCATGTGTGATGCTAACAATTTATCAGACGGACAATAATATTACAAAGAGTAGCAGTCGAACTAAAGGATACTAGAAGAAAACTGGAGCAGCCATTACTTGCCACAATCATATTGGAGGAAAGGAAACAATATCTATTTCCGTTCGATAAATACAGAAGTACTTATGTATCTATATAGGTATTTAAGTATAAGGCAAATACAGAGCCCAAAGCGGCTGCGGCGGGCGCCAGCTAAAGTCGTCAGCAAATGTTTGAGTACGACCGCAGTGTTTGCGCTCCCCTCGCCAACGCTAACAATTCATTTGTGTTTAACATTGTTTCATTACGAACCCTTGATGCTACATGCCACACTCGTATATACCTCCATTACCACTTAGAATTAGCTAGAAATGGGAAATACTTTGAAAAAAGTAAACATCGTCATGCCTATATTGCCCAAGTGAAGGTGAACTGACTCCCTTGTTGGTCTAGTAGCAAAGCACATCGCTTGGTGATCATGAGGTCCTGGGTTCAGGGTGTAGATTTTTCTTTAAAAAAAATTCCAGTGTGAGTCCGGAGTCTAGAATTCATATTCCTGGCACAAGCCCAGACTTCATTCACATTCTCTCACCCCTGCCCACCCCTTCAGAAGTAACAATCGTAAGAAGTAATGACTTCATTTCTTGTTCCTTCCCTCCAATATCGTTAAGGGTGATAATGGCTGCTCTACTAGTCATTCTCGTGCTGCTTGTGGAGACTGGTCAGGAGCCTTACATTTCAGTCGTAAAGCATCACACAGGAGCTAGATCTTAATCTTAATTGTGACGTAACATTGTATGAAAACACAATACAACCTCAAGAAAAAAAAAATTAGACAATACAAGCCCGCTTTCTCGCTGGATTCTCAGTTGAGGCCTCGTTCCCATTAGATGGTAAATTAGTAAATTAAAAAATATATAAATATAATAATATAACAACAATAAACGATTCGAGTTTGAGTTAAATTTATATCAAACTAACACTGCGTTAGTAGTTAACATTTCACAATTGAAGAATTAATTTCTAAAGCAGTTCCTGCTTCTATAATCCTAAGTGAAATCAAACGCATTGTTCCAACAGATAACGAAACAGTTCATCAACTTGTGAATCCTTTAATAAATGATTTCGTTGCAAGTTTTGAATTAGTCTTAATGAGATAAAATTATTTAGTCTCGGTCTCACTAACTATCTTAACCGCGGTGTAAATATGTAATTAATTTGCGGATTAATATTGTTCAAACTTTACTATTTTGATTATGACATTTTGTTGAACTTGCATCTATAAATGTGATGAAAAGGTCATTGGAAGTATAGCACTAAGTAAATATACATTTTTTTACTATCCATATAGTATGACATACATTGCTCTTTCTTATTGATTAAAACACTGGTACGAGGAGGACAACATATTTTCTCGTTGATACATGCAATAATGTCCGCGTGGTTTCCGGCTTAGAATAGGACCAACCCATCTCATCCCATCGGGTGTCGTACAAGGCGACTAAGGGAAAACTAGGGAATGGGCAGCAGCGTTCCCTTAACACTTCGACGACCAATAACTGCGCTCGCCAACCCGCCTGCCAAGCGTGGCGAGTATGGCAAACACCCCCAATTATGGAAGAAAGTAGGAAAACCAGGCCCCTAGTCCCCGGCGGTCCTGTTCGTCCTGGCCACGGTAGCAGCCATGGTAACGACAGGACAAGGGGTGCTAAGAATCTCCGGCAGAGATTCGGCTACCACCAAAACCGAAAATTGGCCCTGGTGACATACAACGCACGCACATTGAGGACAGATGAGAAGCTAGTTGAGCTGGAAGAAGAGTTAAACAAGTTGCGGTGGAGTATTGTTGGTTTATCGGAGGTCCGAAGAGAGGGCGAGGACACGATAACCTTAAAATCCGGCAACTTGTTTTACTACCGGGAGGGCGAACAGCAGTCCCAAGGTGGTGTCGGATTTATCGTCCACAAGTCACTCATAAACAACGTTGTGTCCATCACTAGTGTGTCGAGCAGGGTAGCGTACCTGATACTCAGAATATCCAAAAGATATTCGCTGAAGGTCATACAGGTCTACGCACCGACCTCGGCATACTCAGATGATGACGTCGAAGTTATGTATGAGGACATTAGTAGAGCCATACATACTTCCAAAACACACTTTACAGTGGTTATGGGTGACTTCAATGCGCGGCTCGGCAAACGGGGCGATGATGAGTTGAGAGTGGGGCAATTTGGATATGGGCAGCGCAACCCCAGGGGTCAGAGGCTGGCCGAATTTCTGGAGAAAGAGGGACTCTTTATGATGAACTCTTTCTTCCAGAAGCCGCCTCATAGGAAATGGACCTGGATGAGCCCTGATGGTTCCACAAAAAATGAGATAGACTTCATCATGAGCACCAAGCGACAAATATTTAATAATGTCTCCGTGATTCATAGGGTAAAAACCGGCAGTGATCACCGAATGGTCAGAGGCACAATAAATATTAATGTCAAAATGGAAAGATCGCGTCTGATGAAGTCTACGCTCCGACCTACTCATGCATATATCCAAAACCCCGAGAACTTTTAACTCGAATTGTCAAACCGCTTCGAATTGCTAGACAGCAGCGCATCAGTGGATGAAATCAACAACAGGCTGGTAGAGACTGTTCATACGGTCGGGTCCAAGTATTTTAAGACCCACCGTAAAAATAGGCCTCAAAAACTATCTGACTACACCCGAAACCTCATGGCTGAGCGACGTTCCATGACGCTCCAAACCTCCGATGATGCTAAGTCCTATAGGCAGCTTAATGGACAGATATTGAAGTCCTTGCGACACGACTTACGGTCCTTCAATGCAAGGCGTATTGAGGAGACCATAGAGCAGAACAAGGGCTCTAAAGTGTTCGCAAGAGACGCGTCTATTGGGCAGAGCCAGTTGACGAAGCTGAAGACGGAGGACGGAAACGTAACGTCAAATAGGTCAGAGGTGCTCAGGGAGATAGAGAGGTTCTACGGACAGTTATATACCTCAGTAGCTAAACCTGTTGTTGACTTGGTAAAAGACCCAAGAGCCAAGCTAACCCGACACTGCACTGAAGATATCCCGGACATCAGCCTGTGCGAGATTAGGATGGCTCTCAAACAACTTAAAAACAACAAAGCGCCGGGTGAAGACGGAATTACTGCAGAACTTCTCAAGGCGGGCGGATCGCCGGTACTTAAAGTCCTTCAGAGGCTATTTAATTCCGTCTTGCTTGAAGGGAAAACGCCGGAAGCATGGAACAGGGGTGTGGTGGTGCTGTTTTTCAAGAAAGGTGATAACACCTTATTGAAGAACTATAGGCCCATCACACTGCTGAGCCATGTTTATAAGTTGTTTTCGAGAGTCATTACGAATCGTCTCGAACGAAGGCTTGATGACTTCCAGCCTCCCGAACAAGCCGGTTTCCGGAAAGGTTTTAGTACCATAGACCACATACATACGCTGCGGCAGGTTATACAGAAGACTGAGGAGTATAATCGGCCACTATGCTTGGCGTTTGTGGACTATGAGAAAGCCTTTGATTCGATCGAGACTTGGGCGGTTCTTAGATCTATCCAGCGATGCCGCATTGACTATAGGTACATCGAAGTGTTGAAGTGCTTGTATAATAACGCCACCATGTCAGTTCGAGTACAGGGGCAGTGCACGAAGGTGATCCCCATAAAAAGAGGAGTAAGACAGGGAGACGTCATTTCTCCGAAACTGTTTACGGCCACCTTAGAGGACGCCTTCAAGCTCTTGGAATGGCAAGGACTTGGCATCAACATCAATGGCGAATACATCACTCACCTTCGATTTGCCGACGACATTGTGGTCATGGCGGAGTCGCTGGAAGATCTAGGACGAATGCTCGGTGACCTCAATAGAGTATCCCAACAAGTGGGTCTTAAAATGAATATGGACAAAACAAAAATAATGTTTAATGTCCATGTCGTACCCACCGCACTCACCGTTGGGAACTCTACTCTTGAAGTTGTCGACGAATACATTTACCTGGGACAGGCAGTCCGGTTAGGTAGGTCCAACTTTGAGAGAGAGGTCAATCGACGAATCCAACTCGGCTGGGCAGCGTTCGGGAAACTGCGCAACATCTTCTCATCCAAAATACCTCAGTGCCTAAAGACTAAAGTTTTTAGTCAATGTGTGTTACCAGTAATGACATATGGATCAGAGACGTGGTCTCTTACAATAGGTCTCATAAAAAAGCTCAAAGTTGCTCGGCGAGCTATGGAAAGAGCTATGCTCGGCGTTTCTCTACGTGATCGAATCAGGAATGAGGAGATTCGTAGAAGAACCAAGGTCACCGACATAGCCCTCAGGATTAGCATGCTGAAGTGGCAATGGGCTGGCCACATAGCGCGAAGATCGGACGGGCGTTGGGGCAGAAAGATTCTAGAGTGGAGACCACGTATTGGCAAGCGCAGCGTAGGACGACCGCCTGCCAGATGGACCGACGATCTTGTGAAAATCGCAGGAAATCGTTGGATGCAGGTGGCATCGGACCGGTTACGCTGGAAAGCGATTGGGGAGGCCTATGTTCAGCAGTGGACAAGTATAGGCTGAAATGATGATGATGATGATGACATGCAATAAAATCTATTTGGACCGATAAAGTGTTTAAATTTCCAACGTTTCTACTGTGTTTGGTACTCCGAATAAAAAAATCCTAGATCCTTCTATCGACTTGAAATTCTGCACTTAACATAAGTAAATTCAAAACCTACCAGCTGCCAGACCTCGAGGCACCATAATCTCATCTTGCGTAGATCGGATCCACAACAATATTACGAAGTTTGATGGCACCTCGAATAACAATGATATACAAACGTCAAACACCTTAGTCGTCCCCGTGATCATCGATGCTTTACACCCATTTTACAGCACTCAAAATGTTGGGAACTTAAAACTGAATATTAACTACGATAACTTCCGTTTATTTAGTTATAATCCAGGTGTAATATTCAGTAAAATCTAAGATATCAATATGCAGTCATAATATGCCAGTCTTTTCTTTAACATACCAAAATAATCTACGATAAAATAACACACCAAATAACACACTAATAATACACCATTTCTAATTGCAACCAATTTCCAATATCATTATCGATGGAGTAATTTAGCAACAATGTACCTAATCTGCTTCCTGTCCGGGCTTATAAATATAAATCGATTCTGATAACAAATTAGATCGCTACAAATTCATTTGATAGTGATAAATCGCTTGATAGTTTCTATTGGTAGTTGATAGGAACTGAAAATCTAATTTGAGACCTTTTGCAATAAAAATACGTGTGAAATTATTTAAATAACATATTTTAATTATTGAAATCGTATAAATTGATGATTTATAAATAAGAATCGTTTGTTTTTAAAACAAATAGATTGACCAGTATTTTACATTTAAAGTTCATAATTGATTAGTGTCAATTGATTTTCCGATTAGGTATAGTGGTATAGACGTAACAGCTCATTAAATTGAGCAGTTGTGGACTCGATCCCCACACGGAACAATTTTTTCTGTAACACACATATTTACATCTACGGAAATATTTGATTGTAAAAACACCTGAGACCTTCCTAAAGTAGAAAAAGGTTTATATCAAAATAAAAAACTAACCTACGACGGTCTAGTATGGAACTTTAGGTAAAATAAAGGTCTGATTAGAACTCGAAACATATATTGTGTGCAGTTATTCCATGATAATAATTTGAAATCTAAATTTCAAACAACTTTGTAAAACCTATCTGCCTATCTATCTACGCCAGATCCCGTGCAGAGTAGGCAGATGTCTCTGGCTTCCTCCTCATAGTCCGTCTCATCTCAACTTTGTAAAACTTCAAAGGAGTTAAGTATAGATAGGTTAAAGAACCACCTTTAATGTACCTAATTATTGAACAAGATCTCAAATCCTATACGTCAAAGTGTACGGAGTTGCCTTCCATGTATATCGTCAAGTTCCGGAAAAGTTCTTGGTCGTTGCAGTTCATGAGTATGTTGAAACTAAGACTGCATTCTACCGGCTAGCTTGCAAAGCTGCAAACTTCTTTCAAAAGTTGGATAACTGCAAACTTCTTTCAAAAGTTGGATAACTGCAAACCTATCATCCAAGTTAGTAACATATCACAATGTTCTTTTGTTGAGTTAGCAAAATCTATCACCAGTTAAGGTTCTCTGTAAGATTAGACGTATTCCATTACGATACACGTCCATACTTCACACACGTGTCGTATTAAAATGAAATTTCTTACCTCCGGCTATTTGATCAATATTAAAATCTTCGGATTGGTTGCGTTGGAGAGCGATTGGGGAGGCCTATGTTCCGCAGTGGACAAGTAATGGCTGAAATGACATGTACAAGATAGAACGTAGATACTTTCTATTCCTGCTCTAGTGGGTACTCATTTAGCTCAGAAAGTAGGTGCGGAAATCCTTCCCCAGCCCTCTAAATCCCAAATTAAAATCAATTCCGTACCCAGCTTACCTTTCTCTAAAACAGTGTACACAAATTTCCAAAAGGACAAACAATCATGGCTAACACCACATTCTGTCAAACGTGTCGCACACACTGACGACAATGCGGTAGGCATGGGAATAATTGTTATATAATTATCAGATGATGTAATTATAATTTCATTAATTGGACTTGCTGTTGTTGTTGTGTTTTCAAGCATGTTTAGGTATTTTGTAGACGTCAATCTCATTCGTCAGTCTCAGACGTCAATCATTCTCTTTCTTGCATGAAAATGCAAGAAAGAGAATGAAAGCATTGATGCATTGAATTGAAAATGCTTTCATTCTCTTTCTTGCATTTATTTTCAATGCGGACAAAATGCGAGCTATGCGGAGGATGTGCAAAGTCAACGAAGTAAAAAAGCATGTAGGTATGACGGAAAGTATTGGTATAAATATGAAAAAAGATGCTTTGGTAGTTCGGACATATAGAAAAAAGTCGTCAGAAACAGTGACAAGACAGATAAACATCATCTCATCAAGCATCTTATCCGAAGGGCAAATCAAGAGTCTCCGTAAATGAAGAGCGTGTATAAGACGAACAATAAGACTGCAGGAAGCCAGAGAGGTCTTTAAGGAAATTACCTGTTGAAACTCTGTACTCTCTGCCTACCTGGCTGGATCGAGCATGATGATATAAATAGATTGACAATTTTGTTTCACGGCGATCTAACACGTGCAATTTCACAGGCAATAATTTAATACAATAATTATATAATATAATAATTTTTAATTTGCTTACAGCTGTGTTAAGTAGTGGCGCACTTGTTACGGTTTGCTAATAAAGTAAAAAAATTATTACGACCATTTTTTTAAACGATATCTTAAAATGGGCTTTCATATCAAGTGTGATATTGTGAAGAAGTAGCAGGCTCAACAAATGAATTTCATATGATTCTTCACATTTTGAATCGTTCCACGTATACAGAGAGGGCTATTTACGGTTTGTCTGGACAAACGGCTATGATGTGGACCTAAGTAATGTGTCCGGGGGTAGGTCCCCTGTCACGGCGACGGAGACAAATCGCTGCCTGCGTATACATTGAGGGAAATAACTGTTGCTATAAATATATGTGTTGTATTGGGGAAAATATGGGACTGATAAATGTGTTACGAAATAGAGATTGTACCGTAACGATTTTATTAAAGGTATTCGTCAATCATTTCAACCTCATCTCCGATGAGTTATTTGATGACAAAGTAGAAAATGTGTACCTGTACGTATCTATTTTCTGAGTGTTTGTTAAATGTTTTTTAATAATCAATTTTGTTTCACAGCTGGCCATAGGCTTTTTCTCACGAATCATAATTTATCACGTAGACCCAGTGCGAATTCTGTTGGAATTAATTAAGAGATCTATAAATCGACTACCACATTAAGTAATGGCAGCTTGCCTCCCAAAGCATGGAGTCGCCCATAAATGGGAAAGTTACCAACGGTTACCTATCTCAGTGATCAGGCTAAACGTAGGTGAACTACGAGTGCCGCCCAATTTATCATCAATTTTATTGATTATGATTACGTTAACGGAATAAAATGTTGTTTACATTCAAAATACCTTTTTTAACCTAAAAGACATACGTCTTGCCATCCATGTCACATTTTCCCGACATTATTTCCTGGAGAGCTCTTATTATGAGTGGTTCAGGTTTCCACCCTTACAACATGACGAGCAATCTAAAGGGACGTCGTACTTTTATTAATAGATGATCGAGTAACGAGCTGTTTTGATATTTAGGTGGCTAATATAAAAGGGGTAGTCAAAAGTGAAAAACTACAAACCAACTTGTATGGGTATAAAACAACTAAATTGATATCGCCTGCTGTGTATATATGTATAATAGTGTACAAAAACTTCTAGATGCATTCCTATTCAGTATCATTATCATTACTGAACTGCTGTCCACTGCTGAACATAGGCCTCCCCAGTCGTTCTCCAGCGCAGCCGGTCCGATGCCACCTGCATCCAACGAATGCCTGCTGCAACGAATACTCACAAGATCGTCAGTCCATCTGGTAGGCTGCCGTCCCACGCTGCGCTTACCAACGTGGTCGTCCGATCTTCGCGCTATGTAGCCCATTACCACTTCAGCTTACTAATTCTATGGTCTGTATGTCTGTGATCTTGTTTGTTTTTACATTTTCATTCAGTTTTCACTAATAAATTAATTTAAATATTTTTTGTGTGAAAGTGGAAGGATGCAGGTACCGGGGAAGACCTAGACTATCTTACCACGACCAAATAAACCGAGTCTTATCTGATGGAAAAGTCAAGAGTCTCCGTAACCGGCGAGCGTGTATGAGACGAACTATGAGAGTCGAGGAAGCCAGAGAGGTATGTAAGGAAAGAACTTGTTGGAACTCTGTACTCTCTGCCTACCCCGCAAGGGATCTAGCGTGAGGTTATAGATAGATAGATAGATAAATATTTTTTCTCATGTAATTCTGAAATACTTTTAGCTATTTCAGTTATAAATATACAGGGTTATTGGTAATTAATTAATAACCTCTTGAGGCTAACTTCCGTACACCATGAGAAACAACATTTTTTTCAATTTTAGCAAAAAAACGTTGTTTGTAAGAAAAAAAATATTGACACTTAACAAAATATTTGAAACGTATGATTATTTGCGAAATTTTAGGCATCGCAGGACCCAAAATATATGTGTCTACCTTACCTAAGTAAACAAGATGTATCGTATATAACGCAAGACCTCAAACACCCCGATTTGAAAATTGCTTAACACATTTAATACTGAAAACCAAATTTCCAAGTATAAAGTTTTTATCCTTTTTAAGCACTTTTATACCAGGTTCTAATACTACATCTATGTTTATACCCTAATAAACAATGACACTTGTACGTGTCTGTGTTCATATTGAGAAACACGTTTTAGAAATGAATTTGAAATCTCCATATTTCTTTGAATCAAGAATAAATTTTGTTTGTTGTAGCGCACTGAAGGAGTAACAACATTTTGTGTAAAAGAAGGAGCAACAAAAAATAGAGTTGAAAATACTTGGAATCAATTTAGTTACCGATTTAGAACAAACTACTTTCAGGTCTTGCGTTAGTTATGTAACGCCTTGTATAGGGTGCAGGGAATAGGTAGTAATCGTATTGAAAAGCTCACACAAAAGCAATACTATAAATAAGTATATTCACCATATAACACTGCGTCAAATCCTCTGCCATTAGCATTCGCAGAATATGCATCGTGCGCCCTGTCGTTGGCAGCACATCAAAGTCGCGCATATTCATAGCTCAAGTTATCCGAAATTAACATCTATCCTGGAACCATTTCACCAGAGTGTAGAGACGTTGTTTCCATGAGATTCAACATTTAAATCTAGGCATATAGTAATACAATATTAGTAGGCAGTCTGTGATCACCCGTTTAGAAGTTAGATACTATTTAATTATACTGAAAAAAAATAAACCCTTTTACCAACTATGTTAGGTCCCATGTAATAGAGGGCGAGCCTATTGCCATATACGGAGCACAAAAGCAGGAAAAAAAATCGTATCTATTTATCAAATCAACTCTGTACTGTCTGTCTACCTCACAAGGGATTCGTTTTGATGATATTGTAGAAGTATAGTATCACTTTAGATCCCTTGTTGGGCATGCAGACTACAAAGTTCCAGCGAGAGAGGTCTGTATAGAACGATCCGGTTGAATCTCTGTACTCTCTGCCTACGCCGTAAGGGATCTAATATGGAGGTATAAATAGATATATAGATTCTTCATAACCTTGTCAATCCCACCTTTGATGCAATACAAAGTCAGACTACAACCTAAACATGTCCCAAAATACGCAAGCTCGTATTAGCATTCGCGGAAAATGCACAGTGGCCGTCTGCCCATGGCAGGACATCAAAGCAACCGATATTGCGAGCTCGCATCACTTCGTGCCTGATGCGAGATTGATTTTGTGTAAATGGCATAAAATAGCACAGTAAGTGTGACTGTAGCTATACAGAGATCTGTACAAATGTTCGGCTTTGTTTGGTAAAGGACATTTGATGCAAATCAAATTTCAAACATGTCCCAAACACGCCAGCTCTACGTCCATACATGATTTGCCCCAGAACCAACAACAATGAAAAAATGCTTGTATGATTTAAAATCACGTATAAAATATCTGTATTTATTATTAAACAGACAAGCGGGGGACTTGCATTATTGCAAAAAAGTATTAGATTATGAGGTTACAGTTTAGTAGCAAACAATACATCTGTAAAATCGTTATTTAAAAATATATTAGCAATAATTAAATCAATTCTGGTTGAATGTAATCGATTGAATATAACCGAATGATAGGATCGGCACCGTCAACCGTAATTCGATGACAACGTTGACATTAGGTAAGAATGTCGGCGACACACACGCACGCACGCACACACTGATGTGTTCCAATGTACATAATAGAGGACGAGCTTAAAGCTATTGTTACGACTCCAATACACCCCGTTATCTCGTAAACCCCTTATTGGGTAATGTTAATTTTAAAATACATTACATACACTTAGGTCCCGAAGAGATCGGTCTAGAAAGATCTAGTATCCGCGCTTAACTGCCGAAACGTCTAGAAGGTTCCACCCCTTTAATTATAGCCGGCGCGCAGTCGCGGTATACAAGTACCTATTCGTTCCCGTACAATTAGGTATGTAATAATAATACCGCTTTGTGGGCCGCGCCGGCTATTGTTCGCTGTACTTCTATCGATGTACTTAGAGGGTTCTCCGTTCTAGAACTTTCATACGAGTATAAAAGGAACACAGAGCGCGGGGACGCACACAGTCTCTTCTCGGAAGCGATAGTGATCCAATCGGAGAACAAGCGATCTAAGTGGAATACACCGGTGACTTAAGCAATGATATACGAATACTACGAGTGACTCAGCGACTTGAAAGCAGTATTTGGGTACTAATGAGAGTAGTTCTAGTGGGTGATTAGTTGCCGTGTGTACTTGCATTCGGCGTACTATTTTGTGTGTACATCGCCTAATAAAGTACTTCGCACGTTATTCGGCATTTAATTACCCCGCAAACGTAACACTATTATACCCAGCTTGTGTTGAATCTGGAATTCTTTCCAGACTTTCGACTGCAGCTATAATTTTTTGATAAAAGTGTCCAATACTTTATTGCCTTCACTGTGATTCAGAATTCGAGCAGCGATCTAGCGATCGGCAACCACGTGCCAACGAAGAAATCTTAAGTTATTTAAGTTAATAATTTTAAAAGCAAAACAAATCCTTTTGAAATAGAATCTACAATATGTACGTAGATATATAGATCTAGCTAAACGAATAGGTCCAGATACACCCGCTAACATGGTATTGAATATCAGTAACAGAAACGGATCTCTTGATCTCGATATACTATTCACCCAAATACAGCGCACGGTCTCAGCTGGATCTCGAGCTGAACATAACTCGATATTGCATTTCAAATATCGACATCTGTAGAAATTCGGGGTAGATATTCGAGAATATTCTGTTTGCAACTCAACACATATACTACAAGGGATATCGGAGTATCACATCAACTCTGTTATTTGCATTGGACTAGCGCTGGCGATAATAGACGCGTTGATATTTTACGAGGCATGCCTTTTAAGTTCTGTCGTTTCCGTATTTCCCGGCAATTTTGAATTTGGAACTGTTCTATATTCGAATGTGTTTAAATTTTGAATCTCAAAACAGTTGAAAGTATTAGGATTAATGCTATTGTTTAGTCACAGCGTCGATTGGAATCCGTCAGGTTACGTACGAAAATGAATCTTTCTAAGGAAAATGTTCGTGCAATAATTTTATAGTGCACCGCATCACGGAGCACATCCTCTCCGGTCTCAATAGACCCAAACCCATCTACACGGGCGCCCTCTTCCTAGATGTCGCGAAGGCATTCGACAAAGTCTGGCACAACGGCTTGATCTACAAGCTCTACCAATTGGGTGTGCCGGACAGACTCGTGCTCATCTTACGAGACTTCTTGTCGAATCGCGCCTTCCGTTATCGCGTCGAAATGACGCGCTCCACTTCCCACTCCATCAGTGCTGGAGTCCCACAGGGCTCAGTTCTCTCTCCGCTCCTGTTTAGCCTTTACACGAACGACATTCCTCGTTCGAGTAAGGCGCATCTAGCCCTATTCGCGGATGATACCGCTCTCTACGTCTCGCATAGGAATAAGGGTTTCATTACCAGACACCTTCAGGCATCCGCCAATTCCCTAGGGAATTGGTTCAGAAAGTGGCGTATTGAGGTGAACCCGGACAAGAGCGCTGCGGTGTTCTTCTCCAGGGGTGCCACCTCGCGCCACTCCCTGCGCCGCCCTAGAAGTAATCTCGGCCAAGTGACCATGTTCGACCGACCCATTCCCTGGGTCAAAGAGGTCAAATATCTAGGGGTCACCCTAAACAGTACCATGTCCTTCGGCCCGCACATCAAGCGGGTCCGTCACCGAGCATCATTTGTGCTCGGTCGTCTCCATTCGTTAATCTGCAAGCGGAGTAAAATGTCCCTTAGAAATAAGATGACACTTTACAAAACTTGCGTTCGACCCATCATGACTTATGCGTGTGTTGTGTTCGGGCATTCGGCCCCCTCTCACATCGATAAACTCCAAGTGGTTCAAAACCGCTTCCTCCGTAAAGCCGTAGGAGCCCCCTGGTTCGTACGGAACGTCGACCTCCACTCCGATCTAGGTCTCGAACCTATTCGCGCCTTTATTAAAAAGGCGTCAACACGTCACTTCGCGAACGCATCTACCCATGCGAATCCGTTAATCGTAGCCACCGCCGACTACGATCTCCCTCCCGACCCCTGCCGCCACCGCCGGCCGCGACATGTTCTCACCGACCCCCCCGATGCCTTGTCATCCCTTCTTTCCGCTCAGAATACGGGCGACGACGACGTAGACGTAGTAGTAGATCCCCTCCCATAGCCGGCGGTTGACCGGTGCGCTTAGTAGTGCACCCGTCCCCCTACAGCGACTGTCCCAACCGAGTATGTCGCCTCTTGCCCTTCTGGCTGGCTGGAGCGTAGTGGTTGCACGCTCGCCGTTAAAATCCGGTGAAGCTGTAGAGGCCTCGAGGCCAACAGCGTAGATCATTCATACACACACACACACAATAGTGACAAATCTCGCGAAGGACGCCCAAAATCCGCCTTCACTGAAGATAACATCATTGCTGTGAGACAACTAATTCTCGAAAATCGTCATGTGACGTATCGAGAGATAGAGGCTCTATTAGGCATCTCAAGGACAACCATTCAGAAGATCTTGCATGAAGCGCTTGGTGTGAGAAAGCTAGTTTGCCGTTGGATACCGCATCTGCTTTCCGACGATCACAAGGCGGCCCGCGTCAGATGGTGTAAGAAAACTCTGCAAGGGTTCAACCGAGGAGAGTCAAATCACGTCTACGACATCATCAGTACTGACGAATCTTGGATCTATGCCTACGATCCTGATTCCAAACAACAATCTACAATCTGGGTCTTTCAAGACGAGCCAAAGCCGACTAAAGTTGTTCGTTCTGGAAGCACTTCAAAGAAGATGGTGGCCACGTTCGTTGGAAATACCGGCCATGTTGCGACTATTGCACTTAAAGATCGTAGAACGGTTAACGCAGAGTGGTATACCACAGTTTGTTCACCATAAGTCATCGCCGAACTTCGAAAATATATCTCAAAGCGACGCATCATCCTGCACCACGACAACGCAAGCTCACACAGCGCTCGTCAAACGATTGAGTATTTGAAGCAGGAAAAAGTAGAAATTCTTGACCATCCTCCATATAGTCCTGACCTAAGCCCTAACGATTTCTTTACATTTCCTAAAATTAAGAAAAGTCTTCGTGTTCAAAGGTTCCAGTCCGGTGAAGAAGCAGTCGACGCTTTCAAGTCAGCCATTTTGAACACCCCCACTTTAGAGTGGAATAAATGTTATAATAACTGGTTTGAGCGAATGGAAAAGTTTATTAAGCTACGTGATGAATACTTTGAAAAACAATAAAAAGTACTATAAGGTTCTAGTTGTGTTTTTTCTTCAAACGACAAAACTTAAAAGGCATGCCTCGTAGGTAAAAACTTGATGCTACAATACCATAGTTTGGGAACTGCTATTATTCATCATCATCAGCCCGTGTCAGTCCACTGCTGGACGTAGGCCTCTCCCATGGCACGCCACTGAGCTTGATCTTCAGCTCTCTTTCTCCAATCCCTGCTGCCTACTGCCTTACGAACATCGTCGCCCCACCTAGCTACAGGGCGCCCTACACTACGTTTGCCGACACGCGGTCTCCACTCAAGAACCAGTCTGCCCCAACGGCCATTGGTTCTGCGGCATATGTGACCTGCCCACTGCCACTTCAACTTGCTAATTCGCTGAGCTATATCGGTAACCTCGGTTCTCTGATGAATAACTTCGTTCCGGATTCGACCATTAGCAGCTAAACATTTTTTTACAACATGCATTTTTCTAATTTTGCCTAAGAGGTCTTCAAGGAGGGAACCTATTGGAATTCTGTACTCTCTCCCTACCCCGCAAGGGATTTGGCTTGATGATGTAGAAAGACAGATAGATCTTCCCAATCTCTTTAAATCTTTAAATAAATATGACATTCTTAGCGACCAATTTGTTCATTTTATAGATAGTTAATTTATTTAATTAATTTTATCAATTTGATACTGTTTATCTTAAGGTTTATTTGTGAAATTGATTAATCCTTATTTCAGTCGAATGACTTGACGATAAATGATTTTTTAAACCGTTGGAGCAGAAAGATTCTCGAGGGGTGACCACATTCCTGAAGACATGAAGCGGGTACGTAATGACCCGGTAAAGTACGTAAGCACAGTACAAGTAAGTATAGCATAAAACCTGTAGCACAAACTTATTTCTATATCTATCTATCTATCTGCCTACCCCGCAAGGGATCTGGCGTGAGGTTATAGATAGATAGATAGATATAACCTCACGCCAGATCCCTTGCGGGGTAGGCAGAGAGTACAGAGTTCCAACAGGTTCTTTCCTTACATACCTCTCTGGCTTCCTCGACTCTCATAGTTCGTCTCATACACGCTCGCCGGTTACGGAGACTCTTGACTTTTCCATCAGATAAGACTCGGTTTATTTGGTCGTAATAAGATAGTCTAGGTCTTCCCCGGTACCTGCATCCTTCCACTTTCACATTGTATATCTGTTTTGTCATTCTTTCCTCTGGCATTCTTTCTATATGCCCGAACCAACGGAGCATGCCCTTACTCATCTTTACACCGATACTATCTTTCATACCTACTCGCTGTCTTACTATGCTGTTGCTAATGCGGTCGGCCAGCTTCACTCCGCACATCTTCCGCAGAGCTCGCATTTCTACCGCATTTATCCTACTTTCATTCTCCTTCTTACATACCCAGCTCTCGCTACCATATAACAGCGTTGGGACAAGAACTCCGTTAGGTATGGCCAGCTGCGCCTTATGGCTTAAGTGCCGGCTCCCGAGTAGCTTTCCCATCGCACCATTCACTCTGTTCCCTGCACTCACTCTTCTCTCTATGTCAGCGGTGTATTTCCCATCCTTACTGAAGGCGCATCCAAGATATACAAACTCATTCACTTGCTCCAGCACATCGTTACCAACCACAATCCTTACATTCGTTCTGGTTTCTTCCCTTTTAAAAACCATAATCTTGGTTTTCTTCACATTCAAGTGTAAGCCATTGATCATGCAGTCGTCTTTCATAACTGTGACTAGTGTTTGCAAATCAGTGGCTGTTGGCGCTATTAAAACCGCGTCATCTGCATAAAGTAGATGGTTTACCATTAAGTCACTCATTTGTACACCTTCATTCATCGCTTTTAGTCTTTTAAGACTTTTGTCCAGATATATTATAAACAGTCTAGCGGACAACACGCAACCCTGCTTGACGCCAATTTTAACGTCAAACCAGGGTGACTTGTTACCACTTATTTCTATAAAAGATTAAATATATTTTATTTTATTCCCAACATCTGTTAACTGAATAACGATCACTAAAAACAATTTGCTCCATTCACTCACATACACATCAGTATTCAGTACTTCACATTATGAAATTCCTACATTGATAGACGTTTAATCTGCAGCCAAATTAACATTAGATATCTGAAGGAGATAAAATACTAAAGTAAGTTTAGGTTTACAGTGCCTTCCGAGCAGAGAGTACAGAGTTTCAATAATTTCTTGCCTTACAGACCTCGCTCGCTTTCTTTTTTCGCATAGCTTGTACTACAAAAATCGTAATAATAAAACACCAAAAATAGCGCACGATTTCGTTCTAAAGCACTTTGCCACGCATGCAGAGTTTGAAAAAATAGACACAGACTCAAATACAGGCCTACGTTCAGCTGTAGACGAGTATAGGCTGAAATGATGATAGTGAAATACACGATTTTGGTTTGAATCCACGGTCACTGGTTCACACCTTTAATCTCGATCATTAATTCCGTGTGGGTGGTGGGTTATAAAGTGTATCGTACACTTTTTAACAAATCCTGGTCACCCGATTCTTTCGTCTGCACCGATCGAGCGCTCGAATCGAACTAACTTAAAAATGGCCGGCCTCATCAATTTATACTTTTAATTGAGTCAAATCGGATATCATTATAATCAGCGCTCACGTTAAATCAACAAATCAAATTAAGTACTATTTATTTTCTGTAACAATTAAAAGACAGATAAAATACTTTTTACAATTTAAAATAAATCATTTATTACCGGAAATCGTGACATGTGGCAACAACTCACGCGGCTATATGACTTCTAGTGTCTAGATAGATAGATCTATGGTTTGTACATAACAGACTTGAGAGTTGCGGAAACTCTTGATTTGCTCAAAAGTTATGAGAATTGTTCACAGTAGTACAGACAGTTCCATAATGGAAACTCTGATATTTTTTCTTATCACGAAATCCACTTAGAAAAAACACGGTCTATTTGGTCTTTCACTTTCACATTGTGTTTCGTCATTTCCCCGATAGCTACATCCTCAAACTTTCGCATTGTATATCTATTTGGTTATTCTTTACTTCAAAATTCTTTCCATAATGTCGAAACTAAAGGAGTACAATTTCTCATGCCCACTTCTTTAATTGCAGATCAAAGGGTTGTTGGCGAAATGATGGTCAGGTTGTAGGCACCAGTCCCGTTCTTTTTTTATGTAAAAAAGAACGAAGCCCCACAATTGGATTTATTCATGTGTCGTAGGCGCGTTTATAAACATGGAAATTGACATACCAAACACTCGGACCAAAACAAATATTTTTGGGTCACACCGTGCCACGTCGTGCGGGGATCGAACCCGCGACTATTCGATTCAAAGGGTGGAGTGGCTTAAGCTCTTAACCACTGCACCAAATCGTCCGTCAATAAAATATATCCTTTGTATACACATTCCTACAGGTATATTTTCTTTGTGCATTGCATGCGCTATATTTCGACTCATTATTGTACAGTCACGAACACTAATATATAATCATTTTAGTACTTTGGTATAATAACGTCTGTGGGTTACAAGCGAATTGCCTAAAAAGCAAAATGCCTATGAAGGTAAAGCGAATTGCCTGGCTGGTTTATGGTCCGCGAAGCAAGTTGCCTAAATAGTAGATAGAATGCCTACAAAACAAACTGATTCAGTAGCTAAATTTCTGTAAAGCAAATTGCCTGCATTGAAAAATAGCTTCTAAGTAAAATGCCTAAGTACTCGATCATTTAATAAACAAAATTTGCAAGTGGTAGAATTGAACTATGATGTTATAAAGTCACGTAACGTAATGGCTATTCAAATAAATGCAATTTAATTTATGATATAGCATCTTTTGATACCCTGCCCGTAAAGTTACCTTTTGTATTTTAGACATCCTACTTGTGATGATGCATCAGGGATTCTATTTCTAAGCCGTGGTGCATCTTAGGCACCCTGCTTCTTAGCCATCATACACCTTAGGTATCCTGATGGTAACCAATGACGCTCTTTAAGTATTTCGCCTTCTTAGGCATTCTGCTTTTTAAATAACTCGCTCATAACCGAAGTCTGTACTAAAAACGCAGGTCGTTATAAACATGACGTTACTGCGACAAAAGTAACATGCTTACATATTTTGACTCATAAATCAACTCGTACTAAATACGTGTAGAAAGATGCGTTCATAAATATTTCGGATATCAAGGATGGTGGAAGGGTAAATTACTATCTGTTCACGTTACGTTGCCAAGATTATTGAAAATAAATGAAAATTATTTTTGTTCTGACGTCTTTCCGCATATTTCTGTTTGCAATTGACGTTAGTGCTTTCGCTATTTTTACCTATCATTGTGGAATAACTATTCAAAAGTAGTAAGCTAATTGGTGGAATGGGCGTCTTGTTTCAGAATCCAAGATTCAAATCCCGGTACTTCGGAGTATTTCTAAATAAATTTCTAAAAACGCCTCTAAAAGGAATGCCGCTATACAATTTATTTATTTAATATTACCAACACGGTTAAATGCAACACTTACGTTAGAAAAAGAGAGGTATGTAAGGAAAGAACCTGTTGGAACTCTGTACTCTCTGCCTACCCCGCAAGGGATCCGGCGTGATGATATAGATAGACAAGAATGAATAAAAGAAATAAATTCAAAAAAGCGACAGACATACTTACAAAATATCACTCCATGCATCAGCAAACAGATCACAGCCAGGACAGCATAAAAACTACATCTTTTTTAGGTTCGTTTTGTTGATAGCAATTCTGTGTTGGAGGAACAAAGAACTATAAATTTTTGATAGACAGACGACATCATTTATAGATTCATAAATGTGCCTAAAGAATGGCAACTTTATAGATTCATGAATGTAAGAATGGTAACCATATGATAACATAGGTACCTACTTACCATCTGTCACGTTACGGTGAAAAAAAACTATTTAGTGAAATGTTAGTATACTTCATACACCTCATATTGTCAATCAGAGATAAAAAACTACGCTAATACAATAGTATAGAACATGCTGAATGTAGTACATACAATACAAGATTCTCTTTCACGTGAGAGAAGGTTTTTGCTCATCAGTAGGGCGGTAAGACTTATTTACTTATATAAAAGAGACCTTAAATTCAACATTAGTGGCTGCTTTCACAGAATAAAAACATATTATAAAAAAAATATCCTTTTTCTAGAAAAGTCGAGTAAAAAGCACTTCTGAGGTTCTTTCTAATGACACGCAGTAAAAAACTTGTGCGAAACAAAAAGGGAATCCGACAACGTACAAATGAAAAAAATAAAGGATAAGAATGGGAACCATTATCTATGAATAATGTGGAAAAATCTAGAAATCTAGAATACAAACCCCGAGTTCAGATTAATGTGCCGACGCCAGAAATGGTTCTGTTACTGCATAAAACAGATTACTTACTTAGTACTAACAACAGCGTTAGAATCGAATCGAACGTACAAATATGTTAAGTGGTCCAAATATAATTCTAAGTATCCGTGGATACCCCAAGGGGTTTAGAAAGAAAGGGTTCAAGTATAAAAATATACGCCATATGAGCCTCAGTCCAATAAGCAACGTTGCGTTATATCGTTAGTAGAAAGTTAGGGAGCGTTTTTCATTTGTCATCATGTCTGCAAAATGAGAAGTGTATTATAAAACAGTAGAATCCGCTTATAATGACATCGAAGGGAAATGAAAAATACGCAATACTAAGAGATCGTCACATGAAGCGTAATATTATAATATTAAAATCTTTTTAATTTGGTTAGTAATAGAGAAAAAAAAATCCACAAATGCATGTATCTATAGAATTTGTAACATTTCTTAACTAAGCCAAATGACCTGGCTAAACAAATTAAAATTATTGTAATATACTTGTACTTTTTATATAAAAAAGAAACACAATTTCTTAAAAATGAAGTCATCATAAGCAATATATCAATAAGCGAAGTCATAATATCCAAACTTTGTTTCAAAGAAGTTTATATGGAACCAAAATTCGCACTGCAATCACGTTATATTAGACGGTTGGTTAACATAACCAGTGTCACAATATACAGATTTTACTGTAATTGCAATAACGACTGCATTATGCAGTGTCTTCATCTTTTTCTTCTTTATCATCACGCCAGATCCCTGTACTACAGCATTATGTAGTATCTACTTTTTTATTCTGTGGTTCCGTTAATGAGTCCGTTTAAAACGGACATTTTTACCGACGGTAATCTAATGGGAAGATTTTAGTGCCGCTACGCGCTTTTAAATGTACTCAAGAATTTTTATCATTAATTTAATTTGCGTAGCATTTGTATCGTAAAAGAAAATTATTGCTGGGTACTCGAATTCTTTTAGTTTTAATAAGTAGGATTTTGAATGGTGTATCTACCTTTATGTCTGGCTCTTTAAATTTAATTTTGTTTTTATTATCAATTTAAGTTACTCGGAGATGTATACAATATTCGTTCGCGTAAATTTTTATTAGCAAACTTTATTTGGATGGAGATAACTTTGTCTCATTTTAAAGCCTATTTGTGACCGAAACAAATATTTGCTAATCATACAATCATAATTCTCATCCATGTCCTTCGGCCCGCACATCAAGCGGGTCCGTCACCGAGCATCCTTTGTGCTCGGTCGTCTCCATTCGTTAATATGCAAGCGGAGTAAAATGTTCCTTAGAAATAAGGTGACACTTTACAAAACTTGCGTTCGTCCCATCATGACTTATGCGTGTGTTGTGTTCGGGCATTCGGCCCCCTCTCACATCGATAAACTCCAAGTGGTTCAAAACCGCTTCCTCTGTAAAGCCGCAGGAGCCCCCTGGTTCGTACGGAACGTCGACCTCCACTCCGATCTAGGTCTCGAACCTATTCGCGCCTTTATTAAGAAGGCGTCAACACGTCACTTCGCGAACGCATCTACCCATGCGAATCCGTTAATCGTAGCCACCGCCGACTACGATTTCCCCCCCGACCCCTGCCGCCACCGCCGGCCGCGACATGTTCTCACCGACCCCCCCGATGCTTTGTCATCCCTTCTTTCCGCTCAGAATACGGGCGACGACGACGACGTAGTAGTAGATCCCCTCCCATAGCCGGCGGTTGACCGGTGCACTTAGTAGTGCACCCGTCCCCCTACAGCGACTGTCCCAACCGAGGGCGCCTCGAGGCGCCCTCGAGTATGTCGCCTCTTGCCCTTCTGGCTGGCTAGAGCATAGTGGTTGCACGGTCGTCTTTAAGTCCGGTGAAGCTGTAAAGGCCTCGCGGCCAACAGCGTACATCATTCACACACACACGCCTGTTAATTTTTTAGTAGTAGGTGCGAGGTTCAAATTTGAATTCCGCTCTCAAATTAGTAAGCGGTTCAGGGCATTAAATTACATGCCTGTTAGATTACGTTGAAACATAATTTCTTTCAATAAGTATTTAACGGTTATATTCGACGACGAGTATCTGTCAAACACAAATAGTCGATTTATGTGAGCATACTAATTAATTATTCGTCTGGCAAAACTATATAACACTATATAATCCGGGCTTTGACAGAACAACTAATAAACAATGCCCGGACTACTGAACAACTAATTGTACTGGTCACATACCCTATTTTTCCCTTCCCCAAACCCCCCACCCACACACCATATTCCCTAAACGTTGGTGTTTGATCGCCCGCTAGAAGAAAGAAAGAAGAGGGGCCTCGGGAAGTCGCCGCCTCCCTGCTATTCGTTTTGTCGGGCTTCCTATTGTTCGCCATAGGTTCCACCTGATAGGGTTGATCGCGGAGGCGGCGTGAACATTCTTAAGATACCCCCCCCCCCCCCCGCAGGGTCTACGCTCAACCAGGGACATGACGTCCCAATACCCGACCATTTTTATGGCCGGCGAATGCCACCTCGGCCAAGGGGCTGACGCCCCGATGCCGATTCCCCGCATCCAACAGGATGCGAGCAAAGACCACAATGATACTCGTCACTTGACGACGACGGACAGTTCGATAATTTTGATCGCCTACCCATCTTGTGAATTATTGTACAAACACGTGGCGTTGTGCAACACGTGTGTGTGTCGACACTGACCGAATCGAAATCGGACCGAAAGTTGATCAAAATGGTATTCCGATAAAATTTTGAACTGGCATGAACAACAAATATACAATACTGAAGATTTCAGTTAGATATTTTTTATTTACACTGTGGTAGCTGAGATGACCATGTGCTCAACAATATATTTCAAATTAAACAACTTGACATTTTATCGAAATTAGATTGAGATGATACTGAAATCGGATTGATACTTTAGTGGAGCAGAATACCAAATGTAAGTCAATTCATATTTAAATCTCCATTCAATCAAGATTCAGTCTGTCAATTCAATACGAGAATAGGCCTTCTAGTCTCACATACCTACCTAAGTTAACATTAACAGATGGCTTGGTCCATTGGTTAAGAGCTCAAGACGAGCACTAGATCGAGTAGCCGCAAGTTTGATCCCCGCACGGGACAAATCTTTGTGAGACCCCACAAATATTTGTTTCGGTGTGGGTGTTTGCGTATGTGACTTTCTTGTTTGTAAACGCACCCACGACATAAGATTTTTTTTGGCAAGGTACTTGACTTTCCATTGGAAGGTTTCGATTCTCATAAACTAAATGACAAGCAAGAATTTGAACATAAGACGAAGGACGTCAATATATTGTGCATGCTCTGTAAATACTCATTTCGTGAACGTGAAGCCTTAGATAAATGTTTATTTATGTCTTTTCATTGAAACCTAAAGCTGTGCATCTTAATTGTTGTAATTTGATAATGCACGCAATGCCACGTTTTTTATCTTAAAGCGTAGAAGTATATCTATACTAATATTATAAAGAAGTAAAGTTTCAGAGTTTAGCTGTTCGGGGTAATCTCCGTTACTACTGATCTAATTTTAATGATTCTTTCACCATTGGAAAGCTACCTTATCCAGAAGTAACATAGGCCATAGACCCGGTAGGTGGCGCTGTTGTCGACCGGGTACGAAGTCGCGGGAAACTGCTAGTAATTAATAAAAAAAAATATTGGCAAATAAAACATATTTTATATATAACAATTTAAGAATGGAATAAAGACACAAAAAACTTATATTAACAAGAACTATAAAGAAATATGACAACTACTTATTGGACTAATAATATTGTTCTGATATATCTATCTACAAGATCATACCAAATCATTTGCCGGGTAGGAAGAGAGTACTGTATTCCAACGGGTTCTTTCTTCACAGAGGGTTATATTATGTTAGTAAGGCCAGATGAGTGAAAAAAAATATTATCCCTCTAGGCCAGTTGAGTGAAAAGGTTAACCATACAACATAAACACTCGACTGTTCCACTGTTACACTATTTTTGTAGCAACAACGTTTTGTACAGCCTAATTCCTGAGAGAGACAAATCTGTGTTGATTGCATTTACTAATTAAACAAGCGTACTGCATTGTAGTCACGAAATACGGCGTGGCTGAAGCACAGTAAAGATATGTTAACAGTGGAACATTTTTAGTACGTGCAGTCCGAGGATAACTAGCCGTTGAAACATGCCAAAAACCCGCATAGACCGCACATATGTGTGCGTCGTTCTTACTACTTTTTATTACTCTTTGCTTATGCAAACAGTATCTATCCCCTAAAACATTATGATTTTAAGATGACTCTGATGACCTGGTTAAAATCTCTACACTAAAACAAAAATATATTCAAGACAGTAGCATAATCATATTATCTACTTATACATATATGTTTATATTTTTTTTTAAATTAATATAAACCCACTCCGACGCCTTTTTCATTACACACATACACACACGCAAGCACGCGCGCGCGCACACACACACACACACACACACACACATACGCGCGAGCGTGCGCGCACTCTTGCATACACGTACACACATACGCTCACATACATACATATTAAGATAAATTTAATATTTTTGGAATCTATGAGCAAACACGGATTAGAAGAGAGGTGATTCCCTGTTACATGTATTGTATACTTACTAAGAAAATCACCACAGTATTATTGTCAACACCTGGATTGTAAATGAAAAAATATAACATCGGTCCGAATAAGAATAATGCACACAGACGCGCATTTACGCATCATCTTGCCAGATTGCATTGGGTAGATATTCATGGACCTCCAAAGATGTTCTACTGTTAACATTATGCTTACTGTGGCTTCAGGCTGACCAAACAATTCCAACGGCGCTCCCATAGGAGCTCGAAATTTCTCCAGTTTTAACGAACAACATGAATTGCATATTTTTTTTGAATGACTGTATTTTCACCGGCATGTTTAGATTATGTAAATGCATTTTCGTTCTAGTTTTTAGGGTAAATATTGGTCTCAAAATGAAGTTTTTAGAATTTATTATTTACTTACTTTCTTTCTTCAATAATACGAAGCCCAATACTAAGAATAATTCCTGTGTCGCGAGTGTTACAAAAATGAAATTCACTTACACAAACACCCAGACCGAAACAAATATTTGTGGGTCACTTTGTGTGATTTTGTCCCGTCCGAGAATCAAACCCGCGACTACTCGATCCAGTGGACAGAGCCGCTTAAGCCCTAAACCACTGGACTAAGCTGTCCGTCATTCAATTATATTTTTTATAATTAGGTTTTATTATGTTTACAGTTTCATCCCATTTTTCGGGATAAAAGCTCAGACTACAACGAATTATCGTTTCAATTTTAGTCTTCCGTGTAATAATCATAATCGATTTTCGCTAGCTTCGGGGTGGCTGACGGGGTATATTGGACTCCTAAAATTGGCCCATGTGGCCGGAATTGACACTTCTGGCTCCGAGATCTCCGTTAGCAACGCACCAATGCAAAGATCTAGTAACCTTTTTTTTTATCACAGGGAAAACCCTTTATGGGGGTACTTTATGGGGGGCGGGGAGGGGTTATGTCGGAGTCCTTGATCCATCAACACTCGGGGCGGTAGCTCCGGCTGTTGATGGATCAAGTGTACCGACTAAAAACCCTGCGGTGACACCCTCTCCGCCGCGTATTGTCGGGGTCACGGGATCGCCGTTAGGTACGCACCGCGACCCCGATGCGACCCGCCCTGTTAGGGCCCACCTTGGAAGTAACTCCCTGGCGTATGTACGCCTTCCCTCTACGTAGACGCCGCGTTGATGTCACCCAACGCGGCGTCTCCCTCTCGAGCTGGGAGGCAGACTCCCCCGAGTTTGCCACCCAGGTGATTCGGTAGAGACACCCATGTACCCGGACTTTGACATCCGAGGCCATGGGTATCTCCACGCCCCCTCGCGCCACACGCGCGCAAACCGCCCAGCCGCCGCCGCGCCGCCCCTCTGGCGGCATGCAGCAGCAGCCGGTCGGCCCGGTTCGGCCGGGCTAGGGACCCGAAGGAGCCCCACCGCCCAGCAGGTGGTCGGGAGATTACGCAAACCTACACCGACCACCGTACCACCAAGCCGATCTGCGCCATACCCCTAAGGGCAGGCGCCCGAACGGCTCCCTACCAGGGGCGGCGGCATCTGCTGCACCCAACTCTCTCTCCCAAGGGAGAGTGAGGGGGCAACCAGGCGCCACACCCTTGCGCCTAAAAGGCGCGTGAGCCTTCCAGCCACCACTGCGCCGCCCCTCTGGCAGCAAGCAGCAGCAGCCAGTCGGCCCAGCACGGCCGGGCTAGGGACCCAAAGGGGCCCCACGGCCCAGCGGGCGGTCGGGAGGTCCTTCCCTCTGCAAAAAATACACGGCGCACAACAGCTCCGCGCTGACCTCGACCGACCACCCAAACGACAGGCGCCACCTGCTGCATCCCACGGAGGGGCGCAACCAGGCGCCACAACTTTCCGGCTAAAGCCGGGGGAACAGGGGACCGGGAAGGAAAAAGGAAAGGGAGGGACTGGACCGAGTGGGGAAGGGTAAGCGCATGACTGTTTCTGTTATGTCTGTTCAGAAGGACCAGACCAATAGCAGGCAGCAACCGCGAGCAGGATACAGTCACACTTGCCTTGGGGATCGTCGCGACCGTGCGCTACTCCCAAGACCACGCCAAAATGCTTGCCGGGACAGACGAGCAAAATAGGCGAGAAGCTATCCCACTGCGCCTCGAAGGACGCGTGTGGTGGGATAGCCTTTCGCCCGCCCAAGATCTAGTAACCTAATTTAACATTACTTACTATATCATCGATCACATTTAGTATACTGCAATTGAGACACCTACACATACGTGTGTTAGACTGACAAATTCTTGTGACTTAAGCAACCTATTTTATTGAAGGCAATAAATATTTACTCAAACTAAATCAAAGTTGACACACTGCTGGGCAAAGGCTTTCTTTCACAAATCTAGGTTTAAGAGATTAGGTCATACCAAGCGGACCCAGTGCAGATTGGTTGAGGCAGGTTTTTGGCCACCTGCTGTTGAAAATTATTGAGCCGCCTATAAGGCTTCCAACTTCGCTTAACAACTACCACATTAAGTCGTAACCGGGATCAGACTTAGCGTACCTTGCGAAGTACAGAGACGCTCGAATATGAAAATGGTACCAACGGCCACCCATATTGGCCGCCGTTGAAAGTCGAACGGCGGCCAATAGTTAAATAGCTATTCTCAAATTCTACAACAGTCTTTCCTCCTCTAAACAGACCATAACTAATATAAACATTTCAAATAATTTACACTTTAGCTCTGACCACCGACAAATACGAGTAAGTCTTCGTTTTAATATGACGATACATAGGCTCAATATAATTAGAAATTCTTTCAAAAAGTTAAATAAAGCATTGCTGATAATCGCTCATGACAATCTCGAACTTCGTAACAGTAATAGTTTACTAAATATGCATAAAGAAAATATTATTGAAAGCTATAATACTATCAAACACGCAGTAGGATAAACCACCAAAAAAATTAGATTAATTGAAAATAAAGAGAAAACAATTAATTTTTGAAAAAATTGATTCTACGAAAAAGGTAATGAAAGAGAGACAGCAGTTATTGCATTATACTACAGGTTATAAAATACTGGATAGAAAAGTTAAGAGGAACATTACAAAAGACATTCAAATTTACAATAATAAATTAATAAGGAAAGCATTACAAAGAAACACCTCATTTAAAATAGTTAAACAGGGGATAGCCAAAGGAAAACAACGAATAACATATTTGAAACATGAAAACGGATTAAAACAAACCAGTAGAGATAAAATAACGGGTATCAGCACAAAATTTTATAAAAATCTTCATTCGACCCATTTCACACCACGCCAAACTAATATCGATTATATTTGTATCTCGAATATAGCCCAAATAACCTCCATAGAAATCCACAAATACAAGATAAAATTCAGCAAAGGCTCTGGAAATGACGGGATAACTACCGAAATGTTAAAGAGTGGGGAAACATCGCTCCTTCCATATTTTACTCATCTTTTCAGTTTAATACTTTGAACAGGAAATCTTCCAGATCAGTTTTGCCACTCTCATATAATTTTCCTCCACAAGAAAGGTGACGAGTCCAATATCGAAAACTACCGCCCTATTAGTCTCATTTCACTTTTTTACAAAGGTTTTATTAAGTCATCGATAATCAAATTGCCCACCAGCTAGACACTCATCAACCTACCGAGCAAACGGGATTCCGCTCCCAAATATCGACGACCGACCACCTTCATTCAATTTATCAAATAATCGCAAAATATCACGACTTCAAATTACCAGTATATCTAGGTTTCATACGAGTAAATTAACAATTAACAGCATTTGACAGTATTCATCATAGCGCCCTATTCAAATCGTAAAATGCCAAAACATACCATCTACATACATCCATCTTTTAAAGAACATCTATTTAAACGCCATAGCCGCAATACATAGTGCAGGACCGTCCTTCCGAATCTAGAAAGGAGTAAAACAGGGAGACCAGCTGTCCCCTAAACTTTTTACCGCGGCCATTGAAGACGTGTTCCAAAATCTGGCGACCGGCTTAAGCGAGACGGGCATTGTTGTCGGAGTGAAAAGACCAACAAACCTACGTTTTTCCGATGACATTGTCCTTTTCTCTTTGTAAGCCTCTGACTTAGAAGAGATGCATTGCGAACTGAGTGCGGCAAGCTGTGAGGTCGTTCTAGAAATAAATATGTCTACGACCAAAGTCAGTCAGTCAGTCAAATGACAAACAGCGTCCAACGAAAAATCAGGTTAGAGCATTTGGAGATTGCGTTTGTCTATGAGTATGTACTTAAGCGAAATACTATCCTCTAAGGCAAAGCAAAAAGCAGAAATCTCACGCCGTATTGAAATGTCTGGAGGATCTTTTGGTCTATGAAGGAGCTGCTGAAAGGCGAACTCCCTATCAAACTAAAGCGCAGGCTCATGGATATGTGTATTCTCCCAATCCTCATCTATGGCGCACAGAATTGGTCTTTGACCAAACATCATAAGTCCACGCTAGTGGTTTGTCAGCAGTCCATGGAGCTTAGTATTCTTAATATTAAACTCACAGACCACGTCAAGAACACCACACTATGCTCCAAGATGCAAATTGTTGACGTAAGTCATAAAGCTGCCAAGCTAATAACTGACTGGTCCCCACGAAACAGAAAAAGACAACGCAGTAGACCCAGGAAGAGATGTACCCAGGTAGAGTAACTGGACATCTTTTTGGAAGACTGGCCTGACATAGCAACGAAGAAAAAGGTGTGGAAAAAGTGGAGGGAGGCCTTTGCCCAGCAGTGGGATACAAATGGCTCATAGTAATAATAATTTCACTAATAGACGGAGTGATTTAAGAGGACGGTTTATGTGTATAATTCACTCATGCAACGCCGGGGCGGGTCGCGAGTACCTCATAAATACCTACTCAATCTAAAACTAAATAGACTAACTTTGGAATAATTTAATCCCACCATTTACTAAAATTTATGAACCACCTCTATTGCCTTACGAAGCCGATTCAAACCAATTGCCGGTACCCTGTACCCTTATTCGCTATGAACCAACGCGGCGTGTTACGATATCCTTGTGAAATGATCGTTTAATTTTCCGTATGCCACTGGAATACCATTATTAACACCGACACGCGACACCGACATTTATTCCCCAAGCGGAGGTGGCAGAAGTGTACCTAATTTCTTCGGCGAAAAGAGGATGTACACATCCTCTTTTCGCCGACGAAATTAGGTCCCATGTAAAAAGGGGCGAGCCTATTGCCATATACCGAGTACAATTCCAGACTCCGGACTGATACTGGGGTATTTGATAGAAAAACTATATTTGTCCAAACTAAGAACCTTTGAATTCAGAACCTCGTGATCGCATATCACATCATTCGCCACTAGACCAACGAGGCAGTCAGTACCATTAAACGATCATTTCAGAAGTTTATCGCAACACATCGTTACATGTTTCATTGGTCATAGCCAAAGAAATCATAATAAGAAGTGATAATAAGTGACAAGAAGTCAAATACCAGCGTGAATTTGTCACCACACATGTGAGATAATTATCTCAAAATGCTTGAAGACCGCGTAGACTAAAGTATGTGATACAGTGGCCAAAGTCGGTCTGAAAGTCTTCCAAATCTTGTAACCGTACTTATAAGGTAAACAATTTATCGGATAATATTTTACAGCTACAATGTGAATGTATGTGAGTCTGTGTCTATTTGACAAACCAGTGGCAGTCGTTGCAAACAAAAGCATTATCTCAGCTTATACTTGTCGACAGCTTAACATAGGCATCCACAGTCGCTCTTCAGCGCAACCGGTCCCATGCCACTTGCATCCAACGACGTATACGAACCGTGTAATTAGCGTCTAAATCATAAAAAAAATATAAACACCGTTACGCCTGCAATCCTCAAGCGGGAATAGCAGAGGTGTACACCCATTTTTCACCGACGATGTCAGGTCCCACGGGGGCGAGTCTATTATCATATGGCCGGTTTCAATATTCGACTCAAGGATAGATTTGCTAATCAGTAGAATTTTGACAGATTTTCCATACAAAATGTGTCAAAAATCTATCCGTAGCAAGCAAATCTATCCGTGAGTTAAATACTAAAAGCGGCCGATATACTGCACATTTTGTTTTAGTATATTACGATATCTGTTCTCATAGCGAATAAGGCCCTGTCTATAAATTAGGCATTTGAGCCGCAAATGGCATAATTCTGGCTGGCGCTTGACAGCCATCAATATGGATTATCTCGACAACGGCAATCCGCTTTGTTCGGTGATGGCCGGACGTCATTGTATTATCAATTGTTTGTGTACACAGCATGATACTACATTAAACCGATTAAACTAAGGTAATGAGCCGGGATAAGTTACTTTACGAAGATCTTCAGATATTCTTTTGTACTTCCCTCCGCGTCTCACTTACTTTCTTCTCAAATATTTCCTGTTGATTCTGTGATAAATATAAATAAATCAACACAAATCGATACCTCGCGGTTGGGTTCTCGACATTATTATTATAATGATAATGTTAAAAACTCATTTTCGCCAAAATTTCCTTTACGCCCTTTGTACTCCGAGGTATCGATATTATCCCGAGTGATGATATAGATCGATAGACTCTACATCATATTGTTGGGAAAAAACCTTCTCTCACAAATCAAGGTGGGAGAGATTAGTTCATACTCTACCACGCGTACACATTGTGCTTTGTCCGAGTTGGAGGACTGATTCTTTATGTGAATTTTCAGTAACATAATCATCAGACGAAAAGAGACAACCGGCTTTGTGATGTAAGTTTCCAGTTTTTACCTGCCACCTTCCTGCCACTTGACACCTCCGGTAGACCGGATCGGACCGGACCTCTCCCTGCAGGTAGTAGTTGCGGCTATGCGGGCAGGGGAATCGGCGTGGGGGTCCGTATCCTCCTTCTGCGAAACTGTGATGTCCCAGAAGGAGCAGGCCGAGCGGGATCGGGAGAGGGCCGTTCCTGCTCGACGAAGGCGACGGCGCCAGGGCGGGGGCACAGCCCGCCCAGGTCCCCCAGCCCAATAGCCCGGGGCTTAAGAATACGGGCTAACTCCCGTCCTCCGCGTAATATCTGGTGGGAACCCCCCCTTGCAACAACATCAGCAGGGAGGCCTTCAGGGTCGCGGACGCATGGGGTGGGGGCCTTGAGCGTCCTTCACGAGCAACCGCGAGGAGGACGGCGGCGTGGTGTGGCCTACGTCTCCCTCCATCAAGTCTCCCTCCGATGGCGGGCTCGTTAGAGCGCGGCACAAGAGGGGCACCGGTACGTTCCATACGGAGATCCCGGAGCCAAAGTGCTGATGTCGGCCACCCTGGGGTATTTAGTTGGTAGGAATCCGACACGCCCCGCGAGCTTCCCTCGAAGCTCGCGGAAGTCCTATGCAGAATTTTCCCAAGGAAAAAAAAAGAAACCAGTATAACACACAATGAAAAACTTCTTTGTTGAGTACGCGGCGGCATATCACAACATATTTTATTTTTCTTATTGTCATTGTTTTTTCAATGCGATTGTTTTTTATTCATTCAAATATTTTGATAATATTTTCGGTTACCAGTCATTAAACCAACATCTTCCTGCATTCGGGGACTTTTATTACATCAGCGTTGGCAGCCTCTCCGCCCTGACAATGACTGCTCTCTAATCAATTCATTTACTAAATAAACAAAAAAACTTGATGCATCACCAAAAGCCCCCTCTTTTTATCTAAAACCATAACACAGCTTATCTGTAACAAACAAGTAATTTCTCTTCAAAAACACATAAGTATTGTTTTTTTTTCTATTCTCCCTGAAAAAGCAACAATATATTTCCCCTACGTAGGCTCAAGTTTTCCACTTTCATTTGTTAGATAAATCTTTGTTGGAGATATGTAGCTCCGGGAGTCCTTGCGATTTATAAGGCCGAGTGATATTTGAATTTGAAAAGATCGAGATGTCTGAAATTCAAATGGGTAACATAAAACATTTTTTTGTGCCAATTTCTTGCGTGACTCCTGGGATAATGGATATCCGCGGAGTATTATTCTTGGCGAGGAGTTCGTTCGTTCTCTTGCAAACGTTGAGAGGCGATCAATCATAGGATAACCTTCACTTATAGATACTACTAACTGTAGATAAAATGAAAACTATAACCGCCTGCAAGGACGGCATCCATATTTAGCCAGGAATTTTGTTCCCAATATCATACAGTGGGTTTCATTTCCACATCATTTCTGCACTATATGAATTTCAAATGGCTTTTATTAATTTACCAAGCAATATCGTCTCATCAGATTTCTGCTATAGGCAGAGAGTACAGTTTCTGATTTGACTTGATTTGTTTATCAGATAAGACGCATTGTATTTTATTATGGTTGGATAGACGGTTCTACCCTAATACCTACCAGCATTGTTCCATTATTACAAGCTTTTATTTAACTTGCAATGTTCGTATGTCTGTCTGTCTTCCGGTTCAAATCTTGGGATCCATTTTTCAAGCACTTGCGGATATCTGGTTAAGCTGAAATTTGGAATACATATGTAAAGTCGATGACAATGTAATAATATGGTACCATGAAACTGGTTTAATGAGGACGTCGGAAGATGGGCATAGGAACATGTGAACTATACTACGTAACCCCCCCCCCCCCTGCGTTTGGGCTTATTAGATTGATATTGACAAGTACTTTACAACCAGATAGTGTTCAGGGTCTGATGATTAACCCGAAAAGTTGCCAATGGAACCACCCAATTAATCAATATAACCCCGCCGTGTTTGAACTCGTTGGATTTGTCTTTACTACTCGTTAGACCGGATTTTAAGCAAGAACTTCACAACTAAGCAAGATATATACGTTGTGTTTTTTGCTATAAAAGCTTGTTTGTGCACTTTGTCCTAACCACCGACCGGGACATGAACGTTTTCATCGTTTCACTGTATTTTATATCTATACGCTCTCTTGAAGTCGTGTTGCGAACGCAGACATACTAGAAGCTAGAACACCATAAATTTTGCGCAAGACTCTTAATTCGATCGCATAACTATATCCAGCTTTCATTTTTAACTCTTAGTTTCATATAAAATGTCTTTAATTTAAGAGCTTTACACTCTTATAATCAAAAATTACCACATACATAAATTTCTATCGTGAGTAATGCATAATATAAATACTATTAAGTGAAATTAGAAATACAGACTGAACATTTTAGTGGAGTGCCCTTGAGAGACTATTTTCATTGCTTTCATAATTCATGCCAAATGTCTGGCTGAAAGGGTAACCAAACTACTTGAAGGACCTTCATTGAATTAAATTATCCTAACATATGGACTTCGATCCATTATTAATTCTCTATTAACGTACACTCTTAAAGTGTAAAAGGGGCCACAAGGTTAAAAGCGCAAGAAGATCCTTTGAAGCTCCTTTCCTTTGTGAAAGGTCTAAAAACTAGATCAGGCTTGTAGTAAAGTTTTAGTTGTGGAGTTATTACTACGAACACCGTATTCAAGCGCAAGTTATATTATGCCTCCATACTAACAACTCTTGAATTACACGAAATAGGTCGTAAGTTTTCTTGCCATGGCCAAATAGCCCGTGCTTTTTTTCTGATGGATATGTCAGAAATCTCCGTAGCCGTATAAGACGTAAGCGTATATAAGACGATCTATGAAACTGGAAGAAACGAGAAAAATCTGTAAACGGACGGTAGGCACCTTTCAATGGAACCTCGACTAGACTATATTATAAAAAGACCATTGCCCGAATTCGCTCCATATGAGGAAAAATCTAGCATTCAAGAGATCTAACGAGCCAACCTATCTATCCTCAGACCACTAGAACTTTATTTCTATCTCTATACTACATTGATAGCGTAATCTAAATTCGTAGCGAGGTATTTAAATGTAACAGTAATGAATTCACGTAGGTGGAGCATGCAATTTCCTCCTCCATCAAGTTTCCTCGGGTACTTAAGCGTGAAGTTGCCATAGAACTTAGCACTGTGCAGCTCCGGCGCTCCATTGCCGTATCTAGGGTGTTAGGATGGCCATGATCTTATGGAAGATTGGATATTATTATCTTATATTTAAAAAAACTGCTAGGTCGGATAAAGTATGCTTTTTCTATCGAATAATTCTCAACCGCAGTCAGAAGTTTAAAATGGGCACAAACCCATACCGGGCATTACGTCGGGACCGAACGAAGACAGTAATAATTTATTACCCCAATCAAATCACATTTTTTATGTAAGTAGGAACACAACAGTCCGTACCTCATAATTTGTTCGTTCCCTCTATTCATCCATTGATTACCGCAGGTATTTTATTTCGCGAATAAAATACACTAGGAATATTTCAAAGATTTGCCATACGAAATTGAGTTTTATACAACAAGATATACTTAAGTTTTTAAATTGACTGTGCTAAAATAACACATTGTTTAGTAAGCTGTCTTTTTATCATGCGAATTAAATTTAATAGGAAATTTTCAACGACATGCCACACAAAATTGAGTTTACAAAACAAACGCCGAAAAAAAACATTGATTAGTCAGCCGACTGTTCCGATGCACTGACTTATCATTAATCGGGATTTTTTTCATTAAATAATTAAGAAACATAAAGCAGCAGGAAAGGCAGAGGTGTATTGTTGATTATATTCCAATGTTATACAGAGCGAGTGCCTTACCATTATACTGAAAACAATTCCAAACTCCAACATTTCCGTTTTTCCCCGATCCATCGGTCGAGCAATGTTGTCATTTGAATCTAAGGCATTGTGATCAGTATTCACACAATACCTCACTAAACCAACAAACAAGTATTATTATTCTCATATTACATTGCTTACAAAGGAAGGCTACTAGGTCAACTGGACCATAAAAATTAATAGACAAAACATTTTAGGGGATTGGACCAGAAAACATTGTTATGCGCTTTAGCTATTAATATTAATAATGTGTGGCAAAGTGCCACAGTTTCCAATAACTTTCTGCTAAACATTCTACTGTTTACAATCTAAGCAACTTTAAGAATTGGGACAAATCCGACAAAAACAGGAAACCTACTCACCCCACGGACACTGTACCGCACAGCTTTGAAACTTTGACAGCAGAAGTCAACGCTAAACGCAGTTGAAAATATTCAACCGAAAAGTTGGAACAGACAGAGAACGTTTTGTACCAGACAAGGCAGCTTAAACCTGGCCGCCAATTCTGATGATTTAAAATGTTAAACGTACAGACGGTTCGAGTCTATTCTTA
Organism: Phalera bucephala; assembly: GCA_905147815.2. NCBI lineage: Eukaryota > Metazoa > Arthropoda > Insecta > Lepidoptera > Notodontidae > Phalera > Phalera bucephala. The sequence goes on along the minus strand of LR990630.1, from coordinate 11,653,950 downwards.
ACAATTGAAAACACAAAAAGGCATTCTGTCAATTTTACGAACATACCGCAATCAGTCTTATACTGCTCTGGGCTCTGATTCGCTATCGTGGTGATGACCAAACGCGGCGCGTAACGATAACTTCGTGAAATGATTGATGACAATGATGACAATAGTATTCTGTATGCCACTGGAGTACCATTAGACGATCACTTCGTCGAAAATTTTCGTAAAATTTCAGGAGGATATTTTACTAGAATTCTGTTTTTCATTATAATTATTTCAACCGTCAGACAAAACCAATCACAGATTGATGTACAATTGAATACAGGAACAACTATACCGTATTTCAGCAGCGGTTAAGTTGCAGTTCTTGCCATTTTTTTTCAGTAGAATAGACCTCCTGAGCAGATAACTTGAATATGAGTGTTCCGAGCAAATGTTACGTTCCCGTGACAAATATCTTCAACTTTGTATAAGTACTCAGACAGAGACTTTTTGCGGAGAAAAATGCTTTTGTCAAATCTGGTAATATTAGCTTGCAGATAAATAATAGCGGCTGGTGAGACGCGGAATGTGTTTTAGTAAGTGAGTCGGTGATATTTCCTAATCTGGTAACCAAATAAGGTAATGTAGAAACTGCTTTCCATATATATTTACGAAAGGCAAAAATAACAACATCAATCACGGTTAGGGCTGCTATATTTTTTAGTATATCTGGTTAAATAGATGATATTTTAAGAGGGCAAGAAAAAGTATTATTTACCTATGTATACAATAATAAGCCTATACTGTCCCCACTGCTGGGCAAAAGCCTTCGCGTAGAAATCGAGGTGAGAGAGATTAGGTCATATACATACTCCACCACGCGGACCCAGTGCGGATTGACGATTTACCTATTTAATTTTTTTTAAATCGTCTTTTTTTTGGAGCGCAGTAAAAACCAAATTAGTATGTGTTCTGTGCTTTAATTATTAGTGAACTTCGTGCAAAAGAAGTCAGACTTAGCGTAAATACAGGATTTTCCCGTACATTATTTGTGTTATAGGTTAAAGTGAACCTATGTTAAAAGAGCACAATACTCTTACCGAGTATGTTTGGCAACCCTCATCACTTAGCTTACGCAATTCGATTAACATTTCGTTAATTGCTCAAATTTTAATGAAATGTCAACAAAATCTCCACAGTTTGGATTAAGCGTAATCCATATCAAAATTACGCGAGTATTGTTATACGGAAATCTTTATAAACTCAAATCATTTATTTGTATAATCTGTGCAGAGGTATTTACCATTTGTCAATTTTAATTTTTTTTTCAATTCTATTTACCTACGAACCTACCATGCCCCGGCAAGCTCAGCAGCCTTGTTATTTTTTTTATTCTCGTTTTGAATCATAAATTATGTGTAGGTACTATACTTAAGTGCGTTAAAAAAGTTCGATCTAGCCCTAGCCTAGCTCAATATAGCTGCAGCCATAATTATTGACATATTCCCTAACCGCCCCTTGTGGAATTATAAACATGATGGCATACCAGCGTTCAGGTGTTGAAGCCTAGACATAACTAGATACAAGTTGGACAAGTGACCCGAAGCAACGGCTAGCACTAATCCAAGCCGGCGTCGACTAGGATCTCGTCGCTCTGATGCCAAGGATTAAATTTAAGAGCTTGCGGCGACCGCCCGTATTAAATACAGAACTCGCCCGCTATAATCTCTCTCGCAAGATGACGTGTTAAGGAGAATGATGATAGAATTCTGAAAATTCAAACGAAATTAGATTATCCTACTGGATAGTACGTGTCGTCCAAAGAGCAAGGACTAAAAGCTATGTCATCAATACTTTTTCCAATGAATATTGTGCAAGGAGAATTTGTACTTATGATTCGTGCTATTTCATTTCAAAGTGTTCCTATGGAAAATAATGGCGATTTTATTTTCTAAAGGAACACTTTGAAAGAAGATATCAAACAATGGTTATAAAAATGTATCTTTCTGGAGTGTCTACTAGGTTAATTCTTCTTTCATTCTCAAAATCTTTTTATTTTATTCAATTTCTTACATTTGTTTTAGGACATGAAGTTTATTATCAATATTATGTACTTAAAATAGTTTACATAAAACAACATTATTTGCAAATGATGCCAAATCGCTGGCGCTCGGCAGAATTCCCAAGAGGTTGGCAGAGTTCCCGCGGCGGATAAAAATTCGGATTGTTTACACGAGATGCGTGTTAGCTTTCTGGTTATAAGACGCATCGACCGGTCTTTGAGTGAGTTCCTCAAAGATGCCATGAATACTTGAACTCCATGGACCCAACGTCTCCACAACAAACGGTTCCAATAAACGTCCTTTATCAAGGTTGCTGTATTTGTGCTCTTTGCGGCTCTCAGCAGATGTAGCAGCGCTTTAATTAAATATAATATTAATTAAAAAAAAACAATAACAAAAGAGAGGGCTTAGTACGATAACTTTAACGTAAGCGTGACGGCAGCAAGTAATCATGCTATCACGTTCATGTTTATTTAGTTAATTTGTAGTATGATAAAAATCTTTTAACAAAAAAGGTAAACCGACTTCAAAAAGCAAAAAATAAATATTTGAAGTCGGTGCTGGTTGGTGCAGTCGGTTACTTGGCACCGACTTCAAATATTTATTTTTTGCTTTTTGAAGTCGGTTTACCTTTTTTGTTAAAAGATTTTTATTTTACAATTTTAAGTGACGATTGAATTATTTAGTAATATTTATATACCGATATTATATTATTTTGCTAAGTTGTAAAGTAAGGTACCTACAGGATTAATATAATGACTATAATAACGGAATCTATACATTCGTGCTGTTCGCCGTTAAGGAGTTCCCTCTTGTATCTTCAAAGTCCAAGGTCCAATACCAATAACAATAAAATAGGACCACCTCAAAACTATACTGAACCAAATGCAAAAAGAATCATCAAAATCGGTTCATAAGCAAAGGAGTTATAAAAAAAGGACGAATTATGAACCTCCTTTTTTGAAGTTGGCTAATATACTGCTTGGTTCTATAGTAGGGTACCTATAGGATTGACGTAATACCCATAATATCTCAATTTACACATGCCTATTGTTTGTCGTTAAGGAGTTCCCTGGTGTATCTTCTAAGTCCAAGGTCCAATGCCAATGAAATTAAAATGGGACCACCGCGGAGCTATACTGAACCCAATGCAAAAAAAATCATCAAAATCGGTCCACAATTGACGGAAATATCGCTGAACATACATAAAAAAAAAAAAAAAAAAAAAAAAAAAAAAAAAAAAAAAAAAAAAAAAGCATACATACAACCGAACATAGAACCTCCTCCTTTTTTAAGTCGGTTAAAAAGGATGGCATATCACCTCGCTAGCGTCACGCTAACGTCAATTTTTCGTGCTAACTTCACAGATATATAATGCGAAAGTGGACATAAGTTCCGGGAAAAACATAGACTATCTTGCCATGACCAAATTGGCCGTGTCTTATCCGAAGGGCAAGTCAGGGGTCATCATAGCCGCGAGTGTGTATGAGACACATGACAGTAGAGGAAGCCAGAGACGTCTGTATGAAAAGAACTTGTTAGAATTCTATACTCTCTGCGTAGGCGCAAAGCATCTGATGTATTTTGACGTAGACTAAAGGAGGGGGCGTGGCGAACGGGACCATTTTAACTTTTAAGGGTCGGACGGCTTCAGTTAGGCTATCAGGAGCGGATCCGCGAGTTGGGCCTGTAGATAGCGCCTCATAAGACCGAGGCGCTATGGTTCCACAAACTGCCGAGGAGCAGGGAACCGCCCGACTCGTGGGTTCGCGTTGGAGACTCGCCAGTCCGGGTGGGGAGGTACCTAAAGTACCTAAGTAAGGTACCTAAAGGCCTCACCCTGGACAGTCGCTGGGGCTTCGAGGAGCACTTCGAGCGCCTAGTCCCCCGAGTCGAAAGGGTAGTGGGTGCTATTCACAGACTGCTGCCCAACCTTGGGGGACCGTCGGAGGAGGTGCGCCGCCTTTACGGGGGGGTCGTGCGATCAGTGGCCCTCTACGGGGCGCCCGTGTGGTCACACCGACTGTCGGGCGTCCGGCGCAGCAGGATGAAGATTCAGAGCCTGCAGCGCAAGATGGCCATCCGTATCGCACGAGGATACCGTCCTTTGAGGCGGCAACATTTTTGGCGCGCTTTCCGCCGCTCGACATCCTGGCGGACATGGACGCGAGGGTCTACGACCAGACTCGCGGCGTTCGTCAAAGCGGCGAGAGCGTGCCTGCGCTCGAAGAAGTGAGACGGCGGGAACGACGGCGCACTCTGGAGGAGTGGCGCGTGAGGCTCAGTCAAGAGCATATCGCGCGCTAGCGCGTCGTCCAAGCTATCCTGCCGTCCTTCCAAGCCTGGCACCAGCGGAGGAGAGTGCGAGTCACCTATAGACTTACTCAGATAATCACCGGTCATGGTTGCTTCGGTGATTATCTGAGGAAGATCGGACGCGAGGCGACGACAACCTGTCACCACTGCGGTGGGGACCAGGATTCCGCCCAGCACACGCTTGAAGAGTGCCCGGCGTGGGCCTTCGAGCGGCGGATCCTGGTCGACCGGATCGGACCGGACCTCTCCCTACCTGCAGTTGTAGCGGCTATGCTAGCAGGGGACTCGGCGTGGGGGGCCGTATCCTCCTTCTACGAGACTGTGATGTCCCAGAAGGGGAGGCCAAGCGGGATCGGGAGAGGGCCGATCCTGCTCGACGAAGACGACGGCGCCGGGGCGGAGGCACAGCCCGCCCAGGCCCCCCAGCCCAATAGCCCGGGGCTAAAGAATACGGGCTAACTCGCGTCCCCCGCCGTAATATCTGGCGGGGGACCCCCCTGCATCAACATCAGCAGGGGGCCTTCGGGGTTGCGGATGCAAGGGGCGGGGGCCCTGAGCGTCCTTCACGAGCAACCCCGTAGAGGACGGTGGCGTTGTGGGCCCCACGTCATCGTGAGCACCGCGTCGGTGCGGGAGGAAGCATGTTATCAAGTCTCCCTCCGATGGCGGGCTCTTCGGAGCGAGGCACAAGAGGGGCACCGGTGCGTTCCATACGGAGATCCCGGAGCACCTCCAAAGTGCTGATGTCGGCCACCCTGGGGTTTTTAGTCGGCAGGAATCCCGCGAGCTTCCCCCGAGGCTCGCGGAAGTCCGATGCAGGATTTTCACCAGGTACAAAAAAAAAAAAACCGTACAATACTTTCAACATACCTACCGCATAATAGGTTATTTATGGCCTCTTTCACTACTCTTGATTAAAGTTCTGGTTAGTAGCTCCTCAATTAGCGTTACTCGGTAAATATAACTGGCTGACAATTAAAAACTAGACTAACTTGTAACGATCGTCGATTAGTCTACATCAAACTACCAAAGATGGGAAAGGATGCCCTTACTGTCAAATGAATGTAATAACACACTTGTTAATAAAAATATGGGCTAAAACAAACATAGCGAGTTTTGAGTAGTGTAGAATGGCGAACGATTTGGCGCAGTAGTTAAGAGCTTAAGCCGCTCCGCCCACTGGGTTGAATAAGTCGTTGGTTCGATTCCTGCACGGCACAATTCTTTGTGTGACTCACAATTATTTGTTTTGATTTGGATATTTGTTTATGTGAATTTTCATGTTTTAAAAACGAGCCCACGATACAGGAATAAAGCCTAGGGCCGGGGCTACGTTTTTTCTTACAAAAAAAACGATAATTAAGTACTTCATGTATTACTTCATAAAGTCCGCAAGATTACTAAATTACAATCTGTAGAGAGACTGCTCCTTAAATAATAATACACTGATGTCGTAAGGACGTCGGGTGACCATTATGGACTACCCTGCCATGGTCACTAAGTGCTCGGAACATCCGGTAATAAGTATATAATATACTTATAACGTAACTAGACTTTGCCTGTGGTTTTACTCAAAATTTTCATCCAACATGTGGAATTTAAGACAAACTATATGCAATCTTCTTTTCTTTCTCTCTTTCACCTGCAAGAGAAGGCCTTGCCCAGAAGTGATATAGGCTGTTTTTCTTATTAGAAACGTAGCCCCACACTAGGATTTATTCCTGTGTCGTGGCTGCGTTAACAAACATGAAAATTCACATACACACATACCCAGACCGAAAAAAGTAATTGTGAATCACACAAAGATTTATTCCGTGCGGGATCGAACCCGCGACTATTAGACACAGTGGGCGGAGCGGCTTAACCTCTGCGCTAAATCGTCCGTTTGTATTTTTGATCAAAAAAATGTAAGTGCCCAGTTTTATAAATTGTTTTAATGTAATGTTACCTCATTGGCCTGGTAAAGCATAGTGCAATTGTTGATCACGAGGTCTTTGATTTGAATCCTAGGTCGGACAAAATCTTGTTGTGGTTTTCTTATGGAAATTTCTCAGAAGAATTCCATGTAAAATTGTACCCTAATCAGGCATTGGAACCTAAAATCGTCGACAAATTTAGGTGTCTATTGTGTTCACCTTTTTTGCTATTTTCGCTTGAGGAGTAGAAGTGTGACAGTGAATATTCTTATCTAAAGACTGGATTGTAAAAGAAGATTTTATATCCCTTTTTAAAGTTTCAAAAACTGCCGAAGCCACTTTATTATATTATTTTGTGCGAAGTGTTTTCACCATGAATCACCAAAAGTTATAGTGATAAATATTGAATTGTTACTTCCAGATTGGCATAGAATCAAAATTAATGTATTTACGGACGATTTTATCATCCGTAAATACTAAATCAAACAGCTCTTAAAAACACAAACCTATTAATTAAATTAATTCGCTTCGGCACAACGTTTTCTATCGCAGATCTTTAGGGGATTTATGAAAATAATTTCTATGAAATGACTTTCGCGTAATCCGCGTTTTGAAGATAATTAATTCGTTACAAATCTCCTACTCTCTATCTATCTATCTATCTATAACCTCACGCCAGATCCCTTGCGGGGTAGGCAGAGAGTACAGAGTTCCAACAGGTTCTTTCCTTACATACCTCTCTGGCTTCCTCGACTCTCATAGTTCGTCTCATACACGCTCGCCGGTTACGGAGACTCTTGACTTTTCCATCAGATAAGACTCGGTTTATTTGGTCGTGGTAAGATAGTCTAGGTCTTCCCCGGTTCCTGCATCCTTCCACTTTCACATTGTATATCTGTTTTGTCATTCTTTCCTCTGGCATTCTTTCTATATGCCCGAACCAGCTCCCATACTCTCCCTTTCTGTAATTAATACAAATCTTTCAGTACCTACTATACAGGGATTTATTTCACTATATAGACCCATTCTTATCTGAAGAGCAAGTCAGGATTCTCCGTAACCCACGAGCGTGTATAAGACGAACTATGAGAATCGAGGAAGCCAAAGAACTCTGTAAGGAAAAAACCTGCTAGAACTTTGTACTTACACTATGCCTACCCTATAAGGGAACTGGCATGATGATAGAGATAGATCATCAAAAACTTCCTATAACCTACAAAAGCAGTGATGCCTAGTGGTTAGATCGTTGGACTGCAATGTCAGAGGTCTCGGGTTTAAACTCAGGCACACACCTGTCTTTTCGAAAGCATGTGCGTATTAAAAATTAATTATCACTTGCTTTAACGGTGATGGAAAACATCGTGAGAAACCTGCATGCCTGAGAGTTTCTAGAAGGTGTGTGAATTTCGCCAACCCGCAATAGGCCAGCGTGGTGGACTATGAACTAAACCCTCTCAGTTTGAGAGGAGGCCCGTGCCCAATGGTGGGACAGTTTCTTAACAGGGCTAATTATTATTAACCAAATAAAGTGCATAAACCTATATCAAACACAAATTAGTTCTTAAAACCAATCCGCAATAGGCCCGCGTGGTGGAGCACGACCTATTCTCTCTAGCAGTAGTAGGAGCACAGTATAGATTAATTTGTTAGATGATTATTGCTGCGGCTTTGACTCGGGCAGGCTGAAAGCCTGATATGATGTAGTAAGTTAAGGGCCAATTTTTAATCATCAAATTAAATTTATCCAATAAATTATAACATAAAATGAATATCGAACTATTGTATTTATACAACTGGGTTTTTTCATTTGTTCATGTTGTATTTTATTCTTCAGATAACGTCTATTCTATTCTATAACATCACGCCGGATCCCGTGCGGGGTAGGTAGAGAGTACAGAGTTCCAACAGATTCTTTACTTATATACATCTCTGGCTACGCATCTTCTACATAATAATAAAACAATGTACATATAATTAAGCCTAGAGGTAAATTCACTTTACATTTTTAGAAACCTATTAAAACCGTCATTATAAACATTATAACAGAGTTTAAGAAATTTATATTTGTACACCTTTATCACGACTTTCAATACCTGACGGCTTTTGGCGTTATAAATTATATAAGTTAATCAAGGATCCGACAGGATTCATAGCTAACTAGAAGCAGGCCTATACCAACTTAATTTAATACGTACTTTAGACTCTATTACTGTTGATTAAGGTTCAATATTGTTGGATGGATGTTTTGGAAAGTTGGTTTCGATTTGCAAAGATAATAACATTAACTGAAAGGTCCCCTCCTAAATTGATTCGCAGAAAACCAACCCGTGCTGATTGTTTCGTTACAACAGTTAGTTCAGTTTGAAACTTGGTTGTGTTCCGCTCCGTTGATATGATACCTGCTAAAGTTTATCTGTTGTTATTAGGGTTTCGTTTTGAAATTTAGGCACTGGAATGAAGAGATATTGAGTAATTAGAATAATGAAAACATTATAAGCACTGTGGCGCTCGTAGCGTTGTGCGACCGCGGTGTTTTTAGTGATCAGCGTTCGGCTTGGTCAATCTGGAATAGGTGACTGTTTGGGACGTGTTCATTTTTAAGTGTTACCGTACTTTGGAAGGCACTTTGGTCCTGGTTTATCTGGTAGTCGTTAAGCCAAGTTAGATCTATCTATCTATCTATATCATCACGCCAGCTCCCTCGCGGGGTAGGCAGAGAGTACAGAGTTCCAACAGGTTCTTTCCTTACATACCTCTCTGGCTTCCTCCACTCTCATAGTTCGTCTCATACACACTCGCCGGTTACGGAGACTCTTCACTTGCCCTTCAGCTAAGACACGGTCTATTTGGTCATGGTAAGATAGTCTAGGTCTTCCCCGGCACCTACATCCTTCCAATTTTGCATTGTATATCTGTTTTGTCATTCTTTCTTCTGGCATTCTTTCTATATGCCCGAACCAACGGAGCATACCCTTTCTCATCTTTACACCGATACTATCTTTCATACCTACTCGCTTTCTTACTAGTTAGATGCCTTCTATAAACATGCCTCTAACATTCCGCATCGTGTTCCCGTAGTAGAGACTAATACGTCGCACTCACATTTGTGAGAGAAGGCCTTTGCCCAGCAATGAAACGGTATTGCTGATTTATATAGAAGAAATAAATTAGTACTCAAATTTGAAGCTACGAGTCAATTTAAGAGTACAGCGTCTGCAACCAAATTGATTTTTTACTGTCATTACCGAAAAGAGAACTGAAATATGTACGGGAATGACATTTTACAACGAAAAATCACATGAATAGGGCGGAATCAAAGCGGTAAGAGAACTGAAAAAATAAGATATAACACGGGGCAGTAAGAGCAGCTACCTCAATCGTTGTAGCTACAGAAAAACGATCTTAGGACCCTTACCTTTTTATTATATTTTGACCTACATTTAGAGATTTTGAAGAAAAAATGTACAATCAGCAAGAAAAAAGGGAAATTTACACAGGAAAACTTTCTTTTATGCCAATGTAGTCAATTCTTGTAAGCATTGATAGACATGTTAACACTGTAAGGATCAAAAACTTCTATTGGACCAATAAGGTCTGAGTACTAGAAAAGGCAGAAATCGCTAAGAACTTTTACTACACAGTTAACGATAGTTATATTGTGGATCATAATATCGTCCATTTCAAAAATGCCCTTAGCAATAATTCCAACATACTTTGTGTAAATTGAAATTTAATTGAAAATTTTTCTCAAAAGACGTCGAACCTAAGCTTTTGCTTTCTCAAGTAATTATACCTTCTTTTAAACTATAACGAGCATTAATTTCACTAATTGTTAGCCATTAGGAGTATTTCTAAAGCGCACGTTATTATAAATTTTAATTTATAAGGTTTCTGGTCGTAACAGTAAAGTATTGTCAGACGTCATCGTAAATTATTACAATCCATACGATTCTGTCTGAAAAATCTGGAATGAAATATCTGCAATATTTTTTTTATATAATTTAAGATTCATACAAGTCTTTAGATGCTTCATAAAATATTAGGTACGTCGATATTACTATATATAATACGACAAGGATCTTTTGACCCATGGATATCATTAACAGGAGTGGTGATGTTAAATTAGGGTTAAAGGCGGGCGACGGGGCGATAAGAAGTATGAAAAATGGTAAAGATGCAGGAGTAGACATGATATCTGCCGAGATGATCAAATATGATGGAACTTGCGTCCGGGATGCCTTCCGGGTCCTTGCAAACCTTTGCTGAAGGACCGGTAGAGTCCCCACAGACTGGCCCCGCGTAGTCATAATACCCTTGTATAAAGGCAAGGACTTACAATATGACTGAAACAATTTCAGAACCATCAGTTTGATCAGCTTGGCAGCCAAGGTGTACGGTAAAATTATTGAACGGAGAATGCGCGAGAAGTCCGATGGAATGATGTGCGAGGCACAAAGGGGTGTCAGGTCCGGAAAAGGATGTTCGGATCAAGTTTTCTCCTTCCGAAAAATCGTAGAGAAGCATCTGGTAGTGGGCCGGAGGGTTTCTGCGGTTATGTGGATCTGGAGAAGACGTTTGACAGAGTTGTACGAAAGAGACTTTGGGACATTTTGGCAGAGTATAGTATAGATGGCACTCTGTTGCGAGCCGTCCAGCCCATCTATGTGGACTGCAAGGTATGCGTACGAGTGAGTGGTAACATGTCAACCTGGTTTGACGTTGAAATCGCCGTCAAGCAGGGTTGCTTGTTGTCCGCTAGACTGTTTATAATATATCTGGATACAAGTCTTCAAAGACTGAAAGCGATAAATGAAGGTGTACAAATGGGTGACCTAGTGGTAAACCATCTACTATATGCAGATGACGCGGTTTAAATAGCGCCAAGAGCCACTGATCTGCATACACTAGTCACAGTTATGAAAGACGACTGCATAAACAATCACTTACAATTGAATGTAAAGGAAACCAAGATTATGGTTTTTGACCGGGAAGAAACCAGAACGAATGCAAGAATTGTGGTTGGTAACGATGTGCTGGAGCAAGTGCATAAGTTTGTCGATCTTAGATGCGCCTTCAGCAAGGATGGAAAATACAGCGCTTGCATAGAGAGAAGAGTGAGTGCAGGGAACAGAGTAAATGGTGCGATGGAAAAGGCGCAGTTGGCCATACATAACGGAGTTCTTATCCCAATGCTGTTATATGGTAGCGACAGCTGGGTATGTAAGAAGGAGAATGAAAGTAGGATAAATGCGGTGGAAATGCGAGCTCTGCGGAAGATGTGTGGAGTGAAACTGACCAATCGTATTCGCAACAGCGTAGTAAGAAAGCGAGTAGCTATGAAAGATAGTATCGGTGTAAAGAGGAGAAAGGGTCTGCTCCGTTGGTTTTGGTATATAGAAAGAATGTCAGAAGAAAGAATGACAAAACTGATATACAATGTGAAAGTGGAACGATGTAGGTACCGGGGAAGACCTAGACTATCTTACCACGACCAAATGGACCGAGTCTTATCTGAAGGACATGTCAAGAATCTCCGTGACTGACGAGCGTGTATGAGACGAACCATGAGAGTGGAGGAAGCGAGAGAGGTATGTTAGGTAAGAACCTATTAGAACTTTGTACTCTCTGCCTACCCTGCAAGGGATCTGGCGTGATATATAGATAGATAGATAGAGGTATCTGGAAGATGTTTTTTACATCAACTAGAATCATAGAAGTAAGTCGTTCCATAAAATTTTACTATGTCCTAGAACGACGGCTTGGTGCAGCGGTTAAGGACTTAAGCCGCGCCACGCGCTGGACCGAGTTGTACCACATGAGACAAAACTTTGTATGAACTACAAATATTTGTTTCGAGTCTGGGTATTTGTGTATGTGAATTTCTTGTTTGTAAACGCATCCACGATACAGTATTTATTCCTATTGTGGGGCTTCGTTTCTTTTTGATAGAATTGAAATAGCATAGTACTTCATTGAAGTAGGTTCCTAAGTAAATCAAAATAGGAAGATGAAAACATAGGACGCTAAGAAATTTTTTACATTCTTGTATGATATTTTTATAAAATAAGACAAAAGCAAACTTAATAATAAAGTCGCAATACACACACACCGTCACGCCTATATTCCCCAAGCGGGGGTGGCAGAGGTGTACTGAGTTCACCCACGTTTTGCCGACGATATTTAAGTCACAATAACTTACCTATTATTTTAATTTCATATTATTAAAAGAGGAGATCACACAAAATTAGAGAATAACTGCCCAATAAGTCTCATATCTCAAATCTACAAATTATTCGTCAGAGTAGTATGCATTAGAATTACATGCCAGCTCGACGAATACCAACCTAAACAAGCTGGATTTCAGAGAAGATACTCCACAATACATTCACACCGGTAAGCAGTTGATGGAAAAATGTGACGAGTGCAACCGGCCCCTATGCTTTGCTTTCGTAGATTACGAAAAGGCTTTCGATAGCGTAAAGCACTGGGCTGTGTTCCATTCTCTCGATCGATACCAAATCGATGCACGGTTTGTGGATATCCTCCAAAATCTGTACGTCTGAGCAACAATGAAGGTTCGTATCCATGGCCTAACCAAATTTATTCCTATAAGGCGAGATGTGCAACAGGGCGACACCATTTCATCTAAGTTAGCAGTCTTAGAGGATACTCTAAGACTGCTAACTTAGATGAAATGGTATATACCTCGATATACCTCGATATACCTTTATATTGCTCGATTGGGAAAAAAGGTATTTCAATAAATGGTGTCATCTTATTCCTGATTTACCTGTTCATTGAGCCCTGGTACAATTCGAAAACCAAGCCAATTATGCGAACTTCAGTCGTGCTCCCTTACGTTGTGGTTCATTTTGATTTGAAAGGATCACCGCAGAAGCTAAAATACCTGGAGTCGCTGTTGCCGATGCTTAAGGATAACGAAGTGAATAGCATCTTGATGGAATACGAGGGCATGTTCCCGTACAGAGGGAAGCTTGTTAATTTAAGTGCCAGGAATTGCTATGATAATACCGAGGTAAGTGCTCTTAGTTGTATATTTTTGCGATTTCTTATACATTGATGTGTAGTTTTTACCTTAGATGAATTATTTGTCTAAATGGAGCATTTCGCACTCAGAAACAGCATGAAAATGATGTATCCATGGGGTAAATAAGTTTAAGTATGCACGGGCACGCACATACACGATAGCTTTGAAAACATTTTCAAAACTAACACTGGCATCACGCATACATAGTACGTAACTCGGGCCTCTTTTAGGCGCCATTTTTGTAAGCAATGCTTCGCCTAGACAAGTCTCAGTTTAAGGTTTTTACATGACCATCATTTGCTGAAACATTGACAGCAACTCAAATGCCTCCTCTAATGATGGCCAGGACTACGTAGACCGGCTTCGCTCTGCACGCATTCAACGTTTAACTTCAACCTTCACCGAGTCATCGGTCCATATTTTCTCTTTCCATAATACATTGAATGTAGATATACATCTATTAAAATGAATTGGTTTTAAAAACCTCTGTCAGAGAAAAAACTCACAGTAATAAAAGACTTATTACTCTGGTCTTAATGCTTTCAGACTGAAGAATGTAAACGAGTAACTTGGTATCACGTAGGTTTACTAATATGCTTTTCTACCTAGACCTCATTGGGGATAATAAACTTGTGAGAAATCTTATTCCTTGCTATTTATTATCATTATCATTGCTGTTTATTAACCTGATATTTTTTTTATCATACCTTAAAATCTACTCAATTTAAGAGACATGACGAGTTAGAAATTATATCAAAATATAATACCCAGCATAATATTAGGAAGAAAATATCCAAAATACCTACTACAGCTAATAAACGTACATTTACTTCCAGCTCAGAAGATTTCTATACAAAGCAGGACGCATGGGTTTCGAGACAATACCTCTAATACAAACTTTCGGTCATCTTGAGCACGCACTGAAGTTGAAAGAGTTAATACTTGTGAGAAGTAGACATGTATCCAGATTCTATATGCCCAAGTAACACCGAAGGGAAAATTTAAATCAAGGCTATGCTAGAACAGGTAATTTTAGTTCCATGAAATATTATCATAAAGACGATCACGGAAGCGGATAGCACAGAGCTCATCGATAGCGATACCAGTTTTTAATTAGGCGTCTTACTATTTATTGATAAAGATTGAAAGATAAGCGTAGGACAAGGGTTCCACAAAGGTCGAACAGCTTCGCGAAGCTTTTGACGCGCAAAGCAGCTGTATTTAGATAGACCCACATCGTTAAAAGTAATCGAATCTACCTCAGCAATAGTTTAGTCACTATCTAGAATCTAGTTCGGCAATAGTTTAGTCACTAGATTATCATTCTACCTTCTTTATTTAAAAAGTCTTTATTTAAAAAGGTATTGTCTTACCTTAGAAAATATTCCGGTGTAGTACATGCGTTTAACAGAAATTTCACCTGCATAGCACTGAAAAAATATCTAGAGAACACACAAAAATAAATACCCCGTGAAGATCGAACTACGCCACGACTCGACCAGACTGGCCAGGCTGGCCCACGACAGACCTCTAGACAAACCGTTGTCAATGTCAGTGTCGAGTATTTCTGAAGAGCCAACACCTGAAATAATTTTATTATTTTGAATATGTTTTTTCATCGACCAAAATATCCCAATCCCAAAAGTCCACTTGCTTTTTACTAACATCTATCAAATGTAGGAGTGTCATGGTTACACTTAGCGATCATGATTCTGGTACTGACAACTAAGTGGAGGTCCTTTATCAATCTGCATTTTTATTTTTTTCAGGTTATCAATTTCCATACCAGTATAAAGCCGTTACGATACATACATATAGGATGCGATGAGGTGTTCCACATTCACAAATGCGATAAGTACCAGTATAGAAATTTATCGAACGTGTAAGTATGGGTAATGCGTAAACCCAATACCCTTACTATTATTTACTATAGCAGCAGGACTGTCTCTTTAGTCTAGTAGCGCATAGTGTAAGTCACGAGATACTGGGTTCATATCCCGGATCAGGCAAAGTGTGCTTTCTTTTATTTAAAATCATAACTCCATCCTATTATATTGGGACCAAACATCGTTGGTGACATGACGTGAGTATACACAGTTATAATATCTGTCACTCCCACCATAGGCGAAAAGCCGTGACGGTGATTAACAGCAACTTTTAACTAAAAATATTCATATCTCTTGCAGAAATTTATTCGTCAACCACGTTAATGAAATAACAGGCATCATCAAAATACTTAGCCCTGGCACATCAGTCCTCATATGAGACGATATGCTGAGAATAATAAAACCACAATATTGGAAAAATATCGCTTTCTTTGACAACGTTCAACCAGTGTACTGGGACTACAGCCAAAGCTTGAAAGTTTCTCATGTAAACTTGTTGAATTACCATCAGAAATTCCAGAATATTTGGGTAGCATACAACGTACAAGGAAGCCGATGGACACGTTGCGACCGTTCCAAACTTCAGGAACAGATTTCTAAATAATTTTAACTGGATGAGTTTTATTCTAGGCTACAGATTTGGAGGCGAGAATAAAGTCTATAGCTTTAAAGGTATCATCTTAACTGGCTGGTCAAGATACAGCCACATGGATCCTCTTTGTGAATTACTCCCAGTTTCTATTCCTAGTTTAATCCTGAACTTATTGCTGATCAAGACATTTAAAACAGGCATAGTTGCCAATGACGAAGTCAATTCCGATCCAGAAGATTTCTTTGCTAAATATTATTAGACACAGATATTAATAAGAAACTTGATTGTTCATATTGACAATTTTGATAATAATGATAATATTCATTGTGATTTTGAATACACATACATTCTTCTAAGTGGTGATATTGAAAACGGTTTCGATGATGTTGAGAAAGAACTGCCGTCGATTGATTATTATTATGGAGTAAATAGTATTAACATGAATACAGTGTTAACGAATATAGCTTGGTATAAGAATAGCCTAAAAGAACTGACAGACGTAGAAGTGAAACTTGCAAATGCAATGTCTCGATATTGCGATGATGATTCTGTACAAGAATATGTTGATTTCAAAGTATACAAAGCTACTAGTAAATACAATAAAAACGTTGAATAATTATATGAAAACGCGCACTTGGGAAAGAAAACCAGTTCGAAGTAATATTTCTGTAATATTAAATTGAAATTTATGTATCTTGGGCTTAAAAGGCACACTCGAAGTTAAGAATTGTGAAAACGTTTGTGAATTCTAAAACTTTCATTTTTCCTATCGTTTTACTCGAGAATCGCAAATAGCTCAAAAAGTTTTATATCATTTAGCAATTTGTAAATGATTTTTATTAGTCGTCTGAGAGCGCATTAAAATCTGGTTTTGTTATTTGAACAATTTTTGTATTCAATTAATGATTCATTTTGAACATAGTATAATTAAATCTGGAATTATATTGAAACTAAATAGACAGCTACTTAAAAGCGTCTTAACTCGAAATTAATTTTTACTACCCACACTAGGATTTATTCCTGTATCGTGGGTGCGTTTACAAACATGAAAATTCACGTACACAAATACCCAAACCGGAACAAAGAATTGTGGATCACACAAAGATTTGTCCCGTGCGGGAATCGAATCCGCGACTATTAGACACAATGGACGGAGCGGCGGAGCAAATTATTCCAGGAGCTAGCATTACCATCTATCCCCACATTGTGTGTCTATGTTATGGGACAAATGGAAATTTTGAGATTTTATTAAGCCCCATAATATTTTTACATTAATATTCCAAACTTCAACACATTTCCCCTTTCCCTATTTCTCCCAATTGTGTCGTTTCATATACTCATTTGAAATATACTCGAATTTCTCTTGGATTTGAAATGCGTGCCACTCCACATACCTACGCAATAGGGAGTAGACCTAATGCCAAAACAGGTTCCTCGGCAGATGTCAAGGATTCAAAACCCTTATTTTCCTTTTACAATAAACTCAAACTCGAATGATGTATTTTGTGTAAACTCTGCGGGGGTACTTACAAGTGGTCATATTTACATTTATTTTTAACTTACTAATCTACTACCGGTATCTACGCGGCCGCCACTGAGAAATTCCGGCGAGAAACTCGGGCTTGTTGTCTTCGTCCAATTCTCTACTATTTCTTTTCATAATTTTCTGTATAGATTACATACATTTTTATATCATATCCATCCAGATCCAGCTCCAGTGAGATATAAAACTACGACTGAGATATAAAACTAATAATAATAGTTTTAAATATATGTAGTAATGAGCAGCTTTCACCTCCCTTACTGACTTTTTAGTGAGCATGACCAATCCCAAACCGCAAAAATCAGATAGCAAAAGTCTACAAGAAGAGCAGTACTTCGAGTTCGTTTGGCAACACACGTTATGCTCCGACATTTCCCAATATCCAAAGTGGAAATGACTCACTAAAAGATCTTTGTTTGCAGTGGCTATCTGGCTGGGATCTCTCCTTACTGTCCAATATGGTCGAAGGAAGTGATGACTGTTCCAATAGTCATACTCGTAAACGGACCATCCGGAAATCTTTTAGATAATGTAGAAATAACATCATTAGTCTGATATCTCGGTTGTAAGGCATCACTGGAGGTAGATAGATTAACTATTAAAATGTAACCTAAAGATTGTACCCATACAATATGATACCAAAAGAAAGAAAGAAGGATTAAATAAAAAAGACAAGTTCGCATAGTTTCTCGCCGGATCTTCTCAAAGGGGGCAGCGTTCCGATCTGTAAAATGTGTAGTGGTAGGACTAGGTAAAAAATGTAAATTGACAATTTGTAAGTACCTCAGCAGGGTTTATACAAAAATAAAGCATTCGTATTTATTATTTCCTGGAAGATGGGACGGCCTCTGGTATTGGACGCGACATGTGTCGATACCTTAGCGCCGTCGCACCTTCCAGAGACAGTCATTAAACTGTTAGCGCCGCGGATTCTGCCGAGTGCTAAATGGCGCAAATACAGCAACCTGGATAAAGGATGCTTATTTGAGACGTTTTGTGTGAAGACTTTGAGTCCATACAAAATAAATTGAGTTTGAGTAGATTCCACGTACTACCGCCACTACTGCACCTGGCATACTGGAAATCAATTGGTTAATATTAAAAAAAAAAATCGTCTCTTCTGGTGTGAAAAACTTTTTTTTTCTAATTCCCCATTACATTATCACGCAGATGCAGTGGAAACTTGGTTATTCCAATTACTTTAAAAGTGTGAATAAAAATAATACTTATTTATAATATTACTCAGTGATATCTACGGAGATGACCAAGTGTGCTTTTAGCTTCACCGGACAAGAGGGCGAGCGTGCAACACTACGTTACTATGAATGGATTTTAAAATGTGCAGCCTTTTCGACGTATGTAGCTATAATTTAAAATTTGCAATGAATATTGCTTGACGACGTAGTTAGTAGAGTGGTATAGAGTGCACGAGGTTCCCAGGCGTAGCCCCACACCAGGAATTATTCCTGTGTCGTAGGTGCGTTTACAAACAAGAAATTCACATACTAAAATACCGAAACTAATATTAGTGAGTCACACAAAGACTTTTTCCATGCGGGGATCAAACCCGCGATAACTCTCCTGGTCTCAACCGCCCGTAAAGCTACAGGTTTATTAATGATGACGATGATAAAGAATGACAATAGTAGGTATATTCCCTAATTACGAGATATCTGACGTATCCTATTATTTGAAAATCAGATAATGGAATGGCGAGCATTTATTTTCATTTCAGTAACCTTGCAATCTTGTCGTAGACATACTAGTATTCTATGATTGCTCGAGTCTTTGGTTGTGAAGCGATGATAGATGACATCTGTCAGATGACGAATCACCGATGACAGATAGTCGATGTAAGATGGCGGAGGGCACTGCGTTAATATTGGATTAGCAACGGGGCAAGCGGTCGGACGTATCACCTCACTTCATTCCATTTGACTTAATCTAGATATCCCAACACAAAAATATTCCATATTCCTGCCCATAGAACCAACATAGGCCGACGATCCCCCTTAACAAGAATATGTTGTCAGTATAACACTATTTGCGGCGGCTCAGAAAAAAAATCTCTTTTGACATTTTCCATGACACCATTGACAATTTTAAAAACAAATTATTGAAATATTTTAATCATTTATAAACCCTAAAACTCTAAACTCTATAACCTTTTTTCCTGCTCTATAAGTTACCTTGCTAATTATAATTCAATTAAATCCATGTAATACTCATTAATAATTATTAATTTCCTATTCGTAAATATAAATTATAAATATCAGCCGATACTGCCCACTCCTGGGCAAAGGCTTTCTCTCACAAATCGAGGTGAGAGAGATTGGGTCATACTCCACCACGCGGACCCAGTGCGGATTGGTGGAGGCAGGTTTGTGGCCACCTGCTGTTGGAACTTATCAAGCCGCCTTTAAGGCTTCCAACTCGGATTAACGATTACCACATTAAGTGGTAACCGGGACCAACGGCTTAACGTGCCTTCCGAAGAACGAATTATAAATATGTAATCATCATTAATCTAAAATGTTCCTTCTCACCTGTACCAATATACTTACCTACATACTATTCTTGTAAATGCTGTGTACGTCTGTTATTGATATGCATATAAGACTATATTGTTACCATATATATGACAAAAGTGTTGTAATATGTATATTGTTGATGTACCAAATAAATAAATGAAATGAAATAATCTCCAACTATTGTGCGTATATTCGCATATCAAGGAAGGTCAGTATTCCGGACGAGACCCCAGTGTTGTTTCAAGATTTCCTTTATATTCGGCCACAATGCAACGATAAATCCGCATTTCACCGCTACCAGCATTGAAACGGCCATCCAGAAAGTCGAAGCGCCGATATATCTTTAAAAAAATAAACTCTATCGCGCCTATTTTCCCCAAGAAGGGCAGAGGTGTACTACGTTCACTCACTTTTCGCCGACGATGTTAGGTCGCCTACCTGCCATAATTGTAGACTTCAGACGCATATTTGGATTTTTTCAGTAGAAAAACTACATTTGTCAGACTAATGACCTTGGATTAGAACCCATGACCTCGTGATTACAAAATATTATATGACTATCTAAATATGCTCTGTTAGCATATCTTATTTTGTTTAATAGTACCCCACTTTAAATGTGTGAGATGGGCGATCATTTTCAAAGTAATGACGAACTATCTAAAACTGTATTTTATATAAATACTAGTTTCTGCCCGTGTATTCATCCGCATTAAGTTAAAAAATATCCAAGAGTCTCCGCAACCGGCGAGCGTGTATGAGACGAACTATGAGAGTGGAGGAAGCCAGAGAGGTATGTAAGGAAAGAACCTGTTGGAACTCTGTACTCTCTGCCTACCCCGCAAGGGATCTGGCGTGATGATGATATAAAAATATCCTATGTGGTAATCAGTAATTAGCTGTGTGCCAAATTTCATCCAAATCCGTTCAGCCATGTTTGGGTTATTGAGTCATAAACATCCAATCAACTATGCTATTCTTCTTACATGGACGGCAGATAATAATTAGTTCGAAAAGGTTCCTAATAATATTTGCACGCCTAAAGGCAGAAAATGGCGGACGAGCATTGTAATTTGCATTGGACAGATGGCTTGGTACAGTGGTTGAAAGCTGAAGCCGCTCCGACCACTGAATCCAGTAGTCGCAGGTTCGATACCCGCACAGGACAAATCTTTATGTGACCCACAAATATTTGTTTCGGTCTGGACTTTTGTGCATGTGGATTTCATGTTTGTTATCGCACCTCGACACAGGAATATACCTAGTGTAGAGTAACTTAAAAAAAAATACTAATAATAAAAAATATCAATGACATCCTCGTTAGTCTAGTGGCGAATAATGTGCATTACGATCACAAGGTCCTAGGATCCTAGGTCGGACAAATGTAGTTTTTCTATCGAGAAATTCTCAGTGTCAGTCCGGAATCTGGAATTATGTCCGGTATATGGCAACAATGGCGACTTGGTAAGCGTAAGGTAGGACGGCCCCCAGCTAGATGGACCGACGACCTCAAAAAGGTCGCTTCCGCATGCAGGGAAGGCGGAGGACCGTGTGCAATGGCGCGTGTTAGGAGAGGCCTATGTCCAGCAGTGGACTGCGATAGGCTGATTGATTGATTGATTGATGTTATTTGTGACCCTAAAATGCCGGTTAAGCTAAACGGACAGGTCTATAAATCCATCTGCCTTTATTTAATTAATTATTAATTATTATTAAGCCTGTCCTTCTACATGGCAGTGAAACGTCGCCAGTACTTGAACGGCACAAGCAAGAGCTGCGTGTCATGGAAATGAAGATGCTGCGCTGGACGTGTGGAGTGTCGCGGAAAGACCGCATCAGGAACTCCTGCATCCGCGGCAGCCTTCATGTCCGTGATATAGCAGATAAAATGCAGGAGAGCTGCCTACGATGATATGGCCACGTCTTACGGAAACCGGCAAATTACGTGGGCAACAAGTGCCTGGCCATGCCGCCTCTGCCAGATCCCAGAAAAAGAGGTATACCCAAGAAATGCTGGCTTGATTTCGCCAGGGATGACATGCGTGCCAATGGCCTCGTCACAAAGGATGCCGAAGACCGCGCGAAGTGGAAAAGAAGAAGAAAGAAAGCGGACCCCGGGCTCCGAAGCAGCAGCTGAGGATGCTATCGGGAACACGCTCAGATGAAGAAGATATGGCAATAAGCTCGCCCCCTATTACATGGGACTTAACATAGTCGGCGAGAAGTGGGTGAACATAGTACACTTCTGCCACCCCCGCTTGGGGAATATAGGCGTGACGGTGTTTTCTGTAACACATTTTTGATAAAAATAAGGTATTATATTTCCAACTTAACTCGTCAACTTACAACGTTCTTTACTAATCTATCAAACAATACACAGCCAATTTGACGGTAAAATATTCTTTATATTGTTGTTTTATCACAGTCAACTGGACACAAATAAGCAATAATGTGTCATACATTAACAATACAGTATTGAACATTGAATCTTGTTGTCATAACATTTGAGTATTCATTTAAATGCCACGTTGTATGTGGTTGACAAGTTATTGCATATTGATGTTCGACTGATCAACTGAACGGCACTTCATTGAATTTATTTTCAGAATACGTTTTCAATAAAATATGAATGTCATTCAATAAAATATGAGTTCTATTGAATTCAAAATTGCTTGATCAATGCAATATCTGTTATTATTCAGAAAGGTTTTTATATTCACACCACGTGACGCGGACGGACGGACCTACTTAAATTCCTTAAGCGGGGATGCCAGTGGTGTACTTTATACGCCCACTCCTCACCGACAATTTTAAGTCCCAATCTTATTATCAATTGTGGAAGCCAGCCTATTGTTATTATACCGGGCAAAATGCCGGCCCAAGGCGTGCATTAGGAACTTTTCTATAAAAAAATTACACTTTCCGACATAGGATTTGAAACCTGGTCCTCGTGATCGCTAGACCAACGCAGCAGTCCTAATAGTCATTCTATTTATATTTTATGAGAGTTTAATGATAGCAGACTCTTTGAGAGCTTGCCCTGTAACCGCGGTGTCCAGAAATCAAACCCACATACATGCAACCCGACATTTGCAATATCAAAATGCGATCACCACTTTCTAACGCTTATGAAAAACGCGGTAAAGTGCCGTTATGTGTAAAGGTACGGCCCAACTAATATATCCTGTAGCATCTGCGATGGCGTGAACGGTGGCGACAAATACCTGCAGTAGTATTTCTATGGACGTGTTCACACCAACGCGTCCTGCGTCCTCCACGCGCGACCTGTGCGGCGTCTCCACACGCGATCATAGGGAGATAGATACTGATCGGAGATCAGTATCTATCTCCCTATGATCTATCTATCTATCTATCTATAACCTCACGCCAGATCCCTTGCAGGGTAGGCAGAGAGTACAGAGTTCCAACAGGTTCTTTCCTTACATACCTCTCTGGCTTCCTCGACTCTCATAGTTCGTCTCATACACGCTCGCCAGTTACGGAGACTCTTGACTTGATCCTTTTTATAATTTCTTGATGCGTTTAATTTAGAGATTATCGAAAAGACAACTGGCTTAAATTATTAATGTGTTTTGCTATTATTTATAGCCCTGATTTAAACAACTTTTAAGTCATATTTTCGATTACAATTTTTTTTTTATGACTGGATCGTGAATCGTTTCGATTTTCGACGGCTTTCGCAATCCATCTACTGAAACGATTTTAACAAAATCGGTTAACTTTCAGACTAATTTCAGATTAATTATTTATAAGAGATAAGTGACATCCTATCTACTTTTTAATATATTTTTACAAGAATGAAAAAAAATCGACTCATTATAAAAATCGATTATTTTTTAAAAAATTATTCATTTGATAAAAATCCATTATTGGGCAAAGGAAAAATCGATTATGAAAAAATCGAATGTTTATCCCCCTTGTTACATCCCTACTGATCGCCACCGCGGACGCTATCCCGGACGCGGCTAGACGCGGCACGATAAAAATATATTACCCGCTAATGGGCAAAAGACTCATCGCCTCTATCTCTATCTATCTCGAAACAAAAGACCTTAATTTAACGTTGTATGTTATAAACTCTACTCTATCAAAGATATCAGGTGTACTCACATCCGTCAACATCCACCCACAGAAAGAAAGAAATCCCTATTCCGTAAATCCGTCAGCCGGTGTAGAACACCACGGCGAAGCACCCGGTTAATACCCCCGTCATAGCGGCTGCCCAAGCCGAGGCGGTTCCTCTAATGAGGCGCCTTTGAGCTAGTAGCCCACTTTGCCCTTCCTGATGTAGTTTAGCCTGCTTACCATCCTGTCCGTTAACTTCTGGGCCACACTATAAGGGCGATTGGATAAAAATTTGTGTGTTTGCACATCAAACAGAGAGAAGCCTTAAAGACCGTCTTAAAGGATACACATTACGAACATAAAATGGGAAAAAAGTTTAAAAAACTGTAACCCGACTACACACCCGAAACATAGTAAAATTATTTTTTTTGTACATACTATATCTATATTTATGAACTCAGAATTTTCTACTCTTTCATTCGACTCCCTCACTAAGATAACGAAAAAAAATTGAGATCCCTACTTTTTTCGATCTATCTATTTATCTTTATCATCACGCCAGATCCCTTGCGGGGAACGCAGAGAGTACAGAGTTCCAATAGGTTCTTTCTTTCATACACGCTTGCCGGTTATGGAGACTCTTGACTTGCCCTTCAGGTAAGACACGATCTATGTGGTCATGGTAAGATAGTATAGGTCTTCCCCGGTACCATACATCCTTCAACTACATACTTTTTTTAATGTGTTATAGTGATTTTGTTGGTATACAAAGGTAGCCTATTACACTCCGATCAGAATAACGAATCGATTGACACCAGAAGGCCAATTCTCGTTATTAAAAGTGTTCAAAATGCAGTCTCGATCTAATCTCGCTGTTATAAATCTCACAAACGGTATTCTCGTAAAATATCAATATTGACCGAATTGAGATCGGACCGAAAGTTGAACAAAATGTAAAAGGTACTTCGATAAAATTTTTAACTGACATGATAATAATGATAACATAATGACATAATAATGATAAGGAAGTCGGATCGATACTTTAGTGCAGCAAAATACCAAATGCAAGTCAATTCATAATTAACCGACTTCAAAAAAGGAGGAGGTTCTCAATTCAACTGTATGTTTTCTTTTAGTATGTATGTTACGCGATCATTCCGCCAATTATATGATCCTGAATTATCTGATCAATTTCGATGATTCTTTTTGCATTGGGTTCCGTATAGCTCCAAGGTAGTCCCATTTTAATTTCATAGTATTGGACCTTGGACTTGGAAGATCCACCAGGGAACTTCTTAACGACAAACAATACGAATGCGTAGATTGAGATATTATGGGTATTACGTCAATCCTATAGGTGACCCTGCCATAGAACTAATCAGAATATTAACCGACTTCAAAAAAGGAGGAAGTCGACAATTCGTCTGTGTTTTTTATAACGTCTTTAATTATGAACTGATTTTGATGATTCGTTGAGTATATTTAGAGTTTAGTTTCGAGGTGGTCCCGTTTGAATGAAATCGGTATTGAACTTTAGACTTTGAAGATACATCAGGGGAATCCTTAACGGCGAACAGCACGAATGTATAGATTCCGTTATTATGGTTATTATATCAATCCTGTAGGTACCTTGCTCTACAACTCAGCAAAATAATAATAAAAAAAGGTATATAAATCACTTGTCATTAAAATTGTAAAATAATATATGTATAATAAAAAAACACCAAGGTGAAACCTTGGTGTAATCTAAACCTTGGGGCGATTCGGGGACCGCTTTAATTGTCTTGCATAAAATTTAATAACAAAGAAAAAGTAATGGAGAATTATGACGATCAATTAAATTCCTCTTTCTCCTTTGGCAGATCAGCCATCGAAAAGGAGGCTACAACTAAGAAAAGCCCAGTCCAGGGCCTATTTGTGAGCCTTATTTTTTGTCCTTGTCTGGCCGGTGCAGAGCACCACGGCGTGACACCTAGTATACGCACTCCCCCATAGCGACTGCCTAAGCCGAGGCCGTTCCTCTAATGAGGCGCCTTTGAGCTAGTAGCCCACTTTTCCCTTCTGGTTCGAGCGTAGTGGTTGCACGCTCGCCCTCTTATCCGGTGAAGCTGTAAAGGCCCCGCGGCCAACAGCGTAGATCATTCACACGCACAAAGAGCCTTATTTTTGATTCCAGTTATAGGTATGGTAAGTGATACCTGATGATGATGATCTGGCGTCATGATTTAGATTGCATGGAAATTTTCCCGGGTTTCGACAAAGAATTGGAGTATCATACCGAAAGTTGTTAAATTCATACGTCAGTCTTAACAACTTTTCTGCTGTTACTTTTTTTTCGCGTTTTTCCTTTTCATTGTCCCGGTCAGCTGAACAATTTGTATAGCGAAATAGCAAAAAAATTATAAACGTAACAACAAAACTAGGAGCCTACCACTCATCCGATCCAATTAAAGCCCGTTAATGTTGGGTAAAATTTATTAGGTGTCAAATATAACAATTGTCGATTTCACCATTCCACCATAACCTCTCGTTTCAGACGCCTTCGGACGATAAATTTGTCTAACGTTACGAGCAATATCTCGCTTGAAATGTGTCACGTACATTTTGTGTTGATGAACAATCTGATAAGATGTGAAAAGTCGCTCGTTAATCACTTAGCGAATCACGGTGGGAAGTAAACATTTCACCAATAAAAATTTCTTTGTGGAAACTATACATATTTTATCTACTCAAATGCAGTAATGGTATAAAATTATGTGTGCAGCGGGCGACCCTAAACATCGCTACAAAGTTCTGATTATCTACCAACAGATGGCGCTAACATAACCAAAAATGTATGGAGAAAGAACATTAGACAACGATTCGCAAAACATGTCTGGAGCGCGATATGGGAGTTCTCACGACGCGTAACAAATAAACAAGCCTCCGACTATTCCCGGTGCAATAGTGTTCATTATCAATTAGCTTGTTTCACTGTTGAGTGAAGACCTATTCCTTTATCATGTCCTTCATTCCGGTCCAGTCATGCCAGTCTGTTCCACCGTTTGCCTACCTATTTGCCGCTAAGTGTACTATAAGTAGTGTTGCGAACCATCGGTAGTTTGACTATCGATAGCTGACCTCGTAAATCAGTCATAATATATATAGGACTATCGATTGTATTTACACGTGGCAATTAAACCAATACGATCGATTATATCGATTGCACAAATTGAAAATTGCACAAATTGAGCAATACTGTTGATAAAGACGATATTATCCATAATATCGATACTACTTAATCGATAGTAAAACTATCGATTGTTCATTCATAAATCGATAATTTAAGGCTATCGATAGTCCTCAAGTTTTCGATACTATTGTTCCTAAATATAAGGTAAAGTAGGTCGTCAATACAAGGGAAAATTGAATTCATTTGCTTCGTTTTAGTAATATGTTGTACTACATAACAACATGTACTTAAAACCTTGGTACTATAATTCGCCCTATTTTTTTTGTATTATGGACTTTTAAATACCCGTATGTGCTTACTTATCAACTCCGCAGCGTATCCTCAGTACCTCGCTCGCAAGGTGTTCGTTCCGTGGGAAAGACCGCGCGTAGCCAGGGCGCTGGAGGACTCTATGCACGCTCCGCCTGTGAGTTGCTCAATGATCAAGGACACATTTATAAATCGTTTGAATACAAATAGAACTGTTGGAAATCGTTGACCGACTACTGAAATTTGTAAACCATGTGCGAGTTACTATTTGACCACGCGGCGTTCACCTGTAGACCGCGGGGCGCCTACTCACTGACCGCGTGCTATTACTGCGGAGAACATGCGCTGACAAGGAGCCGATACCGAGCAATAAGGCAATGGTGGTCGGGTAGTAGTAAAAGTTGCAGCTACTTATAGTGATGTTTAAACTATGGCATGGACGGAGAAATATTAA
Organism: Phalera bucephala; assembly: GCA_905147815.2. Taxonomy (NCBI): domain Eukaryota; kingdom Metazoa; phylum Arthropoda; class Insecta; order Lepidoptera; family Notodontidae; genus Phalera; species Phalera bucephala. The sequence goes on along the minus strand of LR990630.1, from coordinate 11,626,070 downwards.
TCACGGTTGAATAAAGCGCTCTCACGACTTATTTAATACGGACCTAGCCAAGTTAATGATAGATTTCAACAATCAATCGTTTTACTAAAATACATTTTTTTGAGATCAACACCCTAACACAATATATTGCGATGGCATAAAGTCCTAACCGAGCGCTATTCAAGAATTTCCATCTCGTGACTTAGTTTAGCTTTTGTGTGTTTGTGAGTGTCTGTATGAATGATCTACACTGTTGGCCAGGGGGCCTTTACAGCTTAACAAATACACACTACCCAGAAGGGAAAAGTTAACTCAAAGTCATCACAATGATAAACAACTTTGGCTAAAGTGTTTGCTGTAGGCTTCCAAAGTACGGAAACGCTTAAAAATGTACACGTCCTAAACGGTCACCTATTCCAGATTAACCAAGCCGAACGCTGATCACTAAAAACACCGCGGTCGCACAACGCTACGAGCGTCACAGTGCTATTAATGTTTTCATTATTCTAATTACTCAATATCTCTTCATTCCAGTGCCTACATTCCAAAACGAAACCCTAATAACAACAGATAAACTTTAGTAGGTATCATATCAACGGAGCGGAACACAACCAAATTTCAAACTGAACTAACTGTTGTAACAAAACAATCAGCACGGGTTGGCCCTTTCTGCGAATCAATTTAGGAGGGGACCTTTCAGTTAATGTTATTATCTTTGCAAATCGAAACCAACTTTCCAAAACTTCCAACCAACAATATTGAACCTTAATCACCAGTAATAGGGTCTACGGTACGTATTAAATTAAGTTGGTATAGGCCTGCTTCTAGTTAGCTATGAATCCTGTCGGATCCTTGATTAACTTAAATAATTCATAACGCCAAAAAGCCGTCAGGTTTTGAAAGTCGTGATAAAGCTGTATAAATAAGAATTTCTTGCAATCTTATAATGTTTGTGATGGTTAGTATGTAACTCTGTTATAATGACGGTTATAATAGGTTTCTGTTGGATAAAATGCAAAGTGAATTTACCTCTAGCCTTATTATATGCAGATTGGTTTATACTTATGTAGAAGATGCGTAAAGCAAGAAGCCAGTCGTCGTGGCGATTTAGGGGCGGCCTTTCTCTTACAATGAGTTTTCGATTTAAGTCGATTTTTTTATTTTATAATATGTAGACCCAGTTTGGGAATTATTCCTGTGTCGTAGGTGCATTTACAAATTTCAAATGCACAAAAATTAAACCGAAACTTATATATGTGGATTACACAAAGTAACTGAAGCTGTTCCACAGTGGGTGGAACATCTACCACCCACTGTGGAACAGCTTCAGTTACTACTAGATCAAGCCGTCCGTCAAGAAGAAGATTGAGCTTAGGAAATAGAAAGAAGTTGGTAAAGGCGTAGGAAGTGGACCGGAATCGCCCACAGTAGTTGTTTCGTGTAGCTTAGGATAAAAAAGAGTCACAAAGCTGACGGCCAGCCACCAGTAATAGAGGGACACTTAAGGAGGGCACACTTAAAGAAAAGGTCGTAGAGGTCAATTAGTATATCCATATTTTACTAAGTTTTAAATAGAGAAATATATTTTATTAAAGCCCGAAAAAGCACAGCGATACTCATTATGATAGAATCGCTTGCACATACTTGCTTTCTTATATTACATTTAGAACTGATTTTACAGTCTTCATATAAAAGCTATACAACGCGAAAGTAGAGGGATGTAGGTACCGGGAGATTCTAGACTATCTTACCATGACCAAATGTACCGTGTCTTATCTGAAGGACAAATCAAGAGTCTAACCGTCGAGCGTGTATGAGACGAACTATGAGACTGGAGGAATCCAGAGTTGGAAGTCTGTAATCTCTACCAACCCCGAACGGAAACTGCCGTGATGATATAGAATATATAATAGAATATATAATAGAATATATAATAGAGAATATATAATAGAGAAGATTAACGGTAGTCGAAGAATAAAATACAACATAAACAAATAAAAAAAAACACAGTTGTATAAATAAAATAGTTCGATTGTTTCACTTCGATATTCATTTTATGTTATAATTTATTGGATAAGAATAAATTGATGATTGAAAAATCAGCCCTTAATCTACATCATATCAGGCTTTCAGCCTGCCCGAGTGAAAGCCCCAGCAATAAGCATCTATAAAATTAGTTTATACTGTGCTCCTACTACTGCTAGAGAGAATAGGTCGTGCTCCATCACGTGGGCCTATTGCAGAGTGGTTTTAAGAACTTATTTGTGTTTGATGTGGGTTTATGCACTGGTAGGTTAATAATAATAATATTAGCCCTGTTAAAAAACTGTCCCACCGTTGGGCACGGGTCTGCTCTAAAACTTTGAGAAACTCTTAAGCATACAGGTTTCCTCACGATGTTTTCCATTACCGTTAAAGCAAGTGATACTTAATTTTTATTACGCACCTACTTTCGAAAAGACAGAGGTGCGTGCCTGGGTTTGAACCCGGGACCTCTTACTTTGCAGTCCAACAATCTAACCAGTAGGCTATCACTGTGTAGGTTATAGGAAGTTTTTGATGATCTATCTCTATCGTCATGCCAGTTCCCTTATAGGGTAAGCATAGTGTAAGTGCAGAGTTCTAGCAGGGTGTTTCCTTACAGAGTTATTTGGCTTCCTCGACTCTCATAGTTCGTCTTATACACGCTCGTGGGTTACGGAGAATCTTGACTTGCTCTTCAGATAAGAATGGGTCTATATAGTGAAATAAATCTCTGTATAGTAGGTACTGCAAGATTTTGGATTAATTACAGAAAGGGAGAGTAGGAGATTTGTAACGAATTAATTATCTTAAAACGTGGATTACGCGAAAGTCATTTCATAGAAATTAATTTTCCGAAGTCTCCCAAAGATCTGCCATAGAAAACGTTGTACCGAAGCGAATGAATTTAATTAGCAGGTTTGTGTTTTTAAGAGCTGTTTGATGTGGGATTTACGGATGAGTTTACTTAATTTTTGATTCTATGGCAATCTGGAAATAACAATTTAATATTTATCACTATCACTAGAGGCGTTTGGTAATTCATGGTGAAACCACTGCGCACAATTTAATATTTTAGAGTGGCTTCGGCGGTTTTCAAAGCTTTAAACAAGGATAAAAAATCTTCTTTTACAACCCAGTCTTCAGATAAGAATATTCACCGTCACACCTCTACTCCTCAAGCGGGAACAGCAAAAAAGGTGAACCTAAATTTTGTTAACGATTTTAAGTCCCAATGTCTGATGGGCATAATTTTACACGGAATTCTACTGAGAAATTTCCATAAGAAAACCATAACATATTGTCAGACCTAGGATTCAAATCAAAGACCTCCTGATGATCAACTGCACCATGCTCCACCAGGTCAATGAGGTAACAATATATTTAAACAATTCATAAAACCGTGCTCTTAAATTTTGCAATTAAAATTTAGCGCAGTGGTTAAGAGCTTAAGACGCTCCGCCCACTGTATCTAATAGTCGCGAGTTCGATTCCCGCACGGGACAAATCTTTGTGTGATCGACAATTACTTGTTTCGGTCTGGGTATTTGTGTATGTGAATGTTTGTAAACGCAGCCACGACATAGGAATAAAGCCTAGTGAGTGGCTACGTTTTTGGAAAGAAAAACAGCCTATATCACTTCTGGGCAAGGCCTTCTCTCACAGGTGAAAGAGAAAAAGAAAAGAAGATTGCATGTAGTATGTCGTAAATGCCACATGTTGGATCAAAATTGTTTGACTTAAAGCACAGGCGAAGTCTAGTTACGTTATTAGTATATTATACAGTTATTACCGGATGTTCCGAGCACTTAGTGACCGTGGCAGGGTTGTACATGATGGTCACCCGACGTCCTTATGACATCAGTGCATTACTATTTAAGGAGCAGTCTCTCTACAGATGGTTATTTAGTAATCTTGCGGACTTTATGAAGTAAAAGTTACAAATATATGAAGTACTTAATTATTATTTTTTGTTATAAGTAAAACTCGTCCCACACTAGGATTTATTCCTGTGTCGTGGGCGCTTTAACAAACATGAAAATTCATGTACACAAGTACCCAGACCGAAGCAAATAATTGCGGGTCACACAAAGATTTGTCCCGTGCGGGAATCGAACCCGCGACTTATTCGACCCAGTGGGTGGAGAGGCTTAAGCTCTTAACCACTACGCCGAATCGTGCGTCATTCTACACCAACTCGTTTTAGCCCATATTTTTATTAATAAGTGTGTTAAAAGTCAAGAGTCTCCGTAACCGGCTAGCGTGTATGAGACGAACTATGAGAGTGGAGGAAGCCAGAGAGATATGTAAGGAAAGAACCTGTTGGAACTCTGTTCACTCTGCCTACCCCGCAAGGGATCTGGCGTGATAATATGGATAGACGGATTTCGGATCGGATCGGATCATTACACTCATTTGACAGTAAGGGCCTCCATAGACTAATCGACAATTAAAGTTGCAAGTTAGTCTATGTACGATTTTCACCATTTGTAATTGCTACCCAGTCATAATTGCCCAGTAACGCTAGTTGAGAAGCTACTAACCAGCACTTTAATCGGGAGTAGTAAGGGGCCCTAAATCATAAAAACCCTTCGTTGAATTGATGAATACCGTATCATGCGGTAGGTATGTTGATAATATTGTACGGGTTTCGCTTCCATTCGCCCCGTAGGTTTCGCATCTGATAGCCTATCTAAACCCGTTCGACCCTTAAAAGTTAAAATGGTCCCGTTCACCCCGCCCCTCCTTCAGATTTTGAAAACTTTTAAAGTCAGCAACCTAAAACAAATTGTAGTCGCAGTGAAATAAAATTCAGAATTCAATATACATATATTTTGAAAATATAATGCTTTTATTGAAAAAGGGGCGAGCGGGTACTTCATCAATATAAAAAATAAGTTCGGCCCGTGTTGAAGGGCAAACGGGTACCATAAAAAGGGGCGACATACGCTTTGAAATTACAAGGGGCGAAAACCGGGGGCAAATGGGTACGACACCATTGTACGTATTCCTCGGCCCATATATAAATCACTACAGACGTAGGGCAATAAGATAAGATTTATTTATTCTATAAAATATTTATGAAAAATCTAATCATCGCATCATGATTTTTTTATGAATTTATGATTAGAATCATCATCACAGCTACCTTTTGCAGGCGGCAGAGGTGTACTGAGCACACCCACTTTTCGCCAACGTTGTTAGGTCCTATGTAATAGAGGGCGAGCCTATTGCCATGTTCCCGGCATAATTCCAGGCTCCGGACTGATGGTTTTTCGTTAGAACATTTTATCTGACCTAGGATTTGAACCCAGGACCTCGTGATCGTAAAGCGTACTACTACTAGACGTATATAAAATTACAAACGGACGAAACTCTACATTTTCGAAGTCAGTTAAAAATAAATCCTTCCTCTCCTGCTTTGTTCGCATATCTATCAGTCTGTCTTTCTGATTCAGATTTTATGATGCATATTTCCAGCACTTGCTGGCATCCGGTTGAAATGAAAGTTGGAATAAGTATGTTCGCACGTACGTTCGTCCAGTGCCAGTTCAATATTATGGTGCCATGGAGCTGATTTGATGATGGAGCCGGAAGGTGACCATTGGAATATGTAAGCAACACAACATAGCCCTCACGTGTTTAGGCTTTTAATCCTGACAAGTACTATAAATCTAGGTGGAGGGCAGGGTACGATGATGGGAGCTGGAAGAAGGCTATAAGAACTCTTTAACTAGCAATATATAGACGTCGTATTCGCTATAAAAGCTTATTTTGGAAAAATCTGGAAATGTGCCCGGCATTTAGCAATACGCTCGCCTCCTATATCATGGGTCCTAACATTGTCGGCGAAAAGTGGGTGTACAGTGTACATAGTATACTTTTGCCACCCCCGCTTGGGGAATATAGGCGTGACGAGACCTATTTATTTTACACAAATTTATGAAACACTAGACTTTCACCTTACATTAACAAAGGACAAAATACGAATCCCGTAAACATTTACTAACGCAACACTTATTTTTAAAATAATCTTCAAAGTTGGGTTCTTAGTTATTACTTATCGAAGAACAAGTACGAACCGAGTTTTCAGTAGATCTGCGTAGTTTATAACCTATAATGGTTACAGAGTTTCTTAAGATTAAGTTTTCAGTGCGCCTTTGTACGTGTATAGGTATACGGTTTCATTTAATAGTTTTAATGTTGAAGGATGCAACAACCTCACTCCTATATCACCTCAAATGGGGGCAGCAGAGTTCTATTGTGTACACCTACTTTTCGTCTATGACATAAGATCTCATGTAGAACACAATTCCAGACTTTGGACTGATACTGGAAATTTTTCTACAGTAAAACTATATTTTGTCCGACCTAGGGCTTGAACCTAGGACTTGGCGATCGCTACACACTTTATTCACCACTAGACCAACGAGGCAGTCGCTTAATATAATTATGTATTCAACAATATATTTTATTAACGTATAGATACGTATTGATTAAACGAAATACTATATTGATTCAATCTGTCGATATCCCCACGCTAGATGCTTAGCGCCTAGGCAGAGAGTATAGAATTCCAACAAGTTCTTTTCATACAGACGTCTCCAGCTTCCTCTACTCCATAGTCTCTTAGTCGCATACATACTCGCGGCTATGATGTCCCCTGACTTGCCCTTTGGATAAGACACGGTCAATTTGGTCATGGTAACATAGTCTAAGTTTTTCCTGGTACTTGCGTCCACTTTTGCATTGTATATCTAAGAAGTTAGCTCGAAAAAATTGACGTTAGCGTGACGCTAGCGAGGTGATATGCCATCCTTGTCATACTACAAATTAACTAAATAAACATGAACGTGATAGCATGATTACTTGCTACCGTCACGCTAACAAATACAGCCTTGATAAAGGACGCTTATTAGAACCGTTTGGTGTGGAGACTCTGGGTCCAAGGAGTTCAAGTATTCAAGTCATCTTTGAGGAACTCACTCAAAGACCGGTCGATGCGACTCATAACCAGACGGCTAATACGCATCTCGTGTAAAGAATCAGTATTGCTATCCACTGCCAACCTCTTGGGCATTCTGCCGAGCGCCGGCGATTTGGCATTATTTGCAAATAATGTTGTTTTAGGTACATAGTGTGTGTATGTGTGTAAACCATTTTAAGTACATAATATTGAAAATAAACTTCGTGTCCTAAAACAAATGTAAGAAATTGAATCCAATAAAAAGATTTTATCCTAGTAGACCCTCCAGAAAAGTACCTTTTTATAACTATTGTCTAAAATCTCATTTCAAAATGTTCCTTTCGAAAATAAAATAGCCATTATTTTCTGAAATAACACTTTGAAATGAAATTTCAAACAGCACAAATCCTAAGTACAAATTCCGTTTGCAGAAATATTCATTAGAGAAAATAAGTTGTGTCCACACTTCCTTTAGTACTTGCTCTTTGGACAACACGTAACATCCCCTCTTGTGATTGGTCAGTCCAGTCAATGGTGTGATTACTATCCAATAAGATAATTTATTTTCGTTTGAATTTTTTAGAATTCTATCATCATTCCCCTTAACACGTCATCTTGCGAGAGAGATTAGAGCGGGCGAGTTCTGTATTTAATACGGGCGGTCGCCGCAAGCTCTTAAATTTAATCCTTGGCATCAGAGCGACGAGATCCTAGTCGACGCCGGCTTGGATTAGTGCTAGCTGTTGCTTCGGGTCACTTATCCAACCCGTATCTAGTTTTATCTAGACTTCAACGCCTATACGCCGGTATACCATTATGTTTATAATCCTACGATGGACGGTTATGGAAAAAATCAATAATTATAACTGCAGCTATATCGAGCTAGGGCTAGATCAAACTTTTTAATGCACTTAAGTATTGTACCTACACATAATTTATGATTCAAAACGAGAATAAAAAAAATAACAAGGCTGCTGAGCTTGCCGGGGCCATGGTAGGTTAGTAGGTAGATTAAATTGAAAAAAAATGTAAAATTGACAATTGGTAAATACCTCCGCACAGTTTATACAAATAAATGATAATAATAATAATAATAATACCTATATATGAGAACCTTGTGAAGGCCGAAAAAGAAAAAATATCTAAATATTTGGACCTGGCTCATGAGGTTACCGCCATGTGGAATGTTGATTCAACTATCATTATTCCGATGGTCGTATCAGTCAACGGCCTAATAGCGAAGAGCTTCGATAAACACCTCGAGAAGCTCTCGCTTGGCAGTTGGGTGAAGGGCCTGATACAGAAGGTGGTAGTATTGGACACGGCGCGCATAGTGAGGAGATTTCTCTCTTTGGAGCCCTGACCACCGGTAGCTTGGGTCGTAGACCCCGTTGCCAGTGGAGCACATTTTTTGTATAATATATATAAGAATATTTGTTTTTTGTATTTTTATATATATTTTATAAGAAATTGTATTTAAATAAATGCATACATAATAATAATACACTTTATTGTACACCAAAAAAACAATACAAGAAACAATTTAAATACAAAAACAGTACAAATGGCGGTCTTATCGCTTAAAGCAATTTCTTCCAGACAACCGTTGGAAGGAAAACAAATAAGAATAAAAAGGGCAATGATTTGTGTTTATAAAGATTTTCGTATAACTATACTCGCGTAATTTTGATATGAATTATACTTAATCCAAACTGTGGAGATTTTGTTGACATTTCATTAAAATTTAAGCAATTATCGAAATGTTAATCAAATTGCGTAAGCTAAGTGATGAGGGTTGCCAAACATCTTGGAAACAGTATTGTGCTCTTTGAACATTGGTTCACTTTAACCTATAACACTAATAATTTACGGTAAAATCCTGTATTTACGCTAAGTCTGACTTCTTTTGCACGATTTTCACTAATAATTAAAGCACAAACCACATAATCATTTTGTTTTTACTGGGCTCCAAAAAAACGATTTAAAAAAAAATTGATAGGTAATTCGCCAATCCGTACTGGGTCCGCGTGGTGGAGTATGTATATACTCGTATATGAACTAACCACTCTCACCTCGATTTCTACGAGAAGGCTTTTGCCCAGCAGTGGGGACAGTATAGGCTTATTATTGTATAAATAGGTAAACAATACCTTTTCTTACACTCTTAAAATATCATCTCTTTAACCAGATATACAAAAAAAAATATAGCAGCCCTAGCTGTGATTGATGTTGTTATTTTTGCCTTTCGTAAATATCTATGGAAAGCAGTTTCTACATTACTTAATCTGGTTACCAGATTAGGAAATATCACCGGCTCACTTACTAATAACACATTCTGCGTCTCACCAGCCGCTATTATTTATCTGGAAGACAAAGTTGCCAGATTTGAGAAAATCATTTTTCTCCGCAAAAAGTCTCTGTCTGAGTACTTATACAAAGTTGAAGACATTTGTCACGGGAACGTAACATTTGCGTGGAACACTCATATTCATGTTATCTGCTCAGGAGGCCTATTCTACTGACAACAAAAACCTGCATCTTAACCGCTGCAGAACTACGTTGTAGTTGTTTCCGTATTCGATTGTACATCAATCTGTGATTGGTTTCGTCTGACGGTTGATTTAATTATAATGAAAAACAAAATTCCAGTAAAGTATTCTCCTGGAATTTTACGAAAATTCCTAACAAAGTGATCGTCTAATGGTCTCCAAAATAATACTCCAGTGGCTTACAGAATACTATTGCATCATTATTTCACGAAATTATCGTAACGCGCCGCGTTTGGTTATAACCACGATAGCGAATAAGAGCCCAGAGGAGTATAAGATTGATTATGGTATGTTCGTAAAATTGAGGGAATGCTTTGTGTTTCCAATTGTTAAGAATGGACTCGAACCGTTAACGAAACGAACTCGGTACGTTTAACATTTTAAATCATCAGAATTGGCGGCCAGGTTTAAGCTGCGTTGTCTGGTACAAAACGTTCTTTGTCTGTTTCAACTTTTCGGTTGAATATTTTGAACTGCGTTTAGCGTTGATTTCAACTGTCAAAGTTTGAAAGCTGTGCGGTGCAGCGTCCGTGGGGTGAGCAGGTTTCCTGTTTTTGTCGAATTTGGCCCAATTCTTAAAGTTGCTTGGATTGTGTACAGTAGAATGCTTAGAAGAAAGTTATTCGAAACTGTGGCACTTTGCCACACTTATTTAATATTAAGTGATATTTCTTATAGCGCATAACAATGTTTTCTGGTCCAATCCCCTAAAATGTTTTATCTATTAATTTTTATGGTTCGATTGACCTAGTAGCCTTTCTATGTAATATGAGAATAATGATACTCGTTTGTTGGTTTAGTGACATATGGTGTGACTAGTGATACCTAGATTTAAATGACCACTTTGCCCGACCGAGTGGTTGGAAATAAACAAAAATGTTGGAGTTTGGAATTGTTCTTAGTATAATGGTAATATTCACTCACTCTGTATTACATTGGAATATAACATCATCAGCGAAATGTATGTCTGCCTTTTCTGCTGCTTTGTGTGTATTAATTATTTAATAAAAGAAATCTCGATTAAAGATAAGTCAGTGCAGTGGAACAGTCGGCTGACTAATCAATATTTTTTCCGGCGCATTCAATTAAAAAACTTACGTATTTTTTGTTGTGTAAACGTTTCGTGTGGCAAGCCTTTTAAAATTCTCCTAGTGAATTAAATTCTCATGATAAAAAAGTCAGCTTACTAAACAATGTGTTATTTCAGCACAGTCCATTTAAAAACTTAGTCTAATTTTCCATAACATCATAGCCATCCTTACACCCTAGATACGGCAACGGAGTGTCAGAGCTGCACAGTGCTAAGTTCTATGGCAACTTCACGCTTAAGTAGCCGAGGTAACTTGATGAGGGAGGAAATTTAATGCTTCATGTGAATTCATTACTGTTACAGTTAGATACCTTGCTACGAATTTCGATTACGCTATCAATGTAGTATAGAGATAGAAATAAAATTCTAGTGGTCTGAGGCTAGATAGGTTGGCTCGTTAGATCTCTTGAATGCTAGATTGTTCGTCGTGTGGGGCGAATTCGAGCAATGGTCTTTTTATAATATAGTCTAGTCGAGGATACATTAAAAGGTGCCTACCGTCCGTTTACAGATCTTTCTCGCTTCTTCCAGCTTCATAGATTGTCTTATACACGCTTACTGGTTTCGGAAATTCCTAAAATGTCCATCAGAAAAAAACACGGGCTATTTGGCCATGGCAAGAAATCTTACGACCTTCTTCGAATAATACAAAAGTTGTTAGTACGGAAACATAGTATAACTTGCGTCTTGTCAAACATACGGTATTCGTAGCAATAACTCAACAAATAAAACTTTACTATAAGCCTGATCTAGTTTTTCAGACCTTTCACAAAGGAAAGGATCTTCAAGGGATCCTCTTGCGCTTTTAACCTTGTGGCCTCTTAACACTTCAATAGTGTACGTTAATAGAGAATTTCTAATGGATCGATGTCCATATGTTAGGATAATTTATTTCAATGAACGTCCTTTAATTAGTTTGGTTACCCTTTCAGCCAGACATTTAGCATGAATTATGAAAGCAATGAAAATAGTCTCTCAAGGGCACTCCACTAAAATGTTTAGTCTATATTTCTAATTTCACTTAATAGTATTTATATTATGCATTATTCACGATAGAAATAGATCCGTTATAATGTTCCGTTTTGATTATAAGAGTGTAAAGCTCTTAAAATAAAGATTTTATGAAATGAAAGTTGGATATAAATATGCGATCAAATTAAGAGTCCGGTGGAAAATGCATGGAGTTCGAGCAGTCTGCGTTCGCAACACGGTTTTAACACGTGCGCGTAACAGCGTGTAGATATAAAAGACAGTGAAAAGATGAAAAAGTTCATGTCCGGGTGGTTAGAACATAGTGCACATTTCAATAATTTTAATTTAAAAATACCTTTTAAAAACGAGATTTTATAGCAAAAATACAACGAACTAGATTAGTTAGACTTCCTATGGTTACCTTCCGGCTTCATCATCAGACCTTGGACGCCATGCGGGTCTAAAGTACTTGTCAAGACAAATCTAACGAGATCAAACACGGCGGGGTTATATTAAGTAATTGGGTGGTTCCATTGGTCACTTTTTGGTTTTATAATCAGACCCTGACCATTATCTGATTGTAAAGTACTTCTCAATATCAATGACCAACGAATAAACACGATGGGGTTACGTCATATAGTTGACATGTTCCTATAGCTATAATGGAAGAATGCTGGTAGTTATCGGGGCAGAATTGGCTATCTTAACATAATAAAATACAACGCGTCTTACATAATAAACAAGTCAAGTCAACAAACTTTGAGAGTGGAAGTTGCAAGTAAGGTCTATGGATAAAGAACTAGTACTCTCTGCCTATAGCAGAAATCTGATAAGACGATATTGCTTAGTAAATTAATAAAAATCATTTGAAATTTATATAGCGCAGATATGATCTGGAAATGAAACCCAAAATTCCTGGCTGAATATGGATGCCGTCCTTGCAGGCGGTTATAGTTTTCATTTTCTCTACAGATAGTAGTATCTATAAGTGAAGGTTATCCTATGACTGATCGCCTCTCAACATTTGCAAGAGAACGAACGAACTCCTCGCCAAGAATAATACTCCGCGGATTTTCATTATCCCAGGGGTCACGCCAGAAATTGGCACAAAAAAATGTTTTATGTTACCCATTTGAATTTCAGACATCTCGATCTTTTCAAATTCAAATATCACTCGGCCTTATAAATCGCCAAGGACTCCCGGAGCTACATATCTTCCACAAAGATTTATCTAACAAATGAAAGTGGAAAACTTGAGCCTACGTAGGGGAAATGTATTGTTGCTTTTTCAGGGAGAATAGAAAAAAAAACACTATTGTGTTTTTGAGGAGAAATTACTTGTTCGTTGCAGATAAGCTGTGTTATGGTGTTAGATAAAAAGAGGGGGCTTTTGGTATTGCATATGAAAAAACAATGACAAAAAGAAAAATAAAAAATGTAGGGACACGCCGCCGCGTACTCAACAAAAAAAGTTTTTCATTGTATGTCAAAATGTACTTACTTTAAGTGGGAACATTCCAAATAAGTATTATGTTACTAGCTACCTGTCCCGATGATATGGTGAAGGTGGCAGGTAAAAACTGGAAGCTTACAGCACAAAGCCGGTTGTCGCTTTTCGTCTTATGATTATGTTACTGTAGATTCATATAGAGAATCAGTCCTCCAACTCGGACAATCCGCAATGTGTCCGCGTGGTAGAGTATGAACTAATCTCTCTTGATGAACCTTGATTTGTGAGATAAGGCTTTTTACCAACAATGTGACGATATAGTCTATCTATCTATATCATCACGCGAGATCCCTTGCGGGACAATATCGACACCTCGGAGTACAAAGGGCGTATAGGACATTTTGGCGAAAATGAGTTTTTAACATTATCATTATGGTAATAATGTTGAGAACCCAACCGCGAGATATCGGTATGGGCTGATTTTCTTATATTTATTACAGAATCTACAGTAAAATTTGAGAAAAAAGTAAGTAAGACGCAATAGAATATCTGAAGATCTTCGTAAAGTATCTTATCCCAGCTCGTTACCTTGGTTTAATCGGTTCAATGTCGTATTATCCTATGTACACAAACAATTGATAACACAATGCCCCTACAACTCACGTCCGGCCATCATCCAACAAAGTGGATTGCCATTGTCGAGATAATCTATATTGATGACTGTCAAGCGCCAGCCAGAATTATGCCATTTGCGGCCCAAATAGTTAATTTATAGACAGGGCCTTATTCGCTATTAGAACAGATATAGTAATATACTACAAGAAAAATGTGCAGTATATCGGCCGATTTCAGTATTTAACTCAAGGATAGATTTGCTTACTATGGATAGAATTTTAAGAAAGAAAGAAAATAAATTAATTCGCAACAAAAAAAAATGCTGTAGCAATACAATATCACTAAAATAACAAAAAAAAAACTGATATTGTTGCGAATTGGTCCCAACTCAGCATTGTGCTGACTGCAAGCAATCAGCGCTGGTCTTCCGTTGGAGCCGTTCGTTGAGGTCACGGTGTGGCCACACACATGGTAACTTATCTAAATACGGGGTGCTTATTGACAAGTTAAATTTACACACATAAGTAAACAAGGAGAAAAAGAAGTCTATAATTCTAGAAAGGCTAGTTCTAGTTAAGAGCTAATTTGTAACCGGGATACAAATATATTAAGTTGATAGAATTGGATAATTTTGAATTAAAAATATTATTAAATAGCACTAGTGTCATGTATTAACGTTTCCTGACCCAGCTGATGTTGGTAAATAAATACTTTTAATATTTTCTAAAACTATAAATATTCTGTAAGTTCCGTATCGGTGGTGGAATGTTATTCCAGCATTTAGTAGCAGCGTAGCGGAAACTACCTCTAAGTGCGGCTGACCTATGCCTTTGTGTAGCGAGCGGCCTCATGCACTGCCGGTACCTATGTGATTTCCGACTCGTTACCCAACTTAGTTTTTCATAAAGATATGCCGGTGCTTTATGTTTTAAGACACCGAAAAGAAGACATAACAGGTGAAGTTTGAAGCGATGCCTCATTTTGCGGATAAAATGCCTATTTAGGTACGGGGTCACGTGAGTTCTTGATGGAATGTCGAAACAAAAACGTGCACATGTATTTTGGAACCGCTGGATAATTTTCCGCGATCTTTCTAGCAAACGCGGTCCAATGACAGCGTCCATATAGCTAAATTTGGATAAAATTAGTGACTCGACTAGCGTAACCCGCAAAGCCTCCTTTATGTACGGTCTCATTCTGTATAATACCTTAAGCTTATAGAAACAGTTTTAAGCGGTATTTGAGACGAGTTTTCAAAACGTAGGTCGCAATCCATATGTAAGCCCAGATTGCGAGCTTTATATACCCGCTCAATGGACTCATCCATAAGCTTAATACACACCGATTTGAGACTTGCCACCGGTTGTTTGCTACCGAGAATCATAAATTTTGTTTTGCTTGGGTTAAGCAATAGTTGGTTGTCATTGGCCCATGTAGCTATACTTAAAAGATCGTCGTTAACTTTGGATACGGCACTATCGACTTCAGACGGCTTACAAGAAATATAGACTTGTATATCATCAGCCGCCGCGTGGTTCCCGGCTTAGAATAGGACCAACCCATCTCATCCCATCGGGTGTCGTACAAGGCGACTAAGGGAAAACTAGGGAATGGGCAGCAGCGTTCCCTTAACACTTCTACCATCAAAAACTGCGCTCGCCAACCCGCCTGCCAAGCGTGGCGAGTATGGCAAACACCCCCAATTTATTAAAATGGAAGATAAGAATAAAACTAGGCCCCTAGTCCCCGGCGGTCCTGTTCGTCCTGGCCACGGTAGCAGCTATGGTAACGACAGGACAAGGGGTGCTAAGAATCTCCGGCAGAGATTCGGCTACCACCAACATCGAAAATTGGCCATGGTGACATACAATGCACGCACGTTAAGGACAGATGAGAAGCTTGTTGAGCTGGAAGAAGAGATAAACAAGTTGCGGTGGAATATTGTTGGTTTATCGGAGGTCCGAAGAAAGGGCGAGGACACGATAATCTTAAAATCCGGCAACTTGTTTTACTACCGGGAGGGTGAACAGCAGTCCCAAGGTGGTGTCGGATTTATCGTCCACAAGTCACTCATAGACAACATTGTGTCCATCACTAGTGTGTCGAGCAGGGTAGCGTACCTGATACTCAGAATATCCAAAAGATATTCGCTGAAGGTCATACAGGTCTACGCACCGACCTCGGCATACTCAGATGATGACGTCGAAGTAATGTATGAGGACATTAGTAGAGCCATACATACTTCCAAAGCACACTTTACAGTGGTAATGGGTGACTTCAATGCGCGGCTGGGCAAACGGGGCGATGATGAGTTGAGAGTGGGGCAATTTGGATATGGGCAGCGCAACCCCAGGGGTCAGAGGCTGGCCGAATATCTGGAGAAGGAGGGACTCTTTATGATGAACTCTTTCTTCCGGAAGCCGCCTCATATAAAATGGACCTGGATGAGCCCTGATGGTTCCACAAAAAATGAGATAGACTTCATCATGAGCACCAAGCGACAAATATTTAATAATGTCTCCGTGATTCACAGGGTAAAAACCGGCAGTGATCACCGAATGGTCAGAGGCACATTAAATATTAATGTCAAAATGGAAAGTTCGCGTCTGATGAAGTCTACGCTCCGACCTTCTTATGCACACATCCAAACCCCCGAGAACTTTCAACTCGAATTGGCAAACCGCTTCGAATTGCTAGACAGCAGCGCATCAGTGGACGAAATCAACAACAGGCTGGTAGAGACTGTCCATACGGTCGGGTCCGAGTATTATAAGCCCCACCGTAAAAATAGACCTCAAAAACTATCTAACTCCACCCGAAATCTCATGGCTGAGCGACGTTCCATGACGCTCCAAACCTCCGATGATGCTAAGTCCTATAGGCAGCTCAATGGACAGATACTGAAGTCCTTGCGTCACGATTTACGGTCCTTCAATACAAGGCGTATTGAGGAGACCATAGCACAGAACAAGGGCTCCAAAGTGTTCGCAAGAGACGCGTCTATTGGGCAAAGCCAGTTGACGAAGCTGAAGACGGAGGACGGAAACGTAACGTCGAATAGGTCAGAGGTGCTCAGGGAGATAGAGAGGTTCTATGGGCAGTTGTACACCTCAGTAGCTGAACCTGTTGTTGACTTGGTAAAAGACCCAAGAGCCAAGCTAACCCGACACTACACTGAAGATATCCCGGACATCAGCCTGTACGAGATTACGATGGCTCTCAAACAACTCAAAAATAACAAAGCACCAGGCGAAGACGGAATTACCGCAGAGCTTCTGAAAGCGGGCGGAACGCCGGTACTTAAAGTCCTTCAGAGGCTGTTTAATTCCGTCTTGCTCGAAGAGAAAACGCCGGAAGCATGGAACAGGGGAGTGGTGGTACTGTTTTTCAAGAAAGGTGATAACACTTTACTGAAGAATTATAGGCCCATCACACTGCTGAGCCATGTTTATAAGTTGTTTTCGAGAGTCATCACGAATCGTCTCGAACGCAGGCTTGATGACTTCCAGCCTCCCGAACAAGCCGGTTTCCGGAAAGGCTTTAGTACCATAGACCACATACATACGCTGCGGCAGATTATACAGAAGACCGAGGAGTATAATCGGCCACTATGCTTGGCGTTTGTGGACTATGAGAAAGCCTTCGATTCGATCAAGACTTGGGCGGTTCTTAGATCTCTCCAGCGATGCCGCATTGACTATCGGTACATTGAAGTGTTGAAGTGCTTGTATAATAACGCCACCATGTCAGTCCGAGTACAGGGGCATTGCACGAAGGCGATCCCCATAAAAAGAGGAGTAAGGCAGGGAGACGTCATTTCTCCGAAACTGTTTACGGCCACCTTAGAGGACGCCTTCAAGCTCTTGGAATGGCAAGGACTTGGCATCAACATCAATGGCGAATACATCACTCACCTTCGATTTGCCGACGACATTGTGGTCGTGGCGGAGTCGCTGGAAGATCTAGGATGAATGCTCGGTGACCTCAACAGAGTCTCTCAACAAGTGGGTCTTAAAATGAACATGGACAAAACGAAAATAATGTGTTACGTCCATGTCGTACCCACCGCACTCACCGTTGGGAACTCTACTCTTGAAGTTGTCGACGAATACATTTACCTGGGACAGGTAGTCCGGTTAGGTAGGTCCAACTTTGAGAGAGAGGTCAATCGACGAATCCAACTCGGCTGGGCAGCGTTCGGGAAACTGCGCAACATCTTCTTATCCAAAATACCTCAGTGCCTAAAGACTAAAGTTTTTAGTCAGTGTGTGTTACCAGTGATGATATATGGATCAGAGACGTGGTCTCTTACTATAGGTCTCATAAAAAAGCTCAGAGTTGCTCAGCGAGCTATGGAGAGAGCTATGCTCGGCGTTTCTCTACGCGATCGAATCAGGAATGAGGAGATTCGTAGAAGAACCAAGGTCACCGACATAGTCGTTACGATTAGCAAGCTGAAGTGGCAATGGGCGGGCCACATAGCGCGTAGATCGGACGGGCGTTGGGGCAGAAAGATTCTAGAGTGGAGACCACGTATTGGCAAGCGCAGTGTGGGACGACCGCCTGCCAGATGGACCGACGATCTTGTGAAAATCGCAGGAAGTCGTTGGATGCAGGTGGCATCGGACGGGTTACGCTGGAAAGCGATTGGGGAGGCCTATGTTCAGCAGTGGACAAGTATAGGCTGAGATGATGATGATGATGATGATATCATCAGCATAAATGTGATATTTGCAATGATTTATATGCATTTTTATATCAGTCAAGTATAAGATAAAAGTAATAGGACCCAAGATAGACCCCTGAGGCACTCCCCTATTTACTGCCAACTTTTCAGATTCGAGTGAGGAACCTTTATGGCAGCTTATCATACTGACAACGGTTAAGAAGGTAACTATTGAACCACTGTACGGCTTCAGAAACAACCCCATAATAACTGAATTTGGACATTAGTAGGTTAATATTGATTGAGTCAAAAGCTCTAGAAAAATCGAGTAGAACTAGCATTGTACGCATCCCTTTATCTTGGGCGCAAAGAATATTATCAGTAACACCAAGCCAGGCCGTAGTTGTGCTTCGTCCTTTTCGAAAAACAGATTGCACTTCAGGTAAAATGTATATTTTTTCGAGGAAAATTGAAAATTTTTGACAAACATGGTAGGATACTTACCGGCCTAAGGTCTTTGAGTTCAGTCGGGTTTGAGTTTTTTGGCAAAGGACGTACGATTGCAAGTTTCCAAGCATCGGGAAATGTAGATGCAGAGATGGACGTATTTATCACGTCTTTTATAGTGTCTATTGTATGGGGTAGCGTCATAACGAGCATATCCAGGCTTATTTTGTCACACCCTTCCGCATTGGATTTCAAGCTGCGTATAATATTCATCAATGTATCTAGATTGACTGGCTCTATTTTAAAGATGGCATCACTATAATGATTGTACTCGAAAAACGTTAGTTGTGAAATGTTGACATCTGAGGTGCCAGGTATATTTAAGAAATGATTATTAATAATGTCTGGGTCGTTAAAGAATGTAGGTAACTCCGTGTTATTTTTAGGTAGTAGGGTATCTTTGAGATTTCTCCACAATATTTTGGGTTCCCCTATTTTATTATTAATTTTATATTTAAAATAGGCCGCTTTTCCGTGAAATATTGCTATATTGACTGTTGATTTTAAAGTCTTGTATTATTCCCTTTTAACGTCAGACTTATTCGCATGGTAATCTGTCGCAGCCTCATCCCGTAATTTCATCATGAGTTTGATCGTATCCATAATTCAAGGGTGGAAGTTGTTCTTAATGACAATAGACTTAACAGGCGCATGCAGATCAAATATAGCTATAACACTATGATTCAAAGCTCAGAGTTGCTCAGCGAGCTATGGAGAGAGCTATGCTCGGCGTTTTTCTACGCGATCGAATCAGGAATGAGGAGATTCGTAGAAGAACCAAGGTTACCGACATAGCCTTTAAGATTAGCAAGCTGAAGTGGCAATGGGCGGGCCACATAGCGCGTAGATCGGATGGGCGTTGGGGCAGAAAGATTCTAGAGTGGCGACCACGTATTGGCAAGCGCAGCGTGGGACGACCGCCTGCCAGATGGACCGACGATCTTGTGAAAATCGCAGGAAGTCGTTGGATGCAGGTGGCATCGGACCGGTTACGCTGGAAAGCGATTGGGGAGGCCTATGTTTAACAGTGGACAAGTATGGGCTGAGATGATGATGATGATGACTATGATTCAAAGCGGTAACCATTTGATTTACATCGTCAAGTAACGATATTAAATCCCATCTAATAGCTTGCAGGTCTGCATTAAAGTTTTCCATACAAATGTTATTTTTTGGTCTGCAAGGTACAGCTTACACTAGTAAGGATTAACTTTCTCGCGTTTGATGTTAAACTCATAACCTATCAGACAATGACCAAAAAGCGGCCCCACAAGGTTTAAAGTAATTTTCTTTAAGCACAAATCAGTACAGATGACGTCGATGAGGGTCTGACTGGTTGACATACTGGGTTATTAAAATAAACCGCGATAAAATCCGAAAAAAATAGTTTTATTTCATCTGACTGGTTGAGTTTAATATTGAAACCGGTCATATGACAATAGACGCCCCGTGGGACTTGACATCGTCGGCGAAAATTGGGTGTACACAGTACACCTCTGCCATCCCCGCTAGAGGATTACAGGCGTAATGGTGTTCATAGGTAAATACACAATAGTGTATTTAGCTATGAACACCGTTATGCCCCCTGCATCCAACGACGAAAACGTTTTCGTCGTTGGATGCAGGTGGCATCGGACCGGTTGCGCTGGAGAGCGACTAGGGAAGCCTATGTTTAGCTGTGGAGTATAAGCTGAGATGATGATGATGAAAGACACGATTATGTTGGCAACCACTGTCGCTGCTTTGCCATACATTCGCAGTTTAAAAAAATAGACAGAGTCACATACACTCACATTATTGCTGTAATTTTTTGTTAACTTAGCCCCATTCTATGATTCATTCCGGTGTCGTGAGTGCGTTTACAAACATGAAAATTCACATACACAAATACCCGGAACAAATAATTGTAGATCACATAAAGATTTGTCCCGTGTGGGAATCAAACCCGCGACTATTACACACAGTGGGCGGAGCCGCCTAAGCTCTTAACCATTGCGCTAAATCGTCCCATCGATTTTTTTTACCTTATACGGGCGTTAATAAGTTTTGGAAGACTTTCATACTAACTTCAGCCACTGTATCACATACTTTAGTTCATGCAGACTTGGAGCATTTTGATATAATTTTCTCACATGTGTGGTGAAAAATTCACGCGGCTATTTGACTTCTAGTCACTTATTATTACGATTTCTTTGGCTATGACCAATGACACATGTAATGATGCGTTGCGATAAACTTCTGAAATGATCGTTTAATGGTACTGACTACCTAGTTGGTCTAATGGCGAATGATGTGATTTATGATCACGAGGTCCTGGGTCGAAATCTTAGGTCGGACAAATGGAGTTTTTATATCGAATACCACAGTATCAGTCCGGAGTCTGGAATTGTGCCCGGTATATGGCAATATTCTCTCCCCCTATTACATGAGAACTAACATCGACGGCAAAAAGTAGATGTACACAGTACACCTCTGCCAACCCCGTTTGGGGAATATAGGCGTGACGGTGTCTAGCATATAGAAAATTACACGATCATTTCACGAGGATATCAAAACACGCCACGTTTGGTCATAGCGAATAAGTGTACGGGGTACCGGCAATTGGCTTGAATCGGCTTCGTAAAGCAATAGAGGTGGTAAATTTCAGTAAATGGTGGGATTAAATTATTCCAAAGTTAGTCTATTTAGTTTTAGATTGAGTAGGTATTTATGAGGTACTAGCGACATGCCCCGGCTTCGGACCGGTAAATTATACACATAAAGTTTCTTCTTGAATCACTCCGTCCATTGGTGAAATTATTATTATTATCATTTGTATCCCACTGCTAGCTCCCTCCACTTTTTCCACACCTTTCTCTTCGTTGCTATGTCAGGCCAATCTTTCAAAAAGATGTCCAGTTACTCTACCTGGGTACATCTCTACCTGGGTCTACTACGTTGACTTTTTCTGTTTCGTGGGGAACAGTCAGTTATTATTTTGGTCCATTGGTCATTTTCACTTTAAGCTTTGCGGCTTTTTGACTTACGTCAACAATTTGCGTCTTGGAGCGTAGTGTGGTGTTTTTGACGTGGTCTGTGAGTTAAATATTAAGAATACTACGCTTGATAGGGCGTTCGCCTTTCAGCAGCTCCTTCATAGACCCAAAGAACACGTCTTCAAAGGTCGCGGTAAAAAGTTTAGGGGAAAGCAGGTTCCCTGTTTTACTCCTTTCTCGATTCGGAAGCACGGTCCTGCGCTATGTATTTTGATTGCGGCTATGACATTTAAATAGATGTTCTTTAAAAGATGGATATATGTAGATGGTATGTTTTATGATTTTACGATTTGAATAGGGCGCTACGATGAATACTGTCATATGCTGTTAATTGTTAATCTATGAAACCTAGATATACTGGTAATTTGAAGTCGTCGTATTTTACGATTATCTGATTAATTGAATGAAGGTGGTCGGTATTTGGAAGCCAAATCCTGTTTGCTCGGCAGGTTGATGAGTGTCTAGCTGGTGGGCAATTCAATTTTCGATGACTTAATAAAACCTTTATATAAAAAAAAGTGAAATGAGACTAATAGGGCGGTAGTTTTCGATATTGGACTTGTCACTTTTCTTGTGGAGTAAATTATATAAGAGTGGCAAAACTGATCTGGAAGATTTCCTGTTTAAAATTAAATTGAAAAGATGAGTAAAATATGGAAGGATTTCTCCCCAATCTTTAACATTTCGGTAGTTATCCCGTCATTTCCAGCGCCTTTGCTGAATTTCATCTTGTATAATGCATTGTGGATTTCTTTGGAGGTTATTTGGGCTATATTCGAGATACAGATATAATCTTTGTTAGTTTGGCGTGGTGTGAAATGGATTGAATGAAGATTTTTGTGAATTGTTTTGCTGATACTCGATATTTTATGTCTACTGGTTTGTTTTAATCCGTTTTCATGTTTTAAA
The DNA here is from genome assembly GCA_905147815.2 of Phalera bucephala. Classification (NCBI taxonomy): domain Eukaryota; kingdom Metazoa; phylum Arthropoda; class Insecta; order Lepidoptera; family Notodontidae; genus Phalera; species Phalera bucephala. The sequence goes on along the minus strand of LR990630.1, from coordinate 11,603,310 downwards.
TATGTTATTGTTGTTGTTTTCCTTTGTCTATCCCCTGTTTAACTATTTTCAGTGAGGTGTTTCTTTGCAATTCTTTCCTTATTAATTCTATCTATCTATCTATCTATATCTATCTATAACCTCACGCCAGATCCCTTGCGGGGATGGCAGAGAGTACAGAGTTCCAACAGGTTCTTTCCTTACATACCTCTCTGGCTTCCTCGACTCTCATAGTTCGTCTCATACACGCTCGCCGGTTACGGAGACTCTTGACTTTTCCATCAGATAAGACTCGGTTTATTTGGTCGTGGTAAGATAGTCTAGGTCTTCCCCGGTACCTGCATCCTTCCACTTTCACATTGTATATCTGTTTTGTCATTCTTTCCTCTGGCATTCTTTCTATATGCCCGAACCAACGGAGCATGCCCTTTCTCATCTTTACACCGATACTATCTTTCATACCTACTCGCTGTCTTACTATGCTGTTGCTAATGCGGTCGGGCAGCTTCACTCCGCACATCTTCCGCAGAGCTCGCATTTCTACCGCATTTATCCTACTTTCATTCTCCTTCTTACATACCCAGCTCTCGCTACCATATAACAGCGTTGAGACAAGAACTCCGTTATGAATGGCCAGCTGCGCCTTATGGCTTAAGTGCCGGCTCCCGAGTAGCTTTCCCATCGCACCATTCACTCTGTTCCCTGCACTCACTCTTCTCTCTATGTCAGCGGTGTATTTCCCATCCTTACTGAAGGCGCATCCAAGATATACAAACTCATTCACTTGCTCCAGCACATCGTTACCAACCACAATCCTTACATTCGTTCTGGTTTCTTCCCTTTCAAAAACCATAATCTTGGTTTTCTTCACATTCAAGTGTAAGCCATTGATCATGCAGTCGTCTTTCATAACTGTGACTAGTGTTTGCAGATCAGTGGCTGTTGGCGCTATTAAAACCGCGTCATCTGCATAAAGTAGATGGTTTACCACTAAGTCACCCATTTGTACACCTTCATTCATCGCTTTCAGTCTTTGAAGACTTTTGTCCAGATATATTATAAACAGTCTAGCGGACAACACGCAACCCTGCTTGACGCCGATTTTAACGTCAAACCAGGGTGACCTGTTACCACCCACCCGTACGCATGCCTTGCAGCCCACATAAGTGGACTGGACGGCTCGCAACAGAGTGCGATCTATACCATACTCTGGCAAAATGTCCCAAAGTCCCTTATTAATTTATTATTGTAAATTTGAATGTCTTTTGTAATGTTCCTCTTAACTTTTCTATCCAGTATTTTATAACCTGTAGTATAATGCGATAACTGCTGTCTCTCTTTAATTACCTGTTTTTGTAGAATCCCATAATTTTTTCTCTTTATTTTTAATTAATCTAATTTTTTTGGTGGTTTCTCCTATTGCGTGTTAGATAATATTATAGCTTTCAGTGATATTTTCTGTATCCATATTTAGTAAACTAAAACTGTTATGAAGTTCGAGATTGCCTTGAGCGATAATTTTACTTTATTTAACTTTTTGAAGTTACATAAAGCTTTTATTTAGCTTTTATTTCGACGGACGATTTAGCGCAGTGGTTAAGAGCTTGAGCTGCTCCGCCCACTGTGTCGAATAGTCGCGGGTTCGATTCCCGCACGGGACAAATCTTTGTGTGATCCACAATTATTTGTTCTGGTCTGGGTATTTGTTTGTGAATTTTCATGTTTGTAAACGCACCCACGACACAGGAATAAATACTAGTGTGGGGCTACGTTTTTAAAAAAAAAAAAAAAAAAAATTTAAGTTTTTTAAGGATTTCTAATTATATTAAGCCTATGCGTCTTCATATTAAAACGATGACTAACTCGTATTGATCGGTGGTCACAGCTAAATTGTAAATTATTTGAAATGTTTATCCTCGTATTAGCTATGATCTGTTTAGAGGAGGAAAGACAGTAATCGATTTCATTTTGGGTTGTAGAACTTGGGAATAGCCAAGTCCAACGGCGGCCATATTGAAACTGCATAGCATAAGCAACAGTTTGAAACTTTGTCCAAATAAAAACTGAAGGAGACGCTCACCGTGACTTTTCTTATTACCGAGACTATATGGCCCTATGATAGAATTGTTATCTTGCCTTATCTTGATTTTTGCGTTAAAGTCTCCAATGACATTATGAAACCCATTGGTGAAACCGTATGCAAATCTGTATGGTAGTTATTGAGTTTATCGTGTTCAGACAGACAGACAGACGCAGTGGGGGATTTCGTTTTATAATATGTAGTGTGTTTGTGTTATAATATGTTTTTTTTGGCGTTCATAGCGCCTGTGCAACCTTGGTTTGCTTATCGATCACGACCGACACAAAGGTTAAGCAGCGTTTAGCTTTGTCGGTCTGAGATGGGTGTCCTTAGCTTGTGGCTTAAGCGGCTTCGCCCACTGGATCGAGAAGTTGCGGGTTTGATCCTTGGACGGGACGAATCTTTGAGTGACCAAAGTTTTTGTTTCGGTCTGGGTGTTTGTAAACGCACCCACGACACAGGAATAATTCTTAGTGAGGGGTTTCGTTTTTTTAAGGAAAAAAAATGTCCAAATGCAAGTGAATAATAAATTCTAAAAACCTTAATTTGACAACAATATTTCCACAAAAACTAGAACTAAAATGCATTTATTACTCTAAACAGGCCGGTAAAAATTCTGTCTTTCAAAAAAAATATGCAATTTATGTTGTTCGTTAAAACTGGAGAAATTTCGAGCTCCTATGGGAGCGCAGTTGGAATTGTTTGGTCAGCCAGAAGCCACAGTTAGCATAATGTTAACAGTAGAGCATCGTTGGAGGTCCATGGAAAACTACCCGATGGCAAGATGGCAAGATGACGCGTAGATGCGCGTCTGTGTGCGTTATTATTATTCGGGATTATGTTATACTTTTTCATTTATAATCTAGGTGTTAACAATAATATTGTGGTTATTTTCTTAGAAAGTATATAAATACTTGTGGTAGGAAATTACCTCTCTTCCAACCTGTGTTGGCTCATAGATTACCAAATTATTAAATTTATTTTAATATGCATGTGAGTTTGTGCGTGCGTGTATGCAAGCGTGCGCGCACGCGCGTACCTTTGTGTGTGTGTGTATGTGTGTGTGTGTGTGCGTGATGCACGCGCGTGTGTGTGGGTTATTAAAAAGTAGCTAGGGGGGTCTATATAAACTTAAAATACACACACACACCGTCACGCCTATATTCCCCAAGCGGGGACGGCAGAGGTGTACTGAGTACACCCACGTTTCGCCGACAATGTTAGGTCCCATGTTATGGGGGGCGAGACTATTGCCATATACCGGGCACAACTTCAGACTTCGGACTCATACTGGGAAGTTTTTTCATCAGAAAAACTTCATTTGTCCGACCTAGGATTTGAACCCAGGACCTCGTGATCACCAAGCGATGCACTTTGCCATTAGACTAACGAGACAGTAACGAACTTAAAACAAAATGTAAATATATACTTATAGGTAGTTAAATATGATTATGCTATTGTCTTTAATAAATTTTCTGTTTCAGTGTAGAGATTTAAACCAGGTCATCAGAGTCATCTCACAATCATAATGGTTTAGGGGATAGATACTGTTTGCATAAGTAAACAGTAGAAAGAAGTAGTCAGAACGACGCACACATATGTGCGGCTACGCGGGTTTTTGGCAAGTTTCAACGGCTAGTTACCCTCGGACTGCACGTACCTACTAAAATGTTTTACTGTTAACATATCTTTACTGTGCTCCAGCCACAACGTACTTCGTGACTACAATGCATTACGTTTGTTTAATTAGTAAATGCAATTAACACAGATTTAGCTCTCTTAGGAATTGGGCTGTACAAAACGTTGTTGCTAGAAAAATAGTGTTGCAGTGGAACAGTCGAGTGTTTACGTTGTATGGTTAACCTTTTCCTTCAACTGGCCAAACTAACATAACATGACCCCCTCTATGGAGAAATAACCTGTTGGAACTCTGTATTTTTTTCCTACCCGACAAATGATCTAGCGTGATCTTGTAGATAGATAATCAGAACAATATTATTAGTCCAATAGATAGTTGTCATAGTTATTTATTGTCCTTGTTAATATAAGTTTTTTGTGTATTAATTCCGTTCTTAAATTGTTATAAATAAAATATGTTATATTTGCTAATTTTTTTTTTTATTATTTACTAGCAGTTTACCGCGACTTCGTACCCGGTCGACAATAGCGCCACCTACCGGGTCTATGGCCTATGTTACTTCTGGATAAGGTAGCTTTCTAATGGTAAAAGAATCATTAAAATTGGATCAGTAGTACCGGAGATTACCCCGAACATCCAAACTCACAAACCTTAATTCTTTATAATATTAGTATAGATATACTTCTACGCTATAGGATAAAAAACGTGACATTGTGTGCATTATCAAATTAAAATAAAGTAAAAAATTGAAATCGCACCTAACATTTGCATTATATTTAAAATTGACTCGAAACTCATCTTTATGATTATATTGGAATTGCCTTTTTATCCACTAAATCAAGCAGATGAAAACGTAACATTACTTTATATAAAACGCACAGATTTAGGTTTCAATGAGAAAACACAAATATACATTGCGCGTTCACGAAAAGAGAATTTACCGATCTATCTATCTATATCATCACGCCAGATCCCTTGCGGGGTAGGCAGAGAGAACAAATTTCCAATATGTTCTTACCTTACATACCTCTCTGGCTTCCTCCACTCTCATAGTTCGTCTCATACACGCTCGCCGGTTACGGAGTCTCTTGACTTGTCCTTCAGGTAAGACTTGGTATATTTGGTCGTGGTAAGATACTCTAGGTCTTCCCCGGTACCTACATCCTTCCACTTTCGCACTGTATATCCGTTTACATAACATGTAAAATATATGGACGTCCTTACTCTTTCGTTCAAATTCTTGCTTGTAATTTAGTTAATGTAAATCGAAACTTACGACTGGAAAGTTGCCAAAAATATCTTATGTCGTGGGTGCGTTTACAAACAAGGAAGTCACACACCCAGACCGGAACAAATATTTGTGGGTCTCACATAGATTTGTCCCGTGTGGGGATCAAACCCGTGACTACTTGATCTAGTGGGCGGAGTGCTTTGAGCTTAACTACTGGGCCCAGCCATCCGTTAATGTTGAAGTAATACCTAATATAACCGTTAAATACTTATTAAACAAAATTATGTTTCAACGTTTTCTAACAGGTACGTAATTTAGTTCCCTGAACCGCTTACTAATTTAAGAGTGGAATTTAAATTCGAACCTCGCACGATAATTATGATCGTATTATTAGCGAATATTTGTTTCGGTTTGCGAAAAATCATACATAATACACAAATAGGTCTTAAAATTAGACTTAAGTTTTCTCCAACCAAAAAAGTATACTAATAAAAATTTACGCCGTAGAATATTATATACATCTCCAAGTAACTTATATTGATAATAAAAACAAAAATAATTTAAAGAGCCAGACACAAAGGATAAAGTATTCAAAATAAAACTTATTAAAACTAAAAGAATTCGAGTACCCAGCATTAATTTTCTTTTAGGATACAAATGCTACGCAAATTAAATTAATGATAAAAATTCTTAAGTACATTTAGAAGCACGTAGCAACACTAAAATCTTTCTATTAGATTACCGCTGGTAAAAAAGTCTGTTTAAAACGGACTCATTACCGGAACCAAAGAATAAAAAAGTAGATACTACATAATGCCGTAGTACAGAGATCTGGCGTGATGATAAAGAAGAAAAAGAAGAAGATATTGCATAATGCAGACGTGATTGCAATTACAGTAGAATCTATTATGACTCTGACTTGACCAACCGCCTAATACGCCGTAATTGTAGTACGATTTTGGTTCCATATACACTTCTTTGAAACAAAGTTTGAATATAATGACTTCGATTATTGATATATTGCTTATTATGACCTAATTTTTAAGAAATAGCATTTATTTCTTATGTAAAAAGTACAATTGCATCAAGCTTGTTAAGCTGTGTTGTTAAGCTGTTTAGCCAGGTCATTGTTCCTCTATTTGGCTTAGTTGAACAATGTTACACGTTCTATAGATACATACATTTTGTAGTGATTTTTTTCTATATTACTAATTTGGTTAGCCAAGTTAAAAAGTTTTTATTATTTTAAAATTACGCTTTGTATAACGGTATGTATTGATGTCATTATAAGGGGATTCTACTGTATTATAATACACTTCTGAAAAAACAAAACTTCAAAAACACAATATGGCCCTTATTCACTATGATCAATTACCTAAACTTAACGCGGTGCGCTAACGTCGTGAAACGATTGTTTACGATTCTCCAGTGGCATACATAATACGATTACACAATCATGTCACCACGTATCGTAACGCGCAGCGTTTCGTGATAGCGAATAAGGGCCTTGGTTTTATAATGTAATGGCATACACCGGTGCCCTTCCCTTGCTTTTCATTCATAAAAACGCTCCTAAACTTTGTACTAACGATATAACGCAATGTTTGCACTTTCTTTCTACTTGAACCCTTCCTTTCTTAACCCCTTGGGGTGTCCACGGATACTCAAAATTACATTTAGTACGAAGTAACTAATCTGTTTTATGCAGTCACCGATCCATTTCTGGCGTCGGCACATTAATCTGAACTGGTTTGTATTCTAGAATTCTAGATTTTTCCACATTATTCATAGATAATGGTTCCCATTCTTATCCTTAATTTTTTTTTATTTGTACGTTGTCGGCTTCCATTTGTATTTAGCACAAGTTTATTAAAAAAACTAGATACTAAATGAGAAAGAACCTCTGAAATACTTTTTACTCGACTTTCCTTGAAAGCGGATAGTGTTATGTGTGTACCTATGTTATCGAATAGTTACCAATAAATATTACATTCATAAATCTGTAAAGTTGTCAATCTTTAGGCACATTCAAGAATCTATATACTATGTCAACTGCATATCGCAAACTTAATAAGTTCTTCGTTTCTTCAACACAGAATTCCCATCGACGAAACGGACCTATAAATGTAGTATTTTTTACAGTCCTGGTAGTCCTTTGATCTGTTTACTGATGCATGGAGCGATATTTTGTACGATTGCCTGTCTCTTTTTATATTTCTTTTTATTATTCATATATTATTTATCTAACGTAAGTGGTGTACCGAGTAACCGTGTTGGTAATTAATAATAATTAAATTTTATAGCGACAATCCTTTACAACGCAGGCGGTTTAGAGTTAGTAATATTCCAAAGCTCCGAAGATTTGAACTTTGGATTCTGATACAAGAGTCCATTCCACCACTTAGATACTTTTTTTAAATAGTTACTTCACAATGATAGGTAAAAATAGCGAAAGCACTAACGTCAATTGCAAACAGAAATATGCGGAATGACGTCAGAACAAAAAGAATTTTCATTTATTTTCAATAATCTTGGCAACGTAACGTGAACAGATAGTAATTTACCCTTCCACCATCCTTGATATCCTAAATATTTATGAACACAAATCATTCAACATGTATTATTTGCAGTAATGAAATGTTGCATTAGTAAATTAGTATGCATTTTAGTGCACTTTTACAGTAACGTCATGTTTAAAAAGACTTGCGTTTTTAAAACAGACGTTACCACAGAACACAGAAGCTACCGCTTCTAAAGTACTACCGTACTTTTTTATTATTTACTCAAGACTGAAGTTGGCACATCGATCGATCAATCGTCGAAATTTGTTTTCCTTGTGCCATCTATACCAATATTGTAAAGAGGAAAGATTTGTATTTTTGTATGTTTGTAACGAATGAACTCAAAAAGTAATGGACCGATTTCAAAAATTCTTTTACCATTAGAAAGCTTACTTATTCAGAATTAATATAGGTTATATAACATAGACCCGGTAGGTGGCGCTATTATCGAACGAGTACGAAGTCGCGGGAAATTGCTAGTATGCAATACAGATAGAGAATTATATCTATAGGAACGTATATATAAAGGTAAATGTGTGTAAAACCTGAGCATCATTCAATCTTAGCATATCCTTTTTTATGTTCACTTTTTGAATATGAGAATCGAGGTGGTTTCGACATTATGAAAAGTTGAAATAAATTTTTAATTTAAAAAGACCTTTTTAAGAACGAGGTTTTATAGCAAAACACGACGAAGAGATCTTGCTTAATTAAGGAGTTCCTATGACTTCCTTTCAGTTCCATCATCAGATTTTGGAGTCAATCGGGGTCTAAATTACTCGGCAAGACAAATCCAATGAGTCCAAACACGGCAGGGCTATATTGTGTAATAGGGTGGTTCCATTGTCTACCTATCAGCTTCATCATCAGACCATGAACATAAGAGTTCACTTGTTTAAAGCAAGCTCTTTGAGACCTCAGTCTGTGACGAAAACACATGTTGGAACTGTTTGTACTTTCAGCCTAGCCCACTAGAGATAAAAAGAATAAGCACTGTCACGTTTATATTCTATATGTCAGCGTGGTTATTACCTGTGGCAAATAGTGCGCGAGTCGTCCGCTAGTCAGCGCTACGGCCGCGTGCTGACGGAACGCCAGCGCCAACGGGATTTTGAATTAAAAAGATGGGCTGAAAATGACCGAGAGAGACCGATGCGATGACGACGTGTCATGATGGTCGTCCTGCCCTGTTGATAATTTAAATGTTGATATTGTGTTTCGTGTGGATAGGATTGGATTATGCGATTAAATTGCTAATGGGAAATCATTGCGTCTCGGGCGGGGTTAGGTTTCCAAACAGCTGACTGAATGAACTATTGTGCTAGTTAGTTTGGCCATCTGACAATATATATAATTTTTTTTGACGTTAATGTTAGGTCCCATGTAATAGAAGGCAGGCCATTGTTATTATACCGGACACAATGCTAGTCGTCGGACTGATACACAAGCCCGCAAAAGATCTGATGTAATAATATAGATAGATTCATGCTGATTGCCATGCGATTGTCTTAACTGGTTGTTATAGCTAATGGAAAATACTGTTAACTTACATGTACTTTAGTAGATAAATCTCATTTAGGTACCCAATGTTAATTTCGCTACAGATTAAACGTCTATCAAAGTAGGAATTTCATAACGTGAAATTTAGGTACTGAATACTGATGTGTATTTACATGAGTGGAACAAATTGTTCTGTTGTGATCGTTATTGAATTTAATGTTGTTGGAAATGAAAATAGACCCATGTACATTATACGTAACTTACTTATTTGAATTGATCATAAATTCTATCAACTTCCATTCTCTCTTATCAGTTTATGAGAGAAGGCTATTGCCCTAGGTGCGATTGCTCTTCAATATAGTATATCGTTGCCAGCAATAGTAAAGCAGAAATAAGAACTATTTCTTTTTTCTGCTTTACTATTGCTAGCAACAATCTAAAGAAACAGACAGACCCGCTGAATTTTTCACAAAATATTCTCAGTAGAGGCCGCATTTTGATCCAGTGTTCGAGGAGACTTCGAAAAAAATTTAGGTCTTTACAATTTGTAAGTGCTCCTAGAGGGTTAATATTAAATAAATGATTTTAGTGAATGAGATGAATACGCAGTAGAGTTAATGAGATGGTAATACCAAAAATATTACAAGTGGCACAGAAGCATCAAGTTTTTGCCTAAAAATTCACCTCATCTGTTATCGGCAACGCTAGTCCAATGCAAATAACAGGGTTGATTTAATGCTCCGATATCCCTTGTAGTATTTGTGTTGAGTTGCAAACAGAATATTCTCGAATATCTGTACCAAATTTCCACAGGTGTCGGTATTTGAGATGCAATATCGAGTTATGTTCAGCTCGAGCTCGAGATCCAGCTGAGACCGTGCGCTGTAGATATTTGGATAAATAGTGTATCGAGATGAAGTGATCCGGTTTTGACTGCTATTACATACTGATATTTCATACATGGTATAAAATAAAAATATTATTAACCTTGTTAAGAAACTGTCCCACCGTTGGGCTCGGGCCTCCTCTCAAACTGAGAGGGTTTAGGCCATAGTCCACCACACTGGCCCAGTGCGGGTTGGAGAACTTCACACACCTTCGAAAAACTCTTAGGCATTCAGGTTTTCTCACGATGTTTTCCTTCACCGTTAAAGCAAGCAATAGTTAATTTTTAAAACGCACATGCTTTCGAAAATACAGAGGTTCGAACTCGAGACCTCTGACTTTGCAGTCCAACGGTCTAATCACTAGGCTATCACTGCTTATATAATTAGCGGGTATATCTAGACCTATTCGTTTAGCTAGATCCATGTACCTATATTGTAGATATTGTAGATTCTTTTTATATAAGTTCAAAAGGATTTGTTTTGCTATTAAAATTATTATCTTAAATAACTTAAAATTGCTTCATTGGCACGTGGTTGCCGATTGCTAGATCTCGTGCTCAAATTTGAAGTTAAACATAGTGAAGACAATAAAGTGTTGGAAACTAGTATCGAACAATTTTTTGGCTGCAGTCCAAAGCCTGGAAGCAATTGCAGATTTACCACAAGATCGGTATCATATGACGGACGATTTGCACAGTGGTTAATAGCTTAATCCGCTCCACCCACTGGGTCGAATAGTCGCGGGTTCGATTTCCGCACGTGAAAAATCTTTGTGTGATCTGAATAGTTGACCGAGCTAAGCTTAATTTTGACGATGTGAATGGTGCTCTTTCACACGTATCAAATTAATTCGAAATGAAAAATCTATTGCTTAATTCATTTTCATCTCGTCACTTACTTATCGTGAGCTCCACTGTCTTTCTAGACATTGCCCTAGACTCCCAACTCCAACGGGGACCCATATCTCTTCACTTGCGGGTAAACTTAGCTCCGCTGCTTATGTAGTCTGGAAAGTACGGCAACTAACGGATGTGGATACAGCACGTCCAGTTTATTTTAGTTACTTCCATAGCAACAAGACAACTTACGATATTCTACTGTGGGGTTAAGCTGCTGACGTGGCAAATGTATTCATACTGCAAAAAAGAGTCAATATAGTGCACATACGTATGTACACTATATTGGCAAATCAAATCAAATGCAATCAATGTTAAATAAGTGTATATTCTTAAGTAAGAATATACATTTATTTGATAAAGTGAGCGACGTTAATAAACTAAACACCAGAAATAAGCTTGTATTACCAATTTTTAGACTTAATAAAGTATTTTCTTCCTACGTAGGAGTCGGTATTCTACTATAATAACATACCGAAGCCCAATGTTAGATTTGCCACTTGACAGATTTAAAAGTTATATTAAATCTTCACTAATGAGTAATGGATATTAAACTGTAAATTATTTTTTAAATTATAAAAATTCCTTTACACAAATTATCTGAAATTCTTGTGAATTTCAGATATATAGGGAATTATGATGTTAAGTGCAGCGTATCCTGCCTATCGAGCGTTCAATTATTTTAAATATTAGTTTAGAAAGATATCGACAGGGTCGTGGATTGGCTATGCCAACTAAAATATTATTGCTAGTGGCAGCTCTGTGTAGCGGGTCACTATCTTCCCTTTAATATGGTCGAGGAAAGTGAAGGATGCTTCTCAAGTCATGCTCGTAAACGGGTGTTGCTGGTGGAGACTAATCCTTCCTTTATCCTTTGACTAATTAAATATGTACCGTAGTACTGTTGAATTTTTTATCGTTCGGCATCACACTGGAGCTATAACCATTTAGTTTGTACGCACTCTTTACATATTTTATAGTAACCCTTTCTTTTCTCTTACTATTATTTTTCTCTAGTCTATATTTTGTAAATGAGAGGACTATGGAGACACTGACTGGTACCATAAATCTAAGTACACTTATGTTTAATCTATGCTTAAGCACAACTATTTAGCTTGTTTGCACTGTTTTCCCATACCCCATGAATGCAATGTATACAAAAATATATGTAAAACTCTCATTTTTAAAAAGAGTTATCGTGGAGCATTGATATACGTATAGGCCGTGGAGTTTTTTTGCCCTTCTTCTCCTCAGGATTGAACGAACGGGTGGTAGAGTCTTAGTAATGAATAATTTTCTCTTTTTGACTATTCATAATTACTTTTTGGTTTACATGAATAAAAAGCTTTTGATTTTGATTGATTTTGAATTTCTATGTCTGTTAACGCACTCACGACACATGAATAAATCCTGGTATGAGGGTACGTTTATTTAAGTAAAATAATAAAATAGGAGGAGTAGAGTGAGTAGTGGAGTAGTCAGGAGTCTCCGTAACCGGCGAGCGTGTATGAGACGAACTATGAGAGTAGAGGAAGCCAGAGAGGTATATAAGGAAAGAACCTGTTGGAATTCTGTACTCTCTGCCTACCCCGTAAGGGATCTGGTGTGATGATATAGATAGATAAAAAATAGCTTTAAGATTGCCCTCTATTAGGTACATTGGAACTTAACATCGTGGCCAATATATGGATGTGACGTTAGCATAACGCTATGGAGTTAATATAACATCATTTTCACTCCACAAATTTACTAAACAAAGCTGAACGACAATTGGTTTGTGCTTAGATCTATGTATAGCTACCGTCACACTTACAGTGCTATTTTATGCCATTCACACAAAATCAATCTCGCACCACGCTCGAAGTGATGCGAGCTCACAATATCGGTCGCTTTGATGTCCTGCCATTGGCAGACTGCCACCGTGCGTTTTCCGCGAATGTTAATACGAGATTTCGCGTTCTGGGACATGTTTAGGTTATAGCCTGAACTTGAATCGCATCAAAGGTAAGATTGATAAGGTTATGATGGATCTACCTAACTATTTATACTACTATATTAGATCCCATATAGCGAAGGCAGAGAGTACAAAAATCCTACCGAATCCGATCAACCAATCCAACCGATCAAAAAAATCAAAAATTGTTTATTTCTATATATGTGTTACAAACGTGTAAACAGTACATGGGTTCTTCTAGTAAGTTTTATGAAAAACTTGTGTCAGAGGTCCGCGCTCTTCTATACCTTCCAAGAATAAACAGTGGTCTCGTGGGATCAAGTCTGATAGCATTCTAAATCATAACGCCAGATCCCTTTCAGGGGTGGCGGACAGTACAGAGTTTCAATAGGTTCCAGTGATAGTAAAGATACATAGTTATTAAATTTTTCTGACGCTTTGATCTAGTGGCAAATAATGCGCGTTGCGATCGCGAGGATCTAGGTGGAAATCCGGGGTCGGACAAATTATGTTTTTTATCGAAAAATTACTAGTGTCAATCCGGAATTTGGCATTGAATATGGAAATAGGCTCATGCCATATAACATCGCCGAAAAGTATATTTTTTTTCTTTTTAGGGTGCCGAGAACCCTTATAAAATCACTTTGTTGTCCGTCTGTCCGACGGTTATCACCCTTTTTCTCAGAAACGGCTAGAGGTATTAAGTTGAAATTTATATCAAATATTATATAATCAAATATCCACGGTCCTCTTCTGGTCTAAAAAATGAAGGTTAGTGACATTTTGTGGAACTATTCTGATTTGTGTTGATAAATATTTATTCACACACCCACAGATGGTGCCATCTGTGTACAGTATTGGACGTAAAGGACATTGTTCTGCGCCCAAACATGATTTGCCCCAAAACCAACAGCAATGAAAAAATGCTTGTATGGTTTCAAATCACCCATAAATTCTCTTAAGGCATTTATCATTAAATGGACAAGCGGGAGAATCGCAATATTGTACAAAAATATTAGATTTTGAGGTTATAATTCAGTAGCCATTAATACATATGAGGTTATATTGCGTGTGTTGACATTTAGTAAAGATGTCGGCGACTTCGATATAAGTACTTAAAATACTTTGAAATATTCGTTTTAGATTGCAAATTGTCCGTTAGATATGAATATTTTCCATTATTTTAATAAAATAGATAAATAATGATGGCATGGGTCAAATGTTTGTTGGTTCTGGTGCAATTTAGGACAATGTCAGTTGATTAGATTGTCCATTTATCCTTTTATGTTTGCACCTTATAATGCGTTTAGAGATCGCGGAGGATCCCGTACAAATAGTAGAGTCGGGTCAAAATGTGGTTTTTCTATACAAAAGTTCCCAGTATCAGTCCGAGGTCCGAATTTGTGCCCGGTATAATGGCAATAGCCTCGCCCTTATTACATTGGCCCTTTACTAAGTTGTTGTGGCCACACAGTGCACCTCTGCCACTCCCGCTTAGGGAATGTAGCAGGCTAGTAAACGAGCGCAGCGACCTGAGCGACATTCATGTAGACAGCTTAGCTACTTTCTCAAAGTACTGATGCCATGATGATGATGTGTGTTATAGATGGGATTACTATATTCTACACTTTTCCAAATTTTCTTTGTTTTGTTAAGTTGTCCTTATAATTTGTTGTGTATTAGCTTGTAGTTATTTTTCTTTTATATCTTGTCCGTTTGTAAAGGTTAATACTGCGCAAGTAGTGTTTGACTATAATTGGTTGTGCAGTATTGCTATTAAATACGTAATTGTTATAAATTTACCATATATCACTGTAACAACTGTTGGTAGACCTAAATAAATAAATAAATTTAGGCGTCTTGGTGTGTGTGATTTTTTTATACAGAAATAATTGAATTTAATATCAACGTCGTTCATTTAAATTGTAAAATATATAAAAATAAACATTCACGCCTGTATACCCCAAGGTCGGATGTTAGGTCTTATGCAATAGGGGGTAAGCCTAATGCCGTTATATCGGGCACAATGCCAGTTGACACCCAAAATATTTCTAACGAAAAATTACATTTGGTCTGACCTGGGAACTGGAAGAACTCGAACTTAGGACCTCGTGATCGCTACGTAAATATTCGCCAATAGACTAACAAGGCATAGGCTACTTTTTACAAGCTTTTATGTTCGTATGTCTGTCTGTCTTTCTGGTTCAAATCTTGCAGGCCATTTTTGAAGCACTTCGGGTATTTTTTTTTTGTTTTATTTAGATATCAAAATTTGGCATACGTATGTAAGTTCAGTGACAATGCAATAATAAAGTACCACGGACCCAGCTCCAGACCACTCTCATGATGGAGTCGAAAGGTGGCCATGGGGATATGTCAACTGCACAACATAACCACCTCGTGTTTAGGCTTATAAGATTGGTATTGACAAGTACTATACACCGTTCAGGGTCTGCTGATGAAGTGGAAAGGTGGCCAACGGAACTACCCAACTACTAAACATACTCCCGCCATGTTTGAGCTCGTTGGATTTGTCTTAACGAGCTTTGTAGACCCTGATGATGTCCAGGATCTGATGATGAAACCGAAGGGTGGCCAACGGAAATATCCAACTACTCAACATAACGCTGTCGTGTTTGGGCTTGTTGGATTTGTCTTAACGAGTTCTGTAGATCCGGGTCATGTCCAGGGTCTGATGATGGAACTAGAGGGTGCCAAACGGAACTACCCAATTACTCAACATAACCCCGCCGTATTTAGACTCGTTGGATTTGTCTTGACAAGTTCTGTAGTCCCGGATGATATCCATGGTCTGATAATGGAGATGGAGGGTGGCCAATAAAACTTCCCAACTGCTGAACATAGTCCTGCCCTTTTTGGGCTCGTTGGATTTATCTTAACAAGTGTAATATATCTGGATGACGTCCAGGGTTTGATGATGAAGCTAGGGGGTGGCCAACGGGTTTACCCAACTACTCACCATAACCCCGACATATTGGAGCTCGTTGGATTTGTCTTGACAAGTACCATTATTTACGTATTATTAAATTGTATTATTTTTAGTTCGATATAACCTCGCTCGCTCGATGGCGTTCATTGCGACGCTCGGAATTATGAATCGATGTATTAAGTTTTTTTTATGTAGTTCATATAGTCGATGTTTTTTTTTGTATGGTTAGATCGTAAGCACAGATCACAAGGACACTGGTCCTGGATCTAATATAGATCACGGTATCCTAACAGTTAGTTTCATTAGCGCATCCATTTAGTACCTACTCTAGACTCCTGACTCCGTTGTGTCTTTGCCATAGGACTTTTGCTTTAAAAGCTTGATTCCAAGAAGAACTTTTTAAATCAAAATTATTATTTATGAAACATTTTAATGATTCTTTTTGGTTTGGGCTTAGTGTGTAACTCCAGGCTCCATTTTAATTTCATTGGTATTGGATCTTGGAATTTGAAAATACACGAGGGAACTCCTTAACGACAAACAATATAAATGTGTAGATTGAGTTATTATAAGTTTATGACCATCCTATAAGTATCTTACTATAGAACTAAACAAAATATTATCGGACGCTAAAAGAGCTTCACCATTAGTCTGTATACATATTTGTTATGTATGTTTGATCATAACTTCTTTCTTTATAATCCTATATTAATGTAAATAAATTATTATAATTAAATTCTTTTAACAATATGTTTTTTGTGACAATACGACGGAGATATTTTACCAAGCCGAGAAGTTACTTTGGCCTCCTTCCGGATCAAATCTTGCTCTGGACAAATCAAACGATCCCAAATACGATAGAGTTACGTTATATATTAGGTGAATATATATGGGCACTTTCTGTCTCCGCCACCAGACTCTGGCAACTGTACTCTACAGAACTTACCAAAACTAATACAACAAGCCCTCACATGATGGGGATATCTTGTTTAGTTAAAAAGTTTTTGGGCCACTTAAACTATGGTACTAATCAAGACAAATCCAACAAGCTCAAACACGAAAATCGATTTCATTGAAATCGATTAGAATTCATAGAGTTTATTAAAATAAATCGGCATGCCTAGACCTTAGTTCAGTCATTTCGACTCTCACCTATAGCGCCCAAAGGCCACCGAAATCCCACGAATGTAGTTCCGGTTTCAGCCCTAGTTTCGGCTGGAGTTTTGCCTAAACCGAACCCGGTATGGAACCCTTAGAGCGCGACTCCTACTCGCAGTTAGCCCAGTTTTTATTTTTAGTATAAATAAATATATAACTTCTCAACGGATCATGTGATCATGCCTTGTGTGTGTGTGTGTGTGTGTGTGTGTGTGAATGATGTACGCTGTTGGCCGCGAGGCCTTTACAGCTTCACCGGACTTAAAGGCGAGCGTGCAACCACTACGCCCTCGGTTGGGACAGTCGCTGTAGGGGGACGGGTGCACTACTAAGTGCACCGGTCAACCGCCGGCTATGGGAGGGGATCTACGACTACGTCGTCGTCGCCCGTATTCTGAGCGGAAAGAAGGGATGACAAAGCATCGGGGGGGTCGGTGAGAACATGTCGCGGCCGGCGGTGGCGGCAGGGGTCGGGGGGGAGATCGTAGTCGGCGGTGGCTACGATTAACGGATTCGCATGGGTAGATGCGTTCGCGAAGTGACGTGTTGACGCATTTTTAATAAAGGCGCGAATAGGTTCGAGACCTAGATCGGAGTGGAGGATGTGATCATGCCTACTAATATTTTATTACTTTATGCCTAGATTCAAATGTTGAATCTCATGGAAACAACGTCTCTACACTCTGGTGAAATGGTTCCAGGATAGATGTTAATTTCGGATAACTTGAGCTATGAATATGCGCAACTTTGATGTGCTGCCAACGACAGGGCGCACGATGCATATTCTGCGAATGCTAATGGCAGAGGATTTGACGCAGTGTTATATGGTGGATATACGTATTTATAGTATTGCATTTATGTGAGCTTTTCGTTTTGGTAGCCCTTTTGCAATACGAATACTACCTATTCCCTACACCCTATACAAGGTGTTACATAACTTAACGCAAGACCTGAAGGTAGTTTGTTCTAAATCGGTAGCTGAATTGTTTCCAAGTATTTTTAAATGATTTTTTTTTAAATTTTCACGAAATGTTGTTACTTTTTCAGTGCGCTACAACAAACAAAATTGATTCATGATTCAAATCAATACGGAGATTTCAAATGCATTTTTTTAACGTGTTTCTCAATACGCACACAGACACGTACAAGTGTCATTATTTATTAGGGTATAAACATAGATGTAGTATTAGTACCTGGTATTAAAGGGCTTAAAAGAGGGTAAAAAGCTTTCAATTTGGAAATTTGGTTTTCAGAATTAAATTTATTAAGCAATTACGAAATCGACGTGTCTGAGGTCTTGCGTTATTTAAAATACATCTTGTTTACTTGGGTAAGGTATTACTTATAATTTTAATTTAGGTCGTGCGATGTTTAAAATTTCGCAAAAAATCATTTCAAATATTTTGTCGTGTTAATATTTTTTTCTATGAAGCAGCCTTTTTTGCTAAAATTGCATAAATATTGTTTCTGATGATGTACGGAAGTTAGCTTAAAGAGGTTATTAATTAATTACAAATAATCTTGTATTTGATTATATGATATTGATAACTAAGAAATAACTAAAAGTACCTCAGAATTTCATGAGAAAAAATTATTTAAATAAATTTATTAGCGAAAAAAACAATATCACAGACATAGCCCATAGGATTAGTAAGCTGAAGTGACAATGGGCGGACCACATATCTCGAAGATCGGACGACCACGTTAGCAAGCGCAGCGTGGGACGGGTGCCTACCAGATGGACCGACAATGTTGTGCGGATCGCAGGAATGCTCGTTGGATGCAGGTGGCATCGGACTGGCTGCGCTGGAGAGTGTGTGTGTGTGTGTGTGTGTGTGTGAGTGATGTACGCTGTTGGCAGCGAGGCCTTTACAGCTTCACCGGACTTATTGGGGAGCCTATGTTCAGCAGTGGACTAGTATAGGCTGAGTAGATAATGATGTTGATGCATATAGAAGTTTTTGTACACTCTTATACATATATACTCATACATAGAAAAGACGCAGCAGGCGACATTAATTTTTAAAACATAGATGTTTTATAGCCATACAATTGGTTTGTACTTTTTCACTTCCGCCTTTCCCTTTTGTAATAGCCACCAAAATATCAAAACAGCTCGTTACTTGATCATCTATTAATAGAATTACAATGTCCCCTTAGATTGCTCGTCGTGTCGGAAGGGTGGAAACCTGAACCACTCGTAATAAGAGCTCTCCAGGAAATAATGTCGTCGTTTTTGGTTAACAATGTTATTTCGATTGTAAACAACATTTTATTCCGCTAACGTATTCAATAAAATTGATGATAAATTGAGCGGCACTCGTAGGTTAAGCAATGTTTAGCCTGATCAGTGACATGGGTAACCGTTTGTGAAATTTCCATTTTTGAGTGATTTCATGCTTTGGAAGGCACGTAAAGCTGCCATTACTTTATGTGGTAGTCGATTTATAGATGTCTTAATAAGTTTCAACAGCATTCGCACAGGGTCTACGTGATTCGTGAGAAAAAGTCGATGGCCAGCCGTGAAACAGAATTTATTATTAAATAAGATTTAATTGACATCCAGACAACGCAATTCAAATCATTTATTTGCGAAAATAGATACCTACAGGTACACATTTTCTTCTTTGTCATTAAATAACTCATCGTAGATAAGGATGAAATGATTGACGAAAACCTTTAATAAAATCGTTACGGTACAATCTCTATTTCGTAACACATTTATCAGTCCCATATTTTCCCCAATACAACACATACATTTATAGCAACAGTTATGTCCCTCAATGTATACGCAGGCAGCGATTTGTCTCCGTCGCCGTGGCAGGGGACGTACCCCCGGACACATTACTTAGGTCCACATCATAGCCGTTTGTCCAGACAAACCGTAAATAGCCCTCTCTGTAGACGTGAAACGATTCACAATGTGAAGAATCATATGAAATTCATTGATTGCGCCTGCTACTTCTTCCCAATATCACCCTTGATATGAAATCGCATGTTAGAATGTCGTTTAGAAAATTGGTCGTAATTCATTTTTTACTTGATTAGCAAACCATAACAAGTGCGCCACTACTTAACACTACTAGCTCTATGCGAATTAAAAATTATTGCCTGTAAAATTGCACGTATTAGATCGCCGTGAAACAAAATTGTCAATCTATTTATATCATCATGCTCCGTCTAGCCAGGTAGGCAGAGAGTACAGAGTTTCAACAGGTCATTCCCTTACATACCTCTCTGGCTTCCTGCAGTCTCATTGTTCGTCTTATACACGGGCTTCTTTTACGAATACTCTTGATTTGTCCTTCGGATAAGATGCAGTCCATTTAGTCATGGTATTATAGTCTCGGTTTTCCCCGGCACCGTCGTCGTTTGTGATTTACATCGTTTATCTGTTTTGTTACTGTTTCTTTGGACTTTTTTCTATATGTCCGAACTACCAAAGCATCCTTTTTCATCTTTATACCGATACTTTCCGTCATACCTACATGCTTTCTTTCTTCGTTGCCTTTGCACATCTTCCGCAGAGCTCGAATTTTGTCCGCATTCAACCTGCGTTCATTATCTTTCTTGCATAAAAAAATTACGACTACAAAATACCTAAACATGCTTGAAAATTACGCCAAAGAAGTCCCAGGTACATCGAGTCAAATAAATGAAATTATAATTTCATTATATTAAAATTATATAACAATTATTCCCATGCCTACCGCATTGTCGTCAGTGTGTGCGACACGTTTGACAGAATGTAGTGTTAGCCATGATTGTTTGTCCTTTTGGAAATTTGTGTACACTGTTGTAGAGAAAGGTAAGCTGTGTGCGGGACTGATTTTAATTTGGGATTTAGAGGGCTGGGAAACCGCACCTACTTTCTGAGCTGAATGAGTACTTACTAAAGCAGCAATAGAAAGTATCTACGTTCCTTCTTGTACATGTCGTTAATTATGACTTTCATCATCATCTCAGCCTATACTTGTCCACTGGGGAACATAGGCCTCCCCAATCACTCTCCAGCGCAACCGGTCCGATGACTTTAATATTGATCAAATAGCCGGAGGTAACTAATTTCATTTTAACTCGACGCTTATGCGAACTTTCGCCGTGGAATACGTCTAATGTTACAGAGAACTTTAACTGGTGATACATTTTGCTGGCTCAGCAAAAGAACATTGTGATACGTTACTAACTTGGATCATAGGTTTGCAGTTATCCAACTTTTGAAAGAAGTTTGCAGTTTTGCAAGCTAGCCGGTAGAATGCAGTCTTAGTTTCAACATACTTATGAACTGCAACGACCAAGAACTTTTCCGGAACTTGACGTTATAGAGGCGAACCCGTACTCTTTGACGTATAGGATTTGAGATCTTGTTCTATAATTAGGTACATCAAAGGTGGTTCGTCAACCTTTCAATCCGTCCGTTCTTCGTCAATCTTTACTTTACTCCTTTTAAGTTTAATAAAGTTGAGATGAGATGAACTCCGAGGAGGAGGCCAAAGAGTCTAATGGGAAAAAATCGGCTGGAACTTTTACCCATCCCGCATGGGATCTGGCGTAGATAGATAGAAAAATAGGCTTTACGAAGTTGTTTGAAATTTTGATTTCAACTTCTTGTCATGAAATAACTGCACACAATATATGTATGTCCCGTGTTCTTATCAGACTATAATTTAACCTAATGTTTCATATTAAACCGACGTCGGTTGTTCTTTTATTTTTAAATAAACCTTATCCTACACTAGGAAGGGCTCCTATGTCGTGAGTGTTTTTACAACCAAGAATCTCATGTAGAAGCAAATATGTGTGGGTTACACAAAGATTTGTAACGTGCAGAGATCAAATCCACGACTGCTCGATTTAATGAGCCGAGCAGCTTACGTTTATATCACTAGATCTTACTGTAATCGCCAAACCAATTGTTACTGATCAATCATTAACTTTAAATAAATGAATATTATTTAAGTCTACGCGAACCTATAGTATCTACGTCTAAAACTAACAATTTTTATCCATGAATCAGCAATGAATGGCATAAATAATTGCAATAAGGTATTTTAATCCTACACGTATTTCAATTGCAAAAGTATTCAAATTGAGACCAATTTAGATTTTCAGTTCCCATCAACCACGAATCGAAACTAACTCGACGAACTATCAAGCGATTAATCGCTATCGAATGAATTTGTAGCGATCTAATTTGTTATCAGAATCGATTTATATTCATAAGCCCGGACAGGACGCAGATTAGGTACACCGTTAACGTTGTTGCTAAATTATTCCATCGATAATGATATTGGAAATTGTTTCCATTAGCAATGGTGTATTATAAGGTTATTTATTGTAGATTATTTTGGTATGTTAAAGAAGAGACTGGCGTATTATGACTGCATATTGATATCTTAGATTTTACTGAATATTACACATGAATGATAACTAAATAAACGGATGTCATCGTAGTTTATTTTCAGTTCCCAACATTTTGAGTGATGTAAAATGGGTGTAAAGCATCGATGATCACGGACACGACTAAGGTGTTTGTCGTTTGTATATCGTTGGTATTCGAGGTGCCATCAAATTTCGTCATATTGTTGTGGATCCGATCTACGCAAGATGAGATTACGGTGTCATGAGGTCTGGCAGCGTTATGCTAGGTTTTGAATTTAATTATTTTAAGTGTAGGATTCCAAGTCGATAGAAGGATCTAGGATTTTTTATTCGGAGTCCCAAAATAGTACAAACGTTGGAAACATACAATTTTAAAATAAACCGCGTTATAGTCGAAAAAAATAGTTTATTTTTTGACCAACCTTGTTTCTGTGTCTATTTGTTTCGAAATGAGTTATTGCTTAGAAAAAGAAAACCCCTTTATCGGTCCAAATAGATTATACTGTATGTCTTAATGAGAAAAAATTTTGTCCTGCTAGCACCAGAGTTTTACTTAATAAGAAAGAGCTATGTATAACATACTATACGGATAGTAGAAAAAATGTGCATTTACTTAGTGCCTCTGGTTATACTTCCAATGACCATTTAATCACATTTATAGATGTAAGTTCAACAAATAGTCATAATCAAAATAGTTAAGTTTAAGCAATATTAATCCGCGAATTAATTACATATTTGCACCGCGGTTAAGATAGTTAGTGAGACCGAGACTAAATAATTTTCTCTCATTAAGACTAATTTAAATTTGCAACGAAATCATTTATTAAAGGATTAACAAGTTGATGAACTGTTTCGTTATCTGTTGGAACAATGCGTTTGATTTCACTGAGGATTATAGAAGCAGAAACTGCTTTAGAAATTATTTATTCAATTGTGAAATGTTTACTACTAACGCAGTGTTAGTTTGATATAATTTAACTCAAACTCGAATCGTTTATTGTTGTGTAAATTATTATATTGTTACGTAGCGTGGTAAATTAATTGCCGAATAACGTGTGAAGTACTTTTATAGGCGCTAGACACACAAAACAGTACGTCGTATGCAAATACACACGTGAACTAATCACACACTAGTACTACTCTCGTTAGTACCCAAAAACTACTTCCAAGTCGCTCGGTCAGTCGTAGTATCCGTATATCATTGCTAAAGTCGCCCGTGTATTTCGCTTAGATCGCTTGTTCTCCGATTTGATCACTATCACATCCGAGAAGAGACTGTGTCGTCCCCGCGCTCCGTGTTCCTTTTATACTTGTTTGAAAGTTCTAGAACGGACGCGAACCCTCTAAGTACATCGATAAAAGTACATGGAACAATAGCCGGCGCGGCCCACAAAACGGTATTATTATTACATACCTACTCGTATTTGCGCGTGAACAAATAGGTACTTGTATACCGCGACCGCGCACAGGCG
Organism: Phalera bucephala; assembly: GCA_905147815.2. Lineage (NCBI taxonomy): Eukaryota > Metazoa > Arthropoda > Insecta > Lepidoptera > Notodontidae > Phalera > Phalera bucephala. The sequence goes on along the minus strand of LR990630.1, from coordinate 11,579,621 downwards.
ATAATTAAAGGGGTGGAACCTTCTAGACGTTCATCACTTAAGTGCGGATTCTAGATTTTTCTAGTCAGATCACCGGGGTACCTAAGGGTGTGTTATGCGTTTTAGAATCGACATCCCCCGATAAAGAATTTTCAAGATATCGGGGTATGTTCGGGTCGTTATAATATTTATATATTTTTTAATTTAATCATTTACCATCTAATGGGAACGAGGCCTCAGCTGAGAATCCAGCGAGAAAGCGGGCTTGTCTTTTTTGTCTAATTATCTTTTTTTGATCAGGTTGTATTGTGTTTTCATACAATGTTACATCACAACTTAGATTAGCGATAGCGATCTAGCTTCTGTGTGGTGCTTTAGGACTGACAGGGTCCAGACCAGTCTCCACAAGCAGCACCCCCTCACGAGTATAACTACTAGAACAGCCATTACCACCCTTAACCATATATCGTAAGAAGTTATAACTTAATTTCTTGTTCCTTACAAGAAATTAAGTTATAACTTCTTACGATTGTTACTTCTGTAGGGGTCGACAGAGGTAAGTAAAAACCTTAGTGGCAGTTTGAAACTGTCCGGTGTAATAGAAATATGCTCGTCTCGTCCAATTTGATTTTGACTTAACATGGTCGGTAAAATGTGCACGTAAATAGTGATCCTCAACTATTTCACCTCCTCACTGACACACCTATATTCCCCAAGCGGGGGTGGCAGAGGTGTAATGAGTACATCCACTTTTCGCCGACGATTTTAGGTCCCATGTAATAGGGCGCAAGCCTATTACCTTATTCTGGGCGTATGCCCGGAACATTAATTCTAGACTCCGGGCTTATACTGGAAAATTTTCGTAAGGAAAATTCTGCATTTGAACCCAGGACCTCTTGATCACGAAGCGATGCTCTTTACTACTAGACCAACGAGGGAGTCAGTTCACCATTACTTAGGCAATATAGCCATGACGATGTTTACTTTTTTTTAAAGTATTTGTATTTCTATGTAGCGGTGAAGGTATTAACGAGTGTGGCATGTAGCATTAAGGGTTCGTAATGAAACAACGTTAATACAAATGGATTGTAAGCGGTGGCGTGGGGAGCGCAAACACAGCGGTCGTATTCAAACATTTGCTGACGACTTCAGCTGGCGCCCGCCGCAGCCGCTCTGGGCTCACTATTTGCCTAATACTTAAATACCTGTATAGATACTGAAGTACTTCTGTTTTTTGTCGAATGGAAAAATATATTGTTTCCTTTCGTCCAATATGATTGTGGGAAGTGATGGCTGCTCCAGTATTCTCCTAGACTGCTACTCTTTGAAATATTATCCTCTGTCATATATCTTGTTAGCATGACACATACCAAGTCCAATTCCGGACTTCAGACGATAGGAAGGCCTTAAATAACACTATTCGATCTGATATACTTCGCAAGCTATAGCGAAATTCGTCATTTAAATCATCCGACTTAAGTAAGAGGACACATGATTTAGATGACGAATAAGGCTACAAGTGAAAAGCTTCAAGACCAGAGCAATAAGCCAGAGAATTTTCCCATATATAACAAATGACTTAATGTCATAAAAACGCTGTTAAATTACTACAAAAATCTATAAAAGTCCCTCGTGTTTTAATAATCTTCCAACAAACATCAAATGGCGACCATAACTTTCAGAATTTCCGTAATTGCATAACCTTTTTCCAACAAAAACCCATGCAGTACGCACAAAACCTCTGTTCCCATATGGAGCAAACTTTGACCACTAAAAACCTATTCATACCGGAAGTAAAGTTTGCGATTATCGGAATATTTGGTCAGGGACGACCGCAAGCGGTTATTATGGACAAAAACCACATAGATAGAGTTTTCGCAATTTATTCGGTTCATTGGTTTCTGAGGCCTTGTAATGAGTGTTACGGCGATAGTGATAGTCTATCGATAGTATTGTGATAGTATCGTAAAGTATTCATACTATCGATAGCACTACCGATTATGACACGTGACAATTAAATCGATATAATCGATAGTTTCGATGGCCCAAATTGAGTAATACTTTTAATATCCGGCGATATAATCGATAGTATTATGTACAATACTATCGAAATTGTCGATACTATTACAAATACATGTGCCATACAACATTGTTGATGCTATTGACAGTATCGATGACATTAGATACTATCATACTATCGATATTCTCTAATTCTTCGATACTATTGCTCCTTAATTTATAGCAATATGGGTTAGTTTATCTTTCAAATTTTGCCTTAAAGGATTACAAAATTATGCAAGTTTTTTTTGTAGTTTTGTAGAAACGGTACGCTATTATTAAAATACCGACCCTCCTGATTCCTTTCCTCGATTGTCTCGATTCGCCCCAATGAAACTTCCGTCTTTTGGATACAGATTCTGCACAGAGGATTAGTCACCAATTTCGCGGTTGATGTATCCCTTCCCCGCCGACCGATGCGGAGCTCCACAGTGAGACATGTTGGTCCGGGTCCACTTTATCTGGTAGTTGTTAAGTTGGATAGGCATCCAACTAAATCAAGCTGCCTAGAAGGCTCTAGGCAGCTTGATTAGTTCGTATGGCTTTTATAGTTATGCCTCTAACAATCCGCATCGTGTTCCCGTAGTAGAGACTACTACCTCGCACTCATATTTGTGAGAGAAGGTCTCTGCCCAGCGGTGAAACTGTATTAGCTGATTTATATAGACGAAACAAATTAGTACTAAGAAATTTAAGCTACGAGTCCAAAGTCCAGTACCAAATTGATTTTTTACTGTCATTACCGAATATAAAACGGAAACATATACGGGAATGAATTTAACAACAAAAGTCACATGATCCGAATAGGGCGGTATCAATGCGGAAAGGGAATTGAAGGAAAATAAACAGAATAGATTTTTAAGACGGGCCAGAAAGGGTAGCTACCTCAACCGTTGTAGATACAGGAAGCTACCCTTAACTTTTTACTAAATTTTGATCTACATTACAGTCAGCAAGAAATGGGGCAATTAACATAAAAAAATATTATTGCCAATCGATCCTGTTTCTTGTAAGGACCAAAAACTGCTATTGGACGAACTGAGGCTGGAGTACAAGAAGACTTATGAATCGCAAAAAAACTGTCACTATGCAATTACCGATAGTTATATCGTAAATTGCGGATCATAATATCGTATTAAAATCCAAAGTTTTTATTTATGTAGACCAAAAGGCACTTTAAATGCCAAAAAGAGAAAATTATTGATACCTTAAGACTCTACCACCCGTTTGGAAAGTCCTTTCTGTGGTAAGGGCAAGAAACTCAACGGTTAAAAATAAGAGCTTTACAATAATTTTTCTATACATAACATTCATGGAGTATAGGAAAACAGTGCAGAACGAGCTAAATAAATGTGTTTAAGTATAGTTTAATCATAAGTGTACTTAGATTCATGGTATCGGTCAATGTCTACATAGTCCTCTCATTTACAAAAAAGAGACTTTGTAAGAGTATACAAGCTGTAACATAATAAACGCGAGATCTGAAAGAAGTTTGTTCTAAATCGGTAACTGAATCGATTCCAACAATTTTTAATGTATTTACAATTTTTTTTAAATTTGCAAATAATGCTTTTACTCCTTCAGTGCGCTATAAAAAATTAAATTTATTCTTGATTCATAGCAAAAAGAATATTCCAAACGCATTCCTAAAACGTATTTCTCAAAACGCACACATACACGTACAAGTGTCATTGTTAATTGGGGTATAAAAGTGCTTTAAAAAGGGTAAAAATCCTTTAAATTTGAAAATTTGGTTTTCGTTTTGACTTTATGAAGCAATTCTCTAATCGGGGTGTCTGAGGTCTTGCGTTTATTATGTTACACCTTGTATACTAAAAAGGATAATAATAATAGTAAAACAAAAAAGGGTTACTATAAAATATATAAAGAATCGTATCGTTCATTGTAAAAACGCCCTTAGCAGTAATTCCAGCACTCTTTGTGTAAATTGAAATTTGATTGAAACATTTTCTCAAAAGGCATCGAACCTGAGCTTTTGTTTTCTCAAGTAATTATACCTTCTTTTAAACTATAACGAGCATTAATTTCGCTAATTGTTAGCCATTAGGAGTATTTCTAAAGCGTACATTATTCTGAATTTTAATTTATAAGGTTACTGGTGGTGACCGTGATGTATTGTCAGACGTCGTTGTAAATTATTGCAATCCATACGATTCGGTCTGAAAAACCTGGAATGAAGTATCTGCAATTTTTTTTTATTTTATATCAAATAAGATTCATACAAGTTTTAAAAAAAACACACCGTCACGCATATATTCCCCAGAGGGGGTGGCAGAGGTGTACTGAGTACACCCACGTTTCGCCGACGATGTTAGGTCCCATGTAATAGGGGGCGAACCTATTGCCATATACCGGGCACAATTCCAGACTCCGGACTTATACTGGGAATTTTTCGTTAGAAAAACTACATTTGTCTGACCTAGGATTTGAACCCAGGACCTCGTGATCACAAAGCGATGCGCTTTGCCACCAAACCAACGAGGCAGTCAAGTTTTTAGTTGTAAAATATTACGTACGACGATATTACTATATACACTATACTATACATGGATAACATTGACAAGAGTGGTGGTGTGAAATTAGGGTTAACATTTTTTATTAATTATGTATTTATTAAATATTATAAATAAAGGACATTGTCGAAAATTGCCCCAGAACCAACAAAAATGTGACTCATGCCATCATTATTTATCTTATTAAAATAATGGCAAATATCCGTATCTAACTGACGATCTGAAATTTAAAACGAATATTTCGAAGTATTGTCAGTTCTCATATCGAAGTCGCCGACATCTTTACCGAATGTCAACACACAATATAACCTCATATGTATATAATGGCTACTTCAGTAGCCACACCCACACCCACCCACAAAAAGTATTAGATTTTGAGGTTATAATTCATTATAACCTCAAAACCTAATACTTTTTGCGCAATATTGCAGTTCCCCCGCTTGTCCGTTTAATAATAAATCCCACAAGAAAATTTATGGGTGATTTGAAATAATACAAATATTTTTTAATTGCTGTTGATTCTGGGACAAATCCTTATGTCCTTTTCCTTATTCCAAAGAGATATTTCAACACGGTTACGAATTAAAAAAGAACCTGGATAAATTTTATAGCAAACGGCAACTCTGTGACTTTCATGTGACATTACACTTGATGACAGCGTGTTAATTGAAATTTGATTGAAACAATTTCTCAAAAGGCATCGAACCTTAGCTTTTGTTTTCTCAAGTAATTATTCTTTTATACTATAACAAGCATTAATTACGCTAATTACATGCCATTAAGGGTATCTCCAAAGGGTGTATTACTATCAGTTTCAATTTTTAAAAGGTTCTGGTAGTGACAGTGAAGTATTGTCAGATGTTATCGTGGATAAACTATCGCAACATACATTGATTCTGTCTCAAAAATCAGGAATAAGGTATCTGGATATTTTTTTACATCAACTAGATTCATACAAGTTAATCGTTCCATAAAATTTTACTATGTTCCAGAACGACGGCTACTGGGCAAGGACCTCCCAAAACAGAAATGAAGGAGAATAGGTCATACTCCGTCACGCAGACCCATTGTGGGCTGATAATGAATGAAAGAATGAATGAACGAATTATTCATAAAAAAATAAACGAGACTATTTGACTTGCACACAAGACTCACATGACGCCTCGACAAATTTTTATTCCATACAAGAATAGTCTTGCCGCCCTTCAGCTGTTAAAAAATTGTGTGATAGTTCTGTTATCGTAATTTAAAAGGCAAGTTAACCTTTTCGCCCCAGTACCTATCGCTAAGCCAAGTCATGTAATCATTTCCAGTTTTCATAACAGATTATGTACTCATCTGCATATTTCTTCAAGACAAAGAAATACGTGTATGACTGTATGATTTATAGACCGATCAATGGCTCTACCTTGTCCACGACCCACTTGTTTTCATTCACCCTGTATTATTGCTAACAACCCCCCCACAACAAAGATATATTATAATAGAGAAACTATTTTAACTATATCATCACGCCAGACCCCTTACGGGGTAGGCAGAGAGTACAGAGTTCCAACAGGCTCTTTCCTTACATACCTCTCTGGCTTCCTCTACTCTCATAGTACGTCTCATACACGCTCGCCGGTTACGGAGACTCCTGACTTGTCCTTCAGATAAGACCCGGTCTATTTGGTCATGGTAAGATAGTCTAGGTCTTCCCCGGTACCTACATCCTTCCACTTTCGCATTGTATATCTGTTTTGTCATTCTTTAGAAATTAGTTTACATCAATTAAATTAAATCGATTCTGTACAAAGTTTCAAACTGCGGTTTTGTTACGAACTGTCTGGTGGCAATACCATCAAAGTAAACTTTTAATATGCATAATGGTTATTTCTATTAAGAATTTATTTTATATCAAATTATACTAAAAGCTTTTAAATTCAAGATTGAAATTAATTAGTCTGTCTCACCTGAAGGGCACATCAAGAGTCTCAGTAACCGGCGAGCGTGTATAAGACAAACTTTGAGAGTGGAGAAAGCAAGTGGGGTCTGCACGGAACCTATTGGAACTCTGTACTCTCTGCAGGGTACCGCATGGGATCTATCGTGATGACATACATAGGCAGAAATAGAGAAAATACTAATACACACACCGTCACGCCTATAATTCCCCAGCGGGGGTGGCAAAGGTGTACTGAGTACACCCACGTTTCGCCGACGATGTTAGGTCCCATGTAATAGGGAGCGAGCCTATTGCCATATATCGGGCAGAATTCCAGACTCCGGACTCATACTGGGAATTTTTCGTTAGAAAAACTACATTTGAAGGACCTCGTGATCACAAAGCGATGCGCTTTGCCACCAGACCAACGAGGCAGTCAAAATACTAATCCTAGACCAATTTCATAATCTCAAAATATACCTATTTCTTTATGGTTCTAGTGCCAATTCAACAGGTAATGAACCAGCCACAAAACAATCACCCATCTCAGATCGACCGAGCGGAACGGTGCTTCACCTTAGTGATCGCTAACAAAACTACTGTTCCGCAGTACTACAAACATTTAATATACGTCTTCATACTTTTTACAGACTGCCTCATTGGTCTAGTGGCGAATTATGCGCGTAGCGATAACGAGGTCCTGGGGTCAAATCCAAGTCGGACACAAAGTATATTGTTCGATAGAATTTTTTAGTCCGGAGACTGGCATTGTTTCCGGTATGATGACAATAGGCTTTCCCCTAACGGGGCCATGGGATCTAACATCGTTGGCGAAAGGTGTACACAGTACACCTCTACTAACCCCGCTTGGGGAAAATAGGCGTAACGGTGTCATGCTTATGTAAAAGTAAGTATATTCCAAAATTGATCATGCACGCCACGTGTATAAATGACTAGAGTTATTCCAGTTTAACTCATATATATTTATTACGATATAGCGGTTAAGGGACTACCGCGATAAACACATGTTCATGTATTCCATTCTCTTCAAGAAGTATATGGATTAGAGACTTAAAGGACATTGTTGAAAATTACCCCAGAACCAACAAACATTTGACTCATGCCATCATTATTTATCTATTTTATTAAAATAATGGAAAATATCCGTATCTAATGGACAATTTGCAATATAAAACGAATATTTCATAGCATTGTGAGTACTTATAACGAAGTCGCCGACGTCTTTACTGAATGTCAACACACAATATAACCTCATATGTATTATTGGCTACTGAATTATAACCTCAAAATCTAATACTTTTCGTGCAATATTGCAATTCCCCGCTTGTCCGTTTAATAATAAATGCCCTAAGAGAATTTATGGGTAATTTGAAATAATACAAGTATTTTTTCATTGCTGTTGGTTCTAGAGCAAATCATGTATGAGCGCAGAACAATGTCCTTTCTAATTATGATTTTTGACACGATTAAACGAAATCTCTTTAGAAAAAAAAATCTCTATTGATTTTCATTTTCTTATACCAAAAAATGCTTAAGTACGCATTTACTTAAAAACATGCCAAATAATTGTACAAAAATTCTTGAAAAGCAGTTTTTTATTTAGTAGTGTAGTTTTTTTTAAAATGGTAAAACTTGTTTTTGCACATACGTCGTTTATTTCCGAGCGCGCACTCAATATATCCGTCCCTTATTATTCTTTTGTAAAGTAATTGCATCACTATCACTCTCCCGGTCGATAAATGGTCTATCGCGGTAGGCCCTTTAGGCGGAAGCCATATACGAGCTAAGACAGTCCACGAACAGTCTACTGTCTACCTTCGCTACTGCTAAGTCGATATTTCGTGGACACCCAACCTTTGTTATAACCAATACAGAAAGAAGGTTTAATCTCTTAAATCCTATACTTAACGAAAAGGAAACATTTCTTCGTGTTGCCAAACAAAATAAATCCATCATCATTGACAAGTTATTTTGATAAGATGCGTTGGCTTCGCAATAAAATGCGTTCGATTACTATAAAGTTCTTTATACTTACATTAATAGTGTTGGCCGTGTACTTATTCCTGATTTGCCTGTTCATTGAGATCTGGTACAATCCGAAAACCAAGCCGATTATGCGAACTTCAGTCGTGCTCCCTTACGTTGTGGTTCATTTTGATTTGAAAGGATCACCGCCGAAGCTGAAATACCTGGAGTCGCTGTTGCCGATGCTTAAAGATAACGGAGTGAACAGCATCTTGATGGAATACGAGGACATGTTTCCATACAGAGGGAAGCTTGTTAATTTAAGTGCTAGGAATTGCTATAATAATACTGAGGTAAGTGCTCTTAGTTGTATATTTTTGCTATTTCTTATACATTGATGTATAGTTTTACCTTAGATGAATCATTTGTCTAAATGGAGCATTTCTCGCTCAGAAACAGCATAAAATTAATGTATCCATGGGGTAAATAAGTTTAAGTACGCATGCGCGCGCACACACACGATACCTTTGAACAATTTTTCGAAACTAACACTGTGGCATCACGCACACATAGTACGTAACTGGGGCCTCTTTTAGGCGCCTTTATTGTCAGCAATGCTTCGCCTAGACAAGTCTCAGTTTAAGGTTTTTACATAACCATCATTTGCTGAAACATTAACTGCAACACAATGGCCTCCTCTAATGATGGACTACGTGGACCGGCTTCGCTCTGCACGTATTCAACGTTTACCTTCAACCTTCACCGAGTCAGCGGTCCATCTTTTCTCTTTCCATAATACCTTTAATGTAGATATACATCTATTAAAATGAATTGCTTTTAAATCCCCTGTCAGAGAAAAAACTCACAGTAATAAAAGACATATTTATTACTCTGGTCTTAATGCTTTAGGATTGAAGAATGTAAACGAGTAAGTTGGTATCACGTAGGTTTACTAATATGCTTTTCTGCCTAGTCCTCATTGGGGATAATGAACTTATGCGAAATCTTATTACTTGCTATTTAATATCATTATCATTGTTGTTTATTAACATGATATTTATTTTATCATAGCTTAAAATCTACTCAATTTAAGAGACATGAGGAGTTAGAAATTTTATCAAAATATAACAACCAGCACCATTAGTGTACTAACTCATAACGTTACGAAGGAAATATCCAAAATACCTACTACAGTTAATAAACGTACATTTACTTCCAGCTCAGAAGATTTCTATACAAAGCGGGAAGCATGGGTTTTGAGACAATACCTTTAATACAAACCTTTGGACATCTTGAGCACGCACTGAAATTAAAAGAGTACAGACACTTGCGAGAATTAGACATGTATCCGGATTCCATATGCCCAAGTAACACCGAAGGGAAAATTTTAATTAAGGATATGCTAGAACAGGTAATTTTAGTTTCATGAATTAGGACCATAATCAGGATAACGAAAGCGGATTGTACAAAGCTCATATAGCGATACCAGTCTTTAAGTAGGCGACTTACTACTGATATAGAATTAAAAATAAGCCTAGGACAAGGGTTCCACAAAGGTCAAACAGCCTTGCGACGCTTTGGACCCGCAAAGTAGCTGTATTTAGATAGAGACCCATCTCGTCAAAACTAATCGAATCTACCTCGGCAATAGTTTAGTCACTAGCTTATCATTCTAACTCGTTTTTATTTTAAAAAAAATTATTCCGGTATAAGTGCGGTTAACAAAAATTTCACCTGGATGTCTCTGAAAAAATATCTATAGAACACATAAAAATTAATCCCCTATGAAGCTAGAACTACGCGACGACTCGATCCCAAGGTTAGACTGGTCCACGATAGACCACTAGACAAACCTTTGTCAATGTCAGTGTTGAGTATTTCTGAAGAGGCAACACCTGAAATAACTCTATTATTTTGAATTTAGCGCAGTGGTTAAGAGCTTAAGCCGCTCCGCCCACTGTGTCTAATAGTCGCGGGTTCGATTCCCGCACGGGACAAATCTTTGTGTGATCCACAATTATTTGTTCCGGTCTGGGTATTTGTTTGTGAATTTTCATGTTTGAAAACGCACCCACGATACAGGAATAAATCTTAATGAGGGGCTACGTTTAAAAAAAAAAAAAAAAAGAATATGTTCTTTCATCGACCAAAATATCCCAATCCCAAAACTCCAGTTGCTTTTTACGAACATCTACCAAATGTAGAAGTGACATGATTATTCTAAGCGATTATGACCCTGGTACTGACAACTAAGTGGAGGCCCTTTGTCAATCTGTATTTTTAATTTTTTTAGGTTATCAATTTCCACACCAGTATAAAGCCGTTACGATACATACATATAGGATGCGATGAGGTATTCCACATTAACAAATGCGATAAGTGCCGTTATAGAAATGTATCGAACATGTAAGTAAGGGTCATGTAGAAACCCAATTTCCTTTAATAATAACAGCAGGGCTGCCTCTAGTAGCGCATACTGTGAGCCATGAGATGCTGGATTCAAATCCTAGGTCAGGCAAAATGTATTTTTTATTGAATAAAATCTTAGCGCCATCCTATTATATTGGGATCAAACATCGTTGGTGACATACACAGCACATATCTGACCCCCCCCCCCCCCTGGGGGGCCTGGGGCAGCTATATTGTCACCAGAAACCTTATAATATCAGCCTATACTGCCAACTGCTGGGCAAAGGTCTTCTCTCACAAATCGAGATCGAGGTGAGAGAGATTAGGTCATACTCCACCACGCGGACCCAGTGCGGATTGGTAGAGGCAGGTTTGTGGCCACCTGCTGTTGAAACTTATCAAGCCGCCTTTAAGGATTCCAACTCGGCTTAACGACTACCACAAGTGGTAACCGGGACCAACGGCTTATCGTGTCTTCCGAAGAACGACGACGCTCGAATATGAAAATGCCACAAACGGTCACCCATCTCGGGCCGACCGAGTCGAACGCTGCTTAACCTTGGTGATCGGTAAGAACACCGCGGTCGCACAGCGCTACGAGTGCCTACCAGCAACCTTGGCTCGATTAAAAATATTTATTTCTCTTGCAGAAATTTATTCGTCAACCACGTTAATGAAATAACAAACATCATCAAAATACTCAGCCCCGGCACTTCGGTCCTCATATGGGACGATATGCTGAGAATAATAAAACCACAATATTGGAAAAATATCGTTTTCTCTGACAACGTTCAACCAGTGTACTGGGACTATAGCCAAAGCTTAAAAGTTTCTCATATAAACTTGTTGAATTACCATCGAAAATTCCAGAATATTTGGATAGCATCAGCGTACAAAGGAGCCGATGGACGCGTTGCAATCGTTCCAAACTTCAGGAACAGATTTCTAAATAATTTTAGCTGGATGAGTTTTATTCTAGACTACAGATTTGGAGGCGAGAATAAAGTTTATAGCTTTAAAGGTATCATCTTAACTGGCTGGTCAAGATACAGCCATATGGATCCTCTTTGTGAATTACTCCCAGTTTCTATTCCAAGTTTAATCCTGAACTTATTGCTGATCAAGACATTTAAGACAGGCATAGTTGCCGATAATGAAGTCAATTCCGATCCAGAAGATTTCTTTGCCAAATATTTAGACACAGATATTAATATGAAACTTGATTGTGACAGTATTGTTCATATTGACAATTTCGATTATAATGATAATATTCATTGTGATTTTGAAAGTAGCGATATTTATAATACTCTTAAAAAGTACATTCTTCTTAGTGGTGATATTGAAAACGGTTTTGATGGTGTTGAGAAAGAACTGCCGTCGATTGATTATTATTCTGGAGTAAATAGTATTAATATGAATACAGTGTTAACGAATATAGCTTGGTGTAAGGATAACCTAAAAGAACTGACAGACGTAGAAGTGAAACTTGCAAATGCAATGTCTCGGTATTACGATAATGATTCTGTACAAGAATATGTTGATTTCAAAGTGTACAGTGCTAAAAAGAAACTAGTAAATACAATAAAAACGTTGAATAATTACATGAAAACGCGCACTTGGGAAAGAAAACCAGTTCGAAGTAATATTTCTGTAGTATTAAATTGAAATTTATTTATCTTGGGCCTGAAAAGTGTCACTCAAAGAACTTAAGAATAAATGTTTGTGAATTCTAAAACTTTAATTTTTCCTACCTTATTACTAGAGAATCGCAAATAGCTCAAAAAGTTTTATATCACTCAAAAATTTGTAAGTGAATTGTATTAGTCATCTGAGAGCTGGTTTTGATCTTTGAACAATTTTTGTATTCAATTAATGATTCATTTTGAACATAGTAAAATTAAAGCTAGAATTATATTAAAACTAAGGATAGCTACATAAAAGCGACAACTCGAATTTAATTTTTAATGGCGTACTTCTTAATATTAAATACAACTTTGCTTTATAACGATGAATACAAGTTAACAGAACCGTAATTATTCCAGGAGTTATAATTCCCATGTGTTCCCACATTGTGTGTCCCTGTTATGGGGCAAATGGGAATTTTGAGATTTTATTTACCCCCAAAATATTATTACATTAATATTCCAAACTTCCACACCTTTCCCCTTTCCCTATTTCTCCCAATTGTGCTGTTTTAGGAATATAATTTCATATTTGAAATATACTCGTATGTCTCTTGGATTTGAAATGTGAGCCACTCCACATAGCCTACACCGTAGGGGGTAGACCTAATGCCAAAACAGGTTCCTTGACTGATGTCAAAAGATTCAAAACCCTTATTTTCTTTTTACAATAAACTCAGACTTACTAATCTACTACTGGTACGGAACGCGGCCTCTACTTAGAAGTTTCGGCGAGAAACTCGGGCTTGTTGTCTTTGTCCAATTCTCCATTCATTTTTTTTCATAATTTTCTGTATAGATTACATACATTTTTATATTATATCCATCCAGTTCTAGCTCCAGTGTGATGCCTTACAACTGAGATATAAGACTAATAATAATAGTTTTAAATACATGTAATAATGATAAGCTAAAGGATTCTGAGTGGACCAGTACCCTTTCACGAGTATGGCACTTGCGCAGCTTTCACCTCCCTTACTGACTTTTGTGAGCGAGTGAGCATGATCAATCCCAGACCCCAGAGAGCAGAAAAAAAGAAGAATGTAGAAATAACATCATTAGTCTGATATCTCGGTCGTAAGGCATAACTGAAGCTAGCTAGATTAACTATTAAATTGTAACCTAAAGATTGTACCCATACAATACGATTAAAAATGAAAGAAAGAAGGAAGGAATAAAAAAGACAAGCATAGTTTCTCGCCAGATCTTCTCCGAGGGGGCAGCAGACTAGAGGTCAGACTTGATAAAAATTGTAAATTGACAATTTGTAAGTACCCCAGCAGGGTTTATACAAAATAAATTGAGTTTGAGTTGATTCCACGTACTACCGCCACTTATGCTCCTGGCATACTGGAAATCTTTTTTGTTAATTATTATTATAAGCCTATACTATCCCACTGCAAGGCGAAGGCCCCTCCTTTCTTCCACCTGTACTGGTCCAGTGCAAGCTGATGCCAGTCCTTGTCGTAGGAGTCCAGTTCATCTCGCTACCTCTTTCTGGGCCTGCCACGCTGTCGTTTTCCGCCTAGTGGCACCCACTGTGTCGTTGTTTTAACCCAAAACGCATACGACATGCGACAGATAGGTCAGGCCCAGCTCCATTTTAGTCTTACAGCTGGGTAGCCTACGTTAGTGATTAGAGTTTCTAACACAATCTGTAAGCTTTACTCCAAGAAAACTACGGTCCATTGCTCGTTGGCAAACCCCAAGGGTGGACTTTTGACGATCAGTTAATGTTTAAGTCTGTGCTCCATAAGTGAGGGTGGGAAGAATGCACATGTCCATGAGTTTCCTTTATAATGAAACTGGGAGAGCTCCCTTCATTAAATGTTTTATTTCCCAAGTTCTTCTAAACGTTTTCGATGCGTCGAGCAAATTCTTTATCTTGTCTCGCCTAGAAAGAGTATAATTGGCCTTGGCCAATTATACTCTTTCCTATACATACTCGTGGGCATATTCAATCTCCAGTCCCCTAAGCTTTAACTTACGTTTCACGCTGATAGTCATCAGCTTTGTTTTAGTCATATTCATTCGAATTCCAACCTTGAGGCTCGCATGGCTCAGTTCTTTGAGCAGTAGGCGTAGCTCAGCTGCGAACGAGACGAAAAGGACAATATCATCGGCAAAGCGCAGATTGATTAATCGCCTCTCGCCGATGACGATGCCTCTGTCTTCCCAAGCTGTGTTGAGGTTTCGGAAAACTTCTTCCAGCGTGGCTGTAAAAAGCTTTGGAGACAATGGGTCACCTTGTTTGACTCCCTTCTGAATAGGAAAGGCCCAGTTGTGTGAATATGGGCGGATGCTAATATTTACATAATATTAACATGACATGAACAGAGGTTACTTATACCCGGACTGAAAGAAATATTTTTTGTGAATAACATGGAACATAACATACTGAAATCCCTGCTGATAGTCTTTTCTGGTGTAAAAGCTCTTTTTTTCTAAATCCCCATTGCTAAGGCACGTAGATGCAGTGGGAACTTGGTTATTCCCATTAATTTAAATGTGTGAGTGCATACTAATACTTATTTATAATATTACTCAGTGACATCTACGGTGATGACCAAGTGTGCTGTACATCTTCACCGGGCTTGAGGGCGAGCGTGCAACGCTACGTTCCAGCAGGAAGACCGAAGCGACTAGTGCATGAGCGCCTCAAGGAGAAATGGCCTCAGCTTGCTGTCGCTATGGGCTCCCCCATAAGTACATACTTTAATAGGTGTCTCACCGTGGTGCTGTTCACCCGCCGGCGGGCAAGGAATTCTTCGTCTTCGCCAGCGAGGTCGCTGTCTGATTCTATGTACCTGTATCCGAGAGGAGAGAGGTAACATCATCGGGAAGGACGGTGAGAAAAAGCCGCGGGCAGCCATAACGGATAGTAGTACCACTACTAGCGCCGCGCTCAGGTGGTAGTGTAGTATAGCTTTTGTTAAGGGATTTGACTGGTTATACGCGTTTGCGAGAAAAAGCGGGTCTTAATATTTCTTACATAAATGCGAATAGGTTCAAGACCGAGCACGGATATAGAACCGTGTATTAGAAAAACTCCATAATTTGTTCGTTTTATGTACCTAATAGGTCTCCATTATCTATCTTTTAAAATGTGTCTAATTACAATATAATCTAACTCATACACAACTGGTTATTGCAACAAAAAGCTTTTATTCCATTAGGGAAGGAAAATTTCGACACGGAAATAAAAACGATGGAAAAATTGGTTTAATGTATGTTCCCTTTGTCCTCGAATATATCTATACATAAATACATACATATAATTAAACTGTAAGGAAGTCGTGTCTGTGGAATATTTTTAGGAAATAACACCCCAGGGGTATCGTACTATCGATGTAGAAGTTAATTCTGCAATTTTTGGCTTTCGTGTCTGTTTGTCTGTCTGTCTGTCTGTCGGAGGGTACAAACCAGCATCACGCAAAAACTACCAGGCGGATTTTGATGAAACTTTGCATGCGGATACCTTATAATATTGGCTAATATGTTGTATGGTATTTATTTCGGAAAATTAAAAGATTCCTCCAGAAAAGACGAAAATAAGCAAAACATTGGATTTCTAAAAAGACACGTTACTTTGTATAATTGTAGTCTGTACAAAAGATCACAACTCTGCATACTTACATTTTCAAAAAATTTAACAGTTTCCGAGGAAAGTACAAAAAAGTCGATTTTAATAAATCATTCATTGTTCCAAAACTACTTTTTAGAAGTCAGTGAAACATAGCACGGAGATATTTCATATGACAGACAATATAGTTAATATTTAAGTTTTCAGGAAATCAAACGGTTTGTATGGAAAAGTAAAGCATCTATATCCATACATACTACATATAATAAACTGTAAGGAAATCAAGTCTGTACATGGAATATTTTTAGGAAATAACAACCCAGGGATATCATTATATCAATTTAGAAGCCAATTCTACAATTTTTGGCTTTTGTGTCTGTTTGTCTGTCTGTCCAAGGGTATAAACCATCATCACGTAAAAACTACTAGGTGGATTTTAATGAAACTTTGCATTCGGATACCTTAAAATGCTGTTTAACACGTTATATAGGTATTCATCCCGAAAAATCAAAAGGTTTTTCCAGAAAAGACGGATATAAGCGAAACATTGGATTTCTAAAAAGACACTACTCCAAACCTGTTTCATGAATTTCAATGAAATTTTGTGTAATTGTATCCTGTTCTAAAGATCACAACTCTGCGTACTTATATTTTCGTAAAATCGATCAGTTTTTGAGGACAGAAAAAGAAAGTCGATTTTGATAAATCATTCATTGTTTCTTAATCAATTTACTACATTGTCGCGGGATAAACCATAAAACTTTATTACTGTTTGTCCCGAACTGCAACTTTACGATGTAAAATATGTGATTTTGCCTATACATGAATTCGTCCATGAATTGATATTGGACTCAGGTTCGTCTCCTCACCAAAAAACTTTCCAGTGGTTAAAAGCACTCACTCGAAATTGTTCATACATGTTTAATTTAAACACTTAAACATGGTTTGTGCATGAACTGATGATGCCTTCAGGATTGTTTCTTCTGGAGAGAACTCTAACGATAAATGGGCTGGAGACGAAACTGTAATGACGATGAATATCTTACGAGAACACTAACACAAAATTTACTGACAACACTTTGCTTCATACTTAGCTGGCAATGTACCGTTAGATACTATTAAGCTAGATTATAATCTTTAACAGGGTAGGTAGAGAAGATTTAAATCAGAAATATTTTATCGATAATTTAAAAATAAATAGATAAACTGGTAATCCTTCTTGAAAAGCAAGATATTGTATACGTTTTTTTATGAGACGGCGTTAGGTTTGTATGTTGAATAGGATCGCGCTATAGTTTAGTTCATATTTTACAAAGACCACTTGTGCGGGCTAAGCGGGGCTAAGACTGAACCCAGTGATAGAGTTAGTCTAACCGGTGTGAAGTTGGCGGCCTAAAGTTAGCGGCCTGTTATAACCCGACCAAATACCGCCTATAGTTACCTTAGTAGTTCGAATACCACTCTAGAATTAATGGGGTATATAGAAAGTCATAATAGCTTTCGAAAGTGGCCAAATTCATGAACTCTTGCGCCGTGTAAGGGGTCCGTTTAGGCCAAAAACTGTAAATTTTCACAGGCCGCTACGACTGAATTCTGAAAATCCATGACTTTATTTGGGTTTTCGTTCGAGCTTGTTTTCATTATGGTTGACCCATTTTGTTCCTCGATTCCACTTTAAGGTATGCTAAGAAAGTCGTAATGAGTTTTGGTTAGACAAATGCAAAAGAATGAAAAATAAAAATTGTGGACTTAGTATCTATAAAAAATTTCTGTTTTTCATCATGGTAGTCTAGGTAGGTAGGTAGGTAGCAATAAAAAGCCTTTATGAAAAGCATTTTCATGTGTTTTCCAACGACAATTTTATTTGGTCGGGTTATAACAGGCCGCTAACTTTAGGCCGCTAACTTTAGGCCGCCAACTTCACACCGGTGTTAGTCTATAGGGAAATAAGTCTGGTGGAAGTTGACAAAGTATAAAATATATATTTACTACACGGTACTACCGGAATAGTTAGTCTCTCTGTTAGTTCTTTATATTAAAATCGCCAACTGACAAATTTAATTAAAACTTGATATGAAGGTGTCTTACATAGTAAAATAAAACAAAACACTTTTATCTCGAAACATACTTCTATGGAATATCTATTATTTCTATTTATCTATCTATCTATATCATTACACCAGATCCCTTGCGGGGTAGGCAAAGAGTACAGAGTTCCATCAGGTTCTTTCCTTACATACCTCTCTGGCTTCCTCCACTCTCATAGTTCGTCTCAGACACGCTCGCCGTTATCTTTTATTAATTCTTCATACTAAAACGGCTGAACAGATTATAAAGAAACTTAATATGAAAAAATCCACACCGGTATACAATGCGAAAGTGGAAGGACGTAGAACAACAACTATTTATGGTTTCACAAATTATATACAATATGTATAATTATATAAAACAACAGCAAAGATTAATAAGAAAACGGTAGCAAAAAAGAAATATACATATTTACACGCCGCTTTCTGATGTTAGTGTACTTAGAAAAGATCAAAGATATCGGGGACTAGACTATCTTATCATGAATAGACCATGTCTTATCCGTAGAGCAAGTCAAGAGTCTCCGTAACCGGCGAGCGTGTATAAGACGAACTATGAAAGTTGAAAGAGACAGAAAGGTCTGTAAGGAATGAACCTGTTGGAACTCAGCACCCTCTGCCTACCCCGCAAGGGATCTGACATGATGATATAGATTATTAGATAGTATTAAAGTATCTTAAGTCGTGAAATAATAATTTGAAATAGGTAGCTTTATTTGCGCACTATATCATGCCGATATTATCCATCTAAGTGGTATATAAAATCACACCTATATGCATTTGGTAGGTTTTTACCGGCCTGCATGAAGGCCCGAAAATATTAATCATCTCAATCATCTTTCGATTTCCCTCTTCCTCTTTACAGGTGACTGGAAGCCTGGGCTCATGCTGAAATTGTACTACAACGAAAATTTAGTAATATTTAAGTTGACTGTATAAATAATTTAGCAAAACAAAGAAGACTTGATTTAAGCGAATAAAGGTAGATTGATTAACTTACTTTGTCAAATAGTCGCAGGTACGATCCCCGCACAACGCACGGGAATATTCATTTGGGATTTGTAATTTTAAAATAAATAATATATTTTTTGCACATACGGGCAAAATAAAAAAGATGATTGTCCGTGTTAATTTCCAGAACGGCGGAACCGATTAAATACACTATCACTGGAAAATGGAGGATTTCTCAGAGATTGTTTAAGACTACTTTTGAGCTCGGGAAATGCAGGATCCATGGGGAATAGTTTTTTTTATTTCTCCATATTAACACGGCTGAACGGATTCAAAAGAAACTTAATATGTCTCTTAAGTCTTGGAATAATGCTATCCCAAAAAGTCCTACCTACCAATGTCAAATTACAAAATAAACGAGTGCGAAGCCGCGGGAAACAGCTAGTTATTTATATAGTGCTTAGTCGCACCAGTGAAAGATAACTTTATTTATGTCAAGTGTTATTAGAAATCAGGTTTTAGTTTTTTATCGTTAACGTTTATTGGTGCAACTAAGCGCCTCTTTCACCACCCTGGAGAAAAGTTTGAAGTAAACGACTCGACAATTGCAAGTAAGTCTATATGCGAATTTCACCATTTTGACGACGGTTGAAGATGACGCTTAAACTAGCCAGTTTCAATTGCCAAGTAAATAACTAACCAGCATTTACTCGAGAGTGGTAGAGTAGGCCTTAGGCTTAGGGCGTTAAGTTTAGACGTCTAATGACCTATTCTTAAGGTGCATAACTGGTTCACTACTAATAATTTAGCATTAAATAGCAAGAAAACGAAATGTATCCGATTTTCTTTACCGAATGTAAAACGTAGTGACTGTGATATTTTATTGAACAGTGAGAAATTTGAATTTATTAATGATACTACTTTCTTAGGGATTACGCTAGACTCTAAATTACAATGGGGCCCACATATTAAAACTTTAGGAAAACGGCTTAGTTCTGCTGCCTATGCCGTAAGAAGAATTAGACAACTAACTGATGTAGCCACCGCAAGAATAATTTATTTTAGCTACTTCCATAGTATCATATCTTATGGCATATTACTGTGGGGTAGGGCGGCTGACATCGATTTCATTTTTATTTTGCACCAAAGGGCCATTTATAATTTAGGTAGTCGCGATTTTCTGAGAGAATTGTTTAAGGAAACCAATATTTTGACGGTTCCGTATCAATATATCTATGAAAATATAATGTATACCAGGCAAAATTTAAATCTGTTTACTCAGCTAGGTAATAGGCACTTTTATACATTTAGAAATAGAAATAAGTTAGATAACCACGGTTTCGATTATCCAAAATTCACACATCTTTTATGGGCTATTGTGTTAAATTTTATAATAAACTTCCAATTGAGGTCACTAATTTTAGTGAAACTAAATTTAAAGCCTGCATTAAACGGACAGACGGACTTTGTACAGAATGTTAAACGGATGTAAGCAGGCTTACTACTCATTAGATGAATACTTGAACGACAAAAATGCTTGGATAGGTGCTGCTCCGGCTCCCCTGTAATACAGATGACTGGTTCAACTTTGGCTAAATGTTGTTTTCATGTTCTTTTCCTTCTATTGAACTAGTACTATTAACAATTAAGTCCCTGCTAATGCAAATGAAGTATCTAGTCATATTCTCAATCTGTATTATGATAATGTTTCATGTTTTCTCATTTTTAGTCCTACCTAGTGTAATGTACCTTGTCTCCCACACGCCACAATTGACAGTGTATACAGAACAGCTTTTGTCTTAAAGGAGTGGCTGTGGAGTTTTTTTGCCCTTCTCCGTTTGAGTATCTATTTATTTTATTGACAATTATTGGTCATAAAGCACGTCTTTAATGTAAACAAAAATGTCAAAGTGTAGCGTGTCGTGCCAAACGAGCTCGAAGTACTGCTCCTTTTGTAGACTTTTTCTGACTGCACTCCGGGGTCTGGGATTGGTCATGCTCACTGAAAAGTCTATGCTTGCATTGTCTATTTGGTACGGGTCACTTCCTTACCTCTAATATGGACGAGGGAGGTGATGGCTGCTCAAGTAGTCGTACTCGTGAACCGGTGCTGCTTGTGGAGACTGGTCCATCCCGAATCCTCTAGCCTTTCATTATAGCATATATTTAAAAATAGCCTTATATCTCAGCCGTAAGGCACCACACTGGAGCTAGATCGCATTAACGATTTTGTATAATATAAAAATGTATGTATCTATACAAAAAATTATAAAAAAAATTTATTGGAGAATTAAATAAAAGGACAAGCCCACTGAGTTTCTCACCGGATCTTCTCAGTAGAGGCCGCGTTCAGCCGGAGGTAGATTAGTATGTTAAAAAAATTTAAATATGACACTTTGTAAGCATCCCCGCAGGGTTATACAAAATAAACGATGTGAGTTCGAGTTTTGAGTCTATTGGTCTCATAGGGTTGTGGTTGAAATGACTACCTAGGTACATGGTAGGAACAATCTAAGATATTTCCTCTAGACGAAGTCATTTTTGTGTTTTTATAGTTATACTAGCCTTTTTCCGGAACTGCAAGTACTAAAATTGTTTTTTCCTGCTGTGGTGATTTGATGGAACATTGAATGAGAAAAAAGTAGCAATGTGTTACAAACACAAAAATTCTCATAAACCAGTTTGACCATTGATCCCACAGTACAATAATATGGCCGTAATATTACATTAGTATAAGAGCTGTTTCAGTTAGGCAATAAAATTATTTTTCTACCAAGAAAGTTTCGTAAATGTCGTTTTGGTTTGTTTTAAAAAAAAATGCCATTATGATTGCTTATACACAACTATAACAGCGATTAGCACAGATGTGCTAATTGACAATGCGATGTACCTGGTTTGAAATTGTTCAAACCAGCCATAATAACATTAATTATTATAACATTAATTTGTTAGAACTCTGTACTCTCTGCCTACCCCGCAAGGAATCTGGCGTGAGGTTATAGATAGATAGATATATAGAACATTAATTTTTAATTAAAAAGAAAAAACGGATCCTTTCATCCAAATTTCCAGGTATCGCAATCAACACCAATTAATATTTTATAGGTATCAACGATTTATTATTAAATACGAGGTACAAACTCTGCTTCGAGCCAAAATCCCTAAAGTGACAAACCCTGTCTTCAGACGATCCTCGATCACTCGGAAAGGCTTTTAATATTCAATGTAGTGGTATAATCAATCATTGTATAATGCGATCCGAAGGCGGCGGAGCACGAAGCTTCAGTTCCAATAAAAAAACAAAAGACATAACCACAGTTTGAATAATCGATATTATAGGTTTAAAATTGCTGCGTCTAAAGTGGGAAGTGTCGTCAAACTAATGTGGTATTGGATAAGGACAATTTTGCAAATTACAATCTTGAGTGTGTATTAAGAGGCTCGATCAACACGAAAATTTCAAATTGCACATCGAGGAGTTGGCTTCTGTGACATGAGTCTTATGTTTGGTAATCAAAATGAACATGTATGGTGATGGTGTGTGTATCAAAACGACTGGGTAGGAATTAGGCAGAACGCAAAAATGAATACAATTAGGAAATCAATTTTTTTCTCGAATTGCTTAACAAAAGATTCGAAACTAGTTACTACAGTACCTGTATATCTCAACTCCCTATCCATTCCTCGAATGTTTTAAGGACAGAAAGCGAAAATGTATGTAGGTATAATTAGTAGATCAGTGTTATTCTCAAATTGATAATAACAAAGGGAACTAGATACTACAGTACCTGTATCTCTAAATTCCCTGTCCATTCTTTAAATATTCTAAGCTGGAATGGTTTGCAAACATCCATTGTCGGCGGCGAGACCGTCCATCGTCTGGTGGATTACAGGCAGCCATAATTAAATTCTTTCAAAGCTTTCTAGCTACCTCTTCGTGCACAAGCTCTCTTCCATTACTGATAACAATGCCTTCAAATATATTGTGTATATCGACCTTCCATTCAATAGATCCTTGCTACATTGTTGTTCATTTAAAGACATCTCGGATTCTTTCAAATATAAATTGTATTGGTACTTTAACGAGATTTGCTTTTTATTTTCTATTTATTAATCTTGTTTAGTTAATAATCAATGAAAATCTAGACTGGTACAATAAAGGAATATTGCGTAAAAATATTTTTAGTTGTCTATGTGATAGTAATTTTTGTTGAATTGTAATTTCATATCTGGTAATGCTGTTTATTTTACTTGAAGTGGCTTAGTAACAAAATTGCAAAGTTTATTTCGTTTCATAAATAATTTACCGATTCGTAGAACTCCTAATAGTATAATCATGTTTTAAGTCTAGGGTTTCAGTAAAAATTAAGCTTTAAATTATCTCGAATGCAATACAATGAACCGCTATAAATATTTAATGATACTGTTTATAAGGTCTATATTGACAGAAGACAAATTATGAGAATAGCACCGTTGTTCTAAAAAAAAATCTGTATTTCTCACAAAACTTGTTGTTAATTCAGTTTGGTGGATTATCTATCACAGTACCTATTGGCAAAATGTAAAAGTGAGATAACCAAAAAGCAAGCTAATCATTGCTATAATCAGCTAAATCATTAGAGTCCTTATTCAAATAATCAAATACTTAAGTTTTACTATTATGGAATTCGGCCAGCAAAAATATAATCTATCGCTAACTTGTCCTAAAAAATAAATCGAGTTAGACTTGTGCTAGTCAAAAAGCGATTTAAAATTAAGATTATAATACTACTATTGAAAGTCTATTTATTCTCCATTCACAATCTTACGTCAATTTATTATCTCGTTAGAATATTATTTAGGCTTACTTAAAATCGTCTTATAACACAAATATTATATAGTACTTCGAAAAAAACTATATAAATAATAAAACATGAGAGGACTTAATGAATACCTACAACATTTGGTTTAATTTTTTACCTGTTCTCATAGCTTTGATAACATTTGGTTATAATGTATTATTAAAAAACAAAACTAAATTACAAAAACTCTTTATTTACACACACAGCAACAAACACGTGTCAAAAATAAATAGACTAAAAAATTAGTAACAATTTATCACTTTTACATGCTTACAGCAATGTTATAGCACCATACATTCTACTTTTTGTTATGCCTAGCATTTTAGAAACAATTTCCTATATTCATATAGAAAACCTGATACGGCATCGAATCTATTTGATTTGTCTGATCTCATCAAAAACGCCAATATTATAAATTTCGTGCGCTTTTAAAACATCAGTCTACCTATTTTTTGTATCATTATCATTAACTTCTTTACTTTTACTATCATCTATCTCAACTTTCGGTTTATGGACTGGTGCTATTTCTGTCGGCGGTGGCGTTATTGGCACTAAACTACCATCTTCTTCTGCAACTTTAAGTCCAATAGTAGCACCAAGCTTTGCACTAGCTTGTTTGAAGGTATTCGACAGTTTCAATTGGACGACATTGATAAACATAGAAGTGAGAGCGAAACCAAATACGAGGTATAAAATCGACGCCATCATAAACATTGGGTGGTCGGGCACAAGGTCCCCGAGACCGATAGTTGAAATTGATATAAAAATAAAGTAGAAAGACTCGAAAAAGTTCCAACTCTCCCACATACTGTAAACTACTGCGCCGATATTTATGTATACAAGCAATATGAACACAGCAACAGAAATAGGAAGATTAAACTCGTCATCTATTTCAAAGACCGACGGCGCTGGAGTATCTGGGTCTGTTTCATTGTCATTGTCCTTCACAGCGCCTGCTCGCGGTGGTAACGGTGGTGGGACATCACTAGGTTTCCTCTGAATCGGGGGAGGCTGCATTCCTTCCGGACTTTCTTCTATATCTTCCTCAGAAAATATTTGCGAGGGACGACGCACCACGTCGTAGACGATATTCAAGCCCTTCATTACCTCCTGAAATTGTAAAAAAATTGTTTTACTAACTAAAAATAATTTTGGTTAAGCTCAAAACAAAGGTAAGCAAGGATGTAAGGTAAACACATTGCCGCGGGCACGATCATTGCTCATTTCTGTATAAAAAAGGCAACACAGATAAAAAAAACGTAAATAACGAAACGCCACCTTCTTCCTGTTGCTTAAGAACACCGTCACGCCTATATTCCCCAAGCGGGGGTGGCAGAGGTGTACTGAGTACACCCACGTTTCGCTGACGATGTTAGGTCCCATGTAATAGGGGGCGAGCCTATTGCCATATACCGGGCACAATTTCAGACTCCGGACCCATACTGGGAATTTTTCGTTAGAAAAACTACATTTGGCCGACCTAGGATTTGAACCCAGGACCTCGTGATCACAAAGGATGTGCTTTGCCATCAGACCAACGAGGCAGTTAATGTCAGTTGCTTAATATTACTGAAAATATGATCGCTAACCTTTTTGGAAGCTTTATGAGTAAGAATAAAATTAAAGTTATTTAAGAAAATCATAAATTTGAAGAACCTGTTGGAAATCTGTACTCTCTGCCTACCCCGCGAGGGAGCTGGCGAGATGATATAGATAGATAGAATTAAATTAAATTAGTATTATTTATAGCTAGCAATGATTCGGAAATGAGATAGAATCAGTAATAGTTTGTATAATGGAATCACATGACTAAAATTACTGTGGATATTTGAGCATAATGATATTAATAGAAATCTATTTAGGGGCATTTGTACGCTGACCATATGATAAGTCCTATTAGCGTAGGAAGATAGACTGATCACGCATTTGCAGCTTTCGATTTAGATTGGATAATGATTGCACTAAATATAATACTGTGTTTAGATTCATCGTCGCGTCGTATTTTACATAATATTTGTTTTGCTGAAAAACGTTTATTTTACAAAAAGATATAATATCGAGATACATTTAAATTTTGCCAAAATAATCATAGAACAAATGAGATGGTTTGATTGGAACAAATTCATCAAGTTCATTTTGCTCAACTAGTTGATTAATCAGTCAATTTTGTCAAGGTCTTACCTAAGCCTTAACCATATCATTAGCCAATCTTTGTACTGGCATTCCACAATTCCGAAAAATTATCTATCTCTCTGTCAATTATCTATCAGATTCCTAGCGAGGTAGGCAAAGAGCACAGATTTCCAACAAATTCTTCAAATTTATGATTTTTTTAAATAACTTTGTAGCTAATGTTGGTAAAGTATTATAGAAGCTAAAGCCATTTAATGTTCTCACTTAAAATCCAGTGTTATGGTACAGGTTTACAATCTAATTTTGGAGCTAAAACACTAAAATGTTCAGATGCACGTCGACGGGACGTGCGGTATACCGCATCATTATGACCAAAACCGAACTTTGGCGGTGAGACAGCTAGTACTATGATACAAACTCGATGCCTCTTCGAATGTTCTGATAAAAATGATACATTCATTTGTTTGGATAGATTTAAGAGATTTATTGGTGATAGCGTTGGACTAGGTCAGTCTATGGGTTACCATTTTCGGCATTATTGCGTCGGTTACCATCCTCGCTTTTATTACGCTTCTTCGTGCTTCAGAATAAACGTTAAGGCATTGGTGCCGGTTACCAGTTGAAGGAGTAGTCCCACACAGTGTGGGAGTCGATAAGTCTTAGTTCTGGCCACAAACCTGCCTTCACTTATCCGTACTGGGTCTGCGTGGTGGAGTATATGCCATGAAGCAAGTGTAACCTGTTTTTTTCCATTCTGATTTACAAGAGCCTCTTCGCCCAGAAATAGCATGTTCTGATTTAATGTCCTTCCTACAAAAAACGTATATGCTACTAGAAGAATGAAAACTTTAATATCAATTATTTTTATCGATACATACGATCACGACCGTATTCCTAGAACGGTGGATTGGAGTTGTTCGGAACACTCTACAGTTTTGAAACATCATATATCACCAAAATTATCCGTAACGTTCCACGTGGCTTGAGAATGAGACTGTCCTGTAATTACAGTAATATGCTGTCTTCAGTTGTCTTTTTCCACAGCGAAGGAAGTAGGCATGACTCTATTCTACACTACCTCGTAACTAACCTACCAAACGTTTTGGAACTGCATTGGTTTCATTTTATTATATTATTTACAAGTTTCTGACCGTGACTTCGTCCGCGTTGAGTTTAGAGAGGAATCTTACAATTTTCCGGGATAAACAAGTATGCTATATGTTAATTCAGGCAATCTGCCTGCCGAATAATTCGTTCAGCCGTTTTTGCGTGATTGAGTAACAAACATCCAAACATACAAACTTTCACATTTATTATATTAGTAGTATTAAGGCTATTTTGCGCGGTATGGGTACAGAAATTTGAATAATGAAATGCTCCTTTTCTCAATAATACGTTAAAACCGTAGGT
This sequence comes from Phalera bucephala, assembly GCA_905147815.2. Classification (NCBI taxonomy): domain Eukaryota; kingdom Metazoa; phylum Arthropoda; class Insecta; order Lepidoptera; family Notodontidae; genus Phalera; species Phalera bucephala. Next base: position 11,552,044 of record LR990630.1, on the reverse strand, counting down.
GTGAGAAATCGAGAACAAAATGTTAAAACTTCCCGTATTAACTAATTTAGTTCTCTTATCTTTATAGATTTTAACAATCAATCGCTAATTGGGGAATATCTTAATTAATATACATTCTGTGAACCTATTAACGAATAGTTTGCAGATGTTTTTTGTATGTTAATTAGGGAATTAGCCTAGAATAAATATTATAATTTCGTTAACTGTGTTATATATTACTGAAGTTAATGAAGTGAGTCGGCATTGAAGTGCTGAGTCTTCCAATAAATTGGAACTGATTCGATCAAGCTGTTGCCAAGCATTTCCGATAAACGCATATCACTTTGATCTTAAACAGCCCACGTAAAAGAAACAGTATGAAATGCACACTGTCAGACAACTTAAAACTGATTTAATTTATTTAGACTGCGTCGTTGGTTGTGTTGTAAAAACGCACGAGTCGGCGCTTAAACGCTCTCGTCTTCTACGTGCTTCAACGCTCGTAAGCGTCGACTCAGTGCTTAACGCTCGACTTCATTTTTACAACACTAGTCGTTGGTTTAGTGGCGAATATTGCGCTTTGTGATCACGAGGTCCTGGGTTCAAATTGTACGTTGGACAAATGTAGTTTTTCTATCGAAAAATTCCCAGTATCAGTCCGGAGTTTGGAATTATGCCCGGTATACGGTAATAGGCTCGCCCCCTATTTCATGGGACCCAATATTTTCAGCAAAAATTGGGTGTACACAGTACACCTCTGCCACCCCCCTTGGGGAACATCAGGGAGACAGTTTTTTTTTTAAATAAAAAACACCGCCACGCCTATATTCCCCAGCGGGGGTGGCAGAGGTGTACTGTGTACACCCAATTTTTCATTTTCCTATTTTTTTTATTATTAGCCAATAACGTCTTCTCAAATATTGAATCATTCCTGTGTCCTGGACGTGTTTATTATGATCTCTCTTATCATTTTACATACTCAAATATCAAAATCGTAACGAATAAATATGGGACACACAAATTTATTCTGTTGGACAATCAGAGACACGGCCATCCAATTCAGTAAGCTGAACGGCCTACTCCCAAACAAGTAGTTATTTAATTGATTAAAATAAGATTTTCATTCTGCAGAACTATTTATTGGTCGGGGTGGATCGACAAGACAAATCCTTGTCAATTTTACTTTTAGGTTATTTTAGAGCTTAAGCAATTATTTTTTAAATACAATGTAGAAAGTAGTTCCTGGCCGCGTGGTTCCCAGCTTAGAATAGGTCTAAGCCATCTCAGGGGGGAACGGATCTATAGGCTCCCCCCCCCCTGAAGGCGGGCTCGTCGGAGCGCGATACAGAGGGGCACCGGTGCGTTCCTAACGGAGATCCCGGAGCCCCTCTCCGAAGTGTCGATGCCGGTCACCGTGGGTTTTTAGTCTGTATGAGTCCGACATACCCTGCCAGCTTCCCCCAAGGCTGGCGGAAGACCGAGAGGATTTCCCCACGTGAAAATCATAATCGGGTGTCTTACAAGACGACTAAGATAAGACTCTGGAATGGGCAGCAGCGTTCCCTTGACACTCCTACGACTAAAAACTGCGCTTAGCAACTCGCCTGCCAAGTGTAGGGAGTATGGCAAACCCTCCCAATAATAAAGCGATTAGGGAGGCCTATGTACAGCAGTGGACAAGTTTAGGCTGAGATGAGGATGATGATAGAAAGTAGTTTAAGTACACATACCACCATCACAAACTGACTTATTTATACCTGTAAATGTAGATTTAAACAAGAAGTTAAGCGAAATGCAAATAATGTAATTATAGTTAGGGATCTGTAAAATTCCATAGATCTATCTATCTATATCATCACGCAAGATTCCTTGCGGGGTAAGCAGAGATTACAGAGTTCCAACTTACTAAACGTAATTCTGCAGAATGGAAATCATTTTGTTTCAATAAATTAATCAACTGACAGGTTCCTAGTTGTTTCTTTATCTAGAGATCTTATAAAAAATGTTCTTACCTGTACAGGCCCTGTTCTCCTAACTTTTCTGCAACTCCTCGTGTAGTAAAATCTTCTGATGAAGGCCCAGAAGAACTTGATGATCCTCGTGAACAACTTGCCGAAGTCAGCCAGGAGGATCAAGAATAAAGGAATGCCAATGGTTGCGTAAACTATAGTCGCTACACGACCATACGTAGTCTTCGGAGCTATGTGACCGTAACCTGGAAAGTACAGAAATTCAGATTGTAAAACAGTATAAAAATTAACCATAATGAATTAAATTTAATAATGAAAAAAATACAATAAATAATTGAAAATTACCCCAGCAAAGAAAAAAAGGTATAGCAAAGTAAATGAAACTAATAACAAAAAAATGAATCAGCATAACATTAAAATCTTCAAATAATCACTACTTGTTACACTAGAGTCGCCACGCAAGATTTCAAAGAACCGAAAAATCCTGTACTTTTTGAAGAGACACAATAAAATAAAAATCAAACCAAGTAACTTTATTCACCTTAGAGACATTTACATACATAGATACTTGTAGTAATATTGATATTAGTCTTACCAACAGTTGAGACTAACGTCAGGCAATAGACGAAAGAGTTCATGAAGTTCCAAGATCGCTGACCACTGTAAGAAGTGACGCCGGCCTCGTGTGCTGTGTGCAGTTGATTCTCAAATTCAAACAACTTTTTCCTCGCCATGGACTTCCAATCCTCTTCGCGTAAGTGATGGCTTCCCCGCCAAAGATTTTCAATAAAATCTCGTTTCACGTTCCTCGTGCTACATTTATATGCGTTCTCAAAAGATCCCTCTAACGTTTTGAACATCATTCCACCAAGTCCGCACATTATTATTAACACCAGCAAGTGACAGAAACACCTGTTGCGCAAGAGTATAAGTTTTTGATAATTCATTTTTTCCTCTTCTAAGAACTGTTGCCAATTCGCGATTACTCTCCACCTTGATCTTACTTTTTTGTTTTTATCATCTAAATATCTTCTGTTGGGTTTTTTCTCATGAGTAGGTTCTTTAGTTTCTTTCTTGGCGAAGCTTGTATCATCAGCTACTGATCTTTTTCTTAATACAGATTTTTGTTCCATTGGCTCAGCTTTTGGTAATGGATTGCTCTCGGGGGCTAAAATTATACCCATTAGCGTCTCTTTCTCATCAGTTTCTTGACTCAGTTTATTGAGCTTACGTGTCAACTCTGCTGTTCGTTCAGATAAATCGAACTCATATTCATTTTCACTTGGTGACGTGGAATAACAACTGGATGTATACTCCGACTGACTAGCATCAATATACCCCGAGCTCCTTCTGCTACGTTTCTCCAAATCTGTTTTTTTACTTAGACTTGACAATATTTCCCTTTCACTGATAATCTGAATTGTTTTAGGACAGGACAATCCACGAGATTGTCTTAGTGTTGTCGGTGTTTTGTTTGGTGTTTTAAGATTCTTATTATAATCTTTATACTCAGGTGGAAGTCTGTGGTCGTCTTTAGGTATAGATAGGCTTCTAGCTCTAGCTTTTTGCATTAGTTCGATGATCTCTTGACTAGTTTGGCTCATACCTGTTCCAGTTTTGTCTACAACCCTTAACTCCTCAGGCCTATGAAGCGATTCCGATCGGTTTGTTTTCGGTGACATCTTATTTTTTGTATAACGACGTGGTACCGGGCCCGCTCTACGTCTAGCTTCGATTTTGATATTATGTTGGTCTTCACTCATCTCACTCTCACTAGTTTTACTCTGTAAATGTTATTATGGATAAATTATTAGTTGTTTTTTCTGATTCTACATATTATTGAAAACTATTTACATGGTTTTGGTTATTTGGTCTGGGATTACGTCAGTTGGAAATAAAGTGCTATCAATAAAGCAACAAACAAAATCAAAAGTAATTTTATATAAAAACTGACCCCGAATCTTGATGCAGACTTACTGCGTGCCGGTTTTACCGGTGGTACTCGACTTTGTGGTTCATCTTTCATTTGTCTACCAGGTTGCTGTTTAACAACCGTAGGCTTAGCATCAGCTGGTGTTTTTCTGCTTGGAGTTCTAACTATCCTTTCTCTTACTTCTACATTAGGTTTTTTATCTGGCGCAATTTTTTTGCTGGGGGTTCTCTCGATTTGTATCACTTTAGTTACAAGCTCACCAGGCGCCGTTGATGTTTCAGGTTTAGGTGTTACAGCTTTCACAGCTTGTTTTGTTTCTTTATCTTCAAATGTAAATACATGTTCTATTTTTACTGGCGTTTTAGGTTTTTTAAAAACCTCCTCGACTTTTTTCTCATCGGGATAAATGATTTCTTCCAGCTTTTTTGGGGTAGTAGGCAAAGGGTATGGACTTTGGCCTTGCGTAGAACTGCTAACTGAAGAAGGAGTAGACGTGTTGCTTTTGCTTAAAACAGAATCAATGGTTAAAGAACCACGTCTACTCTTATCTTCATCTTTAGGAGTTAAAGCATAGTTAGTAGATAAGAGTTTATTGGTAGGATCTATGAAACTTCCTCTTCGTTCCAAGTTAAAAGCACCATCTTCTTTATCTGGTATAGCAAAAGGTGAAATACTTCTGCGTCTATGTTCCTGCGCAGCCATTGCCCTGGCTTCTAGAACTCGGTCTGTATCTAGATCATATACGGGATCTACATCTTTTGCTTTCTCCTGAACTAAGCGTTTCATTTCTTCATAAGTATTGTCAGCTTCAATTTCTCTTGAATTTCGTTGTGGTTCGACATCCTCGTCATCGGAAGTCGGTGTATCCTCATGTGGAACTGGAGTTCTACCGGGTTCCGGTGTCTTTTCTCTTTGTCTCGCTGCTTGACCTCTATTTTTGGACAAATTCCTCCTTTTCCTTATATTCTGTGTAGATTCCATGCCCTCTGATTCCATCCAGTCCGGAGTTTTCGATACTAACAATGCAGTCGTTTGAGTTTCAGATTCAGTTTTAATAATTGGGATTTTAAACGTTACTTCTGTTTGTTCTTTGTTTTCGTTTTCACTCATCACCACTAACCCGAAATCTCACACCGCAACTGAAAAAATAAAACGAGTCGTATCACCACAAAGCCCGACAAAGAACTAAGGCATTTGAACTCGATCTAAGGAACAGTAATTTGGCAGTGTTCAACACACCTTCTGCCAATAATTATATCATTCAAATCCAAGCCAACAGTGATTGAATTCGTATAAAGTAAACTTACCTTTCGTTGACGAATCTTATAACAAACTTCTTTATTGTAACGGGGTCGGAGCACATTTCTAATAAAAGAATCTATTTTGGCCGCCCCAGAGTGTCGGATGTAAACAAACTTGCGATAATAACAGTATGTTGCCCATAATCGATGTTAACGTATCCCAATTGTAACTAAACTTGTGGAACAAATAGATTGATCGGCTGATAAGAATTTCAATGGTAATACTAAATGTTTGTTACGAGTTTTCGTAATATACGCTTAGTGTGTGACGCGGTGACTGAGAGGAAAAACGCCAAGCCCGCCGGGCGGTGATCCAAATTTAAAACAACTACACCTACATTCAGTCCGGTTCATATGTTTGCAGTCGTGCACTAGAATTCTCGACATTAGCAACCATTTTTACTAGACACCCTAAAATTACCACTTTAACTTACAATATTTAGAAATTCGTCTTTTTGGAGGTCTTCGTAATTGGTCAACCTTGACTAGTTGATACAGATCTGCATATACATATCATTAACATCGCAGATTGATTAAATATCATTTGTTGGAGATAATCTGGTGTTAAGGAATATATTAGGTGTTGATTATATTTCATGATGTAAGAGAAAATATAATTTATGTCGAATAGCTAAAGTGACGTTAATGGTTTGTTTATACATTCTTCAGCTCTCTGAAGTATGTTACGCAAACGATGGTTTTTTTCTGCACCTGCATACTTTTTTTAGACTCGATTTCTTTTATCTTTTAGTTGTAACGCTTTTAAAAAGCATTTTTGTGTTGTTGACCATTGTTCATCCTATGTCTATATGTACCAACGTATGGCTATGAATATATTCTCAAAATGACCAATGCTAAAAACTTATTTGACTTTAAAAAAGTCGTTTTCAAATGTTCAAGAAACGTTAATGATTTAACAGAAACTTTTACAACACAGCAGCGGACATTAAAGTTCTTCTAATTAAAAACACTCCTCGGAAAAACGCACACTATCTGCAAATGGAGATGAATATTGAACTGGAATAATTGGTTAACCGAAGCCATTTTTACATTATAATTTAGACTACAATATCATAGAGTTTATTTTTCAGAAAAATATTCTATCTATCTATCTATAACCTCACGCCAGATCCCTTGCGGGGTAGGCAGAGAGTACAGAGTTCCAACAGGTTCTTTCCTTACATACCATTCAGAAAAATATTTCTGTTGTTTAATACGTTTCATGCAGAAAAAGTAGAGTTAATGAACAAACAAACGAATAGAATGAAAAGAATTCCAGCTAAAACAATTTTCTTTTGCCATAAAGGTGTATTCCTAATGTGTCTGAGTCGCTTTGTGTAAACTTGTATTCAGACATAAAAGGATTGTCGTGGCAATTCCGCTTACCTTTTTAAAGGAAAACAAATAAATTGTTTCTGAAGCTTTGAACGCGTTAAGCAGTGCAGTCGGATGCCTCCGTCTGTGCTTTCATAAGTCTTTATTTTTATTGAAGTACTGTTTGAAAATTGTTGGTTCTTAGTATTATATTATTCTTTAAACAGTTTTCTCCTAAATAATAGATCTGAGACCTTAGCCTAAAGAGACTGATTTGGGTGAACGGCTAATAAGTTAATATGCCATTCATTTCACATATCAATTTGGGCTGGCCACGTAGCACGCATGTACTCGCAAAAATGGGCAAACGCCCTCACCAACTGGATACCCAGCAGTGGTTGCAGACGACGAGGTAGACCTGGGAAAATGTAGCGCGACGATTTGGAACCTTTGCGGGTACTTCGCGGCCCGAAATGGCAGAAGATCAATAGTTGTGGAAATATAAAGGCCTTTGCTCAGGAGTGGGACTTTATAATAATCTTGGAAAAAAATAGATGAACGTGACAAATCTCTTTCTTGTCAACGTCGCACTAAAGTCAGTCTGTTCGCGCTAAGGTCTCTAAAGACTGACCTCTTACTAGCTATATTTCCCGAAACACATAAGTACATATTTTTGCGTAGTTATCACTGAAAGAGTACGCCAGGTTAAGGTTTTTATCTGGTACTACAGAAACGCCTAACAAAATTAGCCCCATGTTTAATTTAGAGAAAAATTGCTGTTGCTAATCTTCCAGGCGCCGCAATCAGTCACGTTCTGTATATAATAAGCACAAATAGATTAAGTTTAAGAAATTCTCTAATGTTTTTTTTCATTATCTATCTATAACATCACGCCAAATCCCTTGCGGGGTAGGCAGGGAGTCCAGAGTTCCAACAGGTTCTTTCCTTTCAGACCCCTCTGTCTTCCTCCACTCTCATAATTCGTCTCATACACAGTAGTCGGTTACAGAGGCTGCCCTTCAGATAAGACACGAATAGTCTCGATCTTCCCCGGTACCTGAACCTTTCAGTTTAATTTTTCGGATTTTATCGCGGTTTATTTTTGACTTTTAAGTTCCCGACGTTTCGAGTGCTTTGCAGCACCCATGGTCACGGGAGGGACCTATATTTTAATTACTAATTAATTTCTATATCTACTTTTTCTTTCTTTCTGCCGACATTATTTCTATATGTCCAAACCACCGGCATTATCCATTTTCATCTATACATCGATACTTTCTTCAACTTCTTTCTCACATTTCCGGCTCTCACTGTAAATATATCGCACGTAACTATAAATAAGTCACTGCTTTAACGAAATAGCGACACAACTAAAAAGCGATAATACAACAAATTAAGCTTTATAGTTCTGCAATTTGAGTGCTAATTCAAATAATCATATTTTGCAGATGTAGCCACAAAATAAATACATTGTTTAATGTGTTAAATTTTATCAAAATAATATATTTTTCTACAATTTAGCATCAATGTAAATTAATCTTTACCATTTTCAAACATCCATGCATAAATCAACCCTATATATCGGTTAGATCTGAACCACAGGTTTGACACAAGAAACCACAATTAGTGCCTGTAATTAATAACTAAATCGTAATTCTATACAAACCAATTAGTACATATGTTCCCTAGTGATAATAATGTTTACCAGGATTCATAGGTTTATTTAATCTAAAGTATATATTTTTTTAAATGTAAAAAACTAGTGTCCACCCGCGACTCAGTCGTTGACTTTTGACAGGATACTAAAATTTTTTCAAGTAATAAACTATCTGTGTGCCAAATTTTATCCAAATTCAGTAGTTATAGTTTGTTCAGCCATGTTTGCGTGATTCAGTAACAAACATACAAACTTTCACATTTATTATATTAGTAAGATAACCGTTCGTAGGTCTAGTAGCGTATAGTCCAGCTGGCAATATATGTTCCTAGGTTAGAATCCTGGGTCGGAGAAATTTGGTTTTAACTTAGATTTTCCAACGAAAACAATCTAAGTTAGCAATTCGAAATCTAGAAATTGTGTTCGATTACAAATCAAATCAGTTTATTTGCGAAAATGGGTTACAGTAGATAATGGTAATAATCCCCTATTTCATTGACCTACACCGAACATCGTTGTTGATATGTGGATGTAGTGTCCGACCGAAGCTCCGGCTACGGTCACCTTCGGCTAAAAATACCACCTTCGGCAAACCTTCAGCTTTGGTCAACGCCGGGTCATGGGACGAAGTTTTGGGCGAAGCCGAAGGTTCCAGCAAGCACCGAAATTGAACGATCTATTATGACTTACGACTTAGGAATGCTTTTAAGGAAATAAATATTGAAATGAAATTAAATTAAATTAATTTGCTTGAAACATGGTGTTACAATAAGGTGTTCCATTATCTCATAGTTCAGCACATTTCACCTTACAGGTATGCAAATATTAAATATTTATTAGGTTATAGGAAATACAAAATAAAAAAATAATAGCATTAAGTCATAATGATTTCATATATTTTTCTATAGTATCATATTATATAATAGTCCCAATAAAATTATTGATGTTGCTTAACCGAGAAGAATTCATCAATGTGTGCGTGTGTGTGTGTGTGTGTGTGCGTGTGTGTGTGTGTGTTTGAGTGATATACGCTTTTGGCAGTGAGGCCTTTACAGCTTCACCGGACTTAAGGGCGAGCGTGCAACCACTACGCTCGAGCCAGAAGGGCAAGGGGCGACATACTCGAGGGCACCTTAAGTTTGGAAGTCGCTACGGGGGGAGGGGATCTACGACTTAGTCGTCGACGTCCGTATCCGGAGCGGAAAGAAGCGATGTCAGAGCATCAGGGGGATCGGTGAGAAAATGTCGCGGCTGGCGGCATCGCCCGGGGTTGGGTTGGTAGTTGGCGGCGGCTACGATTAGCGGATTTGAATGGGAAGATGCGTTCGCGAAGTGTCGAGTTGTCGTCTTTTTAATATAGGCGCGAATGGATTCGAGACCGAGGTCAGAGTGGAGGTCGACATTTCGTACGATCCAAGGGGCTCCTACAGCTTTGCGGAGGAAGCGGGACTGAACCGCTTGAAGTCTATCGATGTGAGAGTGGGCTGCGTGCCCAAACACCTCACACGCGTACGTCATGATGCGTCGTGCGCAAGTTTTGTAAAGTGTCACCTTATTTCTAAGGGGCATTTTACTCCGCTTGCAGATTAGTGGATAGAGACGGCCGAGCACAAAGGATGCTCGGTGACGGGCTCGCTTGATGTGCGGGCCGAAGGACATGGTATTGTTTAGGGCGACTCCTAGATATTTGACCTCTTTGACCCAGGGAATGGGTCGGTCGAAAATGGTCACTTGAGCGAGATTCCTTCTGGGGCGGATCAGGGAGGGGCGCGGGGTGGCACCTCTGGAGAAGAATACCGCAGCGCTCTTGTCCGGGTTCACCTCGATTCGTCACTTCCTGAACCAGTCCCCTAGGGTATTGGCGGCGGCCTGAAGTTTTTTTTTGAAGGACTTGCTTCCATTGGAAAAATAAAGGGGGGGTTTTATCCGCGAATACATTCTCCGCGAATACATACATTCCTCGTTCGAATGATGTTAAACTAGCCTAGTTTAACATCATTCGAACGAGGAATGTCGTTCGTGTAAAGACTAAACAGGAGGGGAGAGAGAACTGAGCCCTGCAGGACTCCAGCTCGGGTAGAGTGGGAAGTGGAGCGCGTCATTTCGACGCGATATCGGAAGGCGCGATTTGACAAGAAGTCTCGTATGATGAGCACGAGTCTGCCCAGGCGAGCTTGTAGATCAAGCCGTTGTGCCAGACTTTGTCGAATGCCTTCGCGACATCGAAGAATAGGGCGCCCGTGTAGACGGGTTTGGGTCTATTGAGACCGAAGAGGATGTGCTCCGTGATGCACTTGGTGGACGCAGGAGTGTTTGGCTCGAAAGCCGAACTTCTCGTCGATAAGGATACCTCTGGACATTACAAAGTCTTTGAGCCGCGCCAGAAGTAGGTGCTCGTAGACCTTAGCCAGGAAATTGAGGAAACTGATAGGGCGGTAGCTCGCGTGGAGACCGCGAGGTTTGCCGGGCTTGGGAATGACGGGCCTATGACGTCGGCTTTCTTCCCTTAGTGGGGAAGGTGCAGTTCGTCATGGTGGCGTTCAGAATGGCCACTAAGAGGCAGATGAGTTGGGTGGGCAAGCATTTCAGAACGCGATTCGAAATGCCATCAGAGCCGGAAGACTTTTTGGTTTTAAGACCTATAATGAGATCTTCGACTTCGGTTTGGGTGATGGGAGGTAAGGAATTGGTGGAGGGAAGGGATGCCCTGCGCTCGAATTCCCTATCGACCATGTCGACGTGGGATGAGTCAAGAATTCATCAAGGGTGTAGAAGGCCTATATAAGCCATTGCTTCAATTTTTTCTTCATAGGCAGCGCTGGCAATTCTCCTAATGTTTTTGGTATTTTATTGAATTCTTTGATACGACGATGATATTGTAAATAACATTATTTCAGTGTTATTATGTTTAGCTAGTTGTAGGTAATTTTAATTATCTCGTTAAGTTAATATATGACTGTATACATTACTTTTTTAAATTTAGCTAATAATAAACCTAATTTCTTAGGTTTATTAAACCTTCGACTGCCTCGTTGGTTTAGTGGCAAAGCGCATCGCTTTGTGATCACGAGCTCCTGGATTCAAATCCTTGGTCGGACAAGTGTAGTTTTTCTAACGAAAACTTCCTAGTAACGAGTCCGGAGTCTGGAATTGTGCCCGGTTTATGGCAATAGGCTCGCCCCCTATTACATTAGACCTAACATCGTCGGCAAAACGTGAGTGTACTCAGTACACCTCTGTCACCCCCGCTTCGGGAATATAGGCGTGACGGTGTTTTTGTTTTATACCCTCGGTTTCGGTTTCGGCTACGGCCGAAGGCTTTGGGGATGGCCTATTAATCGTCTCGGTCAAAAATCGACCTGCGGTCGGCCACTATTTGGATGTAAACAGTATAGTTTTGCCACTATATAGGCGTAACAGTATTTATTTTTTCATCTGTCCTTTCATTCGTACCAACTGAACTGAACAACGAGTTGTGCTGCATGCAACTGAATCAAACAGTTGTTTGAATGTATAAAACATGCAACATAATTAATGCAAGACCCAAAATAAGTTCGGAAACTTAATCGATTCCGACTATTTTTAATCTATGTTATGTTTTTCTTTAATAAAATTTCTGTAACTCATTTCAATCCTTCCCTTTTTCTGTGTTTTTATTGATTACAAATAGGTTGATAGCTAGTTTTTTTTTTATATTTTACATTATATAATAACTAAACATTTCATCAGTCCTCTGTATTAAATGTTACGTTTAACCATGATAATTCTCAATACACCAAGTATAAAAAACCTTGATTATATTTTTCTTATACACCAAGTATTGTAGTTAATATAAATATCACAATGCTTTAAATATGGTAAATAACTCTTTAAAATAAGTTTACATGTGTAATTGATTTTAGATTGTTTGCCACTAGTTTCTGGCATATGTTTTGTAAATTGATAGAACACAATTTGATTTTATCTTATTTTCTTTCTGTAGAAGCTTGTAATTAGCCACTTGTCTAACATGTTATATTACCATAGATTATTATCCGTCTGTAAGTTTTTCTACAAAATAAATAACAAAATTTGTTTTGATTATTGTATTGAGTTTGTAAATCTAATTGAGGTGTCTAGAGTCTTGTGCCATCATTTATATTACACCTTGTATAGAAACCAAAAGTAGTTAACAGCAATTATTACTAAGACCACTTCATTTAGGTGATCATAAAACGTAAAACTACTTAAAAAAAAATAACGCTGAATCTTATAAAGCCAAGACTTCCAAGCTTCCTCGTTATCTTCGCGTTCATTAAAACAGCTTGGTTTTAACAAGATGTTGAACGTTTCCCGTATCACGGTTCCCGGCATTCATTAATTGAATGCAAATCTTCAATAAAAAACCTTATTTTTCTAAGAAGTTGAGAGGCTGCCTTAAGATTAACAGATTTAACAGCTTCAGCCGCTCCGTCCACTGGATCCTGAAGTCGCGGGTTCGATCCCCGTACGGGACTAATCTTTGTCTGACCCACAAAAATGTTGTTTCGATCGAGATGTTTTATTTGTTAATGCACCCACGATACAGGTAATAACTTCTAGTGTGGGGCTACGTGTTTTCTAGAAAAATATTAATTAAATCATGGCTTGGTTTGTGCACTCGCTGTATGATAGCCTTAAACTTTTGCTTCCCATAACCTCTAATTTTTGCCTTCCCCATACCAATCCCTACTGACACAGCCCGGCTTGCTATCGAAGACCTTATTTAACGGAATCATAATAGATACTTGCACCTACGCGGGCAACCTAGCAACATGTCGACATCTAGCATGTGCGCCTAATTAAACGATTAGATTCACTGTCTCATCAGTCACTGCAGAGAAGTTGCTGTCAAGAAAGCGTGCTATCACCTTCATCTTTATTTAGTAAATTTGTAGAGATTTGTAGAGAAAGGATGCCACATCAACTCGATAGCATTACGCTAACGCCAATCTGTTCGTGCTACGCCCTCTGGTGCGTATAACATATATATGAGTAATATAATCCCACTTACATATTTCGGCAATAGTTTAAGTAAGTGTCTCAACATGCATCAATTACTTGTATGTAAACATGAGCCATTGCGCTTACTGTTTGGGAATGTCAATCATCGGGCGGATGCAAGTACATAGGATAGACGAAAAGAAAAATCTGGTTCTTCCTATCCAAGATAATGTATAGTATAGTCAGATTATGTATCAGAGTAACAAAGATCGCTGACTGTTTCACGAAACGAGTAGAGACCTACATTATAACCAGTTAACACTGTCACAGAACTATCATTATATTTTCTATACGAAAAGTGGCATAAATAATTTGGTATTGTATTATGATTGACTAGCCCAGTCTCCGTAAATTAGGAAGTGTTTATGTAACAAAGGAAACAAAAGGCTAAAAACTATGAAAATAGAGTAGTCAAGAGAGTACCATAAAGAAACAACTTTAAAAACCTTGAAACTGTATGAAAGCATACAGTTACGTTGATGATTAACGATCAATGGCATAGAGGTGCCGATTGATCGTAAATTACCAAGGCAGTGAAACGTTTTCAAATCGTTTACAATACTGTGCAATGTTTTGCTAATGTGTTAATCCATCGTTACATATGTGTAAATGTATTATAATAATACATGTAACGATAGATTTTGTGCATAAATTTACTGTAGCGACCGCTATACATCGCTTCAAAACTGTGGCCACCTACCCACAGATGGCGCCGAATATAAAATCGACTACGATTATTCAAACATTTCTAGAACGCGACATAAGAGTTTGTATGATGTTGCATATATACAAGCCCCCGACAACAACTCTTGGGGAAATGGCAAGCCCCGCCAGACACAACACCCGTTTGGCTGGAAGATATTCCCTTTGACAAATCCTGCTACAACGTTTCTGCCAAATTTACTTTACATAAAACTACATTTTGGTCGCAATAAAATGAGCTAAAGCGTGCAACAACTCCGAGTAACATACACAGAACATTTCACATCGTATAGTTCGCGATAGAGAAAAGCATGGCCGCGTTTTTGGGACCAAAACGATCCGTACTCCGTAACAGATTTAGCATCTTACACAATAGTATTATCCCTGTTAAGTAACTGTCCCACCGTTAGGCACGGGCCTTCTCTCAAACTGAAAGGGTTTAGGCCATAGTTCACCACGCTATTGCGGGTTGGCGAACATCACACACCTTCAAGAAACTTTTAGGCATGCAGGTTTCTTCACGATGTTTTTCCTTCACCGTTAAAACAAGTGATAGTTAATTTTTAATACGCACATGCATTTGATAAGACACAGGCGAGTGCGTGCGTGTTTCGAATCCGAGATCTCTTACTTTGCAGGCCAACGGTCTGACCACTGTGTTATCACTGCATTTTTAGCATATAAATATGGTAGTAAAATATGAATCAACCCGTACCTATAGTAGTGTATATGGTGCCAGAGTAAAACATGGCGTTCCAGAAGGTCCAGGTTCTCTTAGTGGTATTGTTGTCGTTGACGTGCTTCAGGATGTCCGTAAAGGTCAGCTCGTAGTCCACGAGGTGCGGCTCGATTTGAGGGTACAGGTTGAAGTTGGGGTCCTGGAGATGGAAATCAAATTTTTCATTCACAACTATATCATCATGTACTTCCAGTTATGACATTTACGATCAAAATTTTATTTCAGAGTGGAGCCAATATTTAGCTTTCGGTATCAGCTGGTATGGCCCCTTGAAACCGCCGCTGATTTCCTGGTGGGGCAGTGATCATAAAGTGGAAATAGTCCTAGTCTGGATTGTTGGTCTTGTAGAGCACGATAGTTGATATTTATGCGGTCCTAGGTCCGATCCTAACTCAGGCAGTTATCGGGGATTTTCTATTGGAAAATTCTCGGGAATAGTCCAGAGTCTGGAATTATACCTGGTATAATGTCAATAGGCTAGTCTATTGCCTGCTGTTTGTTACTTAGGAACCTAACATCGCCGATGAAAATATGTATGTGTACACAAGGGAAGTTTCACTGATGGGTAAAGACAGTACGGCTCAGTATAACTAGCTATGTAGACGGGTGGTGTTATTTTACTTCTTCTGCCGAAAACGTTCACTGTAGCAGAAATGTCTTTGGCTATGTGAACGCGACCTTCACCAGGTCATCAATTCATCTCATAGGGGACCTTTCCGCTTGACTAAACTTATATTTATTACTTACTAATAATAGTTAAAATCTCTCTTCAGTCGTACTCTTAATTACTGAAGGTCGTGTCCTTGAAAGGCCCTCATGGCCCTGTGTACAGCTTCCTTCCACTTGATTCGATTCTCGGCTTCTCAAAGAATATTTGTTGTAGAGAGGCCAGTGAGAGCAGTGATTTGATAACGCCAGCGGCTAGGCGATCGGCCGCGCGGTCTTTTTACATCTACCCTGCCCATCACCACCAATTTATCAAAATTGTATCAAAATAGTTAAAATACGTGTAATATACGTACATGTAATAGAGATGTATTCTTAACAAATATATCGCGTATCCTATCCGCGACTTGTATCCGGATGTCAGTCAAATTGTTGTCATATGTGGCTTCACTTGGACCTGTAATATAAACGAACTGATATTACTTTATAGTAAGTAGGTACCGCCCGACAAGGATCTTTTGGCCCGCGGCCAAAATTAGAGCTAACGCCGTCATCAAGTGAAATGTCTCTATACGACAGTCACATAGTTGGCAATTGCTATTAAAATACCCAAAATTCTTTTTTTAAATAGTAACCGTGCGGACCTATCTGTTGAAATATCTCCTTGTAAGTAGGAAGGATTTACAAAATCTTAACCTAAATACCTCGCTGATATAATGGCAAAGCACATCGTTTGGTGATCACGAGGTCTTTGGTTTAAATCCTAAGTAGCACAAATGATTTTTTTCTAACGAAGAACTTCCCAGTATGAGTCCGATGACTGTAATTGTATCCGGTATATGGCAATAGGTTCGCCCTTACATGGGACCTAACATCGTCGGCGAAAAGTGTATAGAGTACGCCTCTGACACCCACGCTTGGAGAATATAGGCGTGACGGTGTGTGTTAACCTTAATTTCACAGCAACGCCCCTCTGTAAGCGAAAAGAACCTTGTCACACTATACAAAGACTAGGCGCACCTGCTGGTCTGCCCCTTGTGCCCTACCTACCACCTGTACAAGGAAAGAACTGAGCACGGCCACGGAGGGCGCGGTTGAGTTAGCCACTCACGACACAAATATGAACCATTGACACGATAAAAAACGAGACGAGACCTCAAATAAAGATTTTACCTAATTTAGGCATGCTTCTAGTAATCTGAATTCGAGTTTTATTTAACTTTTTTTTTGCTGTGCTTTACCTTTTTTATTTTAGACGTAGCCAGTCTACGTCTTTTATGCAAACATAAAATTAATCATGTCGTACCTTCAGAATGATATAGACTTAAATACGGTACTTCTTTCTCTTTCACTTTCCCTCTTTTTACCCGTGTGTGTGTGTGTGTGTGTGAATGATGTACGCTGTTGGCCGTGAGGCCTTTACAGCTTCACCGGACTTACAGGCGAGCGTGCAACCACTACGCTCTAGCCAGCCAGAAGGGCAAGAGGCGCCTTACTCGAGGGCGCCCTCGGTTGGGACAGTCGCTGTAGGGGGACGGGTGCACTACTAAGTGCACCGGTCAACTGCCGGCTATGGGAGGGGATCTACTACTACGTCGTCGTCGTCGCCCGTATTCTGAGCGGAAAGAAGGGATGACAAAGCATCGGGGGGGTCGGTGAGAACATGTCGCGGCCGGCGGTGGCGGCAGGGGTCGGGGGGAAGATCGTAGTCGGCGGTGGCTACGATTAACGGATTCGCATGGGTAGATGCGTTCGCGAAGTGACGTGTTGACGCCTTTTTAATAAAGGCGCGAATAGGTTCGAGACCTAGATCGGAGTGGTCTTTTTACCCACGCCACTGGGTTCTGAAGGGTCGCGATTAATTTCGCAAAAAACTTGATTTCTTAAGTCACTACTGCTCTGAAGGTGAGATGTAGTTTTTATTTAAGTTTAAGCTAAATTATTTAATAGTAATAACATTTCCGTAAGGGATGCTATTCAAAAGTGACTATAGTAAGCCCAATACTTTTGTGAAGAATTCAAATAGGAAGATACTGATAATTGTATATTTCTAGAATTAGTAGCAAAAAATATCGTTGCCTAAATGGAGTTATGACACAACTGAAAAAGTAAGGAGAAATAAAACTTTTTAATTTAGATTCTAGAACACTAACTCAACTAACATTTTGTGTGAGTTGTGTCCCTATTGGAGTGGGAAATAGTCAAAAGTAAGATTACAATTGCTACGCGACTACCTAGTTCAGTCACTTTTATTGCAATTTTTGTCCGTGCCTCAAGCCATCATCGCTTCCAAAGCGCACCTTTTCATTTTTCTCAAACCCCTCCTGTTTGTTTAGTCTCATAATGTCGACATACGATGCCGATGTTGACAAAGAATGCGCTGAAAATATAAAACGTTCGGCCTACTGACCTATATGAATGACTCTTGAGAATCATACTAAATTCTTCTCGACATTTTGACGGTTAGACCGCAGTTTCATTTGGCGGACAGTCCGCTTTAGAATTTTTGAGGTGTCCTATCAAGGGTTAGAGGCGCTCGTAGCGCTGTGAGGCGCTCGTAGCGCTGTGCGACCGCGGTATTCTTACCGATCACCAAGGTTAAGCAGCGTTCGACTCGGTCGGCCTGAGATGGGTGACCGTTTGTGGCATTTTCATATTCGAGCGTCTCCGTGCTTCGGAAGGCACGTTAAGCCGTTGGTCCCGGTTACCACTTGATGTGGTAGTCGTTAAGCCGAGTTGGAAGCCTTAAAGGCGGCTTGATAAGTTCCAACAGTGGGTGGCCACAAACCTGCCTCCACCAATCCGCACTGGGTCCGCGTGGTGGAGTATGACCTAATCTCTCTCACCTCGATTTGTGAGAGAAGGCCTTTGCCCAGCAGTGGGCAGTGTAGGCTGATATTATTATTATTATATATTATATATCAAGGGTTGGGTGTATTTATTATTCAAACAAGAGAGGCGCTTGTCTTATTACTGAAGATTTCGCGCGTTTTCATGAAGCAAGATTTAAATTGCTATTGCGTAGCATGTTATTAACATACCGGGAAACTAAAAAGAAAGACTTTTTTATTCATACATGGGTTAACCAAGACTTAAGACTAATATAACCTAGTCCTATGATACTTGACAAAACCATATTATATCTGCTCTATCTCATGTGAGATAACTTATATATTAGCAGCGACTTATATATTAACAATCCATCCCACTACTATCATATGGCTATCATATTTGGAGTGCCGTTAAAGCAACAAGGATGCACAGTAATAGTTTCTAATTTCAAAATTACATTTGAACCGGCCAAATTTTATATTAACTTATTTGACAGAACGCAGTGATCTGCATTTTGAAAACGCCGCGAATTGAACGCCTAGTCAGACAGTGGCCTTAGACATCATACGGAAGAAGCCTCATTAAATTTGACATGTAAATTGCTAAGACATGTGAGAAAATGTCGGGAGAATTTCGTGATTTTGTTAGACATAGGTAACAATTTCCCTTAAGATATTTTTTTCTTTACAATTTTTATTGTAGTTTAACACATTGTGATAATGATTCTGACACTTTTATATATCATAAAATGTACAATCCGTCGGTGGTACATTATATTTTGTAAAAAATATTTTGATCATTGCCGGACGAGTAGTTTTAAAATGACCTATCTTTCGGATCAAGTTTTCTCCCTCCGCAACATCGTAGAAAAGCATCTGGCAGTAGGCCGGAAGGTTTTCTGCGGTTTTGTGGACTTGGAGAAGGCGTTTGATAGAGTCGTGCGAAAGAGACTTTGGGACATTTTGCCAGAGTATGGTATAAACGGCACCCTGTTGCGAGCCGTCCAGTCCACCTACGTGGACAGCAAGGCATGCGTACGGGTGGGTGGTAACATGTCACCTTGGATTGACGTTAAAATCGGCGTCAAGCAGGGTTGCGTGTTGTCCGCTAGACTGTTTATAGTGTATCTGGATAAAAGTCTTCAAAGACTGAATGCGATGACTGAAGGGGTAAAAATGGGTGATCTAGTGATAAACTACCTATTGTATGCAGATGACGCGGTTTTGATAGCGCCAACAGCCACTGATCTGCAAACACTAGTCACAGTAATGAGAGACGACTGCATGAACAATGGCTTACATTTGAATGTGAAGAAAACCAAAATTATGGTTTTTGAACGGGAAGAAACCAGAACGAATGCAAGGATTGTGGTTGGTAACGATGTGCTGGAGCAAGTGAATGAGTTTGTATATATTGGATGCGCCTTCAGTAAGGATGGGAAATACACCGCTGATATAAAGAGAAGAGTGAATGCAGGTAATAGAGTAAATGGTGCGATGGGAAGGCTACTTGGGAGCCGGCACTTAAGCGAAAAGGCGCAGCTGGCCATGCATAACGGAGTGCTTGTCCCAACGCTGTTATATGGCAGTGAGAGTTGGGTATGTAAGAAGGAGAACGAAAGCAGGATAAATGCGGTCGAAATGCGATCTCTGCGGAAGATGTGCGGAGTCACGCTGACCGACCGTATTCGCAACAGCGTAGTAAGAAAGCGAGTAGGTATGAAAGATAGTATCGGTGTAAAGATGAGAAAGGGTATGCTCCGTTGGTTCGGGCATATAGAAATAATGCCAGAAGAAAGAATGACAAAACAGATATACAATGCGAAAGTGGAAGGATGTAGGTGCCGGGGAAGACCTAGACTATCTTACCATGACCAAATAGACCGTGTCTTAGCTGAAGGGCAAAGTCAAGAGTCTCCGTAACCGGCGAGTGTGTATGAGACGAACTATGAGAGTGGAGGAAGCCAGAGAGGTATGTAAGGAAAGAACCTGTTGGAACTCTGTACTCTCTGCCTACCCCGCGAGGGAGCTGGCGTGATGATATAGATAGATAGACCTATATTTAAAAGTACCGTAAACTGTTTTTTTTTAATATAGGCGTGACATATAATTTTAAAGGTTATAGATTACATACAAAAAACTTTTTTTTTTGCTCTTTAAAATATTAGTATAGATAATTAACGAATAACGTGTGTTTGTATGTGTGTAAATAATCTACGCTGTTGGCCACGGAGCCTTTACAGCTTCACTAGACAAGAGTGCAAGCGTGCACTTTGCTCGAGCCAGAAGGGCAAAGGGGCAACTAGCTCAAAGGCGCCTCAAGGAGGAAAGGCCTCGGCTTGGGCAGTCGCTATTGGGGAGGGCATATACTAGGGTTTGGTACTTATTTTCGGAAGACACTTCATCGAAACCTATTTTAACGAAACCAAATCACCGAAAAGCCATTTGACCAACATGTCATTTGATCAATGGGACATTCCACCGAATAGCCAGAAGCACGAACTCCCATGTTAACGTCGTAACATTAAAAATCTTAGTCAAAAAAGTACCAGTAACAGACTAACAACAGGCATAATTAGGTATGATTGATAACTCATAGTAATAAAACATGTTGAATTTCAAAACGATAGGTAGTTTACCTTCAACCTTCGAACATGTGGGATTCGAACAAATGTACTATGGGTAACATGGTAGTTCGTACTTTGGCTATTTAGTCAACTGTGCCATCGATTAAATGACCGTCGGTCAAATGGCTCTTCAGTGATTTGTCTACGTTAAAATGGATTTCGATCAAGTGTCTTTCGTAAATATGTACCAAACCCCATATACTAGGTGTCCCGCCGTAGTTTTCTGCACCGGCCGGCGGGCAAGTGATTCTTTCACTTCGCCGGCGAGGTCGATCTGAGATCCTGTATGCGGTATCTGTATCCGAAAGAACAGATGTAAGGGCATCGGGAGGGTCGGTGAGGGCATACCGCGGACGGCGGTAGCAGCTGATAGGAGGGGAGTTAGGTTCGTAGTCGGCGGCGGCTACGATTGGCTGATTCCTATGATTAGACGCGTCCACGAAATATCGGGTGGTCGTCTTTTTAATAAACGAAACGTTCGAAACCGAGATCGGAATGGGGATCTACGTTCTATATGAACCACAGGGCTCTGACAACTTTGCGGAGAAAACGGGGTTGAACCGTTTCGAGTCTATTGATGTGAGAGCGGGCGGCGTGCCCGAACACCTCACAAGCGTACAGAAGTTTTGTAAATTGTCACCTTATTAATCAGGGACATTTTACTCCGCTTGCAGATCTTTGGGTAACACTCGAATAACATTACGCTTCCTTTGTAGCAATCTAGAAAAGAATAAACGCTTAATAATCTACTTCGTATACAATTGTTTTACGGACAATACAAACGTCTTGTATTCTGAAACTAGTTCTGTGTCCTTATTTGCTAAAACCAATTAGAATGTACCACGTTACGAAAACTTCGTGAAATAACCGTTTAGAGGTATTCCAAAAAAAAACACGTAACTAGGAATTATTCATATATCGTGGATGCGTTCATAAACATAAAATTCACATAAACAATGACTCGGACCAAAACAGATGTTTGTGGGTCACACAAAGATTTGTCCCGTGCGGGAATCGAATACGCAACTACTCGATCCAGTGGGCGCAGTGACTTAAGCTCTTAACAACTGCACTAAGCAGTCCATCATTACACGATAATTTCAGGAAGTCTGTCTCCTTAGTCTAGTCGCTAATAATGCGCTTTGCGATCACGAGATCCTATGTTCAAATCCTATGTCGGAAAATGTGTTTTTTTTATCGAAAAATTCCCAGTATCAGTCTGGAATTGTGCCCGGTATATGGCAATATACTCGTCCCCTATTACCTGGGACCTAACATCATCGGCGAAAAGTGAGTGTACACAATACACCTTCGCCACGCGCGCTTGGGGAATATAGGCGTGACGGCGTTTATTTATTTACTAGTTTCTGCCCGCGACTTCGTCTGCGTTGACTTTAGGCAGGAACCTTACATTTATCCTGTGTTAATTCAGGTAATAAACTATCTGGGCGCCAATTTCAGTCAAATCCGTTAAGTCGATTTGGCGTGATTGAGTAACATACATACAAACTTTCACATTAATAATATTAGTAGAATTTACCCAAGTCATCGTAACACGTCGCGTTTGGTTATAGCCAATAAGGAACTAGATACGGCTGCAAGCTTCGATCGCTGGAAATCGATGTCCTATTGTCCAATAGTAGGAGCAAGATTAATTCTTGCCTTTCGCAAATTGTCTATCTTCCATTGTGGAGCGCCGCTAAGATATAAACTTTCATTCAGATCGCAAGACGATACAGCTGAGATGAGGGCTACTCTTTGTTCAATTTTCTAAACGCAGGTGTTATTATATCTGTAGAAGTTACGTAATTGTTCTTTACGGAATAAATAGGCTATCTCTGAGTCAGCGAGCAACATCTTCGGCCTCATCGTCACCATCTACCAGGTGAAATAGAGGTCCATCGCTGACCGTTCCACAATACAATAAAATAAATTTACAGAGACCTTGTTAAAAACAATATATTATATATAAACACAACAAAGATATCTTGCTTAGTTGAGGAGTTTCTATGGCTTTCTTCAGGCTCCATCATCAGACCTTAGACACGATTCGGGTCTGAAGTACTCGTCAAGACAAATCCGACGAGTCCAAACACGGCGGGGTTATATTGAGTAGTAGGGTGGTTCCACTGGCCACCTTTTGGCTTCATCATCAGGCCCTGATTACCATCTAGTTATATAGTACTTGTCAATACCAATCTAACAAGCCTAAATACGTGGGGGTCACGTTGTATGGTTCACAAGTTCCTGTGGCCACCTTCCAACTTCGACTTCAAGTGCTTCATAAATCATTATCAGCCCGTGTCAGTTTACTGCTGGACGTAAGCCTCTCCCATGGCACGCCACTGAGCTCGATCTTCAGCTCTCCTTCTCCAATCCCTGCCCACTGCCTTACGAATATAGTCGCCCCACCTAGCTACAGGGCGCCCTACACTACGTTTGTCGACACGCGGTCTCAACTCAAGAACCAGTCTGCCCTAACGGCCATCGGTTTTGCGGCATATGTGACCTGCTCACTGCCACTTTAGCTTGCTAATTCGCTGAGCTATGTCGGTAACCTTGATTTTCTGACGAATAACTTCGTTCCGGATTCGATCCCTAAGAGAAACTCCGAGCATAGGTATTTCCATAGCTCGCTGAGCGACCTTGAACTGGTGGGCAAGCCGCACAGTGAGTGGCCACGTTTCGGCTCCGTATGTCATTGCAGATAGGACGCACTGAATAAAAACTTTCGTTTTTACAACTTTTGTTTTCGTAGTGGATCACAAGATTTAAACCGGAAAGACAGACACAAAGACATACGAACATTGCAAGTTTAATAAAAACCTGTAAAATAAAAGCTTGTTAAAAGAACTTTGTGGCACATTTTGGCAAAGGGGAGATTTAGACGAGTGTTAGAACTGGCGGAACCTGCTACTCCCCGAGAGTCATTGTTTCGAGCTTATACGTGTACTATGTAACGTGACGTGTAAATTTCCATATCGCCGTTTATGGCGAATCATCGTTAATTTTACAACATTTTAACGTTATGCCAGTACCATGGGTCGCTACAGATTTTTGTATAAAAAGAGCTTTTTACCCTAGCAATCATTCTAGTATTACGGCGTCATTCACAAACGCAACGTCTTTAAATTAGCTAGCGGTGGCATACACACTGATAAGCTAATATTGCATTAAAATATTTACATAGATTTTTAACTATACTGTTGTCTACTGATTTGAATCACTGGTGTGGTAATGAAACAATTCAAAAATTTGATGATTTGCTATTTATGTTGCTGCCAATAGCAGTCAAATATTAAAAATTAAACTCTTATGTTCTTGATTTCTTCTGTTCTTGCTTTTAAGTTGAGTCGTCACTTAATAAATGTTCTCTGTGACACGGAGAGTTCGCATTACAACACATTACGTTACACGCTTCTAGATCGACTTATTTCGACTATTAACATAAGTATACCTCCTGTTTTCTTAACAAAAGGGGTGATGGTAGGTTCAATCTATCAAATGGCTTGTAAAGAAAGCACTTTATATTAACAGACTCCCTGAGAGCCTGTTAAAGCATTTTGGCCTGAATGCCATATAACGATGTTGGAATCCTGACAGCATTTCTAACATATAGGTAGATATATGATCGATCAAAGAGGGTTTTGGTAAGCAAGGTTGTAATATTAGCACAAAGCGGTATATTTTATGTTATAACAGAATTTCCTTGAGGCATTGACGGCATGCTTCAAGCATATAATGTCTTTTTTACGCAAAGTTGTAGGTTGGAATGCTTTGGTGTACCATATATCAAAGGCTATTGAAATTAATACAATATTGATCAAGTATTGCTTAAAACCGAATATGCCATAAAGATATGGCGACATACTAAGAAAATCTATATTTTTAATTAGTTCTCTAGTGGTAAATGCTTTATCCAGTTATATCTTTTTATACCATCATGCCAGATCCTTGAGGCGCTCGTTACCCTGTGGGACCGCAATGTTCTTTGCGATCACCAAGGTAATCACCAGTTGGCTGGGTGTGTCTGAGATGGGTGACCATTAGAATCAATTCTATTTTCGAGAGTTTCCGTATTACGCCATTTGTCCTGGCTACTGCTTAATGTGGTAGATGTTAAGGAGAGTTGAATGCCTTAAGATGGCCAAATTTGATACTGCACTTTTGGTATATGGCTAAATTGTGTCCATGTGGTGAGGTACAACCTAATCACACCTAGATTTGTGAGAGTAGGCCAGCAGTGGTATAGTATATAGGTGCCTATCCTTGCGGGGTAGGCAAGGAGTACAAAGTTCTTTATCCAGTTTTGTAGATTTAAAAGAGAGTTGTTATATTGTTCAGTGTATGCATGTATTTCATTATATTCCTATTATAGCAGATACATCCATTTTACCTTAAAAATATGATACACAAAAGATACATTCAAGAAAAAATAATAAAAGCTGAGTATTACTAAAGCACAAAATTTTACTAAAATAACGTCACACAATTTACTGTTCAGTTCTAATCTTAACAAAACTCATTCGAGATGTACAAGGTTTATCCATTTCGTGTAAAATGGAAAAAAATATCCTTTTGTGATCTTTAATGGATCCTTTGAAATCATTTTTAAACATTCAACCAAAGTTGTTTTCATAACTCAAAAAAAATTAACCCTTACTTACTTTGAAATGGTTTTAAATAACTTTTTGGGGGAAAAATGCAAAGTATTTTAAAGACTTCACAGAAGTGTTTTTTTTTCAGTTTACTGAAACAATTTGTCAGTTTAAATAAGTTAAGGGTATGCTCCGTTGGTTCGGGCATATAGAAAGAATGTCTGAAGGAAGAATGACAAAACAGATATACAATGCGTAAGTGGAAGGAGGTGGGTACCGGGAAAGTCCTAGGCTATCTTACCATGACGAAATTGACCGAGTCATAAGTCAAGAGTAGCGTGTATGAGACGAACTAGAAGCCAGAGAAGAATGTATCTTATCTGATTATTGGCTTATTGGACCAAGGAGACCTCAAGCGCACTTCGACCCGATGGGATGCTTTTACGTACCTGAAGAATTAAATACTCCCTGTACCAGACTGTAGATTCCAGCAGAGGGAAAGAGCCGAAATTCCTCTAGATTTGGATAGGCCACTCCCAGTAGCTTCATTCGCCGCGCCGCCAGAGCCTCGCAGTTGCTAAGGACGTGCTTTATGGTTTCAGTCTCTGTACCACAGTTCCTGCATACCACGCTGCTGCAGAGATTCATCTTGTGTAGATGTTATTTTGTGCCATAGTGGCCTGTATATGCTCCAATTAGTTGCCTTAGTTGCAGTCTACTGTGTTTTAATAATCTCTTCCTGACGCGGTCACATCATGTAAAGAGAAATTCCTTGGAGTGTCTCAGCCCTGTATTTGGCTCAACTCTTTCCTGTGTTGTTCTTGAACATATTTGTAGAGCGCACCTCCTTAGGCACCATTTGGTATGCCTATGAACGGTTCTGGACCAACAAGTTTCTCCATTGCTCCCTTTCTGGCCAAGTCATCCGCACGCTCATTGCCATCAACCCCCGTGTTCCCAGGGAACCAGACTAATCTGATCGTGTTGCGCGCTCCACATCTGTCAAGAAGGTATGCACACTCTACGGCCAGTGCCGAGTTTAGCTCGTTCGTTTGTCCAATATCTCTTTTACACAAACATTTATCGCATAGGTCTCTGCTTGGAATGTCAACGCAAATCTGCCCATGCTTTGACTTAGATTGTATCCTCCTGTATATACACCGGTTCCTGATCGAGACTTAGTTTTGGATCCATCAGTATACCATATCATGTGTGCCTTACATTGCTTATTTAGACCACTTTTCCATTGTTCCCTGGTAGGGATGTAAGAGATGGAGAAAAGTATGTAAAGAAAGAACCTGTAGGAACTCTGTACCCTCTGCCTACCCCACAAAGGATCTGGCGTGATCATATAGATAGATAAATATTGTCGGTTCCCGTAGGACGTTAGTAATTTTTTTTACAGAATAATTATACATATCTGTGATTACATTCCTTGCGCGGTAGGCAAAGAGTATAGAATTCCAACAGGTTCTTTCCTTTCCTCTCCTCCACTCACATAATTGGCCTCATAGACGCTTACTGGTTACGGATACTCTTGACTGTAAGACCGAAGTTTCTTATCGGAAGAGCAAAACAAGAGTCTGATTGGTATAACCAGACGGTATGTCCGACGGTGTAATTATACGGTCACGCCCATACTCTCCAAGTAGGGGTGGCAGAGGTGTACTGTGTACACCGACATAACGCTGATTATGTTAAGTCCCAATAAAATAGGGGGTGAGCTTATTAACACAAGCCACAATCCTAATTTTCGGACTGCTACTGAGAATGTATCGATAGGAAAAAAATACGTAAAGCTCTGGCCGACCTAAGATTTGAGTCCAGGACCTCGAGATCGCCAACCTCACAATGCTACTAGAAGTGCTGAAGATTGTGATATTTTTACGGTTTCAATAAAATATCGTGGTCCGCATTTAAACGACGCTATAAAAAAGATGGAACAAGCCAAATCAAACTTTTAATTGTTAGAATTAGAATGCTTATTCAAATAACCCAATTTTTGAGTTGTGTTGTGTTATTAAATATCACACAAGAAATATATCCTAAAGTTTTTATTTGTCACTATAATTTATCATACGCATCAAATCGCGTACGAACATGAAACTAACAGCTTTCAATCAAAATAAGTCGTTATTTCACGACATTAATAACGCTACATCTCGAGTTTACCTTGCCCTATTTCCATCCGTCTTGCGCCGACATCTAGGACGTTTAAGATTGGCAGATACTAAGAGTACTGCCAGGTAACTATATGTCAAGAATTGATATATCATTCTTTAGAGCATTTAATAATGCTTGCTTTGTTTTAAATAAGTACTCTAAGTATTATACTAGATAGAATATTAATCTATACATATAATAAAACTGTAAGGAAGTCGTGTCTGTACATGGAATATTTTTAGGAAATGACAACCCAGGGGTATCATACTATCGATGTAGAAGGTAATTCTGCTATTTTTGGCTTTCGTGCCTGTTTGTCTGTCTGTCTGTCTGTCGGAGGGTATGAACCAGCATCACGCAAAAACTACCAGGCGGATTTTGATGAAACTTTGCATGCGGATACCTTATAATGTCGGCTAACATGTTGTATAGTATTTATTTCGGAAAATTAAAAGGTTTCTCCAGAAAAGGCAAAAATAAGCAAAACATTGGATTTCTAAAAAGACACGTTACTTGAAATCTGTTCGATGGATTTCAATGAAATTTTGTGTAATTGTAGCCTGAACAAAAGATCACAACTCTGTGTACTTATATTTTCGAAAAAATTTACAGTTTTTGAGGAAAGTACAAAAAAGTCGATTGTGATAAATCATTATTTGTTTCAAAACTACTTTTTAGAAGTCAGTGAAACTTAGCACGGAGATATTTCATATGACAGACAATTTAGTTAATATTTAAGTTTTCAGGAAAACAAACGGTTTGTATGGAAAAGTAGAGCATCTATATCCATACATACTACATATAATACACTGTAAGGAAATCAAGTCTGCACATGGAATATTTTGATAAGGAAATAATATAATGTATAATTGTAGCCTGTACTAAAGATCACAACTCTGCATACTTATACTTATATATTTTCGTAAAATCTAATATAATGTATAATTGTAGCCTGTACTAAAGATCACAACTCTGCATACTTATACTTTCGTAAAATCTAACAGTTTTTGAGGACAGAAAAAGAGAGTCGATTTTGATAAATCATTAATTATTTCTAAATCAACTTACTACAATGTCGCGGAATAAACCATAAAACTTTATTACTGTTTGTCCCGAACTGAAATGTTACGATGTAAAATATGTGATTTTGCCTATACATGAATTCGTCCATGAATTGATATTGGACTCAGGTTCGTCTCCTCACGAAAAACTTTCCAGTGGTTAAAAGCACTCACTCGAAATTGTTCATACATGTTTGATTTAAACACTTAAACATGGTTTTATGCATGAACCGATGATACATTCAGAATTGTTTCTTCTGGAGAGAACTCTAACGATGAATGGACAATTGTGACGATGAATATCTTACGAGAAGACTAACACAAAATGTACTGACAAGACTTTGCTACATACTTAGCTAGCAATGTACCGTTAGATACTATTAGGCTAGATTATAGTCTTTGACAAGGTAGGTAGAGAAGATTTCAATCAGAAATATTTTATCGATGATTTAAAAATAAATAGTCGACTGATAATCCTTCTTGAAAAGAAAGATATTGTAACGTTTTTTTATGAGACGGCGTTAGTGTTGTATAAAGAATAGGATCGCGCTATAGTTTAGTTTATATTTTACAAAGACCACCTGTGCGGGCTAACGGGGCTAACACGTTTAATTTCCTTTTTTTATACGTAACCGCGCATTTGATTTATTTCTTTGTTGTGGGTGCGTTTACAAACATGAAAATTCACATACACTTATACTCAGACCGAAACAAATAGTTGTGGATCACACAAAGATTTGTCCCGTGCGGGAATCGAACCCGCGACTATCAGACACAGTGGGCGGAGTGGCTTAAGCTCTTAACCACTGCGCTTAATCGTCTGAGACTGAACCCAGTGAAAGAGTTAGTTGATAGGAAAATAAGTCTGGTGGAAGTTGACAAAGTATATAATATATATTTACTACACGGTTCTACCGGAATAGTTAGTCTCCCTGTTAGTTCTTCATATTAAAATGGCTAAACAAATTTAATTGAACTTGATATGAAGGTGTCTTACATAGTAAAATAAAACAAAACACTTTGTATTTCGAAACACATTTCTGTGGAATATCTATTATTTCTATCTATCTATCTATCTATATCATCACACCAGGTCCCTTGTGGGGTAGGCAGAGAGTACAGAGTTCCAACAGGTTCTTTCCTTCCATACTTCTCTGGCTTCCTCCACTCTCATAGTTCGTCTCATACGCTATCATAATAGATAATGATCTATTATTTCTTCATACTAAAACGACTAAACAGATTATAAAGAAACTTAATATGAAAAAATCCACACAGGTATACAACGCTATAGTGGAAGAACAGAACGGATAGAACAACAACTATTGATAGTTTCACAAATTATATACAATATTTATAATTATATATAACTACAACAGTAAAGAATTATTATAAAAAAACGGTAGCAAAAAAGAAATATACATATTTACACGCCGCTGTCTGATGTTAGTGTACCTAGAACAGATCAACTATAACTATAACTATGACCATGTCTTATCCGAAGAGCAAGTCAAGAGTCTCCGTAACCGGCGAGCGTATATAAGACGAACTATGAAAGTGGAAAGAGATAAAAAGGTCTGTAAGGAAAGAACCTGTTAGAACTCTGCACCCTCTGCCTACCCCGCAAGGGATCTGACATGATGATATAGATTATTAGATAGTATTAAAATATCTTAAGTCGTGAAATAATAATTTGAAATAGGTAACTTTATTTGCGCACTAGATCATACCGATATTATCCATCTAAGTGGTATATAAAATCACACCAATATGTTTTTACCGGCCTGCATAAGGGCCCGAAGATATTAATCATCTCAATCATCTTTCGATTTCCCTCTTCCTCTTCACAGGTGACTGAAAGCCTGGGCTCATGCTGAAATTGTTCTACAACGAAAATTTAGTAGTATTTAAGTTGACTGTATAAATAATTTTGCAAAACAAAGACTACTTGATTTAAGTGATAAAAGGTAGACTGCTTAACATACTTTGTCAAATAGTCGCAGGTATGATTCCCGCACAGCGCACGGGAATATTCATTTGGGATTTGTGATTTTGAAATAAAGAAGATATTTTATTCGCATACGGGCAAAATAAAAAATATATTTGACCGTGTTAATTGTCAGAACGGCGGAACCGATTAAATACACTATCACTGGAAAATGGATGATTTCTCAATGATTGCTTAAGACTACTTTTTAGCTCGGGAAATGTAGGTTCCATGGGGATAGCTGTTTTTATTTCTCCATATTAACACGGCTGAACGGATTTAAAAGAAACTTAATATAAGGAGTCTCTGAAGTCTTAGAATAATGCTATCCCAAAAAGTCCTACCTACCTATGTCAAATTACAAAATTAACGCGTGCGAAGCCGCGGGAAACAGCTAGTCACTAATAAAATGACAGCCAAAAACGGCAACGTTTGGATATACTTACGTATCGTACTTATACATAAGGTATTAATCACGCTAGGTGATTACTAAACTTAAAACTAATTTCTACATAGAAAATAGTTTTAAGTTATTAATGACGTCAGATCTTTTAATTATGATAGCTTTAGCAAACTGTAGTATTTGAACGCGCCCTTATGTTGGCTAGGGATGGATCCAACAAATTTGAAATAAGACCATACCTAGTCGTGCTTTTATTTCGGACTATCACTTTTGATCTAGAAGTCAGTTAACTGTAATATTAAAGCGCGTCATCACTCTTAGTTGCGTTTTTACTTTGCGTAGTTTTTATAGGGTTATTAATTTTTCTTATTAACGTTGAAGTTGCCCTTAAGAAGATATCTTCTATACACCTCTCAATCCTCAAGAAAAGGTAATCTCTCTGGAGGATTAATATATCATGACACACAACTTATATCCTGCACGGTTCAAACTTCGCGATAAAAAACAGCTAATTTTTCTTCGCAAAAATTAAAAATCTCAGTTCTAACTTTGTTTCTCACGATGCACATAATTTTTTCCAAAGAGGTTATGAATCAATTATCAGTAACCCTGTATACTCGTAAATTAAAGTGTTAACATACCTACACAATTTGTCATAAAACATACTACGAGGCATGCCTTTTAAGTTTTGTTTTGAAGAAAAAAACACAACTAGAACCTTATAGTACTTTTTATTGTTTTTCAAAGTATTCACCACGTAGCTTAATACACTTTTCCATTCGCTCAAACCAGTTATTATAACATTTATTCCACTCTAAAGTGGGGGTGTTCAAAATGGCTGACTTGAAAGCGTCGACTGCTTCCTCACCGGACTGGAACCTTTGACCACGAAGTCTTTTCTTAATTTTAGGACGTGTAAAGAAATCGTTAGGGCTTAGGTCAGGACTGTATGGAGGATGGTCAAGAATTTCTACTTTTTCCTGCTTCAAATACTCAATCGTTTGACGAGCGCTGTGTGAGCTTGCGTTTTCGTGGTGCAGGATGATGCGTCGCTTTGAGTTAGATTTTCGAAGTTCGGCGATGACTTGTGGTAAACAAACTGTGGTATACCACTCTGCGTTAACCGTTCTACGATCTTCAAGTGCAATAGTCGCAACATGGCCGGTTTTACCAACGAACGTGGCCACCATCTTCTTTGAAGTGCTTCGAGAACGAACAACTTTAGTCGGCTTTGGCTCGTCTTGAAAGACCCAGATTGTAGATTGTTGTTTGGAATCAGGATCGTAGGCATAGATCCAAGATTCGTCAGTACTGATGATGTCGTAGACGTGATTTGACTCTCCTCGGTTGAACCTTCGCAGAGTTTTCTTACACCATCTGACGCGGGCCGCCTTGTGATTGTCGGAAAGCAGATGCGGTATCCAACGGCAAACTAGCTTTCTCACACCAAGCGCTTCATGCAAGATCTTCTGAATGGTTGTCCCTGAGATGCCTAATAGAGCCTCTATCTCTCGATACGTCTCATGACGATCTTCGAGAATTAGTTGTCTCAAAGCAATGATGTTATTTTCAGTGCGGCGGATTTTGGGCGTCCTTCGCGAGATTTGTCACTAACACTAGTATGTCCACGCTGGAATTCTAAATACCAGCGTTCGA
Source organism: Phalera bucephala (assembly GCA_905147815.2). Classification (NCBI taxonomy): domain Eukaryota; kingdom Metazoa; phylum Arthropoda; class Insecta; order Lepidoptera; family Notodontidae; genus Phalera; species Phalera bucephala. The sequence continues at coordinate 11,519,435 of LR990630.1, read as the reverse complement.
CAGTCCGCATACATGGGGCTTCATCACTGAATACAGATGTTAGCTCTTCAAAACATTGAAGCCGTGTCAGGCCTCTTCTAAAGTTGTAGAAAATTATTGCACGAACATTTTCCTTAGAAATATTCATTTTCATACGTAACCTGACAGATTCCAATCGACGCTGTGACTAAACAATAGTATTAATCCTAATACTTTCAACTGTTTTGAGATTCAAAATTTAAACACATTCGAATATAGAACAGTTCCAAATTCAAAATTACCGGGAAATATGGAAACGACAGAACTTAAAAGGCATGCCTCGTATCAAGATAATTTAAAATTTTGTAAACTTTGTTTGGAAAAAAATATGCAGAATCATACAGATAGTCTACAAAGTGCCCCTACAGAAACAAGGATGTCTTTCTGGATTAAAAAAAAATGAGTTGGTATGAAACGGTAAAACTACAGTTGAAAAACTGTCACCGAATATTAAGAAAATGCAGAAAAATGAGGGTCCCAATAAGGTTAGATTTTATAAGGATGGTGAGTTTCAATTTATAGCTTCCTTTATTGAAATAAATCAGAAGTCGTAGCTACCTGTGAAAACGTCAGTGAGGAATTGGTTGGAATAGGTGAATTTGGGAATTTTCTGCTAGATTAGTTTCTAGCAGAAAATTCCCAAATTCAAGCTAGACCAGTGTCTGACATCTGGGTTTCTCGCATTTAACATATGACAACAAATAAGAAATGTGGTCTTCTTTACACTTGAATTCCTGATTACTAGAAGGGTTAAGAATATTTACGTTTATGTAGCCACTCTACTTGAACCCGCCGAGTCACAAACCATGTTGGGCATGTGGTTCTCATTTGTCCTACTAGTGGTAATGAGAGCACTGGATACAACCACGCTAAGCCAGTCTAAGTTTTGGATAATTCCAGATTGCATGTTTCTACCACGCGGATAGTGCGATTAAGATGGCCACATTCTTGGCTTGAATTTAAAAACGAGGACCACGAGATAAAAAGTATACTAATTAAAAAAAGAACACCGTCACGCCTATTGGTGGCGTCTTAGCTCAGTGGAGGAGATGGTAATAAAACTAACGGACTCTTGATCCCCGCCTCGACACCTCCTGTTGATTGGTCGACTCAACACCTATATTCAACAAGCGGGTGTAGCAGAGGTAAACTGTGTACACCCAATTTCAGCGAATCTATTGTCATTTTAATAATATCCGCCTATACTGCCCAATGCTGGGCAAAGGCCTCTCACAAATCGAAATGAGAGAGATTAGGTCATACTCCACCACGCGAACCCAGTGCGCATTGGCGGATGCAAGTTTGTGGCCACCTGCTGTTGGAACTTATGAAGCCATTATATATAATAAGACTTCCAAGGGTTTAACGAGTACCACATTAAATGGTAACCGAGACCAACGACTAAACGTGCTTTTTCCGAAGCACAGAGTTGCTCTAATATGAAAATGCCACAAACGGTCACCCAGCTCAAGCCGACCAAGTCGCACACTGCCTAACCTTGGTGATTGGTAAGAATACCGCGGCCGCACAGCGCTACGAGCACCTCTCATTATCATTATATGGGGCATAATACTGGTATTGTGCCTCATAAAAATGCAGTATCGATACTAAATTTTTTCCTATCGAAAAATTACATTATGTACAGCCTAGGATACGAACCGAGAACTACGTCATCAGTATGCGCATTTTTCGCCACCAGGAGGTTTCTTTAAAAATATAATTCTCTATGGCATAGTATACAACTCACTGTTCAAATTCCCTCCGTAGGTGCTGTGTGATAATAAATGAAGTTAGTGACACTAACGCGTCTGGGGAGAGGGAGTTATCGCGTTAGGGGGTGTTTAGATTTAATTTAAACTCGAATGCAACGAAGAACATATACAATTTCCCATCGGATTAGCCTCTAAGAGACCTATGACTTATACTTCTTATTTCGCTCGTTCGCAAAACTTATTATATTTTTACCAGCTTACGAATCTCCAATTATTTGACACGTTCCACACAATTTAAATAGATGCAATGATAATAGGTCAAGGTCTGTGAAGAAAGAACTTGTAGGAACTGTTCCCTGAATAGAGACTCAGTTGGCTCAGATGTTCGCGTCCTCCGAGCCGGCGGAATACCTGGCGCCGGCGCCAGGCCAGATAATGCATCTTGAACTAACCATCAAAATTTATACTATTAAAAGGACATTAGAATCGCATTAAAGGAAAACTGTTGTTAAAATATAGTGCGGCACGGATCTTTTGGCACGTGGCAAAAATAGGAACTAATGCTTTCATCAAGTGAAATGTGACTATAGAGCGACAAGGATATTTTGGCCGGCGGATGACATTGACAGGGTATGAAACAAGGGTTATCATTTAATAAAATGTTCCTACCTCCAGGGAAATATATCTACAGGCAGGCCGGCACGGTTAATAATTAAAAAATTAACTTGGATAAATTTCATAGCAAACGATAACTCTGCTACTGTCATGAAGTGACGTTTCACTTGATAACAGCGTTAGTTCAATTTTAGCCGCGGGCCAAAATATCCACTGTACATGACGCATCGCATATTCAAGCGCCTTTCTTCGGAAGACACATTTAACCTGTGGTCTCTACCACTTAATTTAAGTCGTTTAGCCAAGTTGAAAGCCGGAAAGGTTACTTGGTAAGTTCCTACAGCAGGTTGCCGCAAACCTGCCTCCACCAATCCACACTGGGTCCGCGTGGTGATGTATAACCTTATCTCTCTCACCTCGATTTATGAGAAAAAGCCTTTGCCAAGTAGGACAGTATAGGCTAATATTATTCAAACTCTTTTAAAAAATATCGGGGATTTTTTTCGTTCCAGCGCTTAACATTCTCGCGTTAAAAGTATTCGTGCGAAGACGGGCTTACTTTGGCAATATTCATTTACACTAAGTACGTGAGTAGATACTATTTTTAGGATTACGCATACCAATACTTCATATTTCTTGCGGAGGAAATGACTCCAGAGTTAGTCAGACGAATTCAGTATCTCTGATCTCACTGTTCAAAATTAGGATTTTGTCAGATATTTATTATGTCACCCACAAACAAGAGTCGTGTAGGAAATACTGGCAAAATTAATAAAAACATGATACTTAACACTCGGTTCATGGAAAACAAAGTTTTCTATAAAATAATAAAATAAATAATATCAGCCTATACTGCCCACTGCTGGGCAAAGGCCTCCTCTCACAAATCAAGGTGAGAGAGATTGGGTCATACTCCACCACGCGGACCCAGTGCGGATTGGTGGAGGCAGGTTTGCGGCCACCTGCTGTTGGAACTTATCAAGCCGCCTTTAAGGCTTCCAACTCGGCTTAACGACTACCACATTAAGTGGTAACCGGGACCAACGGCTTAACGTGCCTTCCGAAGCACGGAGACGTTCGAATATAAAAATGCCACAAACGGTCACCCATCTCAGGCCGACCGAGTCCAACGCTGCTTAACCTTGGTGATCGGTAAGAACACCGCGGTCGCCCAGCGCTACGAGCGCCTAGTTTTTTTTTTCTATAGTTTGTTGTAATCATTACTGTTAACGTGCATACTGTATTATGGACGCCAAATTTCGGACATCCCCTGTTTATTAAAAAATCGTAAAGATAACATCATTTAAAATGCACGATTTGAAGTCCCCCGTGACAAATATGGCATGGCAGCTGCTGGCTATGAAGGCGCTCATTAAGTTGCAGGAATGCTATGTTTTAACGATCACTAAGGTTAAGGAGCGTTCGGCTACGTCGGTCTGGGACCGGGGCCGCGGACGCAAGGGGCGCGGGCCTTGAGCGTCCTTCACGAGCGACCCCGAGGAGGACGGCGGCGTGGTGTGGCCCACGTCGCCGTAAGCACCGCGTTGGTGCGGGGAGAGCGTGGCATTAAGTCTCCCCCGGAAGGCGGGCTCTTCAGAGCGTGGCACAAGTCGGTAGGAATCCGACACGCCCCGCGGGCGTCCCCCGAGGGTCGCGGAAGTCCTATGCAGGATTTTCCCCAGGTAAAAAAAGGTCGTTTTGGGATCAAAGGTCGAAGGAGATCGTCCGTGACAATTTAATTTTTCTTCATTCTTCGTAGCCGTTGGTCCTTAAGGTAGCCTTTAAGCAGAGTTAGATGTATGTACTTCGTGATAAAACACCAATCATGGTCTATTTTTCATATAAAGTGACTAAAAGGTTCTGTCCCAGTAAATGGCTATTATCTGGCGACCTTTGCGAGTATTCCATGAGCAACCCATTTGACCAACCCTTCTCGGATAACAGCTAATAGAGATGAAGCCAATTTTAATGTACGTTAACGCAGCTGTAAATATTCGTAGCTTTGATCAAAGGGCTTCTTTGAAATGCAATAAAAGTCACATAAATATCAAGTTTATTATTAAGTACAAAGGAACTATTTAAATTTAACATTCATAGAGTGTAAAATAATTGCACAACTTTTAGTTCACCGGCTCGCTCGCCGAATAAAACAAGGGCTTCGCATAATAAGTTAGCGTGACACTAACTAGTAAACGCATGACAAAGATGGCTCACTATCGTTATGCTAATGTTAGAATTTTCGTGCTAAGTCCTCTGATTTTTTTTCAATATTTCGTCCATTTTATCACTAACAGTCATACAAAGATATTTTGGCCCGCGGCCAAAATCGGAACTATCATCAACTGAAATGTCACTACATGAGAGTCGCAAAGTTGCCGTTTGCTATGAAATTTACCCAAGTTCTTTTTTCAATAAGTAGCCACCAGCGGACCACCCACTCACTGAAATATTTCCATAAATGTAGGAAAATTTTACGATATGATAACCCCAATTTCACACCAACGCCACTATAGATGTCATGTTCGTAACTATACGAGGTGGTGTCTAAAATCCCACAATTTCACATTCATAAAATATGTCCACACTCGTACGATTTCAAGTTCATTTTTCGTATTCTTCTAACGCATGCATGTAAGTAACGGCATATTGCATGAATTAGCGCATGCATTGAAACTAGTTGAATAACAGTGAATGTCTCTGACGAAAGCCGATTCAGTGGCGGTTGATTCACATGCAACACTCAACTTCAATTACGAGAAAAAATAGCAGAAGTTAAAAGAAAAAACTTTGTAATGCAAATTCACGCTTGTCCGTCGTAATCTCCGCCAGGAGTAAATTAATACTGTGTGCATAGGCAGTGACTGTAATGAAACTGAATAGACGCAATAAAATAAGCATAGAGGATTCGCAGCACTAATGCATCCACCAGACCTTAGAGCAGTTGGTTAAATGCTCTAAGCATTAGACGCATGGACAGTTTGAAAGTGCACAAGTTTGGACATACCAATATAGGCCCTGGCCATACCGACCTATTTGAAATGGCCAAGTCAAACCTACGTAAGAACTATGAGCTATCTATAAATATTTATAAATCTATCGATATGCCAAACGGCATTTAAATTCATTCAGCCGTTTTGGCGTCATAAGGTAACCAATCCAAACATTCTCATTTTTATATGAATGAAACCAGGATAAATGCGGTCAAAATGCGAGCTCTGCGGAAGATGTGCGGAGTGAAGCTGACCGACCGTATTCGCAACAGCGTAGTAAGAAAGTGTGTAGGTATGAAAGATAGTAACGGCGTAAAGATGAGAAAGAGTATGCTCCGTTGGTTCGGTCACATAGAAAGAATGTCGAAAGAAAGTATGGCAAAAAAATATACAATGGGAAAGTAGAAGGATACCGGGGAAGACCTAAACTCTTACCATGACCAAATAGACCGTGTCTTATCCGAAGGGCAAGTCAAGAGTCTCCGTAACCGGCGAGCGTGTATGAGACAAACTATGAGAGTGGAGGAAGCCAAAGAGGTATATAAGGAAAGAACATGTTGGAACTCTGTACTCTGTGCCTACCCCGCAAGAGATCTGGCATGATGATATAGCTAAATAGATTTTTATATCAGTGCGAGTACGTAACAAATTCATTGCATCGTCATCTCCACTTCAATGAATCGACTGGATCTTTCTACTCCTACTTAAAAACATCGTAAATGTGAGATAAATCACTTCTAAAGTGTTGGTGCTCGCAGGCAAGGGTTGCCAGGTATCCGCTAGATACTCGTACAGATTTTTTTAATAATTTTAATATATAAAAGGGACTATAAATGTTTTTTTTTATGTTCTGATGATTGCCAAGTAATGGTACTCGTATCATAGTAGTCTCAAGAGCAGCGTTAATATTTAATGCCGAAAACCGTCAAATGTGTGTTAGTTATATCCAGTACTTAACTTGGATTTGTCAAATTCAAGCTAACGTCATAACTAATATCCATATTAATAAACGACTAAAGTTTATCATTCGTACTGCCTTGTTGATCTAGTGGCAAAGCCCATCGCTTGTTGATCACGAGGTCCTGGGCTCAAATCCTAGGTCGGTCAAATGAATTTTCTAACGAAAATTTCCCAGTATGAGTCCGGAGTCTAGAATTGGCTGCAAAAGGCTCGCCCCTTATTACATGGGATCTAAGATCGTCGACGAAAAGTGGGTGTACACAGTACACCTCTGCCACACCCGCTTGGGAAATATAGGCGTGATAGTATTCATTACCATAAGGATTTTTAAAATAAACAATGCACAAAAGTATTAAATATATGAGTATACAAAACCACCACAATAAATTTAAAAAAAAATGTTAAATAATTTATATTGATGATTATCTTTTGGATCACGTAATTATACATTTTTAATTCATAAAGTTTAAATTTTGAATTGAGAAACTAATCTTTTTCAGCTAACTGACCTAGAAGAATTTTAATTTAAAAAGACCTTTATAAAAACAAGCTTTTATAGTAAAACACAACGAAGATATCTTTCTTAGTGGAGGAGTTCCTATGGCTTCCTTCCGGCTCCATCATCAGACTCTAGACACCATCCGAGTCGAAAGTACTCATCAAGACAAATCCAACGAGCCCAAACACGACAGGGTTATATTGAGTAGTTGGGTGGTTCCCTTGACTATCTTTCAGCTTCATCGGCTGAACACTATCTCATTGTACAGTACTTGTTAATACCAATCTAACAGGCCTAAACATGAGGGGGTCTCGTTATATAGTTCACATGTTCCTATAGCCACCTTCCGACTCCATCCTCAAACCAGCTACATGGTACTATATTATTGCATTATCACCGAGCTTACATCATCATCATCATCATCTCAGCCTATACTTGTCCACTGCTGAACATAGGCCTCCCCAATCGCTTTCCAGCGTAACCGGTCCGATGCCACCTGCATCCAACGACTTCCTGCGATTTTCACAAGATCGTCGGTCCATCTGGCAGGCGGTCGTCCCACGCTGCGCTTGCCAATACGTGGTCTCCACTCTAGAATCTTTCTGCCCCAACGCCCATCCGATCTACGCGCTATGTGGCCCGCCCATTGCCACTTCAGCTTGCTAATCTTAACGGCTATGTCGGTGACCTTGGTTCTTCTACGAATCTCCTCATTCCTGAGTCGATCGCGTAGAGAAACGCCGAGCATAGCTCTCTCCATAGCTCGCTGAGCAACTCTGAGCTTTTTTATGAGACCTATTGTAAGAGACCACGTCTCTGATCCATATATCATCACTGGTAACACACATTGACTAAAAACTTTAGTCTTTAGGCACTGAGGTATTTTGGATGAGAAGATGTTGCGCAGTTTCCCGAACGCTGCCCAGCCGAGTTGGATTCGTCGATTGACCTCTCTCTCAAAGTTGGACCTACCTAACCGGACTGCCTGTCCCAGGTAAATGTATTCGTCGACAACTTCAAGAGTGGAGTTCCCAACGGTGAGTGCGGTGGGTACGACATGGACATTAAACATTATTTTTGTTTTGTCCATATTCATTTTAAGACCCACTTGTTGGGATACTCTATTTAGGTCACCGAGCATTCGTCCTAGATCTTCCAGCGACTCCGCCATGACCCCAATGTCGTCGGCAAATCGAAGGTGAGTGATGTATTCGCCATTGATGTTGATGCCAAGTCCTTGCCATTCCAAGAGCTTGAAGGCGTCCTCTAAGGTGGCCGTAAACAGTTTCGGAGAAATGACGTCTCCCTGTCTTACTCCTCTTTTTATGGGGATCACCTTCGTGCACTGCCCCTGTACTCGGACTGACATGGTGGCGTTATTATACAAGCACTTCAACACTTCGATGTACCGATAGTCAATGCGGCATCGCTGGAGAGATCTAAGAACCGCCCAAGTCTCGATCGAATCGAAGGCTTTCTCATAGTCCACAAACGCCAAGCATAGTGGCCGATTATACTCCTCGGTCTTCTGTATAATCTGCCGCAGCGTATGTATGTGGTCTATGGTACTAAAGCCTTTCCGGAAGCCGGCTTGTTCGGGAGGCTGGAAGTCATCAAGCCTGCGTTCGAGACGATTCGTGATGACTCTCGAAAACAACTTATAAACATGGCTCAGCAGTGTGATGGGCCTATAATTCTTCAGTAAAGTGTTATCACCTTTCTTGAAAAAGAGTACCACCACACCCCTGTTCCACGCTTCCGGCGTTTTTCCTTCGAGCAAGACGGAATTAAACAGCCTCTGAAGGACTTTAAGTACCGGCGATCCGCCCGCTTTCAGAAGCTCTGCGGTAATTCCGTCTTCACCCGGCGCTTTGTTGTTTTTAAGGTGTTTGAGAGCCATCCCAATCTCGCACAGGCTGATGTCCGGGATATCTTCAGTGTAGTGTCGGGTTAGCTTAGCTCTTGGGTCTTTTACCAAGTCAACAACAGGTTCAGCTACTGAGGTATACAACTGCCCATAGAACCTCTCTATCTCCCTGAGCACCTCTGACCTATTCGACGTTACGTTTCCGTCCTCCGTCTTCAGCTTCGTCAACTGGCTTTGCCCAATAGACGCGTCTCTTGCAAACACTTTGGAGCCCTTGTTCTGCTCTATGGTCTCCTCAATACGTCTTGTATTGAAGGACCGTAAATCGTGTCGCAAGGACTTCAATATCTGTCCATTGAGCTGCCTATAGGACTTAGCATCATCGGAGGTTTGGAGCGTCATGGAACGTCGCTCAGCCATGAGGTTTCGGGTGTAGTTAGATAGTTTTTGAGGTCTATTTTTACGGTGGGGCTTAAAATACTTGGACCCGACCGTATGGACAGTCTCTACCAGCCTGTTGTTGATTTCGTCCACTGATGCGCTGCTGTCTAGCAATTCGAAGCGGTCTGCCAATTCGAGTTGAAAGTTCTCGGGGTTTTGGATATGTGCATAAGAAGGTCGGAGCGTAGACTTCATCAGACGCGATCTTTCCATTTTGACATTAATATTTAATGTGCCTCTGACCATTCGGTGATCACTGCCGGTTTTTACCCTGTGAATCACGGAGACATCATTAAATATTTGTCGCTTGGTGCTCATGATGAAGTCTATCTCATTTTTTGTGGAACCATCAGGGCTCATCCAGGTCCATTTCCTATGAGGCGGCTTCCGGAAGAAAGAGTTCATCATAAAGAGTCCCTCCTTCTCCAGATATTCGGCCAGCCTCTGACCCCTGGGGTTGCGTTGCCCATATCCAAATTGCCCCACTCTCAATTCATCATCGCCCCGTTTGCCCAGCCGCGCATTGAAGTCACCCATAACCACTGTAAAGTGTGCTTTGGAAGTATGTATGGCTCTACTAATGTCCTCATACATAACTTCGACGTCATCATCTGAGTATGCCGAGGTCGGTGCGTAGACCTGTATGACCTTCAGCGAATATCTTTTGGATATTCTGAGTATCAGGTACGCTACCCTGCTCGACACACTAGTGATGGACACAACGTTGTCTATGAGTGACTTGTGGACGATAAATCCGACACCACCTTGGGACTGCTGTTCGCCCTCCCGGTAGTAAAACAAGTTGCCGGATTTTAAGGTTATCGTGTCCTCGCCCTTTCTTCGGACCTCCGATAAACCAACAATATTCCACCGCAACTTGTTTATCTCTTCCTCCAGCTCAACAAGCTTCTCATCTGTCCTTAACGTGCGTGCGTTGTATGTCACCAGGGCCAATTTTCGGTGTTGGTGGTAGCCGAATCTCTGCCGGAGATTCTTAGCACCCCTTGTCCTGTCGTTACCATGGCTGCTACCGTGGCCAGGACGAACAGGACCGCCGGGGACTAGGGGCCTGGTTTTCTTACATTCTTCCATTATTGGGGGTGTTTGCCATACTCGCCACGCTTGGCAGGCGGGTTGGCGAGCGCAGTTATTGGTCGTCGAAGTGCTAAGGGAACGCTGCTGCCCATTCCCTAGTTTTCCCTAAGTCGCCTTGTACGACACCCGATGGGATGAGATGGGTTGGTCCTATTCTAAGCCGGGAACCACGCGGCAGCTTACATACGTATGCCAAATTTCAGCTCTATTGGATACCCGCAACCGCTTGAAAGATGGATCACTATATTTGAACCAGAAAGACAGAGAGACAGACATACGAACATTGCAAATTAACTAAAAGCTTGTAAAAAGGGTAACGTTTTTTATTATAATATTACTTGGGCAGCCTGATGTAGACTTAATGATACTGACCCATTTTTTGTACCCATTTAAAAAACGTATCACTGAACTACTGTTACCATATACACTACACACTATCAGCCTATACTGCCCACGGCTGGGCAAAGGCCTTCTCTCACACATCGAGGTGAAAGAGAGCAGGTCATACTCCACCACGCGGACCCAGTGCGGATTGGTGGAAGCAGGTTTGTGGCCACCTGCTGTTGGAACTTATCAAGCCGCCTATAAGGCTTCCAATTTGGCTTAACGACTACCACATTAAGTGGTAGCCGGGACACAACACCACGGTCGTACAGCGCTACGAGCGCCTCCATACACTCTTTTCATACGATACACACTCTTTTCATATAACCCTGGCAGCCCTAACACTATAGAAGAGTTCACAGTTTGTGATTCACCTCGATTGAAGTGAAATAAACTCGTAAAACAATTTTACGAGTTGAAGTTGTTTTCATAAGCCTGAACTAGTCAGTACTTAAACATCACGCCTTCGAGAAAGCTTTATGCATCTGGTGTTTCCAGTAAATACTGAAGTTTTAACGTACCAACGCTGGGAATGCGTGTCATCTCGTTTATTCTTATTTAAAACATCTTTTATGCAAGCAAGGCGGCATGTGTTCTTGAAGATAGTACTTAAAATGTGAACTTTTGTAATTTGGGGCCACAGTATCGCCTACATATCGCCTGATGTTTTAATTTCTGCGTTAATTTACCTATATCCTGTTTAGTCACAGAAATAGTTATTATTACTATTTCTGTATGTTTTATAAAAAAAATTATACTCTCTACTGCACACTATGTCTGTGTTGTGTGTAAGATATATCTCCATTCCGATCTCGGTCTCGAACCTATGCGCGCCTTTATTAAAAAGGCGGAGGCAAGGATTGGTACACACCGCTCGTACGCCCCTCGCCGTCGGCTCCCCGCGCCGCTGCCTTCGAAGCCAGTTCCATATAAATGTATGCATTAAAACGCGCCGCTCCCCGCGCCGCGGCCGTCACCGCCTCGCTCCCGCTGACTTCGTGTCCGAGGCCAAACGAATGGTTTTAAGTAAATAATCATTATAAATGATATTATTTCAGTGTTATTATTTTTAACCAGTTGTAAGTAATTTTAGTTAGACGGACGATTAAAGACGGACGATTTAGGGCAGTGGCTAAGAGCTTCAGCCGAACCGCCCACTGGGTCTAAGGCCTCGGTCACGAAGTTAACGGGAGCGGGGCGGCAGCGGTGGCGGCGCGGGGAGCGGCGCGGCAACGCTGTACCCGGTCTAGAAGTCAGCGGACAGACCGCACGCCGGTAGAGCGGCGGAGTGTTGTGTTCGGAGAAATTAGTACTGAAATTGGACCGTCTTTGCTGTTCCATATTGGTGTTCTATCAAAAATCATTGTAATAATATGCTCCAACACGTCGGCAGGCATTTTGAAACTCCGGTCGTTAAAAAGCAAAAAAAGAATACTACAACTCAACACTACGTCAATGCAGACGCGCGGGCACCGCTAGATTGGTACGCACCCCTCGTACGCCACTCGCCGCCTGCTCCCCGCGCCGCTGCCTTCGAGGCCAGTTCCATATAAATGTATGCATTGAAACGCGCCGCTCCCCGCGCCGCCGCCGCCACCGCCCCGCTCCCGCTGACTTCGTGTCCGAGACCTAATAGTCGCGGGTTCCATTCCCGGACGGAACAAATCTTTGTGTGACCCACAGTTATTTGTTACGGTCTGGCTATTTGTGTATGTGAATTTTCATGTTTGTAAACGCACCCATGATACAGAAATAAATGCTGGTGTGAGGCTACGTATATATATAAAAAAAATGTCTCGTTATGTTAATACACACAAAATAACTTTTTAAAAATTTAGCCAATCACGGACCAAATTTATACACCGTCACGCCTATATTCCCCAAGCGGGGGTGGCAGAGGTGTACTAAGTAAACCCACGTTTCGCCGACGAAGTTAGATCCAATTCCAGACTCCGGACTCATACTGGGAATTTTTCGTTAGAAAAACTACATTTGTCCGATCTAGGATTTAGACCCAGGACCTCGTGATCACAAAGCGGTGTGCTTTGCCACCAGACCAACGAGGCAGTCTACTACATATTACTTAGTATCATCTCGTGTGTATATTTTAGCCTCTACAACACGTTAGGCAAATAGTGCAGTAAATCCAAGGTTATTTTCAGATTGCGTGATTTTTCTAGACTTTCACCATATGTCAAGCTTCCGAAGCGACCGTTTGGTATAATGTGAATATATTTTTCTTTCGCTCTATCCTTGAAAACGTTTATTTTTGCGTCTTTTGGTGAGGACAGACGCTCGTCGATCAAAGCTTATACTCCTAGATTGTATGCTAAGTTATATGGCTCAAGGATACAATCTTTTTCAATACAACGAAAAAAACGTATCTCCATACTAGTAAATAGTTTCTTTGTCGTGGGTGCATTTGCAAACATGAAATTTGCACACATACATCCACACTGCAATAAGTATTTTTAGAGAAGAGTATTTATAGGGACGAGTTTTTATTAAGACAAGAATATTTAGTAAAGACTCGTCTCGGGCGGGAATCGAACCCTCGCCTGCTCGATCCCTTGGATGGAACGACTTAAGGTCTTATCATTGGATGAATCCGTGATCAAACTCGCACATACTATCATGATCTACTATAATCAGTGGGTTTAGCCAGTGCCCATATTCGTTATGACCAATTCGACATAAAACGCAGTGCGGGCGAGCGTGCAACCAATACGCTCGAGCCAGAAGTGCAAAGGGGCAACTAGCTTAAGGTTGCCGCAAGGAGGAACGACCTCGGCTTGGGTAGTCGCTATGGGGGAGGGCATATACTAGGTGTCTCGCCGTGGAGCTCTGCACCGGCCGGCGGCCAAGGGATTCTTCGACCTCGCCGGCGAAGTCGATGTCTGATCCTGAGAGCGGTATCTGTATCCGAAAAAAGGGATGTAAGGGCATCGGGAGGGTCGGTGAGAATGTCGCGGTCGGCGGTAGCGGCTGATAGTTAGCTTCGTAGTCGGCGGCGGCTATGATTACCGGATTCCTATGATTGGACGCGTTCACGAAATATCGGGTTGTCATCTTTTTAATAAAGGCGCGAGACCGAGATCGGAATGGAGATCGACGTTCCGTATGAACCACGGGGCTCCGACGGCTTTGCGGAGAAAACGGGATTGAACCGTTTGGAGTCCATCGATGCCCGAACACCTCACAAGCGTACGTTATGATGGGCCGTACCCAAGTTTTATAAAGCGTCACCTTATTCCTAAGGGACATTTTACTCCGCTTGCAGATCATCGAGTAAAGACGACTGAGTACAAAAGCTGCTAAGTTACGGACTCGCTTGATGTGCGGTCCGAAGGTCATGGTATTGTTTAGGGTGACTCCTAGATATTTGACTTGTTTAACCCAGGGAATAAATAGGTCTGTCGAACATTTGAGATTACTTCTGGGGTGGCGCAGGAAGGGACGCGGGGTGGCACCTCTGGAGAAGGACACCGCATCGCTCTTATGCGGGTGATAAACATTGGTTCAGGAAGTGGCGTATTGAGGATACTCAATACGCCACTTCCTGAACCAATCCCCTAGAGTATTTTGAAGCTTTCTGGTAATGAAACCCTTATTCCTATGCGAGACATAGAGAGCGGTATCATCCGCGAATAGGGCTAGATGCACCTTATTTTAACGGGGAATATTGTTCACGTAAAGGCTGAATAGGAGGGGGGAAAGAGCTGAGCCTTGTGGGTCAGCTTGTATGGAGTGGCGGGTAGAGCGCGTTATTTCAACGCGATACCGAAAGGCGCGATTCGACAAAAAGTCTCATAAGATGAGCACGAGTCTATCCGGTACACCCATTTGATAAAACTTGTAGGTCAAGCCGTTGTGCCAGACTTTTAACCCGTCGCGTTTGCTTATAGCAAATAAAACCCCAGAATGACGTGAGCGTAACGCTATCGAAAAAGCGTGCTGTCACATATTTACTTAGTAAATTTTTTGTGTAAAAAGGATGGCATATCATCTCGATAGCGTTACGGTAACGTAATCTGTTGCGGGATAGGCGAGAAAGATCTTTATAAAAAGATTATGTTGGAACTCTGTACTCTCTGCCTGCCTCGCAAGGGATCGAACGTAATGTTTTTTTAAATAGATATAGATAGAGATTCAATACTTTATGTTAGACAAATACCTCATACTGTACACGTATCTAAGCGTTTTATTCCAATTATTTCGTTTCTCAGTCGAGCTTTGCGCTGAGAGCACCTGAGTTAAATGCTTTTGTTCCTTTTATTCTGTTAAGCGTCTTAAGACCCCTTCGTCTGGAAGAGGCGTTGGAGTATTTCTTATTATTTCTAGAATAAAGGACAATACCCTATTGTATATATATATATATATATTAAATTTGTATATTCCTGATTTTTATTACATAATACATATTTTTTTATTATAAAATATGCATAGAGAAAATAAAAACTTATGGTAGAGGTAACTACAGATTTAAGCGGAAATCAAACTTACTAGTCCATTACCTAGTCTTTTAATTAGTACCTATAGTTTTCATTAACAAGTTTTTCATCAAAAATATGTTGTAACCAACCATCTTCTTAGACCTTCGTGAGAAGTAACAATTCATAAAAAAAAAAATACCGTCACGCCTATATTCCCCAAGCGCGGTGGCAGAGGTGTACTGAGTACACCCACGTTTCGCCGACGATGCTAGGTCCCATGTAATAGAGGGCGAGCCTATTGCCATATACCGGGCACAATTCCAGACTCCGGACTCGTACTGGGAAGTTTTTGTTAGAAAAACTACACTTGTCCGACCTAGAATTTGAACACAGTACCTCGTGATCACAAAGCGATGCGCTTTGCCACTAAACCAAAGAGGCAGTCAATAACAATTAATTATGTAAAATAAACGTTATAAGTTAGCTCTATCAAGTATTTTTAGTTGTTTGTAACAAAATAATTTAAACTTAGTTACACACATGAAATTCATATACACACGTGCTCAGACCGAAACAAATATTTGTGAGTCGCACAAAATATGTCCCATCCGGGAATCGAACCCGTGACTACTCGATCCAGTGGGCGAAGCGGCTAAAGCTCTCAACCACTGGACTAAGCCGTCCGTCAAATCCGTTTATTAAAGCATAGTAGATATATATCTACTGAGTTACCATTGCTTGGTTTTTGAAAAGGAGAACCACCAATTTGTGTAACCAGCCAATATCTTAGTATTTTGTAGGGCATATCAAATTATTTAAAATAAACATTGCTTTATTGTAAGTCACAAAATCGATGTGGAGTTTATGTATGTTGTAGTTTGTATAAAAACATATAGTACCTTAGCGAATAGGTACATAATAAAATTAGACAAAAAAGAGTAGCCCGCTGATTTCTCAGTGTTGGACGAGTTCCGATTCAGTGGTAGATAAGTTCAAAAAAGTATTCTTGCCAATTTGTAAGTGCCCCCATTGATATACGAAATAAATTATTTAAGTTTGAGTTATTATGATGGTATATTTAATATAAGTTTTTACTCTGATTGGCTGATTGTTATAAGGCCTCGGACACGAAATCAGTGGGAGCGAGGCGGTGGCGGCGGCGACGCGGAGAGCGGCGCGTTTCAATGCATACATTTATATGGAACTGGCCTCGAAGGCAGCGACGCGGGAAGCGGGTGGCGAGCGCCGTGCGAGCGGTGTGTACCAATCTAGCGGTGCCCGCGCGTCTGCATTAACGTAGTGTTGAGTTGTAGTATTCTTTTTTTGCTTTTTCCGACCGAAGTTTTAAAATGCCCGCCGACGTTTGGAGCAAATTATTACAATGATTTTTTATAGAACAAAGATACTAAATTCTCGTAACACAACACTACGCCGCTCCAGCGCCGTGCGGTCTGCCCACTGGCTTCGAGATCGGGTACGGCGTTGCTGCGCCGCTCCGCGCGCCGCCGCCGCCGCCGCCCCGTTCCCGCTGACTTCGTGTCCGAGGCCTAAGACTTTTCGTTTGGTTACGAAACTAGTCTGGTTGTAACTGTCTACAGGTTTGAAAATCGTTAAATTAAGACAGTAACTACATAAATTGTGTATTATGCGTAGTTCGACTCGTCCTCGTTAAATTATATTTAATTACGTGTTTGTCTTATGACGCATTAAACACCGTGAAATACCGCCAGACAACACTTAGACACAGTAGTTATAATTAAAACACAAAAATGTGGCACTTAGACAGCTGTTACTACGGCTGAAGACTTGGCGCGCTTACGCCATTTTTGTACGCATTTATAAGCGCTAATATAGATATCAGCGTGTTTCAAACCGCAGACTACGCCTCTGACCTTAATTCTATATATTCCACTAACACGATTCACTTTTTGTCATGTGCAACTTACTATAAAGTATCAATACCGTGCATATTTATTACATTTTTGGAAGCATTATGCTGGGCTTCTAACGGATTCTAGAAGAACTCAAATTTATTTTTCTTACCACATACCACAGTACAAACTGTTTCTATATTATAGATACATTTACAGATACAATTTCTTTGTGACACTTTGATAAAACGCGGCTACCCTAATGATGATCTGATCTGATCATCTCAGTACCCTGAATGGATTTGATATTG
This sequence comes from Phalera bucephala, assembly GCA_905147815.2. NCBI lineage: Eukaryota > Metazoa > Arthropoda > Insecta > Lepidoptera > Notodontidae > Phalera > Phalera bucephala. Next base: position 11,502,239 of record LR990630.1, on the reverse strand, counting down.
TAATCACAAAACCTTTGGTAAAAACAACGAAAACTCAAGGTCCAGTGGGTATTTGTTTGAATAAAGATTAGATGTTCTACAACTACATCAAGGGTAGTAAGTAAAATGGACAAATATATCTTCAAAACTGGAATTCCATAAGGAGTAATCATGGTCATTTGGTATATTAATATACCAAACGTCAACTTTATATATACCCAAATAGTCTTACACAGACCACGTCATTAGTGGCTGTACCTATCGCCTTGAGGCGCAACTTAATCAATGTTAAAATAATTAACAACTTTAGTCGTCTTTTACGACATCCATAAGATAAAGATACATTATTCTATCACCACATAACTAAACGGATCTCTGCACCACATGATAAAAGATCCTGCATTAAATAAAGTAGCGTATTAAGAATGCGCCTCAATTTCGTAGTTTGTCTGTACTAACAATACGCGACTGAAAATAGAACGCGTAATGCAAAGTATTTATGTGCATACTTTGAGAGTTAATAGGTTGAGATCTAAATCAGATGAGTCTAAACTTGTAGTACATATCTCTAACCACATGTGGAATGTTTCGGTCGTTTTGTTGGGAATTGGTTTAGGTGCTTGGTAGAGCGATTGACTGTACCGCAGATCTTGTCATTTCTATCTGAGGAATGTACTAATACGTAGAAAAAAAGATTTTACAATCTAATCATTAGCTAAAATGCATACAGGTGTAATACCAGGATACTTTCTTGTACATAGAGAACGTCTAGACATTTTTTTATTTGGTAATAAACTAGACTTTTTTCCGGTGAAGCTGCAAAAATCCCTTAACTGACTGTCGAGCAAAAATAAACACGGAACGAAAATTGAGAACCTGCAATTTACGAGACTCTTTAATGTATTCTATCGAAATGATACCTACTCCATCGCTTAGGAGAAAATAATTAAGTCTCTTCCTAGGGGTATCTACTGAGTCGTAGAAAAGGGACAATTTATTATTATTATTATAAGTGGAAGGATATAGGTACCGGGGAAGACTTACACTATTTAACCATGACCAAATATAGCCGAGTCTTACCTGAAGGACAACTCCAGAGTCTCCGCAACCGGCGAGCGTGTATGAGACAAACTATGAGATAGGAGGAAGCTAGAGAGGTATCTAAGGAAATAACCTGTTGAAGCTCTCTACTGTCTGCTTCCCCGCGGGGGATCTGGCGTAGTCAGAAGTAATCAGGCAAGCAGTCGCAACAACTGGTAGATGCATGTATCCTGCTGTCCTCTACTCGGATTATTGTTGGTTGTTAAGAAGGTATTGGTCGTGTCGGTTCTTAAATTGATTATCATTCTGATCAGAAATTACGTCATCTGGTAGTTTGTTCCACGCTCTTACCACTCTATTGGTAAAGAAATGTTGTTGAGGGTTACTGTATGGATCTACTCTAATACAACTCTAACGCTGGCTGACTTACAAACAACTCAACATTTAAACAGGTGGGTCTAGAACGATACAATTGTATGGAGGAGTTGTTTACATTATGTAAGTGACTGCTTAAAATAGATTTTAGCACATTTATCTACTAAGAGTGTTAAACAGGAAGTTAGAAATTACTAATAGTAACTCCCATCGGCTCCAACATCCAACCTCATCGGCAAAATCCAACTAAAGGAAAAAAATAACGTGGATCGTTTAAGATTGAAAAGTGAAATGTCGTAGGATGTTGTGCTCCAATTTTACCTCATCATCATCGTCAGCCCATAGCAGTCCACTGCTGGAGATAAGCCTCTCCAAGTGCACGCCACCGGGTACGATCCTCGGTTAATTTACCTAATCACTCTCTCACTTTACCCGTAACCTCGTGAATAACGAACATACGATGAACCTAGAATTATTAACAGCCGTACAAGGATCTTTTAACCCGCGGCTAAAATCGGAACTAACACGGTCATCAAGTGAAATGTCACTTCATGACAGTCGCATAGTTACCGTTTGCTATGAAATTTCCCCAAAATCATTTTGACCCACCCACCTGATGAAATATCTCTTTGGTAGTAGGAAAATTTTACTAAATGGTAACTTGTAATTTACACCAACAATAGGCCAAAAGATCCTTGTTGCACTATAGGTCACAATTTCATGCAATTTCATAAAAATCTTCGTATGTTGAAAAAACATTTGTATCGAAACAAAATTCAAACAAAAGATTCCACAATTATAAAACTGACGTAAATAAACAAAGAACTTTTTTCAATTTTCTTGTCCCTCAAAACTTAAGACTAACAAATCAAAACTTAGGCATTTAGACGAACACAAAAGTAAACAACAACAAAAAATTAAAAGGAAAAGGGTTAGAGAATTTAAAGATCCTTATGGTAATAATGCATTGGTTCTCAAGTGTGGGTACAACAATACTGACGTAATCTTCATATATTGATTGAGTAGATTCTTTATACATTTTTTTGTTCTTACGTAAATATATAACTATCTATCTATATCATTACGCCATTTCCTTTACAGGGTAGGCAGAGAGTCCAGAATTTCAACAGGACCTTTCTGGCACAAAAACGACCCATTTAGACACACTAAAAGTGGACATTTTATGACACAAAAACTATCATTAAACATTGTTCCGATTTCGGACAGCCTTACCGTTCGGTAAGATACTTTTTTAATAGATTTATAGCCAATTTTATAAGACAATATAGCGTGGCAACTAAAAACAATAAACTTGATATGGCTGGAACATCAATAAATGAATGATTAATTTTGTTCATTCATTGATTTCCCATTTCATTGACTACCTCGTTGGTCTAGTGGCAAAGCGCATCGCTTTGTGATCACGAGGTCCTGGGTTCAAATCCTAGATCGGACAAGTGTAGTTTTTCTAACGAAAACTTGCCAGTACGAGTCCCGGGTCTGGAATTGTGCCCGGTATATGGCAATAGGCTCGCCCCCTATTACATGGGGCCTAACATCGTCGGCGAAACGTGAGTTTACTCAGTACACCTCTGCCACCCCCGCTTGGGGAATATAGGTGTGATGGTGTGTGATTTCCCAACCGTAAAAAGTTTATTATTTTTAGTTGCCACGCCATATTTTTTTGTAAAATTGGGCACGTAAGAAAAGACGGGTCTATACTAAGACAGACTTATAAACTGCAATATTTTATGTCGGAATTTCATGTTGGTATCTGTTACGTCTTCGCCTTCACCGCAGCCCGCGGCAGGCGGGGTTTAGCGACGTCATCGGCCCACTTGCAAATTGCTTACTTGCGGACCACACGCGCGCCTCGCACATTTTTTTACTTTTTAATATTATACAATTTAACTTCTACTTAGTTTTCATTTCATTTTTACTTCAATATAGAGTCCTCTTTGTCGAAGACCCAACAGTATCAAAGATCAAGCAGAAACTAAAAGTCATACTCATCCATAAGTTTATGCAGGTAAATCCGTGAACAAAATCTAGCCACTCATAAGCCTATGCGGTAATAATTTGACGGACGATTTGGCGCAGTGGTTAAGAGCTTAAGCCGCTCCACTCACGCGGTCGAATAGTCACGGCTTCGATTGTTTGTTTCGGTGTGGGTATTTGTGTATGTGTATTTTGATGTTATTAAACGCACCCACGACACAGGAATAAATCCTCGTGTGGGGCTACGTTTAAAAAAAGTAATTAATGAACTACGTAACCGATGTATTAAATCTTCGAATTTAACAATACGTCATGCTAAAACTCTGTTTTCAAGGTGTATGGTTTATAATACTAGCTGATATATTTAGTCTATATGCAGACCAACTGGCTTTGTTTAGCTCCAGGCGTCAGTCTACCTAAACGGTTTAGACAGGTGTTCGAAATTTTCAATTATCTAGGCCAATTTAATTATACCTAGATCAACATTCAGCTTTCAAGCACAGGACAAGGGGCCTTTACATTGTTAACTTTGGGGGTTATTTTTTTAGGAGTATGTTGTATTATATATACCAGAGGGCTTAGCACGAAAATTTTGTCGTTAACAAGTTGATATGCCACCAAAATTGGAACTAACGCTGTCATAAAGGGAAATTTCGATGCATGTGCGGCCGATATGGCATGACTAGAAGATGACACAGAACAAAAAAAACTTCGTTTTTCCGTGGAAAATGACTAGAAGCCAAAATGCTATTGCTTTAGCAAGTTCGTGACAGAAGCGACGCTATCAGAAAATAGGTAAGGCTAGGTTATACTTACGATAATCAACAAAAAAGCATAAACACACGTTGTATTGGCCATAAGTAAAATATATGATTAAGGGTCTCTTTTACCACAGGGGAGTAAAGTCTGAAGTGGTGTGAAGGACTAATCGATCATTAGACTTGCAGTCTATGTCCGAATATTACTATCTCTGAGTAGCCCTCTCCGACGATTAAACTCATCATCATCAGCCGAAAGACGTCCACTGCAGGCCAGAGGCCTCCCCCAAAGATCGCCACAACGACCGGCTTTGTGCTGTACGCATCCAGCTTCTACCTGCCACCTTGTGGAGGGTCTGCCCACTACACGTCTTCCGGTACGAGGTCGCCACTCAAAAACCTTTCTGCCCCAACGGCCGTCAGTTCTACGAGTGATGTGCCCCGCCTACTGCCACTTAAGCTTGGTAATTCTGTAAGCTATATCGGTGACTTTGGTTCTCCTGCGGATCTCCTTATTTCTGATTCGATCTCGCAGTAAAACTCCGAGCTTAGCTATTTCCATTGCCCATTGGGTAAGTTTGAGCCTTCTTATGAGGCCCATCGTGAGTGACCATGTCTCGGTGCCGTAAGTCATCACTGGAAACACACTGGTCAAAGACTTGTCTTAAGACACTGCGGTATTTGGTATGATTAAACTAGCCAGTTTTTATTGCGGAGTAATGCTAATCGAACCAGCATTGTACTCAAGGGCTTAAAGATTGATTAAAGATTATTTATTTCAATATGCACACAGAATAATAATAACGGTGCGTTCATAAACAACTGCATTAGTGAAAACCGTGTTGTAGCTGTTTGCACCCGTCTCCTTAAACAATAAATGATTTTGTTTTACAATTCTACTGTTCTATAAGACAGGTTAGTGATTTTCATGTGTGTGCAGAGTGTATGTGTGCGTGCGTGTATGTGGGTGTGTGGTGCGTGGTGTGTGTGTGTGTGTGTGTGTGTGTGTGTGTGTGTGTGTGTGTGTGTGTGTGTGTGTGTGTGTGTGCATGTACATATGAATGCAAGTGTGTATGTATATGAGGGTGGTGAAAGAAGCCCTAAAAGTAAAAGACCTTTTTATGCTGAACTCAGAGGCGTAGCTACCGCCTTATCAGCCGTATCAAAGATATGGGGTTCCCAAGCTACAGGGCCCCGAACCCGTGTAAGCAAATTTTGTAAATTGTTATCCACGATCTCATTCAAACTCTTTGAAAGCTTTTCGCTAAGCTCTCCGGGTACATATACACATGTCATACACAAACATATATGGATTCATTAACGCACATGATAAATATAATCAATTGATCATGAACTGCTCATCTGCGCAGTAAAGAACCTGTAAATGTTTAATACTAAAGCAATTTGTAATGTTTAACATTTTATAGATTTGATAGATAGAAATCTTCAGCTATGGATGATTTAATAAATATGTTTGCCGAAAAAAGGCACGAGAAATGCACACGCTTTTCTCAATTCCCAAACAATTCAAATCAAATACACATTTGATTTAAATTGTTTGGCTTACTTAGCTCCTAGGAGCATTTACTGTCAGGAATAACTTACTATCAATATATGTTAAATCATTTCGTTTCTTTTGTGATTTTTTACACTCCATTTGGGTTTCGCCGCAGTTAGGTAGAAGGGCCCCCCAACAAATTTAGATACGGGGTCCGTCTAGGGCAACCTACGCCACTGTCTGTATTGTACGTATCCGTTCGATCTTTGACCACCCTATGATGATATAGTCAGAAAAATATTATATATTTTACACGAAATTAAATTGTGTGATAGAACCAGTTAATTAAACAACAAACCACTTTATTTGCGTTCGCATGTGCGGGATTTACACACTTTGTGTATACATGTATTCAAACAAATCAAAACTCGGTTATGAGCATCGGGATAGTCGCATTATTAGTGTTTGTGCCAAACACTCCTTCAAAATGTATAAACAAATATTTAGTGTGCACTACATGTGTGATATAAGATAGTATCGGTGTAAAGATGAGAAAGGGTATGCTCCGGACATATAGAAAGAAAGTCAGAAGAAAGAATGACAAAACAGATATACAATGCAAAAGTGGAAGGTATGTAGGTACCGGGGAAGACTATCTTACCATGACCAAATAGACCGAGTCTTATCAGAAGGTCGAGTCAAGAGTCTCCGAAACCGGCGAGCGTGTATGAGACGAACTATAAGAGAGGAGGAAGCCAGAGAGATATGTAAGGAAAGAACCTGTTGGAACTCTGTACTCTCTGCCTACCCCGCAAGGGATCTGGCGTGATGATAAAGATAGAGATAGATAGATGTGTGATATTATGCTCTTTTCAAAAGGACTTATTAGATCGAGTAGGTAGATGCGGGTTTGATCACAGCATGGAACAAACCACAGGAATCGTAATAATGAAAGGGAAACAGTGCACGATTGTGTTCCAAACCACTGTTGCCACTTTGCCATACAGTTTAAAAAAAATAGAAACAGATTATATATATTACTAGCAGTTTCCCGCGACTTCATACCCGGTTGACAACACCGCCACTTACCGGGTCTATGTTGTATGTCAATGTTACTTCTGGATAAGGGAAGCTACCTTCTAATCTTCAGCCATATTCTAATGATGAAAGATTTTTTGAAATCGGTTCGGAGTTAGGAATCATGCCCTGTATATGACAATAGGCTCGCCCCCTATTATATGGGACCTAACTTCGTCGGCGAAAAGTGGATGTACTCAATACACCTCTGCGACCCCTGCTTATGGAATATAGGCGTGACGGTGTTTATAATATTTTAAATAAATTTCCCATACCTTATATGTACCGTTACAAGTTTCAAAATACTTTCATATCAACTTTAGCCGTTACCATATACATTTAAGATAATTTTCAAGTTCAAGCAGCCTACGACTTCAAGGCCCACTTAAGTGGGAGGCAATTTACATTATAACCTTGGGTTAGTCAATAGATAACGCTAACTCTGGTTCGTGCAATTTGGCCCAGTGTAATAAAACACATTACGATATTTATAGGACCAACCTTTGTGTGATTCGCAAGTGGATGTTGGATATCGGTGTTTTTACACGTGAAGTTTGCATCAGTGTAAAATGCATGAATGGTTCTAGTATCATTTTTTTATATTGAATATCGTTCATCACCTCAACCTATACTTATCCACTGCTGAACATAGGCCTCTCCAATCGTAACCGGTCCAATGCCACCTGCATCCAACGACTTCCTGCGATTTTCACAAGATCGTCGGTCCATCTGGCAGGTGGTCGTCCCACGCTGCGTTTGCCAATACGTGGTCTCCACTCCAGAATCTTTCTGCCCCAACGCCCGTCCGATCTTTGCGCTATGTGGCCCATTGCCATTTCAGCTTGCTAATCTTAAGGGCTATGCCGGTGACCTTGGTTCTTCTACGAATCCCCTCATTCCTGATTCGATCACGTAGAGAAACGCCGAGCATAGCACGCTGAGCAACTCTGAGCTTTTTTATGAGACCTATTGTAAGAGACCACGTCTCTGATCCGTATATCATCGCTGGTAACACACATTGACTAAATGAAAATGAAATCGTTACAAATATTTTAAAAAAGACAACACTGCGCTTTATATATATTTTAGCTGTTTACCTATTACTCTTTCTATCGATCTATATACAAGGTGTATCTATCGTAACTAACGCAAGACCTCAGACACCCCGATTAAATAATTGCTTCACAAATTCAATACGATAACCTGTTTTCCAAAGGACATTGTTCCGCGTCCATACATGATTTGCCCCAAAACCAACAGCAATGAAAAATACTTGTATGATTTCAATTCAATCATAAGTTCTTTTAAGGCATTTATTATTAAACGGACAAGCGGGGGAATCGCAATATTGTAAAAAAAGTATTAGATTTTGAGGTTATAATTCAGTAACCATTAATACGTATGAGGTTATATTGTGTATGTTGACATTGAGTAAAGATGTCGGCGACTTCGATATAAGTACTTACAATACTTTAAAATATTCGTTTTAGATTGCAAATTGTCGTGTAGATAAATACTGATGGCATGGGTCAAATGTTTGTTGGTTTGGGGGCAATTTCAACAATGTCCTTTAAGATTTTATACCCCTTTCTTAATCACGTTTATACACAAATTAACAATGAAACTTGTATGTGTATGTGTGCATATTGAGAAATACGTTTTAAAAATACATTTGAAATCTCCGTATCAAGAATAAATTTAGTTTATTATAGTGCGCTAAATGAGTAACAGCATTTTTTGCAATTTAAAAAAAAATTTAAGATATATTAAAAATTGATGGAATCAATTCAGTTACCTATTTGATACCAACTATTTTCAGGTCTTGCGTTTATTATGTTACACCTTGTATATCATCACGCCAGATCCCTTTCGGACAGGCAGAGAGTACAGAGTTCCAACAGCTTCTTTCCTTACACACCTCTCTGGCTTTCTTTACTCTCATACTCCCAGTACATCTCATAAGCGCTCGCCGGTTGCGGAGTCTTTTGACTTGCCTGTAGTTTTAAGGTTATAGAAGCAATCGGAAATTGCTTCTATAACTTTAAAACTACAATGTATATGGTGATGCTACAAAAACATTCTACAAAATAAAGCTATGAATTTTGTTCTCCTACCAAATTTTTCGTTCCGGATAATATTAAAACGAAATGCAGTTTCTATTTCCGTAGAATCTATTCGTTCAAGAAATAGCTGATATATACGAATAGGAAAAGATCCGGAGGCGATCCGCAGTCGATCCGGAGTCGTATAACAGTGTAATGCATATTTAAGATCGTATTGCGAACTTTATAGACGGATTTATTTTCTACAAGACTGCCTTGCTGGTGTAACGGGATAAGATTTAGCTAACGATCATAAGGTCCTAGTTCCACATCTTAATAATAATAATATTAGCCCTGTTAAGAAACTGACCCCCGTTGGGCACGGGCCATGGACTATGGCCTAACCCCTCTCAGTTTGCCCACCACGCTGGCTCAGTGCGGATTGGCGAACTACACACATCTGCAAGTAACTCTTAGGCATGCAGGTTTCCTCACGATGTTTTCCTTTACCGATAAAGCAAGTGATAGTTAATTTTTAATACGCACATGCTTTTAAGGAGACAGAGGTGCGTGCCCGGGTTTGAACCCGAGACCTTTGACTTTTCAGTCCAACGGTCTAACCACTAGGCTATCACTGCTTGTTCTAAATCTTGGTTGGGTAAAATGTTGTTGTTATTTTTATTTCCCTAGCTTTTGGATACCATTCCGGAGTCTAGAAATGTGCCCGTGTAATGACGATGGGGTCATCCGCTAACATATTCAATGTAATGTGGGTGTACACATTCTTTGTCACCACTCCCGATGCACTGTGATATAGAAAGAGAACACAGGGCACTAACTGTAAGATGAAAAATGCTGGCCCGCAGGTTTTGCGAGATGTGACAGAAATTTCAAGATTTAAGGCATTCTGCCAATCTTTCTATACCTGTCCTCTATGGACCAGATACACACAAAAAGCATATAATTTCTTGCGCTTATAGTACAATAACGCGTTTAGGGTACTTTTGTCGCTGCCTTCTTTCTGCAGCACATCAGGGATGTTTGCGGCGGCGCATACTGACGACTTTTTCGGTATTATACGCAAAAGATGCCCATCCCTGTTGCGTCGTGTACGAGGCAGTGACAACAGTCTGCTAAAAGTTGTTGCCAGCAAAACTGAAGGCCATTATATGGAGCACCTGTGTAGGATACACCTGGCGTAATAAGTAAAAATAAATAAATAATGTAAAATTACTATCATAGTATAAACAAATGTTTACTAACAACTTAAAGGTGTTTTAGCCTGAAATAAAGATGATTTGATTTGATGCAAAGAAAGTAATTGCTATAAATTTTAAGTTTTATATTGAGATAAATATATAAAAATAATAGCCCATACTGTCCTACCGCTGGGCAAAGGTCAACCTCCACCACGCAAACCCAGTGCGGATTGGACGCAGGTTTGTGGCTACCTGCTGTTGGAACTTATCGACTAATTGATTAACTTATCTTATCGATTAACTTAACGACTACTACATTTCGTGGTAATCGGGACCAATGGCTTAACATGCTTTCCGAAGAACGGAGACGCTTAAATATGAAAATGCCACAAACGGTCATCCATCTCAGGCCGACCGAGCATTTCCGTTTTGTAATTATAAATAGACTATGTCGTATCTGAAGGGCAAGACCGTCTTCGTAAACGGCGAGCGTGTATGAGTCAAACTATGAGAGTGGAGGAAGCCAGAAAGGCCTGTAAGAAGAGAACCTGTTGGAACTCTGTGTTCTCTGCCTACCCCGCAAGGGACCTGGCGTGATTATATAGATAAATAAAACAATCTAATGTAAAAAAGCGAATAAGCCACACCACCGTCAACTTTTTTACTATATGTCTGCTGTAAAAAGAACAGTAAAGTAATTTATCAATATTTTTTCAGAAATATCAATTTATGCCACTCTGGCAACGAAATCATATCTGATAAAAATGGCCTACGTAAAATCTTATTTGTTTTGTATATTCTATCTATCTAAATAATCACGGCTGATTTAATATTTATGCGTATATTTATAAGAGCTACAGTATTTCTGAAAGCTGTAGTATATTGGTTTGGCCAAAGTAATCGAAATCGATTCTATCGTGGCCATCGTTCCTAGCCAATCCGATATTTATTTGATACAGAATCTAAAATAAGATATCAAAGATCTACTATATTTATTATTCGGCGAGTACATATAAGCTGTTAGCCGTAAGCACTCAGGGCTCGTATCCATGAGCGAATTTCTCGCGGCGATTTCCCCTTTCACCGCACGGATTAAAATATAATTATTGCACCTTTATTAAATTATAAAAATGTTTATATGTAAAATTTTGAACTAGTGAAAATTTAAACTTCAAATTCGTTCTGCTTCACCTTAAATGTAATAGCTACAAAACTCAATTTTACAGGAACGGATTTCAGTTCAAAGGACATTGTTCTGTGCCCATACATGATTTGCCCCAGAACCAACAGCAATAAAAAAACCGTATGATTTGAGATCACCCACATAAATTCTCTTAAGGCATTTATTATTAAACGGACAAGCGGGGGAATTGCAATATTGTACAAAAAGTAATAGATTATGAGGTTATAATTCAGTAACCATTAACGAGTATGAGGTTATATATATTGTGTGTGTTGACATTCAGTAAAGATATCCGCGACTTCGATATAAGTACTTACAATACTTTGAAATATTCGTTTTAGATTGCAAATTGTCCGTTAGATACGGATATTTTCCATTATTCAAATGGAAAATATCCAGGTCAAATGTTTGTTGGTTCTGGGGCAATTTTCGACAATGTCCTTTATGTCAATTTCCAAATTGTTAGTCCCTTGGCAGTGTAAATAAATTAAAGCTTTATGTCATGTAACGAATGAGTATGAATGGCCATACCTTAGATTGCATTAGGGTACGGCCATTCAACCTCATTCGTTAACAATTTCTGTTGAGCTATAATCAAGTTTGTTAAGGAGCAAGCTTTTGTAATCGACATAAACTAAAAAATCCGAAAACTGTGAAATGTTATTTATGTTGAGTGAAAATTGTGAATATGTAAAAAAATGTTTCTTCAAAATCGATGATAAATTAATAGCGTCATCTAGTGGCGCTTATAGGATGTCAGTTTATTATGTTATAAAATGTCTACAACTCGCTGTACAGTATAATAAGTGTATTGAGCAATGGACACTTACCCTTACACTTAAACCACTACGCCAATAAAATGAAGCTTAGACCATAATGTATTACAACCATTTGAAATATGTTTCGATACAATAATATTATTTTTAATGCAATTAATATTGCTCGAGTTTACAGAGCCCGTCGACAGAGACATATAGTGTTTTAGTAATCGCCCACAATGCGACCAGTGTTTTAAATACATCCTGCAGTTAATTTTTTATCGCCTCCGTGTGCTATTGAGAAAATTAACAGTATCCGGAAACATTATGAACAACTTATGTAATGAGGAATGGCATGTTTTTTAAACGCTTTCCAGAATGCTTGTTAATCACCTCGGCTGCCTTGTTGGCCAAGTTTAACTAGCAGTTTGTAGGTATATGTGTGAATGAATGCGTTCGATGGATCGAGCTTTTGAAAAGCATATAAAGTACTAGATTTACACATTAAATAGAACTATTTTTACAGATTTTATTTCTTTCGATTAGTAACTAAAAGAAGCTGATCTACTGTGTCCCTAAAGTAAACTTGAGCGGAATCAGCAAAAACAAAGTTTTGCCGATTTGAGGCGGATTTTTTCGTAAAGCTTCTCCCGCATCCCTCACGATTTATCTGACAGTGATCAATGTCAAAGTCTGCTGGCGCAAGTTCAGGGACGGTCATCGATCATAACCGACTTGCGGAGCAAATACCCCACCTTCCTGTTCCGTGAATCTGTGCGGTTAATGTCTGGTACAGAAATGCGGGAAAAACTAAAAAGTTAAACTTCGATACATAGAAGACGCGGATAAAATATCGAATATGCAAGATATTTTTTATAGATAGAACAAGCTTTTAGCGAATATATGAGAGAGGTACCTCGCTCAGCTGAAGAGATTCTACGGCATCCTTCCAACTCCATCATCTGACTTGGATATAATCTGAAGGTAAAGTAATTGTCAAGACCAATCCAACGAGCCCAACCACGGCGAGGTTACATTGAGTACTTAAATGGTTCTAGTGGCCAACCTTTAGGCTTCATCAACAGATCCTGAACACTATCTGGTTGTATAGTACTTGTTAATACCAATATAACAAGTTTAAAGTTGTACAGTGCACGTGTTCCTGTGGCCACCTTCTGACTCCATCGTCGGACCAACTTTAACATACGTGCCGAATTTCAGATCAGTCGGATTCCCACAGATGCTTGTGAGATGCGTCACAAGATTTGAACCGGAAAGAGACATGAATAAAGCAAGTTATATAAAATCTTGTAAAATAAGCACTGCACTTGAGCAGAACTTCTGTAAATCGCTAGTTCTGTACAAGACATTACGTGTGTCTGAGTACTTCGTGTCCCGCTGGAGATAAAAATGATTGCGATATTTAATACGTTAATTGACAGATTAATGTACAAATAGGAAAGACTAATGTACAAATAATCCCCATTTTAAGAAATCTAAAAAGATTATTGTTTCTATTTTGAGAAGTTCCCATAGTAAGTTTACAGGAAAATAAAGACTAAATTGCCTTGTTGGTAGATAGTCGAGTGCTGGTGCGACTTCCTGGTTGTACAAGGATGTGTTTTTTTATCAAAAAATATCCTATTTGAAAGTTAAATGTGGCACTGAAATGGTATATGGTATTGTCATTGACATTAACAGTTATGTTAATAACTCACACTATTTGACAAAAGATAATATTTATCTTTCAAAATATTTGAAAAGACAGATAGCTGGTTCGCTATCATATTTTTTATATACATCAGCCAAAAACTTGGCTTATAACAAACTTGCTTCTATTGAGAAATGTAATATTGACATTTGTAATTTAAAATTAGACATTTTAATATTAAAACTTTTACATTTCAAATAATTTAAATTACACGCAAAGACAATAGAGGCATTCTCTTGCTCTAATTTAAATAAAATATTTAACAATAAAACAAATTTAATTAACCTGGTGCATCAAAATATTCAATGTATAACAGGCAAAGATTTGGAAATTGAATTATTTATTGAATTATTTTAATTTTTAATGACAAAACAGATATACAATGTGAAAGTGGAAGGATGCAGGTACCGGGGAAGACCTAGACTATCTTACCACGACCAAATAAACCGAGTCTTATCTGATGGAAAAGTCAAGAGTCTCCGTAACTGGCGAGCGTGTATGAGACGAACTATGAGAGTCGAGGAAGCCAGAGAGGTATGTAAGGAAAGAACCTGTTGGAACTCTGTACTCTCTGCCTACCCCGCAAGGGATCTGGCGTGAGGTTATAGATAGATAGATAGATAGAATTATTTATGAATGTTTGCAAGATAGATATTCTCTGTCTTACTGAACATTGGCTGAAAAGTAACCAGATCACGTTCAATTTCTCAAATCACCAGGTTGCTAGCTCTTTCAGCAGAGTTAACATGATACATGGTGGCTGTCTAATAATCTTAAATAAAAATATTAAATTTAAAGAACGTAAGGATATTGTAAGCCTATCTGTTGAAAGAGTTATAGAAGTTGCATGTATTGAGTCTGAGCAGTTTATTGTTGTGTGCGTATACAAACCTCCATCTTCACCTTATGATGAATTCGAGCGGTTAATGGAGGACATTTTATTTAAAACCTCTTTTACAAACAATATTCTTACTAGGAAGTTTATAACTCTTATGAAATCGTATAATATGTAAAATGTTTTCTTGGAACCTACTAGAATAACTGCTACTAGTGCAACATGTATTGATAATATTTTTACTAATGTTAGTCCTAGGTATTATTCTGTAATAAACAAACTAGAATCCGATCATAGCGGTCAGTTAGTTGTGTTTCCTAGGACTAGTAAGGTTCAAAAGAAAAAGGTTAGCTTTGTCCCAATAAATGTAGGCCGCTTAGAGCGTTTTAAATGCAATTTAATTGAGAAAGTACCTAGGTTGCCCTTTCGGGATGACCCAAACGATTTATATAACTCATTGTTCCACCTTATCAGTGATGAATTTAATAACATTTTTAAGCCTAAAAATGTCATAGTTGGCGATCGTGCCGGTTTTAGTGAATGGGCAACCTGTGGTATTTTTAAAAGTAGACTAAGGTTATATGAACTTTATGATGAAAAATCTTATAACCATAAACCAGAATTTATTGAATATGTTAAGAATTATTCTAAAATTTTTAAAAAAGCCTGTTCCTGTGCTAAGTCTATCTACTTAAGGAATAAAATTAAACAATCCGGTAATGTCATTAAAATGACTTGGAACGTTATTAATAGTGAAACCGGTAGGACAACAGTGCGAAATAGACTTTAATTTGAAAATTTGTGATAAAAATGTGAGAGCGGATCAGGAAGTAGCGTCGGAGTTTGAGACTTTTTTTACTTATATTCCTTTGTTAACTACTAAAACTCTGACGTCGTCTTGTTCTTCGTCTGAGTTGCTTCTTAAACAAAGTGTATCAGAATGCAGCACATCTTTTGAATATTCGGTTGTCAGTGGGAAAGATATAATAAATAATTTTAATAATCTTAATATTAAAAACACGGCGGATGTATGGGGGTTGTCTGTAAAGACAGTTAGTTCTGTAATCCATATTATTGCCCCCCACTTGGCATCTGTGTTTAACGGTTGTGTTGCTAGTGGTGTATTTCCTGATCTTATGAAACTTAGTAGAGTAATTCCTTTGTTTAAATCGGGTAGTACATCGGATCCAAATAACTTTCGGCCTATTTCTGTGCTGCCCACGTTAAGTAAAATATTTGAAAAAATTATCCTAAATCAGTTGATAAGCCACTTAAGTAGTCATAAACTACTTCACAAAAACCAGTTTGGATTCACTAAGAATCGCTCTACTACTGATGCAGGTGTTGAATTAATGAGAAATATTTTTATGGCCTGGGAGAACTCGCAGGATGCTTTAGGTGTATTCTGCGACTTGTTTAAGGCGTTTGACTGTGTGCATCATGAAACTCTCCTCAGGAAATTACACCATTACGAAATTAGGAACAGGGCTCTCGACCTCTTGACATCTTATCTCTGTGATAGAATTCAAAAGGTTGATGTTAATGGGAAGCGATCTCCCGGTTCTAACGTGACAATGGGCGTGCTCCAGGGTTCGATTCTAGGTCCATTTCTATTCCTCATATATATAAATAATTTACCCTACTATGTAGGGGATAATCAGGACATTGTGCTGTCTGCGGATGATACATCTCTATTATTCAAAATTAAAAGACAGCTGTTTAATTATGACGATGTGAACAGTGCACTGTCAATGGTTGTTCATTGGTTCAACACGAATAATCTTCTCCTTAATGAGAAGAAAACAAAATGTATTAAATTCACAACGCCAAATGTAAGACAGTTTGCAACTAATGTACAAATAAATGGCGTGGATTTAGACCTTGTAGAGTCGACTGTATTTCTAGGTATTACTATTGATGCCAGATTACAATGGGGTCCCCATATTGATCAATTATCTGGTAAATTAAGCTCAGCGGCATATGCGGTAAAGAAAATTAGATTACAAACTGATATTGAAACAGCTAGACTTGTTTATTTCGCTTATTTTCATAGTATTATGTCATATGGCATACTACTTTGGGGATGCTCCGCAGAACTTAATACCATCTTTGTTCTCCAGAAAAGGGCTGTTCGAGCAATTTACAATTTGGCCCCGAGAGCTTGTCTTAAGGAAAAGTTTAGAGAGATAAATATTCTAACTGTTGCATCACAATTTATATATGAAAATCTTCTATATAGCGACATTCATCATGTAAATACACGGAACAAAGATGATCTTATTTTACATTCCACTCGTCTCCACAGAATTAGTAATTCTTTCATGGGGCAATGTATACGCTTCTACAACAAATTGCCCATAGATATCCGAAACATGCCTATCAAGAAGTTTAAGAAGGCAATTAAAGCAAGACTCTGTAAGAAAGGGTATTATAAAATTTCGGATTATCTTGACGATAAAACAGATTGGGTTTGAGCAGCTCCTCAATCAGCAACATTTATAAATGATGAATACATTTTTGAAAAAAAAAACAAAAAATGGTTAGCGGAAAGGCCAAACAAATTAAATTAAAAGACTAGCCCGCTGAGTTTCTCGCCGGATCTTTTCAGTGGAGGCCGCGTTCCGATCCGGTGGTAGATGTAAAAAATGTAATAATTTTGACGTTTGTAAGTGCTTATGTATTGGCCTATACAAATAAATGATTTTTGACTTTGACTTTGACTTTATACACTCAGCATAATACCGAGGCAACTCAAGTGCCACGACGCTGGTCTTCCGTGTATACCAGTTCAAGTTGAGAGCGTAACTGCGCGCAATAACAATACAAAAAGTGAATCAGTGTGAATGCAGATGTAGTTGTCGATAGATACATGAATAGTCCTACTAATATTATAAATTTGAGAGTTTGTGTATTTAGATGTTTGTTACTCAATTACGCAACAACGGCTGAAGGGATTCGGAAGAAATTTGGCACACAAATAGTTTATTACCTGTATTAGCACTGGATACTTTTTATCCCGAAAAAATGTAAACTTCCTGCCCAACGGCAACGCAGACGAAGGCGCGAGCAGAAACTAGTGTAAAATAAAATACACCGTCACGCCTATATTCCCCAAGTGGGGGTGGCAGATGTATACTGAGTACACCCACTTTTCGTTGACGATGTTAGGTCCCATGCAATAGGGGGCGAGCCTATTGCCATATACCGGCCACAATTCCAGACTCCGGACTCGCACTGGGAATTTTTCGTTAGAAAAACTACATTTGTCCGACCTAGGATTTGAACCCAGGACCTCGTGATCACAAAGCGATGCGCTTTGCCACCAGACCAACGAGGCAGTCATTCGATTAGAAACCTCAATAATTGTCGAAACCAAGATTGGGACCAAGATCTCCTGGCTGGTGAGCAGCACCATGCGCCATAACGAAGTAATCAAATAAAACAATCTTTTAAAAAAAAAAGGTAAACCGACTTCAAAAAGCAAAAAATAAATATTTGAAGTCGGTGATGGTTGGTGCAGTCGGTTACTTGGCACCGACTTCAAATATTTATTTTTTGCTTTTTGAAGTCGGTTTACCTCTTTTTTTAAAAGATTTTTATTTTACAGTTTTAAGTGACGAGTAAACTATTTAGTAATATTTATATACCGATATTATATTATTTTGCTAAGTTGCAAAATAAGGTACCTACAGGATTAATATAATGACTATAATAACGGAATCTATACATTCGTGCTGTTCGCCGTTAAGGAGTTCCCTCTTGTATCTTGAAAGTCCAATACCAATAACAATAAAATACGACCACCTCAAAACTATACTGAACCAAATGCAAAAAGAATCATCAAAATCGGTTCATAAGCAAAGGAGTTATAAAAAAAGGATAAATTATGAACCTCCTTTTTTGAAGTTGGCTAATATACTGCTTAGTTCTATAGTAGGGTACCTATAGGATAGACGTAATACCCATAATATCTCAATTTACACATGCCTATTGTTTGTCGTTAAGAAGTTCCCTGGTGTATCTTCTAAGTCCAAGGTCCAATACCAATGAAATTAAAATGGGACCACCGCGTAGCTATACTGAACCCAATGCAAAAAAAATTATCAAAATCGGTCCACAATTGGCGGAAATATCACTGAAAATACATTAAAAAAAAAGCATGCATACAACCGAACATAGAACCTCCTCCTTTTTGAAGTCGGTTAAAAATAAGCAATAGTGAAGTACAATTAGAGAGAACTATGTCTAACAGTGGACTGTTAATGATAATGATGAATAGTCCTGCTTCCTACTAATATTAAAAATATGAAAGTTTGTATGTTTGTTATTCAATCATGCAAAAACATCCTAACAGAATCAGATGGAATTTTGCACATAGCTAGTTTATTACCTGCACTTACACATAGGATACTTTTATCCCGGAAAAATGGTAGGTTCCTGTCTAAAATCAACGCGGACAAAGTTGCAAGAAACTAGTAATGTAATAATTATGAAACAACATAATGTACAATTGGCGGTCTTATAGCTAATAGCAATCTCTTCCCAACAATCAAGATTATTGCAAATTACGTCACAAACATAACCACTTCTTACAGTCCTCCTTCTTATTATGTAAAATAATAAAAAACAATTTGAATAGCAAGGCAGTTAAGAAAATCTTTGGCGAATACATGTATCGATGAATCACTTTACGTAAGAGGTATGTTTTTATTCATTCCCAGAGCAGCACAGTTAAAGCTTTATGTAAATTCAAATACATTAGGAGTTATTTTACTTTTAACGTTTTTAGGCTTCGTTACAGTTCTATAATTTAAATATTACCGTCGTGTGACCATTGAATTCAGTAATTTTATTCGTTCTTTTAGAATTAAATCCAAAATGAGACAGACAGACGACGATAGACGGGTACGGGATAATGAAGGGTTAAATATTAAAAATACCAGACGGAAACCGCATCTGGTACCGTACTGAGAACGCTTACACTCTTGCCCATATATCTACTATCTACGGCTATTAAAAATGTGCGAATTAAATTTTCAAACTGTACGGAACCCTATCTGCACATCTAAATCACACTGCCTTGCCAGTGAGGAGATCTAGAACAGATTCCAACATTCTACGCCCTATAACATTGGCGAAACACACAAGCCGCTTTCGCAGTAATAATATCAGCCTATACTGCCCACTGCTGGGCAACGGATTTCTCTCACAAATCGAGGTGAGAGAGATTAGGTCATACTCCACCACACGGACCCATTGCGGATTGGTGGAGGCAGGTTTGTGGCCACCTGCTATTGGAACTTATCAAGCCGCCTTTAAGGCTTCCAACTCGGCTTAACGACTACCACATTAAGTGGTAACCGGGACTGACGGCTTAACGTGCCTTCCGAAGCACGAAGACGCTCGAATATGAAAATGCCACAAACGGTCATACCATCTCAGGCCGACCGAGCCGAACGCTGCTTAACCTTGGTGATCGGTAAGAACACCGCGGTCGCACAGCGCTACGAGCGCGTATTTTATGATGTTCCGGTATCTTTGTACTTTGAGCAGGATTTTGTGACCTTATTGACTTAACCTAAGACAGGTAGGAACCAATGTCTAAATGAATGGTGTAGAATTGGACCTTGTATAGTCAACTGAAATTACTGATATTGTAACGGCTAAAATTGTTTATTTCGCTTATTTCCATAGCATTATGTCATATGGCATGCTGCTTTGAGGATGTTCTGCTGAACTGAATACCACCTTCGTTCTTCAAGAAAGGGCTTTTCGTGCAACTTACAATTTGGCTCCCAGAGCTTGCCTTAGAGAAAAGTTCAAAGAGATACATATTCTAATTGTTATCTCGCAATTTATATAAGAAAATTCAATAAAAAAATGAAAAATCATTAAAAATAATATCAGTAAATTTGCAAAATATCGAAATAATCTTATTGTTACATTTGCGGGGTAATTAAATGCAGAATAACGTGCGAAATCCTTTATTAGGCGTTGTACGCACAAAACAGTAACGTTGAATTCAAGTACACACGAGGACTAAACACACACTAGTACTACTCTCGTTACTGCTTTCAAATCGCTGAGTCACACGTAGTATCCGTATATCGTTGCTAAGGCCGCCGGTGTATTCCACTTAGATCGCGTGTTCTCTGATTTGATCGCTGTTACTTCCAAAAAGAGACTGTGTTCTTCCCCGCACTCTGTGTTCCTTTTATACTCGTATGAAAGTTTTAGAACGGACGTGAACACTCTTAAGTACATCGATAGAAGTACATCGAACATTAGCCGGCGCGCCCCACAAAGCGGTATTATTATTACATACCTATTTGTACGTGAACAAGTAGGTACACAAGTACCTACATGTTTACGTACAAATACGCCGGTACGCGGCGATAATTAGGAGGGAGGAACCTTCTAGACATTTTAGCACTTAAGCGCGGATTCTAGATCTTTCTTGACGGATCGGTAGGCGACCTAAGGGTGTGTAATGCGTTTCAAAATTGTCATCTTGGTGTATTCGAGTCGTAACATTATAGTACATTCTACTCGTCTTCATAGAATTAGCTCTTTCATGGGGCAATATATGCTTCTAAAACAAATTACCCATAGCTATCCGAAATATGCCTATTAATAAGTTAAAAAAGTCTATTAAAGCTAGACTATGTAGTAAAGGATATTATAATATTTCGGAATATATCGACGATAAAACAGATTGGGTTTGAGCAGCTCCTCATTCGGCAACTCCGAAACATATTTTGTAAAATACTTTGTTATTAAAATACAATTATATAAAAAAGGAATGATTAACAGAAAGGCCAGTCCAATTAAGTTAAAAGACTAGCTCGTTGAGTTTCTCGCCGGATCTTTTCAGTCTGAGGCCGCGTTTCGATCCGGTGGTAGTTGTAAAAAATGTAATTATTTTTGACGTTTGTTAGCGTTCTTGTTGGCCTATACAAATAAAATATTTTGACTTTAATCACACTTCGTGTGGGAATTTACCAGTGGACTTCATGACGAGTTATACAGGGTAAGTTTCTCCAACCAATTATTCTGCCTATATCAGCATAGATTTTTATATCAGTTCAACAGTTCTAATTGTGTAGGTACGAAAATTCAAACTCAAACTATTGTTATCAAACTCAAACTCAAATAATTTATTTTGTATAAGCCCTGCGGGGGCGCTTACAAATCGTCAATTAACATTTTTTTTAAATCTAATTAAACTACTAATCTACCGCCGGATCCGAACGCGGCCTCCACTGAGAAGATCCCACGAAGAAACTCAGCGGGCTTGTCTTTTTTATTTACTTCTTTTTCTTTCCTTTTTTTTAATCATATTGTGTGGATACAATGTTTAGGTTACAATTAAATAGTTTATGACCTAGCTCCAGTGTGATGCCTTACGATCGAGATATGAACCTAATAATATCTGTAAAGAGCGTCTAAAGGATTCCAGATGGACCAGTCCCCACAAGCAGCACCCGTTCACGAGTATGACTGCTGGAACAGAATCGAATCAAAAGGTCACATATTACTACTTGACCTACCTACCTGTACCTAAAAGGTCAATTGTCCGCGGAGTAAACAAGAAAATGACCTATGGGAATAGAGAAGAGTATGTTGCTAGAAGCTTTTGGGTAATTAATATCTACTTTCCCTTTTATCAAACGTAAGACACGGTCTATTTGGTTATGGTAAGATAGTCTAGGTCTTCCCCGGTCGTCCTTCGAAGCCTGGCACCAGCGGAGGAGAGGGCGAGTCACCTATAGACTTACTCAGCTAATCACCGGTCACGGTTGCTTCGGTGATTATCTGAAGAAGATCGGACGCGAGGCGACGACGACCTGTCACCACTGCGGTTGGGACCAGGATTCCGCCCAGCACACGCTCGAAGAGTGCCCAGCGTGGGCCTCCGAGCGGCGGATCCTGGTCGACCGGATCGGACCGGACCTCTCCCTGCCGGCAAATGCTGGCAGGGAAATCGGCGTGGGGGGCCGTATCCTCCTTTTGCGAGACTGTAATGTCCCAGAAGGAGGAGGCTGAGCGGGATCGGGAGAGGGCCGATCCTGCTCAACGAAGGCGACGGCGCCGGGGCGGAGGCACAGCCCGCCCAGGCCCCCCAGCCCAATAGCCCAGGGCTTAAGAATACGGGCTAACTCGCGTCTCCCGCCGTAATATCTGGCGGGGGACCCCCCCTACACCAACATCAGCAGGGGGGCCTTCGGGGTCGCGGACGCAAGGGGCGGGGGCCTTGAGCGTTCTTCACGAGCGACCCCGAGGAGGACGGCGGCATGGTGTGGCCCACGTCGCCGTGAGCACCACGTTGGTGCGGGGAGGAGCGTGTCATTAAGTCTCCCCCCAAAGGCGGGCTCTTCAGAGCGTGGCACAAGAGGGGCACCGGTGCGTTCCATACGGAGATCCCGGAGCCCCTCCAAAGTGCTGATGTCGGCCACCCTGGGGTTTTTAGTCGGTAAGAATCTGACACGCCCCGCGAGTTTCCCCCGAGGCTCGCGGAAGTCCTAAGCAGGATTTTCCCCAGGTAAAAAAAAAAAAAAAATCTTCACCGGTACCTACATCCTACCACTTTTGCATTGTATATCTTTTTTTTTTTTTTTTTTTTTTTTTTTTTTTTTTTTTTTTTTTTTTTTTTTTTTTAAATAAACGTTGCCCCACACTAGGATTAATTCCTGTGTCGTGGGTGCGTTTACAAACATGAAAATTCACATACACAAATACCCAGACCGAAACAAATAATTGTGGATCACACAAAGATTTGTCCCGTGCGGGAATCGAACCCGCGACTATTCGACACAGTGGGCGGGGCGGGCTAAGCCCTTAACCACTGCGCTAAATCGTCCGTCACTACGCTGTTGCGAATACGGTCGGTCAGCGTGACTCCGCACATCTTCCACAAAGATCGCATTTCGACCGCATTTATCCTGCTTTCGTTCTCCTTCTTACATACCCAACTCTCACTGCCATATAACAGCGTTGGGACAAGCACTCCGTTATGCATGGCCAGCTGCGCATTTTGCCTTAAGTGCCAGCTCCCAAGTAGCCTTCCCATCGCACCATTCACTCTATTTCCTGCATTCACTCTTCTCTCTATATCAGCGGTGTATTTCCCATCCTTACTGAAGGCGCATCCAAGATATACAAACTCATTCACTTGGTCGAGCACATCGTTACCAATCTGTTTTCGTTACAAATTTTTTCTTTCTTTCTTTCTTTCTTTCTTAAGGGCAAGTCAAGAGTCTCCGTAACCGTATATGAGACGAACTATGAGAGTGGAGGAAGCCAGAGAGGTATGTAAGGAAAGAACCTGTTGGAACTCTGTACTCTCTGCCTACCCCGCGAGGGAGCTGGTGTGATGATATAGATAGATAGATCAAACGTATTATACACCACTTCGAATAGTAGTTAGTGATCCCAAATTCATTAATTAGATTAATTCATATTGATCCACAATTAATCCGAAAGTATTTTAATGAACGCCAATAAACATTGATACGGTAATTTTTTTATGTAAAGATCGTGTCCATTTTAAATAAATAAAGAACAATAACTTAAGTTTCAAAATCAATTTTACTTATATAAATTGTTTCAATAGATCATTGTTGGTACTAAGTAGTAACCAAAGTAGAACTTTCATTTCATACAAAACTAAATTTAGGCCCTGTTTAATTTAAGTGCCAATTGGTGATTGGTGACAATTTGACAAAGCCAATAATAAGCTATACGAAGCCGTCAATTTGGATGTCGTTTTATTAAGCAACGTCTGTCGTGACAATGCGACAATTTGTCAGCTTTCGACAAATTTCTCATCGCCAGTTTATTTAATAGAGCCTTGAACTAAATAACAGATGGCTAAGAAAAAATCAAACAGAATACGCTTTGACAGGCTATAAAGGCGATACCGAAGAGCAGATAGCATAGTAATGGTATAGTCCTGGCAACGCAGAAGAAGGCATAAGCCAGAAACATTTGGAATAACTCCGAGTAATGGTAACTTTTGTCGGCTCTTCTGCCGAGGCAAATGTCGTGCTGCTTGTATACTGGAAAAAGAAAGTGAACCATATTACGAAATACTAAATGTCAAGGATAAACAGCGCTCGACTTCCGACAATCCGTAATGGATGACTGTTAGTAGCATTCCCATTTTGGAGTCTCAGAGTTTCGTAGCTCTCAAGTCTACCTTTTACTCTACAAACGCCAAAGCTTTCAGATACAACTATATCAGATCAAACTGACAAGGCGCTCGTAGCGCTGTGTTACCGCGGTGTCCTTACCGATTACCAAGGTTAAGCAGCGTTCGACTCGGTCGGCCCGAGATGGGTGACCGTTGGTGGCATTTTCATATTCGAGCATCTCCGTGCTTCGGAAGGCACGGTAAGCCGTTGGTCCCGGCTACCACATCCACTAAATGTGGTAGTCGTTAAGCCGAGTTGGGAGCCTTAAAGGCGGCTTGATTACTTCCAACAGCAGGTGGCCACAAACCTGCCTTCACCAATCCACACTGGGTCCGCGTGGTGGAGTATGACCTAATCTCTCTCACCTCGATTTGTGAGAGAAGGCCTTTGTCCAGCAGTGGGCAGTATAGGCTGATATTATTATTATTAGGATTACAAACTGACTATAATTCAGGTATACGAAAACTTGCTTGGAAATGCATTTTTCTTCATTGAACTAGCTGTGCTCTGTGCTGCTGATCAAAAGTGGCTTCTCAATCCATATGGACAACTTTACTTAATGGAGTACCCTTAGATATTGTATTCAAATAAATAAGCACATCATCTAAGAGACATCCTAAACCTACTATACTTATTATACAATTCATGAAATGGTCTTAAACGACCAACAGACAACAGTCTAATGACAACAGCGAAACAATGTGCCCTGTAAAGCACTAAGCTACTCATCTTACTAAGCGGACACCCAGCTATTGTCGACCGCGCCATAAGTCAGTCAAAATTGTACTTACTTGGCATGGTGATAGCTTACTTCCAAATGTTCGTAACAGAAAATGTTGGTATTCTGTTTTATATCTAAATCATTACATCATTATTGTGGGTTTGAAAATAAAAATTGTAGGGATGGTTTGAAGAAAACGAGAAAAGATGGCGATTTTTGACTGTCAATATTTTTTTCTAGAAGAACTTTTTCATGAATGAACTGTACTCATGTGTTTATTTTTTCAAAGAGGATTTAACTGTGATAAAATCGATTCGTTCTACTCAGATTGTATGAATACCAATACAGAACTGTACAGAACGGACGGATCTCTGGTACCTAAAAGCCTTAAATGATTCTAGAGTGAATTTTTCACTTATCCTCTACAAGCCTGCTCCTACAGTTTTTCTTTCCTTTCTAATTAAATTTGTAGCTAGTTCCAATAAAATTAAAGTGCTCCCCAAGACACAGAGATTCGACCCTTGATGTCATCCAAAGAATTTATTTTCCAATATGTTTGGTTTAACAGACCATGATCCTGACTTACAGTAGGCAGATAGTTACAGTGGTGGGAATGTGTGGCGAATTTAGTCATCGTCTATAACTGCTTAAAATTATTTAAGTAAAATAATATTATGTTAGTTATTAATCCTCTTCAAAAATAACGGATGTGACACATTTTTTCACCTAAATTTCCTCCCATTTTTCTTTCGTCAGGTGACTCACTGTTTTTGTGAATATCTCTAGTAAATACATATATTATATTTTAACCGCTATGTTTTAGTGTATAAATAAACGGTATAATATAGTAAGCCAAGAATAACATTGAAATTAATAGAACTGTAGTTTATGACTCAAGAAGTTTTTCAATATTACTCAAAGTTGCACAAGAATTGACTTATCCTCCTCGTTGGTTTGGTATTTAATAGCGCATGATGTCAAATTTTGGGGGCCAAAACTGCTCGCGTCCGTAGACTCTGGGTACCCACACGTGGTTCCTGGGCGTTGCTAAACGAGCGGTGGTTAGCTGCGGCCATGGCTGGTCACTATCCTTCTAGCAGTCATGCCGCCAAGCGATCCAGTCGTGTTCGGCATGAATCAGAATCAGAATATTTTTATTCATGTAAACCATTACAGTATTTATGAATCGTCAATATAGTAACAAAGACTCTACCATCACTTCGGAACTGTCCTTCCTGTGGAGAAGAAGGGCAAGAAACTCCACGGTTACTCTTTTAAAATAGTATTTTTACAATTTTTATATCTATATTTTGTTGTGGGGTATGGAACAATGTAGTATCAAAAAAAAAAAAATCAAAAAAATCAAAAGTTTTTTATTCATGTAGACCAAAAGGCACTTATGAATAGTCAAAAACAGAAAATTATTATTACTTAAGACTCTACCACCCGTTCGGAAAGTCATTCCTGTGGAGAAGAAGGGCAAGAAACTCCACGGTTACTCTTTTTTAAAAATGAGGTTTACAATTCTTTTTGTATACATTGCATTTATGGAGTATGGGAGAACAATGCAGAACGAGCTAAATAGATGTGCTTAAGTATAGATTAATCATAAGTGTACTTAGATTCATGATATTGGTCAGTGTCTACATAGTCCTGTCATTTACAAAATAGAGATGTTGTAGAGGTATATAATAAAAAGCATAATAATAATAGTAAGAGAAAGTGTTACTATAAAATATGTAAAGAGCGCGTACAAAACAACTGGTCATAGCTCCAGTGTGATGCCGAACGAGACAAAATTCATCAGCATTATGGTACACGTTCAGTCAGACAAAGGGCAGGGGACGGACCAGTCCCCACCAGCAGCACCCGTTTACGAGTATGACCTGAGAAGCAGCCATCACTCTCCTCAACCATTTTAGAGGGAAAAGAATGACCCGCTCCACAGAGCCGCCACTAGCAAAGACATTTTAGTGAGCATGACCAATCCACGACCCTGTCGACATCGTTCGAGAATAATATTTAAAATCAATGAACGCTCGCTAGGCAGGACACGCTGCACTTAACATTATATTCTTCTAGATTTCAGTTAACTTGTGTAAAGGCATTTTTATCATTTAAAAAATCATTTAGTGTATAATATCCTTTACTCATTAGTGAAGATTTAATATACTTTTTAAATCTGTCAAGTGGCAACTCTAACATGGGCTTTGGTATCTTATTGAAGCAGCGAATACCGACTCCTACGAAGGAAGTAAATACTTTTTTAAGCCTAACAATTGGTAATACCAGTTTATGTTTATTTCTAGTATTTAATTTATGAACGTCACTCACTTTATTAAATAAATGGATATTCCTACGTATGTACACTATGTTGTCGTATATATACTGTGAAGCGACCGTGAGAATGTTGATCTCTTTAAAAAGTTCTCTGAGGGAAGCCCTAGGTCCAAGATTATAAATGGCACGGATAGCTCTTTTTTGCAGTATAAATACATTTTCCACGTCAGCAGCGTTACCCCACAGTAGGATACCATAAGACATAATGCTATGGAAGTAACTAAAATAAACTAGACGTGCTGTATCCACATCCGTAAGTTGCCGTACTTTCCACACTGCATAAGCAGCGGAGCTAAGTTTACCCGCAAGCGATGAGATATGGGCCCCCCATTGGAGTTTGGAGTCTAGGGTATTGCCTAGAAAGACAGTGGAGTTCACGAGGTCCAGCTTTGTGCCATTAATAAGAATATTCGTAGCAATAACTTTTACATTGGGCATAGTAAATTTAATACACTTTGTCTTGAGTGAATTAAGCAATAGATTGTTTATTTCGAACCAATTTGATATCCGTGAAAGAGCACCATTCACATCGTCAAAATTAAGCTTAGCTCTGTCAACTTTGAAGATCAATGAGGTATCATCTGCGAATAGTACAATGTCACAGACATCACGGACAAAGTTCGGCAGGTCATTAATATATACTAAAAAGAGAAAGGGTCCTAAGATGGAGCCCTGTGGAACACCAATTGAAATATTAACTTCCTGAGACTTGACCCCGTTAATCTCAACACATTGAGACCTTTCACCTAAGTATGAAGCTAATAAATTAAGGGCAGTGTTTTTAATACCGTAATGCCTTAGCTTTTTAATAAGGGTTGCATGCTCAACACAGTCGAATGCCTTAGAGAGATCACAGAATACACCAATTGCATTCTGCGATGCCTCCCAGGCACCGTAAATTTGCTGAAGCAGACCTACTCCCGCGTCTGTGGTTGAACGTCCCTTAGTAAAACCATATTGATCACCGTGTAACAGCTTATTCTCATTAAAGTGGTTAAGCAATTGATTGAGTAGGACCTTTTTATAAATTTTACTCAAGGCCGGCAAGATGGAAATCGGTCTAAAATTGGAAGGCTCGCTTTTTATCCCTGATTTAAAAATCGGTACAACTTTACTAAGTTTCATTAAGTCGGGGAACCTACCCTTCTCTACACATTTATTAAATATCGTCGCCAGCGCAGGTGCTATAGCCATTACTATGCTATCTAGTATTTTTAATGATATACCCCAGAAGTCGACAGTGTTTTTAATGTTTAACGACTTAAAGGTTAAGATTATGTCTGTCGGGGTCACATATTTAAATTCAAACAAGACATTGCATTCTTTTACACTGATTTTTAATATTAGTTCAGCTTTTCGGGAAGAGGAGTTCAAAGAGCCAGTAGTATGAACTGGAATTTCACAAAAAAATTTATTAAAAGCCTGCGCAATATCGAAATCATCTGTTAAGATGTTATCATTAATTACAAGTTCAATATGATCATCGCGTGGTTGAGTTCTCCCAGATACACTGGCCATTCCACCCCATGTGGTTTTGATCTTATTTGATGACCTTTTGATCATATTGCTATAATATAAAGACTTTGCTGCAGTACACACCTTCCTAAAAGTCTTCGAGTAGTTTTTAACATATTCCAAGAAAGCTGGGTTTTGATTATATGTTTTCGTATCATACAGTTCATACATCTTAGCTCTACTTTTATGAATTCCTACAGTAGCCCAATCACTAAACTTTGCTTTCTTGGCCGTTGAAAATGATTTTATTTTAAATATATTATCGAATTCTGATTTCATGGTATCAAAAAGGTTTTGATATAGGTAATTGGGATCATTATGTAACCAATCCATATTAGATATGCGATTGTAAACTTTATCCCTAAAACAGTTTATACGTCGATCTGATATCGGCCTACAAGTAACTTTACATAACTTAGGTATAAGGTGGCTGGGTACTGACACCAACAAACCACTATGATCTGAGGGCAAAGCGTTTATAATTAATTTATCAAACACTTCACAGTCGCAAAACACATTATCTAAACAGGTAGCAGACGTAGCAGTGATTCTAGTCGGTTCATTAAACAAGCATACTAGATTAAAAGATTTAAAAAGAGTAATTAGTCTACAGCTAATGGATGACTTTTCGATTAGATTGACATTGAAGTCACCACATATAATGCTTTGCTTTTTAATACCAGATATTTTTTTTAACACCTCTTCCATAACGTTTTCAAATGTATTAAAATCACCTGAGGGCGGTCGGTAAACGCATGCTACAACATAACTATCCAGTTCGACACAAGATATCTCAACAATGCGTTCAATAGAAAGACCCATAATGTCCTTGCGCTCTTTACACTTGATGTCGTTGGCGACTAATATTAGAGACCCTCCGCGTATGGCTGTTTTTCTTGTGAACGCACTCAACACTGTGTACTGACTTTGATATTTGATTATTTCATGAGATTTCAGCCAATGTTCAGTAACACAGAATAAATGGACGTTGTATTTCCTAAGAAATAATTCTATCTCGAGATCTTTGCCAGCTAAACCTTGCATATTCTGATGAAAAATATTTAATTCTATTGACTTAGCTGTTGTCGCATTTACTAGTTTAAACTATGGTCACACAACCTAATGCTGCTGCCAGTATCAATCATTTTATTTTGGTTTATATTGCATATAACCGCGTCATTTTTTTGTATATTAAATGCTAACAATGTAGCCAACTGTCGTTTAGTTGTAAAGGGCAGATACATAGTATCTTCTGTCAGCCTAAACTTGCTAATGAATTTATTTATATCAAAATAAAAAATGGCGTCACTATGACGGTGTGTTATGTTGTAAATATATAAATTCATGTCATAAATGTGCCTGTTTTGCTGAATGGTTAAGTAACTGGCATATGGCAAGGCACAGAATACAAATTTACAATTTAATTTAGAATGCAGCTCTAATAATTTTTCAATACTCCTAGTCAGGTCCTTCCTCTTAACTGATAAACTATCACCATAAAATATAACAGTGGTTGTGTCCTTGTCTAAATTAGCTTGACTAATATTATCAATCAAGTGATTTAAACTGGCCCCAGGTGAACAGAAATTAGTTACTTTCTGATCTAAATGCCTAGATAATAAGGAACCTAAGTCTTGGCCTATTTTATCTGAATAAACAATTACAGACTTTTGTGGATATGTAGGTTTTTTGCATGTTTTTGTGGCCGGTTGGCTAACAGGGTTATTTAGGTAAGAGCTAGCACTATTATTTACTTGCATTACATTAATAGAGCAATCAGATAATAATGTGTCCAATGAGGGGGTATCGATTGGGGTGGGTGGGATAGCACAGCTTGCTGTAAGAGATCAGGTGAGTCTAAATTAAATTAACCAAGTTAAACTATTCATGTGAATGGCTACATGGTTCTCTCATTTACAGATAAAGAAATGAGGAAGAAAAATGATAAATTTTATTTAACTACTAGAAGGAAGAGAGGGAATAATAAATAATTATAGCTGAACATGTTATCCACACCCTGGTGGAGCTGGAACAACACCTATCCAAGCATTTTTATCTTTTAAATAATTATCTAGAGTATAGTAAGTTCGCTTGCAGAGCGTACGTTTAATACAGGCTTTGAATTTATTTTCACTAAGTTGAGTGACGTCAAGTGGAATTTTATTATAAAATCTAACACAGTACCCCATGAAAGACGTGTGTATTTTAGACAGACGAAATTGAGGTTGATCCAATTTATTTCTATGTCGCGTGTTATAGCAATGCCTATCACCTAGCTGATTAAATAGACCCAAATTTTTCCGAGTGTACATTATGTTTTCATAAATTTCATGTTGTGCGGAGTTGCCTTACAAGTCTAGCCATATCATACCAATTTGGAACTCGGTCTGACTCCCGACTCCTTAGCTTATTTCAGAGCGTATAGGCTATTACTGGGTCAGCGAGCCACGTCTTTGGCCCTATCATCACTTTCCATTACGTGAGATAGAGGTCAATCACCGATCAGTCCACAATAAATAAAAAATGCGGTTGTTGATCTAAGGTCTTGAGTTTGAAACAGATAGTCCGTATTAGGCATTTCCTATCGAAAAATTCTCTATAGTAATCCAGAGTCAGGAATCGTGCCTAGTGTATGGCAATAGACTTACCCCTTATTATTTTAAGACCTAACATCGTCCCATGCCATTTCCCTATCAAATGAACAGCATAACATAGTTTTTGCAAACTATTTGGGCTATCATTGGGTGGTACACGAGAAAAAAATAGTTGTGGTGTTATCAAGTTTAAGTATCTACCGTCTGAGAATGACTCAAAATCATTATTAAAGAAAATCAAGATAACGCATTCTCTTGAATAATATGATTTGATGTAGGTATGTTCCAAAATACATATTTAGCCACAGGAAACAATTGGGATAAAAAAATTACTGATTTGTAGCGCAGGCGGTTCAAAATCGCATAACATTTAAGGACTCAATATACAGAAAACTGTACTGAACATTATATGATTGGTACTAAATTAAAATAAAAATAACCAGTCAAGTGTGAGTAGAACTCCCGCTATGAAGGTTCTGTATAAGTGCCACTAGATAGTGCTATTTTAATTTTAAAAATAGTTTTTTAATGATATAATTATAATATAATAGATTGTGTCTTAAGGGCAAGTCAAGAGTCTCCGTAACTGGTGAGCGTGTATGAGACGAACTATGAGGGTAGAGGAAGCCAGAGAGATCTGTAAGGAAAGAACTTGTTGGAACTCTGTACTTTGGTGTGGCGTAATGACGTAGATAGATATAATTACAAATTATCTACTTTCGTATTTTGCCCTTCACGTGTACTGTGAAACCTAATTGTCACATTTCATGATTCTAGGTCTACGGGAAGTACCCTATAGGTTTGAATAAGTGAGCTTGAATGATATTTTTTTTAAATTATACCGCCAAGGAACCGGAGATCTCAGTAGTTATCTTTAATTTCAACTTGTATTAAGTTGAAAGGTCTACCTGTTTGTGAAAAAAAATGGTTTTAATCGTAGGTCGGACAGACAGACTACAAAGTGATCCTAAAAGGGTTCAGCTTTTACCCATTGAAGTACGGAACCCTAAAATTGTATTCGTAATTCGAATGAGGTTTAAAGCCATGCGTACACGCAGACTTAGCACACATAAATCACTATTCTTACGGTTTCACAGCTGTAAAAATGTATACACATTTACGCTGTTTAATTATTTTTCAGTCCCTTCCTGGACTGAAATATAATTTATATTCTTTATTTTACATTTGAGTCATTTTACCATCTGTACCATGAGATGATGCTTTTCTAAAAATACACATTTCTTACGTTTCAAAATCTATAATATGGCTGAGTGGATTAAGGACCCAAATAAAAAATCTCGCACAAAGGGCTGGTGTAAAAGGTGGATAAGTACAACACCAAGTGAGTACAGTGCGAGTACAGTCCTATACTCTATGGTGAGTACAGTACGATCATCGTAGACGTCTTTCGGCTGAAGGTAGATAAAAAAATAAATAGGATAATTAAAACTTTTTGTTTTGAAATTAGAACTTAATTCGGCTATTCACCTCCGTAAGGCTATTTTACATTCGGCCATTTTTGAGTTGTGTCAATATTACATTTGGCCAGCACATAATCAGCCAATCACTAGGCAGATTTTTTTGTTCCTTATGTATTCACTAAAAAAATTGAGACTTTAAATGAGTGAGTTTATATTTATAGTTATACATTGATATAACGACGTAAGTATGCATAAAACAATTTTTTATATTACCTCAAAAATAACTTATCCGATAGTTTCAGATTTTTCACTTTTTTGAAACAAGTTGAATTTAGATACATATTATTTTGTAAGGAGGCTAAGGTTTATATTATTATTTTTCAGTCATTTAAATGTTTTTTGTATAATGTCTTTCTTTCGCTTGAGTTATTAGCCACCCGTACAACTACTTAATCCGCCTGAAGACCTCCCAAACGGCACAGTCTAATGATACCATCTGAGACAGATAACGGTTACTCTTATTTTATACAACTATCGGTCACCCATCCAAAATTTGGCCGCATCCACCGTTGCTTAACCTTGTCGACAAGTGTAGCTAGTAAGAGCGACGTTACTAACGACGTCATATTTTGTTTTCCACAACGGCATTTAAAAGACGTAGAACGCCCAGTATTTGTAGTCTTCAGTTATTTTTTACTGGGAACCTTGAGGAATAGATAGTTACTGTCAATGTAAAACGTTACGTTGTGGTATTTTTAAACGTCCCTTGTCAACCTACAGATTTAAATTATATTTAAACATGTCGGGAAGGGATTTTGTGCCAATTATCTGGAGAGCAAGTTCAGTGGAATTCGGTTTCATTATGCCGGTCTTCGTGGCGAGTTTGGGGCGGCTGAAGATAGAAGTGATTTTCTTTTTATTGAGACTAAGCCCGCCACACATTCCGATCACTATCATTTCTGTGCGAAAGGTTTCTTAATGGTCTCTTTAAAGCACCAAGGTTTGAACCTTGGAATGTCCCGGGGATGCTTTATTGTCTTAGAACCCGCGACAAATTTAATAAGAAAGAAAAAAAACAGGGTGAGTAGGAAAAATAAAATGCCACTTCCCTCCTTTGCAAAAAGAGTGCTAGAACACAAAAATTAGCTAATCCGCCATTGAAAAGGAGAGAATAATAGAATACATGACGTGATCATGATTCAAATGTCTACTGACATTAATGAATTATTTAATTGAAAAATATTTTATTATATAGATATGTAATACATTAATTGTAAAGTTTGTACGTCGCATTGCGGCAAAATGCACAGGGAGCCTAATGATTAATATTGTAATATTTCCATCTTACAATACCAGCATTTCATACGAATAAAGATGATTCTATTCTAATAAAGAAATAGTAGGATAATACCCAGTCGTAAAGCACCAGCATACGAAAAAATCTTATAAACTGTTTGCTTCTTAAGAATTATTGGTTCTTAAGAACTATATAGTCAAATACCCGGTGTAATTTCAGACGTTCTAGAGCGAAAGCCTAGGTGATGCATCCAATGCCCACTGTTCACTGGTGTATAATATAATAATAATAATGTTAGCCCTGTTAAGAAACTGTCCCACTATTGGGCACGAGCCTCCGCCAAACTGAAAGGGCTTAGGCCATAGTCCACCACGCTGGCCCAGTGCGGGATGGCAACTTCAAACACCTTCAAGAAACTCTTAGGCATGCAGGTTTCCTCACAATGTTTTCGTTCACCGTTAAAGCAAGTGATATTTTTTTTTATATGCACATGCTTTCGAAAGGACAGAGGTGAGAGAGACAGAAGGCGTGCCTGGGTTTGAACCCGAGACTTCTGACTATGCAGTCCAATGGTCTAACTACTAGGCTATCTCTGCTGCTTTCATATATTCACTGGTAATAAAAAATAAATAAATAGCATACTTAAATAACGACGAACGACGGACGATTTGACGCAATGTTTAAGAGCTTAAGGCGCTCCTCCCTGGATCGAATAGTCGCACAAATCTTTGTGAGACCCACAATTATTTGTTTCGGTGTGGGTATTTGTGTTTGTGAATTTTATTGTTCGTAAACGCACCAATGAGACAGAAATAGATCAAAGAGTGAAGCGACGTATTAAAAAAAAAGTAACATTCACCTACTGACCGACCCGAATATCATAGCTATAGTATTAGGATGGGTAGTGACCTAGTCTATTTGCCAAACGAAATTATACTTTATTCAAAAGCAGTAGAAGGCATGACCCGTTTCTATACTTATGATTTTATGCCTTAACACCATTGAATTAATATTGGCAATTAGAACTCTCTCTACCCATCCTATGTGAAAATTACTATAGGGTGAAAATCCAAAACACGGAAGATATCTACCGGTCAGCTGACACCGCACCGCTTCTCAACGTCATTTTGCACTTGATATATATAAGTAATTTTAATGCGCTAAATTAATATTGTTTTGGGGATGAAGGATTCTTTTTTCATTTTTTTTAAGTCCCAGTGATCGCTCCAGGACGACTAAAGTTACACTTTGTATAAATTAGGTTATCACCAACCCAATGGAATAGTATCTACACTGTCACGCCTATATTTCCCAAGCGGGGGTGGCAGAGGTGTACTAGTACACCCACGTTTTGCCGACGATGTTAGGTCCCATGTAATAGGGGGCGAGCCAATTGCCATATACCGGGCACAATTCCAGACTCCAGACTTGTACTGGGAGTTTTTCATTAGAGAAAGTACACTTGTCCGACCTAGGATTTGAACCTAGGACCTCGTGATCACAAAGCGATGCGCTTTGCCACTAGATCAACGAGGCAGTCAAGACCAACGAGCAGAATAGTAATTCAACTAAAAAAACCTAAAATAAGTAGAAAGGAGAGAATTACGCTAATTAGTTGTTAAGAGTGGTCTATAGTCGATTTGGTACAATATTTAAAGGCGTTTAAGCTGCTCCGCCCACTGCATTAAGTAATCTCGGGTTCGATTCCCACTCGGATAAAGCTTTGTGTGAACCATAAATATTTGTTTCAGCGTATGTGTTTATGTAAGTGAATTTCGTGTTTGCTATAGACCTACGACACATAAGTTATTCCACAAAAAAAACTGAAATGATGATTCAAATAATAATATTTTACAGATGTGTCATTATTACATTTGGACAGTGAGATCATCACACAAATCCTTTGAGAGGTGGGAAGAATTAGAAAGTTTCAACAAATTCCATTCTGTCTGACTGCGACGAGTAAATATATTTTGAACTACTCATTTGATCACCATCATGATTTACTATGCACCAGAAGATGAGGAGTAGGAAGGTCTTCCACATGATATAATTCATCCACTTTATCTCTTTTTGACTGCTTCGTTAGTCTAGTGGTGTATCATACGCGTAGCGATCACGATATTCCGGGTTCGATCCTAGATCGGACAAAGAGTAGTTTTTCTATTCTAAAAGTTTCCATTATCAGACCAGATTAGCATGTTCGGCAAAAAGTGGGTGTACATATGCAGTACACCTCTGCCACCCTTGCTTAGGGACTATAGGTTTGACGGTATTTGTTTGATTCTTAGGTTTTATTCTATCTCTTTGTTAATCAAAGACTCTCTCCCACAAAACCTTTTACCTCAAGACTTGGACGGTACATACCGCCCAAGTCCATCTGCTGTTGGAACTTTTATTCCGCCGGTAATATAATATGGACGTGAGGAACTATCTATATCACCAAGCCAGATCCCTTACGGGGTAGGCAGAGAGTACAGAGGGCCAACAAGTTCTTTCCTTACAGACCTCTCTGGCTTCTTCCACTCTCAAAGTTCGTCTCATACACTCTTCAGATAAGACACGGTGTAATTGGTCATGATAAGATAGTCTAGATCTTCCCCGCATTTTCGCATTGTATTTCTGTTTTGTCGTTCTTTCTTCCGACATCCTTTCTATATGCCCGAACTAAAGAAAATAATAGACGAAAATATCCGTTCCTCCCATTTGAGGCACCCATAAGTATACCTACCATAAGTGTACCTACTTTCCCGACCACATTCTTTCTTTGCTCTGTGCTTCCAAAATTCATAAATCTTTACACGGTACATCACAATAAATCGTGCGCCCCAAATTCCTTTGACATCAAAAAGAATTCCAACAAAAGAACAAAAACACATGCTTACCTAACAATCATTAAAATGTTATAATGAACTTTAACAAAACATAATGCTCTATTTGTATAGAAAAAAATCCGCAAACACGAACATTAAAATACACTAACAACATCGTTAACTGGGTATTTTATACGGTAATATAAATAAAAATGTTTGCATCCACATAATAATGGTACCGCGAAGCTTTTATTGCCCGGGGGCAAAGGAGAAATTTTATTGAAAATGTCACAAAATATACTGTGTTAGTTATTGTAGAAAATGATTTTATCGTGTGGTATTTTATTGAGCTAGTGTGTTACTTAGGAAGTGAGTCACTTCCTAAGTAACACACCAGCTCAACAAAATACCTTAAACAGTTTTTTACTTGCTAATTTGAAGTTCACTATTAAATTAGTCCATTGAGTGTGAACTTCAAATTAGCAATTAAAAAACTAATGTAAAATCCGTCATGCCTTTATTCTTGGAGAATGGGAGGGAGATAGAAGTATTCTATGTACGTCCACATATCTTTTATGATGATAAAGTGCAAACCTTGTGCCATTTATTTATTTATTTTATTTATTCAAAAGTCTTCAAAGACTGAAAGCGATGAATGAAGGTGTACAAATGGGTGACTTAGTGGCAAACCATCTACTTTATGCAGATGACGCGGTTTTAATAGCGCCAACAGCCACTGATCTGCAAACACTAGTAACAGTTATGAAAGACGACTGCATGATCAATGGCTTACACTTGAATGTGAAGAAAACCAAGATTATGGTTTTTGAAAGGGAAGAAACCAGAACGAATGTAAGGATTGTTGTTGGTAACGATGTGCTGGAGCAAGTGAATGAGTTTGTATATCTTGGATGCGCCTTCAGTAAGGATAGGAAATACACCGCTGACATAGAGAGAAGAGTGAGTGCAGGGAACAGAGTGAATGGTGCGATGGGAAAGCTACTCGGGAGCCGGCACTTAAGCCATAAGGCGCAGCTGGCCATACATAACGGAGTTCTTGTCCCAACGCTGTTATATGGTAGCGAGAGCTGGGTATGTAAGAAGGAGAATGAAAGTAGGATAAATGCGGTAGAAATGCGAGCTCTACGGAAGATGTGCGGAGTGAAGCTGACCGACCGCATTAGCAACAGCATTGTAAGACAGCGAGTAGGTATGAAAGATAGTATCGGTGTAAAGATGAGAAAGGGCATGCTCCGTTGGTTCGGGCATATAGAAAGAATGCCAGAGGAAAGAATGACAAAACAGATATACAATGTGAAAGTGGAAGGATGCAGGTACCGGGGAAGACCTAGACTATCTTACCACGACCAAATAAACCGAGTCTTATCTGATGGAAAAATCAAGAGTCTCCGTAACCGGCGAGCGTGTATGAGACGAACTATGAGAGTCGAGGAAGCCAGAGAGGTATGTAAGGAAAGAACCTGTTGGAACTCTGTACTCTCTGCCTACCCCGCAAGGGATCTGGCGTGAGGTTATAGGTAGATAGATAGATAGATATTTTATTTATTTATTCTTTATGCACTTACGTACATAGGCGGACTTAATGCCAGAGGCATTTTCTGCTAGTCTACCTTGAGGTGGTGTGGAAACAGCTGTGAAAACAGGTGCGAAAAACTATGAGTTATAAAAAAGAAGAGAAAAAAAATTACTAAAAAAAAATTACAATTAAAAAAAGGAAATTAAAATATTTAAAAACACAAAACTAATTACATACCTACAACAAAAGCAGTTGTATATAAATAACATATAATACATACAGGTATAATACATACATATACATGCACATATAACTATACTATATATGAAACAGACAGTTTGACATAACGACATGATACAACTAGCGTTTAGAAGAATCCGCCAACATTTTGGTCAACAGATAGTCCTGCAGTTTTTTTTTAAATGAGGGACGATTGGTAGCCATCCTGAGATCCTGAGGTAATGCATTCCACAGAAGGATTGATTGGACAAAGAAGGAAGAGTGGATGAAATCAGTACGGTGAGAGGGACACTGAAGAAGACAATTATTAGAAGAGCGAAGATGTTTATTATGATTGGAGCATAGGTATTGAAATCGGGAAGTAAGATAAGCAGGCGCTACAGAAGAATGAAGGATAGAAAACAATGTTATCAGTGCCCTTAGAGCTCTGCGTTGACGAATAAGCAACCACTTTAACTGTGAACGATGCTCCGACACATGATCATATTTGTGCATATTGAATACGAATCGAATGCAGTTATTAAGTAGGCGGTCTAGTTTATTGAGTTGATCTGCATTCAGGTCGAAGTAGCACACATCACCATAGTCGAAAATAGGAAAGATCAAGGACTGCACAAGCATTGCTTTGGTATTAGAAGGGAGCAAGTTTTTTTTTAATTTATACAGGTATCGCAACGTTCCAGTGACTGTTTGACCAACCGACGTAACCTGGGTCTGCCAGCTAAGCGTAGTGTCGATGTGTAAACCGAGATCTTTTGACACTTGGACTTAGAGGAATAACTGTACCATTGAACTCAAGCGGAGGTAGAGAACCAATGTTTAGTTTGCTAATCAGTCTGGAGCTCCCCACAAGAATTGCTTGGCACTGTGCTGGATTCACTGCGACACCGAATCTGTCGGACCAATTTTTAATTGCCATTCTGCCAGACACAATTCAAGACTCCCTGACTACTAGTGAATATGTTTCAATAAAAATCCCACATTTTGTTTGACCCACGGAGTACATCTAATCTGTGCTTCGTGTTTCGATCTATTATTTATTCATTCGAACTCGGAACCTCATGATTGCCATCGTAATTTTCACTAAGTATATCATCCTGGCATGACGGTGTTTCTTGACGAGCCTCAACCCGATTGCAGTAAAAAAGGCAAGTAGCCTTTTTTAAGGGCCACAAAAGGAAAATGCAACTTCGGGACTTGCGTTGAGTTTTTAAAGCCGTTCAATCTGGCTCTGTCCTTTGACCACTTGACCACAGGCAGTGGAGTACAGTAAAACAACGTTTGACGACCATCGGAGGTAAGGATAATGTAAATAAGTGTGGGAAACAGACACAATTTAACGGCCTCTATCATTTTTGAAGGCACAGTAAACTGTATAGGTCCTGG
Source organism: Phalera bucephala (assembly GCA_905147815.2). Lineage (NCBI taxonomy): Eukaryota > Metazoa > Arthropoda > Insecta > Lepidoptera > Notodontidae > Phalera > Phalera bucephala. The sequence goes on along the minus strand of LR990630.1, from coordinate 11,461,728 downwards.
GTTTGAAGCTGAGTTGATTTTCTACTATTCTTAACGCCAATAGAAAATAAGATAAAGTAAAATAGTCACGTAATCAAAACAAGACGCTACAGATTGCGGCAATTGAACTTAGCTAGGCCCTCTGACCTTTCTTTCGTCTCTACATTTTGCTATCTTTTTAAGAACACCTTAAAGGGCCCCACGAAATACGAAAATGCAACGCGGTTGATACAGGTGGAGATGACGGGACAACCTGGACATGTTTTCGCTGCTTATGTTTCTTCATTTTCGGCAATCGATCCCAGCGGATAACTTACATAACATTAAGTTCTCGCAAACCTCCTAGGCCTCCTAGGCCTCTACGTGATGGGCCCATGTCTCTGTGCAAGTCTTTCAAAGGTCCGGGTTAAGCCCGCGAATCTCAGCAAGATACCTACATTATAACAGTAACAGTCACAAAAGGGAAAAACGTAAATTTTAAGATCCACGTTCTTCGAGACTCACGCGGGATTTCCAAGCGTTTCAATCTGACTCTGTCGACTGACTACAGACAGTAGAAATACATAAAACGTTTGACGACTACCGGAGGTTAGGGTAACGTAAATAAATGTGGGAAACAGACACTCTTTAACTGCCTCGCGGAATTGACACCGACTTTTTACACTTATTTGTGTTTATGGTACCAGTCGTTTGGAGTTTTATTGGTTTAGATGCGATTGAAGATTTACGCTTTCCTTGTCTATGATTATGAATTTATTTTTTTTCTTAATTTTAATGTTCTATATATGAAAGGTTTTTTTTTAATTACCATGAATATTCATTTTAATTTTTTTTATATTTTGATATTCTAAATATGAAAGGCTATTTTTTAATTACCAAGAAGATACTTTGTGATTGCGCGAATTAATATCGTTTTTTGTTGTTGTTAGAAGCCGTCCTAGTCGTTATGAAAAAATATAGCTTATGTGAACCTGAATCATAATCAACACCACGAACCACCCTGATTGAATACTATTAAAACAATACGTAAACCCACATCTTGCCAAAACGATAACAAATATTTCGCGTAGGAGGGATGTTATTTAAGCCATAATTGATTGTTTAAAAATGGCATTACATTTAACTCAAAGTTAACTTTAAACTTAAAAATTCGCCAACACGCACTGGGCCAGCGTGGTGGATTATGGCCTAAATCCTCTCAGTTTGACAGGAGGCCCGTGCCCAACGTGCCTAACGTGCCAAGTGGGACAGTTTCTTAACAGGGCTAATATTATTAAAATATTATTATAACTTTAATGATTTTAAAATGATTAGGTACTTAAGTACGTTCTCATTTCTATAAAAAAGAAGGGCATAAATCTCCACGGTTATTCTTTTAAAAATAAGCTAAGCTTGCAGTTTAGGCACAGATTAAAAAGCATACCGTTTTAAAATTCTATGTATATACAATGTGATCCATGAGCTAAGTAAGTTGACGGATAATGTGACTAGGATTGGAAGTGATACAGTCCGAAAAGGATCTTCCTTCTCCCTTCAGATAAGACACGGTATATTTAGTCTTCCCCGGTACCTACAACCTTCCACTTTCGCATTGTATATCTGTTTTCTCATTCTTTTCTATATGCCCAACCAAACAGAGCATACCCTTTCTCATCTTTCCACCGATACTATCTTTTATACCTACACGCTTTCGTACTACGCTGTTGCGAATACGCTTGGTCAGCCAGCTTCCTCACATCTTCCGCAGACCTCGCATAAGTTACAAATACAAAGCTGGTTAGTAAGTACAATAGTTTGTACTTTTGAACTAGCTTGTACGATAACAACAAGATCGTTAGAAATAAGGTGACGCTTTACAAAACTTGCGTTCGACCCATCATGACTTATGCGTGGGTTGTGTTCGGGCATTCGGCCCCCTCTCACATCGATAAACTCCAAGTGGTTCACAACCGCTTCCTCCGTAAAGCCGTAGGAGCCCCCTGATTCGTACGGAATGTCGATCTCCACTCCGATCTTGGTCTCGAACCTATTCGCGCCTATATTAAAAAGGCGACAACACGACACTTCGCGAACGCATCCACCCATGCGAATCCGTTAAACGTAGCCGCCGCCGACTACGATCCCCCCGACCCCTGCCGCCACCGCCGGCCGCGACATGTTCTCTCTGATCCTCCCGATGCTTTGTCATCCATTCTTTCCGCTCAGAATACGAGCGACGACGACGTAGTCGTAGATCCCCTCCCATAGCCGGCGGTTGACCGGTGCACTTAGTAGTGCACCCCGTCCCCCCACAGCGACTGTCCCAACCGAAGGCGCCCTCGATTATGTCGCTCTTAAGTCCGGTGAAGCTGTAAAGGCCTCGCGGCCAACAGCGTACATCACTCACACACACACACACACACACGTCAATAACCATTAAATGATGACGTGTCTAAAGCGACATTAGATTAAAAAAAAACCTCTAAAAATAAGCTATTAATATAAATACCACGGTGAGTATACATATTATTGCCGATACATTTTTATATCGCCGTGGGCGGAATCTCCGACGGAGATTAGTGAAAATATTTTTTTTATGTCTAAAGAAATGTCATAGGGATATTAAAATAAATTATCTATTATAGATGGTTACTTCGCAGAACCGTGAGTAAGCGTCGCTAACAATTTGCGTAAATAGTTATGATGAAAATATTTTCTATAGGTTGCGGAGTAAATTCATTAGGATTATGATTTTTCAGAGGCACTCGTAGCGCTGTGCGACCGCAGTGTTCTTACCGATCGCCAAGGATAAGCAGCACTCTGCTCGGTCGATTTGAGATGGGTGACCGTTTTCATATTCAAGCTTCCCCGTGCTAGAAGGCGCGCTAAGCCGTTGGTCCTGGTTACCACTTAACGTGGTAGTTGTTAAGCCAAGTTAGAAGCCTTATAGGCGGCTTGATAAGTTCCAACAGCAGGTGGCCACAAACCTGCCTCCGCCTATCCGCACTGAGTCCGCGTGGCGGATTATGACCTACTCTCTCTTACCTCGATTTGTGAGAGAGGACCTTTCTCCAACAATGGAATAGTATAAACTGATATTTTTATGTTATTTTTATGGAGATTCTACACGTCGCGCGCTGTGATAGACAAAATAAATATAATAAATAAATAAACAACAAAAAATTCAAGTCACGCCTATATTTTCCAAGCGGGGTGGCAGAGGTGTACTGTGTACACCCACTTTTCGCGGTCCCATGTTATGCGAAGCGAGCATATTTCATTATACCGGTCGTAGTTTCAGGCTTGGAAATGCTTTTTGAGGATATCACACTTTGTTCGGCCTAGGGTTTGAACCCAGGACCTCGTGATCGCCAACCGTGACACTACACTAACTATCTATAGTAACGTCTACTGGTATTATTATAAGAATACTCATAATAATATAATATAATTATAGCCCTGTTACGAAACTGTCCCACCGTTGGGCAGTAGCCCTCTCAAACTAAGAGGATTTAGGCCATAGTCCACCACGCTAGCTCAGTGCGAGTTGCTTAACTTCATACATCTTCGAGAAACTTTTAGGCATGCAGGTTTCCCCGCGATGTTTTCCTTCACCGTTAAAGCAAGTGATAGTTAATTTTTAATACGCACATGCTTTCAAAAAGACGGAGGTGCGTGAGAGATTTGAACCCGAAACCTCTGACTTTGCAGTCCAACGGTCTAACCACTAGGCTATCACTGTTATTTTAGGATAATCATAATTATGTTGTTATTAATAGTATATTACAGACCACATCAGAAATATTATGATCAGAGGTTAGGGGAGTTATCTACCATATAAAAGAAAGAAATGGAGCTACACTAACCTAACCTAAGCTGCTTAAGTATATAGTTTTCGAGATAAGACCCTAATATATCAAAATAAATTTTAAATTGTTTTTTTCTCTATAGTGCTTTACGTTATCTCATATCTGAATACTCGTAACAGCTTTCAGATATATTCAGATTGTCCATTAACTCGGACTCGTTATTTTGATAAGAGATAAGCTTAATCTCTAAGGTCACACATATCTCTCAAAATGTTAGCCATATTCATACATAAAATACGAAAATGTACATATGTGTACAGAACAGAAAAGCTTTAAAGGATGGAAAGAGATGCATTATTCTAGAAGATAGTCTGGAAGTAATTTCTTTCATCAATAAACCCCTAATTGTATCAGTATCTTATTTCAATTATTTGATTTTTATATATCTATATCATCACGCCAGCTACCTCGCGGGGTAGGCAGAGAGTACAGAGTTCCAACAGGTTCTTTGCTTACATACCTCTCTGGCTTTCTCCACTCTCATAGTTCGTCTCATACACACTCGCCGGTTACGAAGACTCTTGCCTTGCCCTTCAGATAAGACATGGTCTATTTGGTCATGGTAAGATAGTCTAGGTCTTCCCTGGTACCTACCCGGTACCTGATTTTACAAAATTCCCACAGGTTTTTGCCTTACAGAGACTCTTTTACGCGCGCACGCGTTACTGAGACTCTTGAATTGGTCGTCAAATAAGACACAGTCCTTGCCTTTCACTTCCTCGGAAGTCCTAGACTATCTTATAATGACCTAATGGAGCGGGCCACTACATAAACGTACCTGCATAATAAAGAGTATTCACTTTATCACGTCAGATCTCTTGCGAGATAGGCAGAATACAGAGTTCCAACAAAACATTTCCTTGCAAACCTCTCTCATCTCCTCCACTCTCACAGTACGTCTAATACACGCTCGCTCGTTACAGAGACTCTTAACTTGCCCAATAAAAAGTAAAGGCTATTGTATTCTAAAATAAACAAAATAACCAAAAATTAACTCCGTCACGCCTATATACCCCAAGTGTATGTGACAGACATGTACTGTGTACCCACTTATCACCGACGATGTAAGGTCCAATATAATAGAGTGAGGGATAGAGTGGGAGTGAGCCTATTGCCATATTACCATTGCCTATTTACCAGGCACATTTCCAAGCTCCGGACTAATCATAAAAATTTTTCGATAGGAAAACTACACTAAATAAAGTGTAGTTTTTCTACGGTTTAAAACCAGAGGGCCTAGACAAGTTGAAAGCGTTTTGTGTCTTGTCTCTTGTCGCAATCGATAGCTCATAGTTTTGACCACGTGACTTTTCTTTGCAAAATGTCGTTCCGATACATTTTTCCGCTTTCTATGATCGTTAACGACTGTAGATTTTTAACTTGGCTATAGCCGCAGGGCCTCGCTACGCGCATCATACGTCACCACACCAAAGATTCTATATAAATGGAATATGTATTACATTTTGTATTTTATTAGTCAGTAAGTATTTCAGTTGGTCTCCACCATTCCGCGTGGTGAAGTGACCACTCTCTCACCTCGATTTGTGATAGAAAGCCTCTGCCCAGCCGTGGGATAGTATAGGCTTATTTATTATTTGAAAAAAAAAACTGCCTCGTTGGTCTGGTGGCTAAGCGCATCGCTTTGTGATCACGAGGTCCTGGGTTCAAATCCTTGGTCAGACAAAAGTAGTTTTTCTAACGAAAAATTCCCAGTATGAGTCCGGAGTCTGGAATTGTGCCCGGTATACGGCAATAGGCTCGTCCCCTATTACATGGGACCTAACATCGTCGGCGAAACGTGGGTTTACTCAGTATACCTCTGCCACCCCCTCTGGGGAATATAGGCGTGACAGTGTTTTTATTAATTGAGTTGAGACATAATGAATTTTTCTTATTACCTAACCTTTCCCTTCCAAACTAAAGACGTCTATTACATCATCTCCCGCTTGTCATGTTACTGATATTTTTAAACTTGTTCGTAAATTTACTCTTCCAATTTAGTCGCGTGTTGTTTAACACTTGACACTCGGAGTAAAGTTCTATTTTTAATAACAACAAAAAGGTGGCCAGAGGCTTAGAAAAAAGAATCTAAGCCTAAGGGCAGCACAAAAGATGGATCCCATTAGGTTTAACTGCGCTTGAGACAACTCAACCCTAAATGCTAATTAAGATGAAAGATCGAAATTTACTAATATATATATGTGTATTATAAATTATTTCTCCCTATCTATCGATATCATCACCTCAGATCCCTTGCAGGTTAGGCAGAGAGTACAGAGTTCCAACAGCTGTTTCAATCATATTTACTTCTCCACATTACGCTGGCGGTTAAGCTTACCACATTTTGCAGTGCAGGCTTTCTGATATCTCAAATTAAATGGTATTGAGACGCTTGCAACACTGCTGGATGACTGGTAGCAATCATTATACGTCATCCTCAAGGATGAGGAGTAAGGGTTTTCTATTATTTAGCCATAACAATAGTCCCTCCACTGTGCCATAAAGGAAACACCCTACATCCTCCCGATCGGTAATACGATCGTGAAAATTCCTACGTACGTATAACGTCACGTAAATCCGTCATCTGCACGAAACAAGTCTAAAGAACACTTTTGACGGATGATCTTTACGTCTCGCAAACTGAAATGAAGTTTCCAAACTCCAACGTTGAAAATTTCAGTAATAAATTGCGAATTCTATTAAATTAACCCACGTAAAGTTGGCGCCATTAAAAGAGCAGCCATCTTTATAATCTATAATCATATATTAATAAAATGGTTGAGAAGTTCGTCGCGCCATTTAACACGTTGAATCGTTTCGAGTTTAAGCTTGATGACAGTATTAAAAGTTTATAATAATTGTTAACGGAGAATGGCGTGAACGAATTAAACTTTGAACATAAGTTAAACATGTTCGCGTTTCGAGATCTCGATTACTTTCTCGATTAAGTTTCAGAGCGGGGATTGAAGAATACCTACAAAATACAGGTATGTTTAAACTTAAAATTATCCTGCTAAAGCGAGTGACTTCTTATAATAATATGTGAAGGACTTTAAATTATCACTAGGATAATAAATGGAATTTAAATTAATACAGTAAAACTTAGTAGCATGGGCTTTAATTTATCACTAGGACATAAATGGAATTTAAAATTAAACAGTAAAACGACGAGATCTAATTCACCATTTAGATTATTATCAGTCCAATCTTGAATTATATAAACAAGTGGTCGCCCATTGGTCGAAATTCGACCATAATTAATTTAAATTATAAGCTTGAACATTATTAAGGTTCTATTGTAAAATACTATACTTCTATAATCACAGATTTCGTCAAGGCTACACTGTTAATTTGCCTATTTTTTTCAAACAAATTATATGAAATGTAAATTTAAAAAAAAATGTTTAAAATAAAGAACACCTCTTTTTTTATTTTTTTTTATCTAAACAAAAAACCAAAAAGAAATTGTGAAGTGTATTGTGAAAAATACATGGTAGTGTGTGTTATGTTTTATTTTTATTGATTTAATGTATTTTTATGCATAATTTTAAAAATATATTAGCATTCTGCACCCCTTCTCTATATAAACTATAAGTGTGGGAAATTTCATACTCCTCCGTCCGCGCAATTTTCGTAAAAAGAGGTACAAAGTTTTTGCTTCACGTATTAATATAATGATGATGTATTTTACAGTAATACAAGGATATTTTGACCAGCAGCCAGAATTAACGCTGTCATCAAATGAAATGTCACTTCATGACAGTCGCAGAGTTGCCGTTAGCTATGAAATTTTACCAAGTTCTTTTTTTAATTTCTATCCGTGTTTTGGGTTCTGTTAAAGTTGCTAGAAAATTTTACTAAATGATAACTCTAATTTCACACCAACGCCCCCCCCCCCCCCCTGTCAATGACATCCACAGGCCAAAATATCCTTGTCGCACTATACATGTACATTAATTACTTATTTTAAGAATCTCTATTTACACTAACTGACTGACAGATAAACCACGGCTTAAGCCGGTGAGTCTAAAAACATGAAATATTGGACAGGAATATACTATAAAGCGTAGGAGAGCCGAAAAATGATTTTTAAAAATACCTATTTCCCATCTTATGGGGTACACGGCTTATAGCGGATAAACTAGCAAACGTTTTATTATCAAATATATTTAACGTACGTAACTATTATGATTCTAATTCATACTTATACATTTAAACATTATACTCCACGACCACTTATTCCTTAGCCTCCCCCAACTCATTCGGAACACATTACCCCCGGGGAAGTTTATACGACAGTGCATCATGTGGTCGGAATATAAAACTTTTTAAATAACTTCTGGGTTATGGATTTCGTTACGAGTATCTAGGATTTCACTTGCAGTCTGTATTACTTACATTCAGTGTTGGGAATTACCTATTCAATTATTATTTCTTATTTTAATATTAGCCCTGTTAAGAAACTGTCCCACTATTGGGCACGGGCCTCCTCTCAAACTGAGACGGTTTAGGCCATAGTCCACCACGCTGGCCTAGTGCGGGTTGGCGAACTTCACACACCTTCGAGAAACTCTTAGGCATGCAGGTTTCCTCACGATGTTTTCCTTCACCGTTAAAGCAAGTGATAATTAATTTTTAATACGCACATGCTTTCGGAAAGACAGAGGTGCGTGCATGGATTTGAACCCGAGACCTTTGACTTTGCAGTCCAACGGTCTAACCACTAGGCTATCACTGCTTTTAGTGCTATTTCTTATTTTAGTAAGAATCAATTAAAATTTCAATTGCAATAAAATTAATCCCCTTAAGGTACTTTAGATTACAATGACTATTAGAGATCAAACGCTCATTCCCTCCATGTCCATAGGTGCTGTAGAGCACTCGAAGCGTCGGGAACTTAAAAACAAAAATAAACTGCGATAAACCCCGAAACAATTTAATTATTTTCACAATTGATTTTGGCCCAACTCTACCTGCATTCTTCTTAGATAGGGCATTTACGTGTTTGACGGCTATACCCGTGACGTGACTTCGATTACTTTTATTTTTTTTAATAAAAGCTTACCTATGTCCTTCCCCAGAAAGTAATATATTTTATTAATATTAAAATCTGTTTAAAGGTTTAGGCTTAACAGACAGACATTGGGATTAAGCCCGCCACACATTCCCACCACTATAACTCCTGTAAACCAGGATCCACTGTGGTCTCCTTAGATGACACCAAGGTTTGGGTCTCCCGGTGAGGGCTTTTATTGTCTTGTAACCCGCAATAAATTTAACTTTGAAAAGAAAGGAACATGAGAAGTAGGAATAAATAACATATTCGTAAATATAACAGACAGAGTTACTTTCAGATTTATAATATTAGTATAGATGTCCACAAAGCAGAGACTGACATAGTGTGACTAATTGACTATTGAACATATCCGATATCTTGAAACCAGTACAAGGCCGCAAACATACCAACAGCTGCAGTTTCGTAAGGAAAACACGAGAATCCTCGAATCCAGACCGTCTTATTTACAAGTATACCAACTAATTACACAAATGTAAGAAATTACTATGCACTGTCCGATCGTAACTAGTTTTTACAACTGAAAACGAAACCAGAATATGTTTTCTGTTACAGTTTCGGCCGAAACCGAAACATCAGTTTAAGAAAATACTTTTTAAATTTTTTAAGAAACAACAACCTCTTACTATTAAAATACACAGTGCACGATAGCACGGGGACCGGAGAACATATTATGAGCGTAGTCTACATTCCCTACCACACCGATCAGTACCGAAAACTGCTCTAATGCTCACGAACATAGTTTCGATTTCGGTAGTAGTTTCGGCTGGTTTCCTGGCCAAACGGAAATTATACCGCAACTCCAATCTAACGCCGAAACTCGCCGAAACCCAAAAAATCGGTCGAACACTATCGGACTTAATTATTTGTCGACTACCTCTTTGATCTAGTGTCGCATAGTAGCGATCCTGGATTTGAATTCTACAGTCAGACAAATATATTTTAACCGACCATAGGATCCGATCCCAGATTGGGGTCCTACACAACAATTTTCATTAGAAGTAGTCCTAACATAAAATCAATAGGTGACTTTAACATTTGGAATTGTTAAAACATTGTGCACTTCTTCTATCTTGCACAAAAAGGTAGGCGCATGTAATTTTCATCGTAATTACAATAATACAAGTTTAATTTTACTATATCAAATGTATGCCGAGTATGTATTGTTTTCTTGTGTGAAATGTAAAATTTTCCTGCAAATGGTATACATAAGTGGTATAGAAACAATAATAAAGTGAGGTCGCGTTACCAAACTTTAACCAAGAGTATTCGACGATAATCTCGATATTATTATTAGTTAATAAGTCCTATGCCAACAGATCGTGAGTTTACAAAATGTTTCAGTATTAAGATGACTTTGGTCCGACTTCTGACCTTTAACTCTTAGCTTCAATCTTAATAACCAATCTGTAAATTAATGATCGATTAATAGGCGGTGTTCCTATAAAAATGGTGGAATAAGTACTCATTTAAGAAATTTGTAAGTAATTTAAGATAGAATATTAATCTTCGCCCGGTTCACTCCTACGGTTTCTTTTCGGTGAAATATTGTCCTTAATTATTTCAGAGGACACTATTTTAAGTTCCGAATGATATAACAGAATTTAAAATACTGTTTGTATATAAGGTGCCTACTATATTGAAAAAAAAATTAAACGGTGTCAAGGGTGGCAAGTCTATAAATAGCATCAATGTCTGCGTGTAAACTTATTTTTAAAATATTATTTTCGTATTTTATTTATAGTTCGTCCATTCTTGAAAAAAAAAATTCTTACATTAATTTTTAAACCACAGAAACAGCGCAAAATCGACAAAAACGACCGATCCTAAAATCAACCCATTACGATCACTCAAAATTTATAAATTAAACAAAACAGTCTTACTTACCTTCCAAAGTCATGAACACAGCTGCACCCATTAAACTATACAACGCCAAACACAAACTCAAGAACAGATGTGTGAACCACCTCCTCGACAGTAACTTTAACTTATTATAGAACCAAAATGCAGATTTTTCACCAGCACTTAACCCACTTTTAGCTGTATTCATAGTAAAGTCTTTAAACCCTTCGAATTGCTTGAACATGAACTCCGAGGCTTTATTGTGATACATATGCACGAAAGGGTTGAATTGAGGGTCCGATATGTGAGATCCAGGAGTCGTAGGCGGTTTCCCGTGAAATCTTGCCGAGTTGAAGTACATGGAAGCTCCAGTCAAAGGCGCCCTTGGAGTAACAGGCGCAGCATCTGGTATTTGAAGAGTTATCTTCGGTCTAACTGGTTTCTTGGGTAACGGTGGTGGCGGATAATTCGGGGGTACGTCCAAAGTATCCATATTTTTTTTCTTTTATCTGGTTTCTAGTTTTTGTTGACTAATAGCGCGGTCGCGGAAAAACAACGCGGCTTTGTGGCGCCGGCGTCGAAATACTCTCGTTACATTGACAAAATATATATCTTTTCGTATTGTAGTGACGCGGCGCTTGAGTTTTTATTATGGCAGGCGCGTGCGCTACCAGTCGTGACTGGACACTGATTTTATAAATAAAGCTGGAGTTAGCGAGAGCTTCCCACTGTGTCATCGGCTCGTCTGCCGGTTATCTTGGGCCCAAATTATTGCCGAATCGATTGCCTTCCGTGAAATGTGCGTAAGGCAAAATGACTCTTTTTTTCTTAGAATTGAATGCTTAAATTCTATTATGAAAGCACTTTGTGCCGATTCGGTTGAATTTGCGGAGCCTTGATTCTGTTTAGAACATAATTTAAATTATTTCATTGAAGTGCTTTTTAGTGGAGATTAAAGCTTTGCAGATTAATCGGAATGAGATTTCTTCAAGAAGTAACAGTTGGTATTCTGAATAAATTTATTTAAATTTTTCTTGATTATTTTATTCGTAGTAAATGGATTACGTAAACTTTTTTTGGTAAACTAGTGATGTATTTTCATATTTTTTATTTTTGAACCCTTATGACTGAAAATAATAATTGGTCCCTATATGTTAAAGCCGTTTGTCTCTTGAAAGAAAGTGGTTCAGACAATAAACGTACCAGGGCCTAGTGCCAATTAGCCGAAAACACAAACAAATTGGTAGGTTCTTGCCATAAAATTGCAAGGACGAATTATCAAATCCTCGCAACACTTTGTGCGAATGTTGGCCAAGGAGCCTGTACAGCTTCACAGGACTAGAGGGCGAACGAGAACGTTCTTTTCACTTATTCTATTTATTTTATTTTTATATATACCTCAGTAGTTTTAGATTTTAATACATATATCTGAAAGAGACCGCCCGTGATGTTACCGAAACATGGCGCTGCCGGAAGATCAGCGCTGCAGCATAATACAGCAGCGCCATTAGCTGAGGCAGGGACAAATTTTGGGTCTCACACAATCACTGCTTTGCATTTCTACTTTTTTATTATTATTACTCTTTGTCATGTTGATAACATTTGTAACTGATGTCTTTGTTTTGTGTTTAGTTGTTCGACCACAAAATAAATTATATTTCTTTCTTTCTTTCCACAACTTCTCTCCAACTGAAACTTGCTATTGACAGAGACTAGTTTAGCCTCGTAGGTCTAGTGACGAATAATGCGCGTAGCGATCACGAAGTCCTGGTTTTGAATCTTAGGTGGGACAAAATGTATGTTTTCGATAGAAATATTTTCAGTATCAGCCTGAAGTCTAGCATTGTGACTTGCACTATTCCTTGGGACTTACCATTATCTCCGAAAAATGAGCGTACACGGCACATCTCTGCCACTTCGTTTGGGGAACATAGGCGTGCCGGTGATTTTTGTTCAAATCAAACTGGTCAGTGCTATTGGTAAAGAAGAACGTCGGGAAGATACTCCATGGCTGTAGAGAACCTAAAAAATCGAAATATCGTGAGATGTTCTGCTTTAAGAATGATGATAGGCACTTCACTTCTCACATTTGGACTAAAAATACCTCGGGAAAATGTAGGTGTATTTTCAAGAGTCTCTGTAACCGGCGAGCGTGTGTGAGACGAACTATAAGAGTGGAGGATACCAGAGAAGTCTGTAAAGAAAGAACCTATTGGAATTCTGTACTCTACTTACTTCGCAAGGTATCAGGCGAGATGATATAGATAGATCGGCATATCCTACAAACAAAGTCCTATAATCCATATATTAGGCATAAATAACCTCATCAACGGGCACGAAAGTTGAAAATGCCATTTATTTTATTTCACACGGTAAGGTAGCTTTCTAATGGTGAAAGATTTTTTGAAATCGGTCCAGTAGTTCTTGAGTTTATTCTTTACAAACATACAAATCTTTCCTCTTAATATTCTTTCCTTATAATATTAGTGTTGATGTAGATATGTAACTTTGTTCTATGGGACCATCGAGATAGAAGAAGTGGATTACATGTTTATATGTGTGTATTAATGGGTTTGTGAGATATTTACTTCAGTACTCTTTAACACATAGATTACTCAAGTTTTTTATACAATACCTTATGTTTCCTACTGTTTTTTGATGTTGTTTATCTTATTTATTATTTAAAAAAAACTACCTCGTTGGTGTAGTGACGATTAATGCACATAGCGATCACGAAACCTAGATTTGAAACCCAAGTCAGACAAGTGTACTTTTTCTATCGAAAACTACTCAATATGAATTCGTAGTCTGGGACTGTGCCTGGTAAAAATGGCAATGTAGGCGTGTCAGTGTAAATTCAATTTTTACAAATAATCATACTTGCTATGATAGCCTAGTGGTAAGACCGATCGACTGCAAAGTCAGAGGTCTCGGGTTCAAACCCAGGCACGCACCTCTGTCTTTTCGAAAGCATGTGCGTGTTACAAATTAACTATCACTTGCTTTAACGGTGAAGGAAAAAATCCTGAGGAAACCTGCATGCCTAAGAGCTTCTCGAAGGTGTGTGAAGTTCGCCAACCCGCACTAGGCCAGCGTGGTGGACTATGGCCTAAGCCCCTCTCAGTTTGAGAGGGGGCCCGTGCCCAACGGTGGAACAGTTTCTTAATAGGGCATTATTATTTTATTTTAATTATACTTGACTGCCTCGTTGGTCTGGTGGCAAAGCGTATCGCTTTGTGATTACGAGGTCCTGGGTTCAAATCCTAGGTCGTACAAATGTAGTTTTTCTAACGAAAAATTCCCAGTATGAGTCCGGAGTCTGGAATTGTGCCCGGTATATGGCAATAGGCTCGCCTCCTATTACATGGGACCTAACATCGTCGGCGAAACGTGGGTGTACTCAGTACTCCTCTGCCACCCCCTCTGGGGAATATAGGCGTGACGGTGTTTTTTTTTTGTTTTTTTTTTTAATTATTCTTAATATTATTATTTGAATGTTTGTATGTTTAGATGCTTGGATTTTTGATACTCAATCACGCAAAAACAGCTGAACAGATTTGAATTAAATTTGACACAGATAGTTACATCTGGATTAGACTTTTTATTTTGGAAAATGTAAAACTAGTATTAATTATATTACTAGCTGTCTGTTACTTGTTTTTTTGTGTGTGTTGTGAATGTGTGTTTGAATGATCTACGCTGTTGGCCGCGGGGCATTTACAGCTTTACCAGACACGAGGGCGAGCGTGCAACCACTACGCTCGAGCCAAAAGGACAAGGGGGCAACTAGCTCAAGGGCGCCTCAAGGAGGAACCGGAACAAATAATTGTGGATCACACAAAGATTTGTCCCGTGCGGGACTCGAACCCGCGACTTTTAGATGCAGTGGGCAGAGCGGCTTAAGCTCTTAACCACTGCGCTAAATCGTCCGATCCTATGTGCGGTATCTGTATCCGAAAGAAGGGATGTAAGGGCATCGGGAGGGATACTGCTACCATTTATACTACGAAGATCCGGATCTACAAGACAGTTATAAGACCAATATTATTGTACGGGTGTGAAGCTTGGACATTTACACTAAAAGAGGAAAACAAGCTACTTGTGGCGGAAAGAAAGATTCTTCAGAAAATCGTGCTCCGTTCGAAACTCAGATAGAAGCTGGAGAATCCACAATAACGCCGAAATCGAAGAACTCATGGCTGGATCATAGAAGAGACCAAAGTGTACGGACTCCAATGGCTTGGCCTCATTAAAAGAATGGGAGAAGATCGCAGTGTAAAAAAGGCCTATCTGGTCCGACCAATCGGTCGTCGACCAGATAGGTATACCAGGTATCGCGTGAAGGACGTGGTTGAGGCTAATCTGCGTGAGCTCCAAGCCGAAGACTGGCAAGTAATCACTCAGAAAAGTAAAAAGTTGCGGAATCTCATTTCGAAGGCCAAGTTTCACTTCGGTCGCTGAGCCAACGAAGTAAGTAAATAGGCATATTACTAGCTGTCTCCGCGAAATTCATTTCGCCTTAATTTTTATACCCGTCGTGACGTGAAGAAAGGGGCTGGTTGTAACAATTTTCAGAAAAACAAATATATCTTGAAAATTATCAATTAAACAACCAGGTTACACGTTGATTGATACTTTAATGTAGAAAAAATGACGAAACGATTGGATTATTTCACAATTAACATTTTTACAAAGAAAAGTCCGATGTTACAACTTACCCCGTGCTTGGGGTTAATTGGAACATATGTTGGGGCAAGTAGTAAAAATAATAAAAAACGGAAATATATAAACTTTGATCATTTATTTTCTGCTCTTTAGCAACAAAAATAATATGTAGTGTGTAATAGTGACACAGACCGAAGCTTTAACTGGCTTTTCGAATTGTACTATAAATAGTTTTTTAAAACGTCAGCTTCAGCCAATTCATACACCTCCTGTCTTTGTGTTGCCCGTTTAGATTTTCTCTTATAACTCCTCATCCTAAAACAGAACAAATTATTTGATATCTTAATAACCATTATTCATAAAACACAGGGGCAAGTTGTAACATGTTACAATATGCCCCAAAATTTTGTTACAACTAACCTCATATTATTATATTTTTAACATTTATCAAAAAAAGTATTTAACCAATTGAGAAATCATATTTTTTACACAATATTAGATGTAGATAAATTGGAACATAAACACAGAAAGTTTTAATTTCGTTATCAATAAAAACTCCAACCAAAAATTCACGAAAATGTAATTTTAAACTACTTGGCCTAAATGAAGCGCGCGCGCAAATCTACTCACTGCGTTGTCTGACGGGACACTAGCTATGACGACATGACAAAAATAAGATTAGGTAAAAGAAACAGGTTATAATATCAGCCTATACTGCCCACTGCTGGGCAAAGGCCTTCTCTCACAAATCCAGGTGAGAGAGATTAGGTTATACTCCACCACGCGGACCCAGTGCGGATTGGTGGAGGCAGGTTTGTGGCCACCTGCTGTTGGAACTTATCAAGCCGCCTTTAAGGCTTCCAACTCGGCTTAACGACTACCACATTAAGTGGTAACTGGGGCCAACGGCTTAACGTGCCTTCCGAAGCACGGAGACGCTCGAATATGAAAATGCCACAAACGGTCACCCATCTCAGGCCGACCGAGTAGAACGCAGCTTAACCTTGGTGATCGGTAAGAACACCGCGGTCGCACAGCACTACGAGCGCCTCAAAGAAACAGGTTAATAAAGTTTAAATTCTTGTTAAAAAAAAACCCTGTTACTACTTACCCCTGTTACAACAAGCCCCTCGCTCCCCTATTAGGTTGTAACATAATAAACGCAAGACTCGAAAGAAGTTTGTTCTTAATCGGTAACTGAATTAATTCGATGTTTAATGTATCTTACATTTTTTTTTAAATTTGCTTAAATTATTTTACTCCTTCAGTGCGCTATAAAAAACTAAATTTATTCTTGATTCTTAGCAATAAGAAGATTTCCAATGCATTCCTAAAACGTATTTCTCAAAACGAGCACATACACGTTCAAGTTTAATTGTTAATTGGGGTATAAAGTGTTTAAAAAAGGTTAACAATTTTTAAATTTGGCAATTTGATTTTCCTTTTGAGTTTATGAAGCAATTCTCTAGAATTGCTTCGAAAACCAGGTGTCTGAGGTCTTGCATTTATTATGTTACACCTTGTATAAACATGTGGTACATTATTTTGTGCATGCGCACGACAAATAATAACGTTTATAAACAAAATGTAGATACCTTACGTTACATAATTGCAATTTTCGTAGGTATTTCTAATTTTCTTGAAAATAAAATACAGCCCACGTTACTCGCGGATAATTTAGGTTTTTATATGTAAAAAAGTTTTAAAATTGGTAAAGTATTTTTTGAGGTAATCCATTACAAACATACAACAAATCAAAACTCTTCTTTTTATAATATTATTTTAGATTTAGATGTATAAAAGATAGATAGATAACTAATCAATAGTTTAGATTTCCATTTAATCCTATCTCAGGACTTCAAATCGACCCAGTCCTATCCTATTTGGAAATCGATATTAAAAAGAGCTTTGCATTTCAAAATGACTCATTTTTATAAATTAAGATTTCAAATACACAAAATCGCAGACCGGGTCCGTATCTCGGACTTCATTTATAAAAGACAAGTGCTTGGACTATTTAACATATTTGCCTAAATTGATCCAAACTATTTTTGAACCTTTACGCCATACCAAGACTATTTTTACACTTAAAAAATGAGGTGATAAAGAGAATGAACAGACATACAAAATTAATCTCACTATACACATCATGT
This sequence comes from Phalera bucephala, assembly GCA_905147815.2. NCBI lineage: Eukaryota > Metazoa > Arthropoda > Insecta > Lepidoptera > Notodontidae > Phalera > Phalera bucephala. The sequence goes on along the minus strand of LR990630.1, from coordinate 11,444,167 downwards.
TTAGTTACTATCGGTATAAAATTAATAGTAAAAAAGCTTATTTTCAAAAATAACCTTTTATGGTGCCAGGTAATGGTGAGAGTGGAGGAAGCCAGAGAGGTATGTAAGGAAAGAACCTGTTGGAACTCTGTACTCTCTGCCTATTCCGCAAGGGATCTGGCGTGATGATATAGATAGATAGAGGTAATAGCGCAGTTTAAAACGGCTAGTCAAAATTTCATATTTATGCTGTTAGCCGTTGAGGAGTTCCTTTGTCTGGAGTCAACCCTAGGCGTAGAATGAGGTGATACTTAACCTAAAAGTACGAAAAACAACAATTTGGAGTTATGAAACTACTGGAACAGAGGTGCAATATTATATAACGATACAAGCTGTTTCCCGTGGCTACACGCGCGTTTATTTTGTAATCCTACTAATATTTTAAATGTGAAAGTTTGTATGTTTTGATGTTTGGATGTTTGTTACTCAATCACGCAAAAACGGCTAAACCGATTTGGATAAAATTTAACACACATGGTTAGACGTTAGACATAGTACATAGTTTATTACCTGAATTAACATATAGAATACTTTGTATCCCGGAAAAATTACAGTTTACTTCTAAAGTCAACGCGGACGAAGTCACGGGGAGAAACTAGTATCTTTATAGCTTAGGTGTCATTCTGATGTATAAACTATATTACTGTAAAGTTTCATCAAAATCGTGACTGCGTGAAAGAGTAACAAACATACAACTATCCTCACAAACTCGTTATTATATTAGTAGGAAGTAGGATAAAATCTTTAACAATAATGCGTCTTTCACTTCACACATTCCACCAAAAATAGCTAATTGAGTCATAAAATCTTCACGTACTTCATTCTTACATAAGATAAATTATTGCTCTGTCTTTTGAAGTTATTTCAGAAAGAACTTAAATTGAATGTTTTTTCTTTAAACGGATTTACGAAAACAATTATTTTTGGCATTAGATGTCGTCTGTAATCGCTTACTGGAAGCTTTATTTTCAAGGAAACGTCACCTACCAATAAGGTACCTGATGACATTTCAGAAATAAAATAAAAAGTATCAGGATCAATACAAAAAGCTGTTAAATATATTAATCACTACATATTATGAAACAAAGTCCCCGCGCCGCATCTGTCTGTCTGTCTGAAGGCGATAAACTCAATAACTAACCTTTTTTCATACGGTTTACACCAGTGGACGGAGTTATTTAAAAGAAAGGTTTATGTGTATAATTCACCCGTGCAAAGTCGGGGCGGGTTGCTAGTATAAAATAAAATAAGAAACTTACAAAATTATAAAAAATCATCAGTATTATTTAAATCAGTATACCCCGTAGAAGCTGTTAGATTACGTGCTTAGACTTGCGTCTTTTACCACCCTCAAGTAAAATGCCGGTTAGCTACTTTCCGATTAGCGTTTCTCGGCAATTAAAACTGACTAGAATAACCGCCGGATAGGGCTAATCAAAGATGGTTGAACTCGTACATAGACTTACTTGAAAAAACATTTATTTAACCATACACACCCACGCACACTTAAACGAAAGGTCATACATACAAAATCATCATACAAATACATAATAATGTTAGCCCTGTTAAGAAACTATCCCACTGTTGGACACGGGCCTCCTCTCAAACAGAGGGTTTTGGCCATAATCCGAGAAACTCTTAGGCATGCCGATGTTTTCCTTCGCCGTTAAAGCAAGTGATAGTTTATTTTTAATACGCACATGTTATTCGGAAAGACAGAGGTGCATGCCTGGGTTTGAACCTATCACTGCTTCATACAAAAACATCATACAAAATACAGCGCGTAGCTGTATGTCAGAGATTGTGTAGGGCTAAACAGACTTCTGTCTCAGTGTGTTGCTGCACCATAAAAAAAATTATAAAGCAGCGCTGATATTCTGGCAGCACCTATAAAAAGTTCCTTTCAACTTTAATTGTCGATTAGTTTACTTCAGGCTTTACTCGAGGGTGGTGAAAGAGGCCATAGGACTTGTGTAAACGGAACAATTTAAACAAACACGGCGCAAAAAGCTGCCTTAGTTACGCTTGTGTGTGTGATGCCAATGTACGATTTATCGTTGCGAGTGATAGGCAGCTAGAATGACATTCCAAAGTGGTGGCAGACTGTTACTGTTCCACACTGTAATGGTTTACACTAATAAAAGATATTCTGATTGTTATACCTTATTAAACTCATCAATGTATTTTCATACTATATTACGAATGACGAGCAAATTGTCAGACAAAAAACAGCCGTGTTTGGATATACTTAGGCCATGGACTTAGGTATCTAAACCTACTCGTAGCTGGCAACTGTAGAAATTAGTTTGAAATTATTATTAGATAACCTCAGATTTTTATGTTGGTAATTTTAGTAAACTGTAGTAGACCATATCCATATTTGTGCTCTTATTTGTCGCGCCGTTTTTCAAACTGTGACATTTCATTATTAGTGCGATAAGGATCTTTTGGCACATGGATGACATAAACAGCGGGCGTTGTTATAAAATTAGAATCAACATTTAGTAAAACTTCCTTGGAAGTAAGAAAATTTTTCAACAGAACTTGGGTAAATTTCACAGCAAACGACAACTCTGTGACGGAGTTTTGGCGGGAAGTCGAAGAGTGATGTTGTCAATTTGTTTTAATTTCCAAAACTTGTGTTATTTCGACTAATAATGTGATATGTTGGTGAAATATTAACCATTATGTGTTCTTATATCTGCATGAGTGAAATTAATTGTAACAAAGTGCCTTTAAAACGTGCCTTTTCGACTTTCCTCAAAACGCCCGTTGCAATTGGTATGTAAAGTATCCAGGGTGGGGTACTTCATTAATTTCATTATCATCGTTGTCATCAAATTCATCGGGGAGTCGAATTAATTTTAACAAACATGATTATATACCTCACTGGACACTGGCAAAATACACTTATAATTAGTGTGAAGCCATAACTTGAAGAAGAAGACAACTCTGCGGCTGTCATAAAATGACATTTCACTGGATGACAACTTCAGTTCCGATTAGGGTCGCGGGCCAAAAGAACCTTGTCTGATCTTTTGGACTTGTGTACTAATGATATATCGATGATTAAACCAATTAAATACTCTTAAATCGCTACATTTGGAAATATTCATGTAGCATAGCGCGGTACCCTATTTTTAAAATTGAACACCATTATTGTTAACAATCAACTTGTTAACAATAACATCTGTTTAAAAAAATAAACATGACCAGTTAAATCGGAAACTCCTAGGTGTTTACCGCGGTAAATTTGTCCTTCCGTCTGCTCGTGGCTTGCTGCCAGAATTATTGACATCGATCCAGTCGAAAATATTTTGGAATGTGTCTATGAATGCGTCCAATTATTTCGCGGGCTTTTACATACTTTTTTTTCGTATTGTGTCTGTGTTTACGCACAGACATAATTATGGATAATTACATAGAGAAAGGATTCTTTTAGTCTAATTTCTAGGCGTTACTATTATTACTAACGGCCGATTTCAATATTTAACTCAAGGATAGATTAGCCTACTACGGATAGAAATTTTTACATATTTTGTATGGAAAATCTGTCACAATGCTACTGACAGTAAGCAAATCTATCCTTGAGGCATGGATATACTCGTATTACAACGGATTGAGTACTCTGCAAAAAAACCTGATGACTCAGAGCCCTACGTCTCTTTCTAAGTAGGATGACCTACGCTGTTGGTAGCGGGGCCTTTACAGCTTTACTGGACAAGAGCGGACGTGTTCACACCAACGCCTTCTGCCTCCTACACGCGCGATTAGTGCAGCGTCTGCACGCGCGATCATAGCACTAAATCAGTTCTCTCTCCAGCCGTAGAGTGTACACGTGTGTTACGCCATAGATGTAGTAGTATATCTATGTGTTGCGCACCAATCTTACCGAACGATGTACGGAACCTCTTAGAGCGACAGGTCGCCATAAGAGGTTCCGTAAATAAATGTGGAAGACATGAGTCATGGGACAAAATGTCTTCTAATGAATACAAGCTTTTATTCTGGTTAATATGTCACCGTGTAATAATGTTTGAATCGGCAACTCAATATAAAAAAATCTAAAATTAAATCATCGTCATGCTTATTTAACCCAAAAAAAGGAACAAAACAAACATATTTAGCGTCTGACGAAAGTTTCCCGCCAATTGCCAGATGTCACCTGTTTATTTATTTATATTTTTTTTCGTGGCAATTGCGCTTTCCGTATGCCATCGTACAAAGTTTACGATTATTCATTTCTAAATTAATTCAACTCCCCAATGAACTTGATAACAAAGATGATAATGAAATTGATGAAGTGCCCCACCCTGGATAGTAAAGTGATGGATACTTTACATACCAATTGCGACGGCCGTTTTGAGGAAAATCGAAAAGACACGTTTTATCACTCTGTTACAATTACCTTCACTCATGCACATATAGGAATACATAATGTTTAATATTCCACCAACATTACACATTATAATTCGAAATAACACAAGTTTTAGAAATTAAAACAAATTGACAACATCACTCTTCGACTTCCGGCCAAAACCCCTGTCACCTGTTTATTTAGATGTTGAGGGAAAATGGGGTTACTAGAGTTAAGAAAAAAAATACTAGAAGGCTGGAAATTCCACAAGAGTTTAAAAAGGTGCGCGGTTCACCTTTGGTCATTACAATTTATGCTGCATAATCATTTTCTGAATATTTTGTAATTTCACTGAATATTTTTAGCGACAATTTCATCACTTGATAGGGATTCCATTTCGCTTTTGTTTAAAAAACCTAACACCAAAAGAAATTATATAAATACTGTAGGTGCGTCAATAGGAATAATTCCTGTGTCGTGGGTGCATTTACAAACATGAAATTCGCATGCACAATCACCCAGATCGGAACAAATATTTGCGGTTCACACAAAGATTTGTCCCGTGCGGGATTCAAACCCGCGACTACTCTAACTCTAGCTCTTAACCACTGCACCGAGCTATCTGTCAGTTTTTTTTTCGAACCGTTTTAATCCAGCGTTTTTTTAAAACACCTTAAGAAGCACGCGAGTATATAAGTATTAGGTATATTATTATCTAGATAACTATTTAATCCAGAGGGATATACATCCGATCTCGAGCGATCCATCTAAATCCAATACGTCGGATCCGTGGAACTGTTTCAATTCAGTCATAACTATCATGTTGTCACGTATATAACGTCAATACAATAGCTAAGATCGCAGGCTGTGTATATTTTACGACGGCCATCTGTTCGCCTAATAGACGATCAATCTATACTTAAATCCGTGTTTATGGCTCTATTAATAAAATTATTACGTTCAAGTGTGTATACTGAGTGTTAGACTCTCGGATGTGACGTGAAAGACATATGACACGGATTTGACAACCTAGACATGAGATAGTTAGGTTAAGGTACGGTCAAACCAACGCGTTTAGCCGCGCCGCGGTGGCATCCCCGGCAGCGTTTACGGTGCCAATCAGTATCTCCCTATGATTTCGCGTACAGACGCCGCCTAGATAGCGCGTGCAGGATGCAGGACGCGTTGGTGTGATCGTTTGTATACAATGAACATGAGCTGATCCCCCCCCCCCCCGTGCACGCCACCGCGTCCGCGGCAGAACGCGTTGGTTTGGGCGTACTTAACAGTTTTGTCTTAGAAGCTAGTTAGAAGCTAGCATGGCGCATGGCGAGCCGGAACAAAAGTTTGACATGAGAAAACTCGTTTCAAGAATTGTATTGTACTGCCATATAGACAAGACTATTTTCAATTGCGTATAAGACTCGATTCATGTGGCAAAATTTTGTCAAGTAGTTAGCGCCAGTGATACAGCTAAACCTCTCTGTAGTACGCGTGTGGGTACCAGGTACTCAGAGCCTCTGAGTCAGAGGTCACGCTTTATCTAACATAAATACATTAGTTTTATTATGGTTTTTAATACACTAAGATTTGTACTTACAAGGGTATCATCAGTACCTACCTATTTTATGATCTAAACTAAACTTTGCCTATAGCATCGCCATGAATCTACCGCATCGAAAAACATAATATTATCCGACTAATAAAACCTGGACTAAAAGTTGCATTCAAACCAAATAGCTCGACTTTTTCTGAGTTCTTGACCCCACACTACCGTAAAGGCTGTATATTTCGCTTTACCTAACCGGTTTAATCCTACTTATCGCACTAACTCTAATGTGAAGGTTCGTCAGAATCCGTTAAGCGGTTTGTACATGATGCCCGAACAAACGGACAAATAACTAATTGCGTTAGGATGAAATAAATTGCTTGCACATTTATCTCTTAGTTTCCATCCATTTCGATCCAACAGTATCGTCATGTATTATAAACAGTAACCTCATTATAAATAGTCTAAATCAATTCAGTTGTCAATTTGGAATAAATTACCTTCGGGTCTTGCATTAATTATATTGTATACATATTACTATAAAATAAAAAATAAAAATTACGATTTTTGGGGAAGACTTCGTGGCCTTCTTTAGGGGAAGGCCTTTATCCTGCAGTGGATGTCTTTCTGCTGACGATGAAGAACACACCTGTGGTATGTCGGACTCTTACCGACTAACACCCTACGGTCACCGGCACCGACACTTCGGGCCTCCGGGATCTCCGCTAGGAACGCACCGGTGCCCCTCTGTGCCGTGCTCCAAAGAGCCTTCCTTCGGTGGGGGCAGCCTATGGACTCGCTCCCCTCCCTGCACCGTCACGGTAACGTATAGAATACCTACCATTACACAATTATTTCACGAAAGTATCGTAACGCGCCGCATTTTGTCATCACGAATAACAGCCCATGTGATTAGGCCATTTATTACTTACAACGGTTGGTCGTTTATTGATGACATACTAATGTAGGTAGCTTATTTAGCACAGGTTAGGTACCTACTTATATTATTGGGTATCCAGGTAAATCGCGATCTTTCCGGTCGTGCGTTCCTAAATAGTTTCCGCTGTTTACCTACATTTCGTTGGGTCGGAAATCAGCCTAGGTTGCTTCCTGTAGCAATATTTCGCGTAATATATATGTAAGTACCTATATTATTTTTAAATTAGTTGGTCCTATACTTGTATATGATTTTGCAAGGAATGAACTTTACTCATATTATTTCATTAGAACTGCAGCTTTAGAAGGAAGCAAAGGATGCAAGGGGGACACCTACCATCTACGCTCCCCAAGTCAACCTCTCCTGCCCGCGGTGCATCCTGCTGATCAACGGACGAGGCTCTGACGACCGACAATGGCGGTATAACCATTCAAATATGGCGTAACTAAATTTTTAACCAGACCGGTGACGGGCAGCAGCGTCACTAGTGCGAGAAGTTACGCCCTGCGATCGCCAACCCGCATGCCCAGCGTGGCGATTATGGGCAAAACCTTCCATGGCAAGTCGGAATATACCACGGCCCCCAGTTCCCGGTCGCTCCGCTATTCCTGACCACGGCGGCGGTCACGGTTCCGGCGGGGCAGGGGGTGCGAAGAATCTCCGGGCTACGGTAGGCCGCCAACACGAAATGACCCTGGCTACGTATAACGGACGCACGCTGCGACTGGATGAGCATCTTCTGCAGTTGGAAGAAGAACTGAAGTGCATAAGATGGCACGTTCTGGGTTTATGTGAAGTAAGAAGAGAGGGAGAAGACACCATAACCCTAGAATCTGGCCATCTTTTGTACTTTAGAGAGGGAGACCAACTTTCCCAGGGTGGCGTCGGGTTTCTGGTCCATAGAGTCTTCGCTGACAACGTTTTAGAAATGTCCAGTGTGTCGACAAGGGTAGCATACCTCATAATTAAGCTGACCGAGAGGTACACCCTCAAGATCGTGCAGGTTTATGCACCGACTTCGGCACACCCGGACGAGGACATCTCTAAGGCCCTTCATAATACCCCTAGGGCACACTACAGCGTTGTCATGGGAGATTTCAACGCCAAAGTGGGAGTAAAAACTGACAGCGAATCCTCAGTAGGACCATACGGCTATGGCAGCAGAAATGACAGGGGGCAAACGCTCGTCAACTTTCTCGAAAGAGAAGGGCTGTTTATGATGAACTCTTTCTTTAAAAAACAGCCCCAAAGAAAGTGGACATGGCAAAGCCCCGATGGTAAAATAAAAAATGAGATCGACTTCATCATGGCGGACAAGAGGCGCATATTCAGAGATGTCAGTGATCGCAAGGTTTAAAACCGGAAGCGACCACCGGCTCGTACGGGGCACTCTGAATATACAATGGAAGCGCAAAAGAGTCCGCTTGCTGAAGTCCAGTCTCCGACCGAATTTGCGTCAAGCCGCTATGGATTCCCAAGCTTTTCAGTTAAAATTGGAAAACCGTTTCGCTGCCTTGGAAACCACTGACAGCGTTGATCAGAAATTCGAGCAGGTGGTACAGACTCTTAGAAAAGAGGGTACTGAATTATGCGAAACGAGGCGTACAGGCAGGAAATCTAAGCTTTCGGGCGGGACTCTGGAGCTTATGAGCGAACGACGCCGAAATGCAGCCTCAACCTTGTCAGAACACCAGGCCTTAAATAAAAAGATCACAAAGCTGGTCCGACGCGACCTCCGAGCTTTCAACAAGCTTGAGATTGAGAAAGCCATCGAGCAGAACCGGGGGTCGAAAGTGTTCGTCCAGTCACTTGGGAGAAACCACTTGACAAGGTTGACTACACAAGCGGGTACTGTGATCGCTTCTAGGCCGGAAATCCTCTCGGAAGTCAGGAATTTCTATAGTCAGCTCTACGCCTCACACGCACCTCGACCCGAATCTCTTAGAGGAGATCCCAGAGCCACCCTTACACGTCACTTCACAGAAGACTTGCCCGAGATCAACCTGGATGAGATCGAGTTGGCCCTTAAACAGCTTAAAAATGGAAAAGCCCCGGGTGAGGACGGCGTCACGACTGAGCTTCTGAGGGCAGGAGGTACCCCAGTACTTAAGGAGCTTCGGAAGTTATTTAACACTGTCCTCTACACTGGGAGAACTCCGCAGGCATGGAACAGAAGCGTGGTCGTCCTGTTTTTCAAAAAGGGTGACAAAACCCTTTTGAAAAACTATCGACCCATATCGCTTCTGAGCCATGTATACAAGCTGTTTTCAAGGGTCATCACGAACCGTCTTGCGCGAAGGCTCGACGAGTTTCAACCCCCGGAGCAGGCCGGGTTTCGAAGTGGTTACGGCACCATAGACCACATCCACACAGTGCGGCAGATTATACAGAAGACTGCAGAGTATAATCTGCCCCTATGTCTAGCCTTCGTGGACTATGAGAAGGCCTTTTACACTGTCGAAACCTGGTCAGTTCTGGACTCCTTGCAACGATGCCAAGTTGATTGGCGATACATCGAGGTGATGAGATGCCTTTTTGAAGCTGCAACGATGACCGTCCAAGTACAGAACCAGCGGACTGAACATATCCACCTGCGCCGCAGAGTGCGCCACCATGTCATATCACCAAAACTGTTCACCAATGTACTGGAGGATATGTTCAAGACGCTGGACTGGAAAGGTCGCGGCATCAATATAAATGGCGCATACATCTCTCACCTGCGATTTGCAGACGACATCGTCATCATGGCTGAAACGTTACAAGACCTACAACAGATGCTGGACAGCCTTGCTAATTCGTCTCAGCGAATCGGTCTCCGGATGAACTTAGATAAAACTAAAGTTATGATCAACAAGCATGTTGACCCGGGACCGATCGCCGTAAACGGAGCCCCCCTCAAAGTTGTTTCTGAGTACGTATACCTAGGGCAGGTGCTCCAACTAGGTAAAAACAACTTCGGCAAGGAAGTTAAGAGACGGATACAGCTGGGCTGGGCAGCGTTTGGAAAACTCCGTCGAGTCTTCTTATCGCCCATACCCCAATGCCTAAAAACGAAAGTTTTTAATCAGTGCGTCCTACCTGTAATGACATACGGAGCCGAAACGTGGCCACTCACTGTGCGGCTTGTCCACCAGTTCAAGGTCGCTCAACGAGCTATGGAAATAGCTATGCTCGGAGTTTCTCTTAGGGATCGAATCCGGAACGAAGTTATTCGTCAGAGAACCAAGGTTACCGACTTAGCTCAGCGAATTAGCAAGCTGAAGTGGCAGTGGGCAGGTCACATATGCCGCAGAACCGATGGCCGCTGGGGCAGACTGGTTCTTGAGTGGAGACCGCGTGTCGGCAATCGTAGTGTAGGGCGCCCTGTAGCTAGGTGGGGCGACGATATTCGTAAGGCAGCGGGTAGGGATTGGAGAAGGAGAGCTGAAGATCGAGCTCAGTGGCGTGCCATGGGAGAGGCCTACGTCCAGCAGTGGACTGACACGGGCTGATGATGATGATGATGAAAGGTGCAGCTTAAGAAAGAAATTTATTAATTTTTAAGGTAGCGTCGACTGTTTACATACTCCCTTCCACTTCAGGCATCGCACCGTGTTCCTCTTAAGTTTGCAAAACTCCCGACACCAGATTTTCTTTTCCCCGAAATGATGTTATTTTTATCAATATATCCCTGAAGCAATTTTTATACTAGCTTTCCCGTGGTTTTTCTGATGCAGAACCCCCACACTTTTTTTTTGTATTTTATATATTTCTTTAGATATTCATCCCTAAAGTTTTTTACCCAAATTTTTTTTTTCCTGTAATACCACAAAGATTTCTAAACCGGCCACACTGAGTGGGCGTGGCTTTTCAGTCGTTTGATTCCCGCCCGCTCAAAAAGCCGCCAACGAAGGGAGCGCCCGCTCGACCGTTCACATGGACCCTTTTTCACCGCGCGGTGCTGCGGCGCTGTACAGCGCTTTTAAAACAAAATGTATTTATTTCATCCCAGCGCTTTACCTGGCAAAAAAGTCGAATAGGTATCCGTGCGAACGTAGGCTAAGTTGCGCGTTTATACCAGAGATATTATGAAGCTCCGTAACCGTCACCGAAACTATCGAATAACTATTATAAAAATCTATCCGTAACCGTAACCGATTCCGCTATAAACGATTTGAATAATTTCGGATAGAAGTGAAATGAAATAAGACACGTTCTTGACACGTATGACAGGTTTTAACCCGGCCAAGGTAGCCGCGTGCGTCCCTTGCATTCATCGTCCCTTGCATCCTAAATCTAGAATAATTTGGATTTTTTTATTATTCCAGAATTAGCGGATAAAAAGAATCGCGTAAAAACCCACGCCATATTTTTATTTTAATATTTTAAGCTGTTTTAGCCACGAAACCATTTTGTGTACTAAGGTGAATTTGATTGGTTAGTGAGTGTAAATAAAAATAAATTTGGGTTTAGTCGATTTTCAATCTTGTATTTTTTATCTGTGCTCTTTTTATTTTGACACATCTTCACCAGTGACAGTGTCAAATTGGCCGTCAAATTTTTGCAAAATCTGTAGATTGTATTGCTATTGATTTAGCAAAATATTTCATATTTTTCAAAATAGCTCGTATTATGAAACGAGTTTACGTTTACAATGATAACAATGAAGAAAACGGGAAAGTTGTGGCCATGGAAGACACGTTTGAAGTCTTCAAATCTGAGATATCCAGACAATTTAAAGTGAACGTAGAAAATGTACGTTTATATTCATCAAACGGCTGTGTAATTGACGACTTGAGAGTGATTAGAGATGAAGAGAAGATATACTTGAATTTCAGTCGTGAGGAGGAGGCAAAAAGTTGTGATAGTATTAAAAAATCGATGGAAAATTTGGTTGTTAGTGATGGGAATGCGTGCAGTACAAATAATGCTGTTTCTGACTGGATAACGTTGAATGTAGGAGGGCGACACTTTACGACGTCTCGTTCGACGCTGCTGGTGAAGGAGCCCTTGTCCATGTTGGCTAGAATGTTCGCAGTTGACAATAATGTGTACTTAATGAATCCCAGTGCCAAGGACTCGAGTGGTGCATATCTGATAGACAGAAGCCCAGAGTACTTCGAGCCTATATTGAACTATCTGAGGCATGGAGATGTGATATTAGACAAACATGTTAATCCTAAAGGAGTGTTGGAGGAAGCTGTGTTTTATGGTATGTATGTTATCAAAAGTGCCTGCCTTTGAAATGACATCATTGTAGGAGAATGATGATATAACCTATTATGAAAAGAAATAATGATATAAATTATTGTTTATTAAGACAGACTAGAGCAATTGTCGGGGTTCCCCATTATCTAGATTCTGGGGAATTATCTAGATAATGGGGAATTATCTAGATTTCATATTATATTATACTTATACTTAACTGACTGTACTTGAATAATATTTTTTGCAACACAAGGTTTTGAGTTAAAATCCTAGGTCAGCCAAAGGCAGTTTTTCCATTGAAAAATTATGAAATAGTATGGAAATCAGTTTGTCCCCTATTACATGGGATGTGCATGCTCAATGTATCTTTCCCTTATTAGCCTTTAGTAAAGTAATTCCCTCATTGTCACTCCCTGTCGATAAAGCATCAATCGCGGTAGGTCTTTAAGAGAGCATTAGCTTTATATCGTCACACCAGATCCCTTGCGGGGTATGCAGAGTTCCAACAGGTTCTTTTCTTACATGCCTCTCTGGCTTCCTCCACTCTCATAGTTCATCTCATACACGCTCTCCGGTTACGGAGACTCTTGACTTGTCCTTCAGATAAAACTTTGTCTATTTGGTCGTAGTAAGATAGTCTGGGTCTTCCCCGGTACCTATATCCTTCCACTTTCGCATTGTATATCTGTTCTGTCATTCTTTCTTCTGACATTCTTTCTATATGCCCGAACCAATGGAGCATACCCTTTCTCATCTTTACAAGGATACTATCGTTCATACCTACTCGCTTTCTTACAATGCTGTTGTGAATATGCTCGGTCAGCTTTACTCTGCACATCTTCCACAGAGCTCAGTTATAGGGGATTGTGTTGTTAATTTCCTATCATAGATGCATTATTATTATCAGTTAGCCTACAGTGGCAAAGGCCTCCCTCCATCTCCTCCCCTCGACTCTATTTAGGGCTATTGAGCGAAAACGTTTTTAAAGGCGTCCAGTTCGTCCCGCAATCTCCTCCTGGGCCTGCCACGACGCCGTTTATAATTGGGAGAAACCCAGTTGGTGATTATTTTCGCCCAAGATATATGTGACATGCATACCATTTTAGCTTGGCAGCTTTTTGGCCCACATCGGCTATTTGTGCCATGGAGCACAGTACACCAGCACTAGCATCATAGATGCATATTGTAAACTAATCCTAATAAAACAGGAATAATTCATAGTGTGGGGTAACATATTTTCATCAATTCAACCACTAGATTGCTGTGCTACAAAGGATATTCTAGCACATGAAAATACACCATCCAACTTCTGGGCAAAAGAGATATTATTAATATTTTTTTTAACAATTGACAGGTATAGACTCTATGATACCCCAGTTAAACCAACTGGCTGAAGAATCAAGGAGCAGCAGTGGAAGCAACCATGCTTTAACCCGCATGGATGTTGTGAGGTCCATCATCATGACCCCAACCAGCTCTGAGCTCAGGTTCCAAGGTGTGAACCTTGCTGGTGCAGATTTAAACAGGCTAGACCTTAGGTATATTAATTTTAAGGTAAATAATACTATACAATTTAATTTAATCTGTAGGATTTGAATGTAGGTAGGACAGACTATTTTACCAAGATCAAAGAGAACATTTCTTATCTCAAAGACAAGTAGACAAACTCTGTAATCTTCGAGTATGTATGGGACAAAGTAAGTAGGTTCTGTAAAATTCACTATTTTAATTTTTCATCCAATTTTGATATTTTTTTCGAGTGTTTTTTTTTTTGGGTTAAAAATTGACTTAGCCCCATACTAGGGTTTATACCTGTATTGTGGATGCGTTTACAAACATGAAAATTCAGATACACAAATACCCAGACAAACTAAGATTTGTCCCTTGCAGGAATCTCTCGCGACTATCCGACCCAGTGGGCTGAGCGGTTTAAGCTCTTAACCACTGTGTCAAATCTTCCGTCATTATAAACTAATAATTTTCAAAGTTCTTGACTTATACTGTGAAAACTTACCTGTTCCCAAATGTCATGATTCTAGTTCAACAGGATTACTCTATAGGTGGTACTCATAGATGGTTATATCTTTTGATTACATTGATTTAGAATTTTTTACATCACTAAGGGACCATAGCCCTAGTATTTGACATGAATTTTAACTTGATACCTCTACACATTCTTGACGACAACCATCCGACACCGGTCTTAACCATCAGACAGACAGATGAACAACAGTGATCCTATAAGGTTTCCGTTTTTACTGACTTAGTTAAGGAAGTCTAAAAAAGCATTCTAGGGTGATTGATTCAAAGATTAGTGCATACTTGATAATTTTGCTTTAGGTATCGTTTTTTTTTAAACGTAGTTTTTTTTAACCCTAGGATTTATTCCTGTGTCATGGGTGCGTTTACAAACATGAAAATACACAAACACATATACCCAGACCGGAACAAATAATTGTGGATCACACAAAGATTTGTCCCGTGCGGGAATCAAACCCACGACTATTAGACACACTGCGCTAATCTATCTATATCATCACGCCAGATCCCTTGCGGGGTAGGCAGAGAGTACAGAGTTCCAACTGGTACTTTCCCTACAGATCTCCCTGGCTTCCTCCAATCTAATAGTTCATCTCATACATGTCTAATTTTTTTTGCTTTATAATAATAATAATAATATCAGCCTATATTGCCCACTGCTGGACAAAGGCCTTCTCTCACTAATCGAGGTGAGAGAGATTAGGTGATACTCCACCTCGCGGACCCAGTGCGGATTGGTTGAGGCAGGTTTGTGGCCACCTGCTGTTGGCTTCCAACTCGGCTTATCAAGCTGCCTTTAAGGCTTCCAACTCGGCTTAACGACAACTACAATAAGTGATAGCCGGGACCGACGGCTTATCGTGCCTTCCGAAGCACGGAGACGCTCGAATATGAAAATGCCACAAACGGTCACCCATCTCGTGCCAACCGAGTCGAACGCTGCGAACACCGCGGTCACACAGCGCTACGAGCGCTTTTGCTTTAGCTAATTAATATTTATTTATATTCCAGTATGCTTGTCTGTCTCGTTGTAACTTAAGCGGTGCAAACTTATCGCACTGTTGCTTGGAGCGTGCTGATCTCTCTTACGCCAATCTGGAGGGTGCCCAGTTGCCTGGGGTGAAAGCTTTGTGTGCGAATATGGAAGGTTTGTATTATAATCATTTACAGATTTTTTATATCTGAGTACGGCGTTCCCACGGGCACTTCTTCAACGTTTCGTGCTGAAACGCTGTAAGCGCTTTTCAAATAAATGTACTCCTAGCCGTTTGTTTAATTCCAGCGCTTGACTAACGCGTGAAAAAGCACTCGTGCGAATGTAGGGCCAAAGTACAAATGATACTTTTTGCATCTCGGATCAGCGTTTTGCAACGGAATTGATCTTGCATCTTGTTTTGGTGTTTGTGTGTTGTGTGAAATGCATAATCGCTGCATGTATATTGTGAAAAGCAATCAAATTCTTTATTGATACTAAAACTATTGTTTGTACTATGTATAAATAGAGTCTACTATTTTTTTTTTCTTTTTTTCAAAACTTAGCTCTAGGATTTATTCCTGTGTCGTGGGTGCATTTACAAACATGAAAATTCACATACATCAATACCCAGACCGGTACAAATAATTGTGGATCACACAAAGATTTGTCCCGTGCGGGAAACGAACCTGCGACTATTATACACAGTGGGCAGAGCGGCTTAAGCTCTTAACCACTGCGCTAAATCGTCCGTCGAATTTGGCCCATTGGTTATTTCCCCCCCCCACCCAAGTTTGGCCCAGTCCCATTTAAGCTTGGCGGCTTTTTGACATGCGTCGCCAATTTCCGTTATGGAGCGTAGTGTGGTGTTTCTAAGATGGTCGGTAAGCTTAATATTAAGAATACTACGCTCCATAGAACGCTGACAAACCGCGTCAGTGTTGCATCAAGCACATAACTAGTATTTTTGTTTAAACATAGCCCCGCACTAGGAATTATTTCTGGTTCGTGGATGTAATTCCAACCATGAAATTCACACAAACAGACCCAAACAGATATTTGTGGACAAACCCAGACCGAAACAGATATTTCTGGATCACACACATCGATATATCATAAGATACACAGTCCCCTTCAAAAGTTACGCTACAAACGTCCCTAAATCCACGTGGGTAATTATAGTTATGATATAAACATAAATTAGAGAATATTGAATCTTACGCGTATCACTTAAAGTTGTATTTGCAAAAGAGCGGAAGCCTGTTAATTTTTTAGTACTGATCAATATCTTCACCGCAGTGCCGATAGATGGCGTTTATATATTTTATTCTGGTAGTTGCAAATATCCGCACCAATGAATAAATTGTGATCCAAAACGAATGTTTCAAACTACTGTAAGTACCTGGTCAATTTCAGTGTATTGCCGTTAGATGGCGTCTGTACTAATATAAGGTTTTTTGTTTCATTGTAAAAACAGTTCAAAATATACGAGTGGTCGAGGTATTGCACAGTTTTATAAAGTGTTTTGTTTTGTTTCTCCGAATCTTAAATTATCCCAACCAGCTAACTATTTAAGCACTAAGTACCTTTTACTTTTGCCTGCCTATTGGTGGTGCCATTTTTCGTCCGGCGAGCGTGTATCTTCCTATATTTGATAAATGAACACACAAAGCTTGTCCGGTGCAGAGATCGAGCCCAAGACTTCATCCAGTGGGCAAAGTGGCTTAAGCTCTTAACGATTAGACTATGCCGTCAGTTGAATTTTAAGTTTTCCATTTAATGTTTTCTAGGTGCTAATTTAAAAGGGTGCAATATGGAGGATCCCGCTGGTTCTAGGGCTGTGATGGAAGGAGTTAATTTGAAAGGTAATGGTTGCTACTAATAGGGGTGGTGGATTTTTAATATATTTGACTAGCTGCCAATAAAAATAGTAGCCCTGTTTAGAAACTGTCCCACCGTTGGGCACGGGCCTCCTCTCAAACTGAGAGGGTTTAGGCTATAGTCCACCACGCCGGCCCAGTGCGGATTGGCGAACTTCACACACCTTCGAGAAACTCTTAGGCATGCAGGTTTCCTCACGATGTTTTCCTTCACCGTTACACCGTCCAGACAGAGGTGCGTGCCTAGGTTTGGACCCGGGACCTCTGACTTGCAGTCCAACGGTCTAACTACTAGGGTATCACTGCTTTTTGCCAATTATTTGCCAAACCCCATGCCAAAAAGCTTGTTCGTAGGAACTATAATAATATTAACAGCTAAGTAAGGTCTCTTATATACAAGCAGCATTTGTAACATCATCAGACTGCATCTGTAGTCTCCTGTGGGCAAGTAGCGATGTTTGAAATTGCGAAGTGCCGTATTCGCTATTCTGTCAGTTGACTGCAAATAGTTCAAGAGAGGAGAATTATGAAGTGTGCACTTACAAAATGCATTATATTATCTTGACAAGTTATTAAGTCTGAAAATAGCAGTTCATCAAAAAACGCAATCGATAATTAAAAAATATCAGAAATAAATTAAAAAATAAACACCGTCACGCCTGTATACCCCAAACGGGGGTGGCAAAGGTGTACTGGGTACACCCACTTTACGCTGACGATGTTAAGTCCCATGTACTAGGGGGCGAGCCTATTACCATATACCGGGCACAATTCCAGACTTCGGACTCATACTGGGAAGTTTTCGTAAGAAAAACTACAATTGTCCGACCTAGAATTTGAACCCAGGACCTCGTAATCACAAACCGATGCGCTTTGCCACTAGAATAAAAAAAATAATTAAATCATCTGTGTTTTGTAATAATGTTCAGTATCGACAACGCGCTTGGCCTAATTAAATTTTTTTTTCAAACAAAATGTACAGATGGCATTCTATTCTACAAAAAGTCTGCAAAAACCGAATCTTAAACGCCGCCGACCAAGGTTCCCGTATTCTAGTAGTATTCGAAAAATACTTAAATGGTCCAAGATCGTATGCCGGCTAGACCAACGTCATTTTATGAAAGTTAAATAAAAAAAAGAGTAGTCTAATGATATGGTTCCGAACGCATAGATAAGCATCATTTTCATGTACATTTTATACCTTCTCCCCTTTAAAATGGCTCTGCTGTGAAGCTAACGAGTAAAGTAACGTTTAGGTTCATATTAGACGATGTACTCGCCGCAAGTAATGCGGACATCAGGCCTAGCGCTAGCATTCTCCGCTAACGAGTATGCGTGCCCTGTGTAGAGTCGTTCCGCCCATGCAAAGCTAGTGGAAACAGCACTGAATGAGACTTGCCAGATCATAACGGGTTGTCTCAAATCGACTCCGGTAAAACTGCCGTATCCACTGGCTGGTGTAGCGCCTCTAGATGGCCGCAGGGCTGTGGCGACCTCTGCAGAGAGAGCAAAAATGGGCAACGACAAATGCCACCCTATGCATGGCCACACACCATTGCAGCAAAGGCTGAAGAGTCGCAAAAGTTTTATAGAGTGTGCCCATTAACCCTGGAGCCAACAAAAGCGAAGTGCAGTATTTGGAAGAAAGAAGCATCGCTTTCAAATCCTTTTGTCTCACCTGCTGAGAGCCTTCCATCTGGACATAAATTACCATGGGCGGTCTGGAAGTCTTTAAATAGATTTCGACCCCGGTCGGTCGGAGCAAGGAAAACATGCTCAGGAGGAAAGTCACTGATAGCACGAATCTGGTGTGTTTGTATGGTGCAATCCAAACGATGTCTCACCTTGTATCGTGTCCTGCGTGCCCTAACTCCTGCACGCAGCAAGACGTGATGTCTGCTTCTGAAAATGCAGGTAGCCTGGCCGCTTTCTGGGCCGCATCCATATAATTGAATCATGTTTGCCGTCGAAACGCTAAGAAGAAGGGACGATTCCTTCACAAAATTCAATCTACGAGGTGTAACATAATAAACGCAAGACCTGGTAGTAGTTTGTTCTAAATCGATAACTGAATTGATTCCAACAATTTTTAATGTACCTTACATTTTTTTTAATTTGCAGAAAATGCTTTTACCCCTTTCAGTGCGAATCAAAAATCAAATTTATTCTTGATTCATAGCAAGAAGAAGATTCCAAACGCATTCCTAATACGTATTATTCAAAATGCGCACATACACGTCCAAGTTTCATTGTTAATTGGGGTATAAAAGTGGTTTAAAAAAGGATAAAAACCTTTAAATTTAAAAATATGGTTTTCGTTTTGAATTTATGAAGCAATTCTCTAATCGGGGTGTCTGAGGTCTTGCGTTTATTATGTTACACCTTGTATATCATTATGCCAGCGACCTTGCGGGGTAGGCAGAGAATAGAAAATTCCAACAGGTTCATTGGAAGGTTCAGGAATGCCTTATAGACGTCTCTCGTTTCCTCCATTTTCATAGTTCGTTTCATATACGCTCGCCGGTTACGGATACTCTTGATTTGCCCTTTCGATAAGACAGAATTATAGCTTTTGTAAAATCATGTAAGTCTAGCTGACCTGGAATCTTACTCTTAACGCCTTTGATTCAGTTTTTACCGAATTTTGTTAATAAAATTAGCCGCCTATGCTTTACGAAATACGTAAAAAAGGAAAACGACGTACTGGCATTATGTTTATTCATGTAATTATCCTTTTTATACAGGTGCAAATCTAGAGGGAAGTAATATGGCTGGAGTTAATCTGCGAGTGGCTACATTAAAAAACGCCAATCTGCAGAACTGTGATCTTAGGACTGCTGTTCTTGCTGGTGCTGACTTGGAGGTATATATTTTAGCTATATAATTTGTAAATAAATATAGCAGTTTATACGCCAAGTTTTTTTTAAAAATTATTATTATAATGTACACCGTTACGCCTATATTCCCCAAGGGGCGGTTGCAGTGGTGTACTGAGTACACCCTCTTTTCATAGTGTGTTTTTCATAGTGTGACATTATAATTTGTTTAAAAAAAATCTGTACTCTCTGCCTACCCATGGGATCTGGCTAATGTGTTGTTTTTGTTTTAAAAAACCCCTGGAATGGCCCGCCACCTATCTATACCTAGGGGACAAAATTTCTCTGATATCTAAATTTGTGTTCAGGACAGCGTACCAAAGCCCGAATTTCGTTAATTTTACGAGCTAAAAAATCTGGTTTCAATACTACTAAATCGCTTTGTGGAAACCGTTAGTGATTAGACCTTATTTTTCATTATATTTAAACTAGTTTCTGGGGGTTTTGGCAGGAAGTCGAAGAGTGATGTTGTCAATTTGTTTTAATTTCCAAAACTTGTGTTATTTCGACTAATAATGTGTAATGTTGGTGGAATATTAACCATTATGCGTTCTTATATGTGCATGAGTGAAGGTAATTGTAACAAAGTGATAAAACGTGCCTTTTCGACTTCCCTCAAAACGGCCGTTGCAATTGGTATGTAAATTATCTACCGCTTTAGTATCCAGGGTGGGGTACTTAATTAATTTCATTATCATCGTTGTCATCAAATTGTTCGGGGAGTCGAATTAATTTAAACAAACACGATTATATTTCACTGGACACTGGCTAAATACACTTATAATTAGTGTAAAGCCATAACTTGAAGATGAAGAAGAAGAACTAGTTTCTGCCCACGACTTGGCACGCGTTGCCTTTAGACGGAAGCCGAACTTTTTACCGGATCTTCTTAGCGGAGGCCGCGTGCCGTTCTGGTGATAGATGATTGTATTTGCAAGGGTAGCCATTCGACACTAGGCTATTACAAGCAGTTAAACAGTAAAATAGACTTACGGCCAGCACTGGGATTCTGCTTTTGGTTTATTATTAAATTTGTTTTTTTTTACAATCAAACGACGGTTATTTACTAAGCAAAAACAAATTCATTGGTAACATAATAATTAAAATGGTATTTGCTTCCAGTGTTGTGATCTCTCTGGCAGTGATCTTCACGAAGCGAACCTTCGCGGGGCCAATCTGAAGGACGCGGCTTTCGAACTTATGCTGACCCCTCTTCACATGTCGCAGACTATAAGATAAAATTATTTATTCGATATTATAAAATTATTAAACCTATTTATTGCAAAGTGGTTTTTTTAATATTGTCTTAACGGTCGTTCGCACGAGCGGTTTTTCAACACGCGACTAACTGCTAACTACACATTTTTTTGAAAAGCGCTTACAGACCTTCAGCACAACGCGTTAAAAAGCGCCTGTGTGAATAAGATTGATAAAATTCCTTTAATAGGCAGCTAGCCCATTCAGTGATAGCCTAGTGGTTGGACTTCAAGGTCAGAAGTTTCGGGTTGAAACCCAGATACGCACCTCTATCTTTTCGAAAGCATGGGCGTATTATAAATTAACTATCACTTGCTTTAACGGTGAAGGAAAACATCGTGAGAAAACGTTCATGCCTAAAAGTTTCTCGGTGTGTGAAAATCGCCAACCCGCACTGTGCCAGCGTAGTGGACTACGGCCTTAAGCCTCTCAGTCTGAGAGGAGGCCCCTGCCCAACGGTGGGACATTTTCTTAACAGGGCTAATATTATTATTAGCCCATTCAAAACGCATAGATTTGTGGTTGGTTTAATTTGCGGTAATGCATACGTGACACTTTAATATGCTTACCGACACGGACCACAACAAGAGGACTTCTTTATTCCGGGCTTAGACTAAACGTACGGCAAAACCAACGCGGCCGCGTTGGCGTGCACGGTGGAGATCAGCTCCTGCAGTAATATTAATATGTAAATGTGCATACCAACGCATCCTGCACGCGCTATTTGGGCGGCGCGCCCGCCGGGAACGCCACCGCGGCCGTGGCTGGACGCGTTGATTTTGCCGTACCTTAATGCTAATTTGTCTAAGATTCCGTGCTTACTGATATAACTGTAGTAGTCAAATAATATATGAAAGTTACAGTGGATGCCGTCAATAGCATCATAAATACAGCCATGGAAGAATAAAATGATTATACAAAATTAATATTCTTGACTCATTATTGCTCTTTGTTGTTGTCCAAGTGAGTATCAGACTGGCGAAAGTCTTGTAGAAATAACGATTTATATTGAAGTTGCTGTCTTTTTAAACCCGTTGAAAGCAAAAGCCGTGTATCCTCAATACGTACTATATAACTGTCTGCTTTTCAATTTAGGTGCATTATACTGCTCTGACATATTTAATCTGATATGTAAATTCAAATTGTCATTTGGACTTGACAAATTGAAGTATTGTATCTATAAATCATATACAATTACTATTGTTAATTTTTAAAAAATTATTAATTTAATATCCTTTTAGAAGGTGTATTATTAAATATAATTAGCGTTGTTTTCTCTGTGGCGTTGCATGTTCCAAAATGAGCAAAATTAAATTCGAAATATGCCAAGTACAAACAAGTCGGGTAGGGGACTAGAAAATAATATTTAGTGCTAAATTTCCACTACATAAAGATCGGGAAGTATGTTTCTGTTATAATACTATATTTTACATTCATTTACAGGCATTATAGTTATTGCGGTTCAGATAATATTAAAAACAATAGTGATGTTCACTCATGTTATCGATACCTTTCATTCTTAATGTAAATAATATAAAGTTATGATGCTAAACCATAGTACTAGAAAGTACTATGTTTTTTTCTATTTTTTTTAGACGCAAACTTTTTTTTACAGATGTAAACATTGGGTGGCTGTACGTGGAATGTGAAGACTTATGTATATTTCTATAAAAGCTGTATCAATTAAATAAATTAATTCTATCTATAAAATTTTTGTATGGTATTTAAATTTGACTGCCTCGTTGGTCTGGTGTCAAAGCGCTTCGCTTTGTGATCACGAGGTCCTGGGTTCAAATCCTAGGTCGGACAAATGTAGTTTTTCTAACGAAAAATTCCCAGTATGAGTCCGGAGTCTGGAATTGTGCCCGATATATGGCAATAGGCTCGCCCCCTATTACATGGGACCTAACATCGTCGGCGAAATGTGGGTGTACTCAGTACACCTCTGCCACCCCCTCTGGGGAGTATAGGCGTGACGGTGTATTTAAATTTGTAAATTTATCTTTCTGTATATTCACATCGTTGAAAATTCAGTGTGATTACGTAAAATCATTATTATATTTTTTATTTCATCGTAAGCGGCAGTACTACCTGCTGAAACTGGTAAGCTAATCCCTAAAACCTAAAAATGTTACATATCGATATCGATAGATCTATTAAATTTAATGTCAACTCTACAGCCCTATTATTTATTTTATGTTGGCAGTATTGTTTTATTAGGATGGCAGCATATCATATTTTTATGTTGGCAGCAATAACATTTAATCTTATCATGGTGGCAGAACATAGCATACAATTTGCAATTTCGTGCTCTGGTATGAAGTTCCGCCTCTTATAAGGTAGTGATTATATTCTCGTTGTTGTTGCCTAGAAAACATATTTTTTTCTGTCATTCTCCGTTTGCCTGTCCAATGAGGTCCATTGAGACTAATGTACTCCTTGGAGCTCCTGTATCACATCCAAAGAAAATTCTTTGATCATGCCCATCTAGGGGCACGGTAGTGCCTCTACCTATACCTCTGCCACCCCCGCTTGGGGAATATAGGCGTGACGGTGTGTGTAGAGTTTGTGAAGTTAGGGCTTGTAGAGTTAGAAGCTTGGCTCTACATAAGATCTGATAACTTTTTGACAGTGCGGTCTAGTCTCGTCTTGGCAACATTTTACATGAAAATGTTTTTGGTGGGATTCTTTATTCCGTGACCATGCCATTAACTAAAACTACCTATTTTTTATTATTGATTAGTGATTTTTGTTTTGACATAAAATATCCTAAAATACATATATTAATATTACTTTTGACTTGCCCTTCAGATAAGACACGGTCTATTTGGTCAAGATAAGATAGTCTAGGTCTTCCCCGGTACCTACATCCTTCCACTTTCTCATTGTATATCTGTTTTTTCATTCTTTTTTCTGACATTAAGACGAACTATGAGAGTGGAGGATGCTAGAGAGGTATGTAAAGAAAGAACCTGTTGGAACTCTGTACTCTCTGCCTACCCCGCGAGGGAGCTGGCGTGATGATATAGATAGATTATTACTTTTGCTTTACCCGGACTTTTGAAAGGTTTGCCCGGGTACATGGTGTAAACATGTATATCAATGTCTCCAGCACGTGAA
Source organism: Phalera bucephala (assembly GCA_905147815.2). Taxonomy (NCBI): domain Eukaryota; kingdom Metazoa; phylum Arthropoda; class Insecta; order Lepidoptera; family Notodontidae; genus Phalera; species Phalera bucephala. The sequence continues at coordinate 11,419,952 of LR990630.1, read as the reverse complement.
GGGTCTGCTACTTTTAGGTGATTTGTAATTACGACATGATATAACATTCGTTTAATTACAAGTATGCCTAAGTCAGTAATCTACTAAATTCTTTATGGTTATTAACAAGTACCCATGAATTTAAAACCCTTAACGGATTGAGTATTGTCAAAATATTGCTAATGAAAATTAAACTCTTACTCATTGACACAACATTGAATTTGCTGTGATAAACAACTCGAGAAACCATGATGTGTGAGAGCAATAACCTGGAGCCCGGTGTCACGCTTGCACCCATTATGATGCAGTACGGTGACCACAAGAAATAAAAAATGATAACAAAAAAGTTTTAACCATTTTTATAGATCTTACAAAAGCATTTGATACTGTTCCTATTTCTTCTCTTTTATTAAAGTTAGAGGGTATGGGTGTTAGGGGGCCTCAGTTGCAATTATTTATTTATTCTTTATTGTACAATAGAACACAGAAACAACATTTACACAGAAGATGTACAAAGGCGAACTTAACTCAATTTGAGTTATCTTCCAGTTAACCTTTGAGGAAAGAGAAACTATGTGGAAGTGAGGGCAATTGTACAATCACGGAACTAAAAAATAACAGAATTAAAATTCAGAGTTGATAATGACAAGTACATAAATATATAAATTATACTAATAATATATAATATTGAAACTAAAAATAAATATTTTCATATACTTACATGAACTATGCAATACCTATTTACATATATATAATTATTTCGGAGTTATCTTACGAATCGGTCACAGATTGTAAAAATAGATAACCACAATAGTGATGAGTTGCCTTGTAGTAATTACGGAATCCCGCAAGGGAGTGTTCTAGGTCCAACCTTATTTCTTGTGTTTATAAATGACCTTTGCAAATTAAATATCGCTAACTCAAAAGTAGTGTCATTTGCAGACGACACCGCGATTACATTTGTCGCTAATTCTGTTCCAGAACTTGAGCACAAAGCTCAACAAGGTTTTGATCTCTCTCTAAAATGGCTTCACTCCCATACTCTTACTGTTAATACTTCAAAAACTAAGTTTATTACTTTCTCAATCAGCTCTGCTTCACAGCCCAAATCTACAATATATATAAAAGCTCATGCTTGTCTCACGAATACACTAACTTGCCAATGTCCTTCACTTACGTCTAGCGACCACAGCAAATACCTCGGTATCATTCTAGACAAAAATCTTAAATTTAAACCCCACATAGATTTTCTTACGGCAAGAGTTCGAAAATTAATGTATATCCTTAAAACCCTTCGTTATGTTGCAAACTCAGTTGCTATCCGCAATGTATACTATGCCTTGTGTTACTCAATCATCAGCTACTGTATTAAAAGTTGGGGAGGTGCTGCTAAAACGACTCTCAAGCCACTAGAAATTGCGCACAGAGCCATCTTAAAAGTAGCCACCTTCCGCCCAATATTGTTTGCTACCATTGAGCTGTATGAAAATTGGAATGTACTCAATATAAGGCAAATATTCATTTTGTATACGATCTTATTACAACACCAAAAAATCCCACACAAACCAACCACCAAACGTCGTAATGACTTAATATGTACCCTACCAAAAACCCGAGTGTCCTTCACAAGGAAATTCTTTTATTACCTCGGCCCCTCCCTCTATAACAAAATTAATGCCAAATGCCCCATCAATAGTCTTTCTTCTTTCAATTGTAAAAGGACTGCCCGCCGTTTTCTCCAAAACAAAACATATGACGACACAGAATATTTTCTATATCACTAGTATCACAATAGGCTCTCTCTCTCTCTTGCCCATACCCACACTCACGCGCGCGCACACACCCACACACACACATACACACACACACACACACACACACACATTTATTATTATTATTATTTTTATGTCAATGTTACCTACTAGTACTATCATATGTATACGTAAACAACATTTTATAATGTAAACCTTAAGGGAATCGCACTGCGTCTCCTTAATACAGGTTATTTTATAACCTATCTAGGAGAACAGAGCTCACCCACTTATTCGTAATAATGCACTAATGTTGTTGCTCCATTGTCGCTCCTTTATACTTAATGTACGAAATAATCTGGTTAAATAAAGATTTATTATTATTTATTATTATACCTATTCATGATCTATCTATATCATCACGCCAGATCCCTTACGGGGTAGGTAGAGAGTACACAGTTCCGACAGGTTCTTTACTTACATACCTCTCTGGCTTCCTCTAGTCTCATAGTTGGACTTATACACGCTCGCCGGTTACGGTGACTCCTGACGTGTCCTTCAAATAAAACCCGGTCTATTTAAATCTTCCCCGGTAACTACATCCTTCCACTTTCGCATTGTATATCAGTTATTACCTATTTATGATATAGTTTTAATACAGTGTAAACCATTTATTACCGAGTTCAAAACGAACAAGGTTCTCAATTAGTGTGTATATACAGCTATCTCATGCGTTGTAGATACAGAAAAACGGCCCTAGGAGACCATTCTTAATTTTTGCGACATTTGGAGCTTAATTTACAGATTCTGAAGGCAATTTAATCAAAAACTTTGACTAAAACTCATTTAAAATGTGGCATATGCGTAGAAAGAAAGAATTACGGCAATTAAGAGTGCCCAAGAATTATACGTTTATTATATGTCAACAAGTCCATAATCGTACCAATGTTTGGTCACACTACTTAGAAAGAGACATAGGGCTAATTCAGGTAAAGTCGTGAATCCAACTCGGCTGGGCAGCGTTCGGGAAACTGCGCAACATCTTCTCATCCAAAATACCTCAGTGCCTAAAGACTAAAGTTTTTAGTCAATGTGTGTTACCAGTGATGATATATGGATCAGAGACGTGGTCTCTTACTATAGGTCTCATAAAAAAGCTCAGAGTTGCTCAGCGAGCTATGGAGAGAGCTATGCTCGGCGTTTCTCTACGTGATCGAATCAGGAATGAGGAGATTCGTAGAAGAACCAAGGTCACCGACATAGCCCTTAAGATTAGCAAGCTGAAGTGGCAATGGGCGGGCCACATAGCGCGAAGATCGGACGGGCGTTGGGGCAGAAAGATTCTAGAGTGGAGACCACGTATTGGCAAGCGCAGCGTGGGACGACCACCTGCCAGATGGACCGACGATCTTGTGAAAATCGCAGGAAGTCGTTGGATGCAGGTGGCATCGGACCGGTTACGCTGGAAAGCGATTGGGGAGGCCTATGTTCAGCAGTGGACAAGTATAGGCTGAGATGATGATGATGATGATGATGAGGTAAAGTCGTGACTATCTATGATATACCTGGGATAGTAAAAACGTGGTGTGATATCGCAATCACACCGCGCACAATATCTTCCGGATTCATGTCGACCGGACTTTGGCCAATTAATACTGAAATATTCCAGCACGCTGATTACTTTCCAAGTCAAATTACTGATTGGCCCATAGGTACAAAAGTAACTTCAGTGACATTTATCGCCGAGAAAATAATATGTCAAGTTAAATCTTTGAATTTATTGATTATTATTAAATGTTAACACATTTTATCGGCGTTTCTATCACCCTTAATTTTTTTTTGTTTTGTTTTTAAATAAACGTTGGTACGATTATGGACTTGTTGACATATAATTGACGTAAAATTCTTGGGCACTGGTTATTGCCGTAATTCTTTCTTTCTATGCATGTGCCACATCTTAACTGAGTGGTATTCAAAGTTTTTGATTTATTTGCCCCTTTTCTTGCTGACTGTACATTTTTTCAGATTCTGTAAATTCAGCTCCAAATATCGCAAAAATTAATGATAGTCTCCTAGGGCCGTTTTTCTGTATCTACAACGCTTGAAATAGCTGCTCTTACTGTCCCATCTTAATCCATCCTGTATATAACGACGAATTGAGAACCTTTTTCATTTTGAACTCGGTAATAAATGGTTCAGACTCATCCTCTACTACATCATACATATCTTAAAAATGTACTGTGAACAATTTGTTTCATTCCATCGTTTTACTAACGTGCATTGAAAAAGCGTTCGTGCGAACGTACCCTACGTTGTAAGGAGATGTAAATATTATAACCACCGTCACGCCTATATTTCTCAAGCGGAAGTGGAAGTTGTGTATTGTGAACACTCACTTCGTCAACAATGTAAGTTCCCATGTAGTAGAGGATGAGTCTATTGATATTATACCGAGCACAGTGCCAGACTCCGGACTAGAATTTTTTTATCGAAAAATTGCTATTTTCCTACCTTGGATTTGAACCGCCGCCCTCGTGATCGCTATGAGCATTACAAGACCAACAAAGCTTTACAAGGGTTTTTAAGATTTATTTTATAATACGTATGTGTAAACTTATATAAATTACTCGTAATAAAAATCATAATTTACATGAGTCAATTGATTTTATTTATTTATTTATTAAAAGGTACACCATCGACTTATCACACACAATAGTTAACAACGTAAGATAGAGATACAGTCTTAGACAAGGTGACAAGCCTTACAACAACAAGCGTATACAACATTTAAAGATTAATAGTCAGTTCGAGTAATACAAATCAAGGAAATAATAAGACATAGTGAAAGAAAATAATGTCAATATCACAATAAGAATTAAGTATATAAATTTTGAGTTAAAATTAATGGACAACTAGCAATTAATAACTATAACAGGAATTAATACAAACAAAACACACATTTTACCATCGAATATATATGTGACGGAATATAAATATAAATCATAATCAAAGTGCAAACGTACAATTTTTTATAAATTCTTTATTGTCACTTGTATGATAAATGTCAATATCGCTACTTAAGGCTATATCATTGTAAGATTGCATGAACCTATATAAGGGCGAACATTTTGCTAAATATGTTCGACTTGTGGACATAGAAAAGAAAAAAAATTACATGAAATTAATATTTTTTAATCATAAATTGTATTTTCTTATCGATAAATCCTGTACTAGTAATTACTTGCCTACTTACGCACACTAACGCAGATTCACAAACTCACACCAACTTAAAATTGACATGCTACCCCAGCCATATGCACCGTCTATGCATTCTTCGTTTAAGGCCTTGCTTAACCTTGCTCATGAAGCTAAAATTACCTAGAGGAAATTGCCGCTCCGCCGGTCATCGTTCAACACATTGTCTTTTTTCTCTCTCAATTACACGGATCACCATTTTGAGTGAATGAGAAAGCTATTGTAAGGTTGGCAACGTCGCCCTGTACGTGTGCTTGGTCTCATGTTGTGACCTATGCTTAGGCCATAACAAATGCTCCCCGTCCGTCTCAACGGTTAAAATATAAATGAAAATCATTGTGATAACTGAATATACTTTAATACAGTGAATTTATGTAGTGTTGTGCTGTATTTTATCAATCAAGGAGAACCAAAGAGGAGTGAAAAATCCTCAATTATCATTTCACACGTATGTATTTATTGCCTTTTATTATGTTATAGGGAAGTTTCACAGCAAAATTATGGATTTAACATTAAATATATACATCATTGATATAATTAATATAAAGTGATAATTAAGTATGAGTTTAAAGCTTTAATTTATATTTCAAATATGCTTTATTTTACGCTTCTCTACTAGTGATGTCCTACAGCGCGTTATTGCTTACTGTCGATATTAATAAATTAATATTGAAACATTAACCATTCCTATTTCACGTCATAATGACTAAACGAATTTGGATGAAATTTAGTAAGGATAGAATATCTAGATAAACACCGTCACGTCTATATTCCCCCATGAGGGGTGGGATATCTAAACCTATTGATGATTATTTCATCTTTAACTATAGTGACGTTTTACCTGAAATAAAACGCTTATTAAACTACTTACCTCACTGGAAGCTTTATATTGAGATGGCATATAGAGCCTCGGTTGCGAAATGAAGTTTTGCTCTTTGGGTAGTACTGCTTTTACTGAAGATTGGAGGTTTGACCTCTATATGAGTTGGCATTGTGCCCTCCACCCCGCGAGGGTGCGTTGTATGCCATGCCCGTATGTAGATAAATCTGAACGCTGAAAAGCATGTTGATGTCCGTGTGATGGAACTGTTGATTTCCGTGATTTAAAATCCACGTTTGAGTGCTAAAACCTTTAGAAGGTACCTCCCCTTTTATTATCGCCGGTACGCGGTTGCGGTAAGCAAGTAGGTACGTAATAATAATACCCCTTTGTGGAATGCGCCGGATATAGTTTGATGTACCTGGACTTCTCTATCGATGTATTTGGAGGGTTCGCGTCCGTTCTAGAACTTTCATACGAGTATAAAAGGAACAGCGCGGCGACGGACACAGTCTTTCTTCTGAAGCAACAGCGATCACATCGAGAACAAGCGATCTTAGTGGAATACACCAGTGACATTAGCAGTTATCAACGGATTCAACGATTGACTTAGCGACTTGAAAGCAATAATTGGGTACTAACGAGAGTAGTACTAGTGTGTACTTGCATTCGACTGACTGTTTTGTGCGTAAAGTGCCTATTCAATAAATGAACATATTTACTATAGATTCTAACTAAATAGACGTAACTTAAGATTTTCTGTTCGGTGAAATAAATATTTTTTTTAACCATCTATTGTCTTTTATGTCGATAAGGCCTGTCCTAGTAATCACTTCCCTATTAAAGTACACTAACGCAGATCCACAAACTCAAACATAAAATTGACACGCTATCTCAGCGATATGCGCTGACCATACATCCTAAGTTCATGACTAACGTGCATTGAAAAAGCGCTCGTGAGAATGTACGGTAAATGTGATGTAAAAATTATAACCCCCGCTACGCCTATATTCCCCAAGCGGGAGTGGGAGTGGTGTACTGTGTACACTCACTTATCGTTCAACAATCTAAGTTCTAATGTAGTAAAGGATGAGTCTGTTGATATTATACCGAGCACAGTGCTAGATTCTGGACTAGGTCTTTTTTATCGAATAATTACTATATTCCGACATAGTATTCGAACAGACGACCCCGTTATTGCTATGCTCATTACAAGACCAATGAGGATGACTATTGTATTAAATTGTATATACTAATATCGATGTTTACAGATTCGTTTTTAAGATTTGTATTATAATACGTATGTATGAACTTATATAAATTACTTTAGTAATTCAAAATCATAATTTAGATGAGTCAATTACGATTTTGCATTAAAATAAATATTTTTAAATCAAAAAAAAATATTTTTTTATCGATAAATCCTATACTAGTAATCACTTGCCTAATCACGCCCACTAACGCAGAGTTACAAACTCACACCGACATTAAATTGACACGCTGCCGCGGCGATATGTGCTGTCTATGCATTCTTCGTCTATGACCTTGCTCCTTGGGGAAAAAAACATTGATGTATTTTTATAATGTTGGTAGTTCTCCTTTTGATATTCTTCAATTGAAAATCGATTTTTTAAGAGGTGTACATCGAGAACTGATGGCGGTGCGTTTGTTCGAATCGATCTTAAGTTCTTTACTTTTAGAATAAGTCGACTTGCCTAGTTGACAGTAATCATAAACGTTTTAAAAATACAAAATAGTTAGTTGATGCCACAAAAACTAAATGTGTGCGTATATACATAATGTAAATTGTGACAGGAATTGTTTTGATAAGAATTTTCGCAAAGTATATATTCATAGTATATTTTTTAGTAATTAAGGTACTACACTATATTTTTTGTTGGCAGGTTGGTTGCATTGCAATTGTTTTTTATTCGCGTTCTATTTTTGTGTGTGACGGTTCCGTTCGGCGAAGAAGGATTTTAATTTGCAAATAATTTTGATGATTTTCGTTTAGATCATCGAAATACCTGCAGAAAACCTCCCGATTGCGGTAAAATATCAAAATGCAGAACGGAGACGGCACGCCGACGGCCGCGGATAACAGTAAGTTTTGCTTTTTATGGCTACAATCATGAAATAACAATCATTATTCCACTGTTTTATTTACTGTTTTACTGGAAATTCTAGTTGGAATGATTAAGGTACCTTTGATAATAGATTTTTATCATTGTAACACGTTTATTTCGGAGTACCCACTTAATCGTTGTCGGAAAACGCTAAGTTTGCTCGTCGCAAAAAAAAATAATGTACAATCAGATTGCAATCGGTAGGTAGTAATTTCACTTGCGTTTTAGTGGTTCGTGCATCGAATATCACGATTTGGGTTATTTCCTCCGCTTGTAATTATTGATACTGTGGGTAGCATAATTGGAGTGTGAAATATGACTCACATATTCTTCTGTTCTGCCCACTTCGTAAAAATGCAACTGATTTATTGGGTATCTCAATTACACAAGTTTATTGTACCCGTTGATTACCGCGGTACATAGAGAAGTGAGAAAAAGTAAGAAAGTTTCAGAGCAATCACTATATTGGTAATCATAATATATAATTAATTCATCTTGGTTTGTGCCTTCACTGCATGAGTGAGGTCATATTAGATTTTCTATTTGAATTGAATCATCATGTTGAAGGTCTTCGAGTGTGTTACTTCATTTTTTTTTTTAGGCAAAGGTGATTATAGGTAAAGCCAAAAAATGTATTTACTTTTCAAACCTACCCACATTTTTATTTTAAGTCTGGTCAAAATAGTAGTTAAGTGTAGGCGATGCATAGGTCAGGGTTGAATTATTTATCAGTTGGTCAACATTGTCATGCAGTAATAATTAAAATAAAGATTTGAGCATCACCTTTTAAATGAAATAAACTACTACAGTTTATTTTACTATAGTTCCTGCTTTTTTCTATAAAGTACATTTGTCATAGTTGGTGTACAAAAAAAAAGGTGAAAACGATGCCAAGTTGTATGGAAATTCTTATAAATCTTTCATTCTTAAGCTTGAATCCTTTTTTTCACCCATTTATACTTTTGCTAGGATATCATAATTTTATTTAAAGTTACATTTTTATTTATATATGATGATGAGATGACTCTTCCCCGAGAGTGTATAAATTGAAAGTATGCCCACTCAAAATAGACATTCATGTTTCATTTATTTACATGTTCCAATAACACCAAGTTATTCACCTAGATTCATAACAGCTGTTTGTATATAACCACACCAATAACTTAGTCAAACACTAATCCATAATTTGCTATTGTTTTTTTATAGTCAGGCTTTACCTCCATTTTAAATTCAAGTTCCTAAAGTCACTTGATAGTGTGAATTGATTTTAACAGTCAGTGATACTAATAATGATATCTGGAATATTACTTACTAGCTTCGGCCCATGACTTTGTTTGTGATGACTTTAGACAGGAACCTAACATTTTTCTGGGAATAATAAAAGGAAGGAAGTCCTCATTAATCCAGGTAATAAACTGTGTGTCTAATGTCATCCAAATTCGTTTTTGTGTGATTGAGTAACAAACATGCAAACAAACAAACTCACATTTATTTTTTCATCTTTTAAAAAACTTAGCCCCACACTAGGATTTATTCCTGTGTCGTGGGTAAGGTTACAAACATGAAAATTCACATACACAAATACCCAGACCGGAACAAATAATAGTGGATCACACAATGATTTGTCCTGTGTGGAAATCGAACCCGCGACTATTAGACACTGGGCGGAGCAGCTTAAGCTCTTTACCACTGTGCTAAATCGTCCGTCAAGGACATTAGTAGAATTAAAAAACCTGTTTCTAAATTTATATCCTTGGGATTAAAAGCCTTATCTATCTTCTATGAAGATAAAGAAGAAAAAAATTGTTTATTTGTAATTGATTAACTCAAGAAAGTTACATTATCCATAAGTAACATAGATCTGGTTGGTGTCACTGGTGTTGATCGGGTGCGAAGTTGCGGAAAACTTCTAGTTTATCTTTATCATGACATCAGATCGCTTGCAGGTAGGCAGAGAGTACAGAGTACCAACGGGTTTTCCTTACAGATTTCTCTGGCTTCTTCCACTCTCATATCATTATCTCATTTTATTCAAAGTAGTCTAGTTTAAATACATTTTCGTAACGGACGGTATCTAAAGTAGCTCTAATTAGTTTGTATTATATACAACACATAGACAACCAGGACATCATCCTGTTCTTCTCTGAACTTGGCTGGACACACTGCCGTGTGCACAGATTTCAGTACCTAAAATCTCATTGTGCTCGGAAAAACAAGATTGTCAGTAAAGAGTTCCCCTTCCGTAAGCTTTGTAAAAAAGTGCCAATAAAAAACCTGAAAAAAAGTGTATTTAAATCATATTCTTTGGTAATTTTATTGTGGTAGGTAAGGTAGTTAATGTTAAAGGAAAATTATGAAGTGTTACTTATACATCTTATAGTATTTTTCTCATAGGATGGGTATTGACAGGAGCAGCCAAACGAAAAGTTTCTATACTTAATGGTTTTATGTCTTAACACCATTAAATTAAATAATAATTTCGTTTGGCAATTACAACTGTCCCTACCCATCCTATGTGAAAAAACTATAGTTGCGTTCACAAATCTATAAACGAGTTGATGTATACAGTGTTGTCAGAATTTGACACATTTTGAATAGTCATGTACCACATTTTACGTTTTTGTCGATAATAGAAATAAAATAAATAAATGTCAGAAGAAAGAATGACAAAACAATGCGAAAGTGGAAGGATGTAGGTACCGGGGACGACCTAGATTATCGTAAGATACTACTAGGTCTTCCATAACCAAATAGACCATGTCTTATCTGAAGGGCAAGTCAAGATTCTCCGTTACCGGCGAGTGTGTATGAGAAGAACTATGAGAGTGGAGGAAGCCAGAGAGGTATGTAAGGAAAGAACCTGTTGGAACTCTGTACTCTCTGCCTACCTCGCGAGGGAGCTGGCGTGATGATATAGATAGATAGATAGAAATAAAAATTTATCTTATACAACTAAAACCTTAGTAATAATTAGTTTTTAATGTTAAGACAGATGTAAAAAAGGTATCGGTAATATTATATTCACGATTTGTATTACTTAAACTGCGACTGCCTCGTTGGTCTAGTGGCAAAGCGCATCGCTTGAACACGAGGTCCTGGGTTCAAATCCTAGGTCGGACAAGTGTAGTTTTTCTAACGAAAACTTCCGAGTACGAGTCCGGAGTCTGGAATTGTGCCCGATATATGGCAATAGGCTCGCCCCCAATTACATGGGACCTAACTTTGTCGGCGAAACGTAGGTGTACTCAGTACACCTCTGCCACCCCTGCTTGGGGAATATAGGCGTGACAGTGTATTACTTAAAAATTTTAATTTAATTCATTATGCCCAAAATAAATTCATTTACTGCACTATTTATTGTTTAAATGCACATTGAGTGAATTTCGACCTTAATTTTTTTCTAACAATAAATATTTGTGCATTTGTCGATTAGTTGTTAACTCACTGGTCTTATAAAGGGCGCAACATTTTTTCTTGGTTTTGACATTTAGACCTGTCAAGTTGTCCGTGGATTTGTGAACACGATTATAATTAGTTTTATCCATAATTTGGCGATTGCAGTAGACCCCCAGGGTCTACTGCAATCGCCTTAACAAAACCATTTTGATCTTACTTGGCAATAAAAGAGAGAGCTATAAAATGCTTATATCCACATACCTTGTTTGAAGCCAAGTAAGATTATAGTAGCTTTGTTAAAGAGTGGGAGAACTAAACTGAGTTCTTTCCTTCTGTATCCAAAATCATTTGTTTATATTGAAAAATTAACATTCACACATTGATTAATTTAAATCAATTCGCTATACTAAAAATAATTATTTACTTATTCTATTGTAGCATGTGAAATATAAATTTAAAGTAGTGAAAAGTCGCAGTTCCATACAGAAGTTTTTTGTGTGTTTGTGTAATTGATCTACGCTGTTGGCTGCGGGGCCTTTACAGCTTCACCGGACAAGAGGGCGAGCGAGCCAGAAGGGCAAGGGGGCAACTAGTTTAAGGGCGCCTCAACGAGGAACGGCCTCGGCTTGGGCAGCCGCTGTCGGGGAGGGCATATACTAGGTGTCTCGCCGTGGTGCTCTGCACCTGCCGGCGTGCAAGGGATTCTTCGACCTCGCCGGCGAGGTCGGTGTCTGATCTTGTATGGCCTAAATGATTAAATTCAATCTAATACGAGTTCAAGCGTAGTAGTATATTAATCACTATGTAATGGAATCAAGTAAATAAAATAACATTGTCCCCATTCGCATATATAAACAGGTGTTGTCTTACACTGGTGTAACTGTAAAATCACCTTGACAAACAAGCAAACCTCTATACTTTGCTATAAATAACTTTTGTAATGTAACCTAGTGTTATAAAATTTCTAATTTGAAGTGGGGTATGTAATTGAATTTTAATATTTATTGCGTGCAGACGGCTACGCCATAATTTTCGCATCCCTAAAGGTTATGATAATAATTCTAGTTACCTATTATTGCAGCATAGAAAAGATTTTATTTAAAAACTATCGTCCCGTCCTGGTTTTGTTTGTGTAGCACGCACAAATATATTCATCATCATAGATTTGCCGAATAGCTAAATTTTTAAAAAGTTATGTTGACTGAATTGACGAACTTGTTTTGTTTTGATTTGATTATTTACTGGCAATGGCGGCGGTCGGCGGAATGCAATGTGACCCCTGCCCCTGCTTGTCGCCTGTTCCGCCGCGCTCTCGCGCAATTGTCGTAATAGATCGTTCAATTTCGGCGCTTGCTAGAAATCTTCGGCTTCGGCCAAAACTTCGGCCCATTTCGGCCAAAGCCGAAGTTTTGGCCGAAGTTGTCCCTAGGCGAATGTTCGGTCGGACACTATAAATTATACAGGTTTATTGGTAATTAATTAATAATCTCTTAAGAGCAACTTCCGTACATTTTGATAAATACCTATGCCATGAGATGTTTAAAATTTTTCGAAAAATTGAAAAATTTGTATGAAACAGCTGATTTTATAGTCGCTAAAATAAAAAATCTCCATACAAACTTTCTGATCGTATACAGAAGTTGCCCTCTAGATGGTATTAATTAATTACGAATAATAACCTGTTGGAACTCTGTACACTCTGCCAACCCGCAAGGGATCTGGCGTGATGATATAGATAGATAGATAATAACCCTGTATACCAAAAGCTTCCCCGGCAGTCAGTCTTATCTGTTGGTGAAAACCCAATGAAAATCCGTGTAGTCCACTTCTGAAGTTAGTGGCTGGCGACTTAAATTTATATTAGTAGTAAAGTTATATATTACTACTAATTTCTGCCCACGACTTCGTCCGTGTTGACTTAAGACAAAAAAAAATCCGGGATAAAAGTATGTTATGTAATATACTATCTCTGTGCCATATTTCATCATTCACGTTTTTGAGTTTGAGTAACGAACGTCTAAATATACAAACTTTCACATTAATAATATTAGTAGGAAGTAACAAACATCTCTCAAATCCGTTTTGATTTTCAAAAGCGGTAGACAATTGTACAGAAAGTATACCCACATCGCCGACACTTTTTGGACTTAATGTGTGTAAAAGTCCTGTGTTGACCTAGGTTGATATTAGGCTGTGAATGTTGGTTAAAGGACACTCTCGAAAATTGCCCCAGAACCAACAAACATTTGACCCATGCCATCAGTATTTATCTATTTTATTTAAATAATGGCAAATATCCGTATCTAACGGATAACTTGCAATCTTAAACGAATATTTCAAAGTATTGTCAGTATTGAGATCTAAGTCGCCGACATCTTTACTGAGTGTACACAATATAACCTCATACGTATTAATGGTCACTGAATTATAACCTCAAAATCTAATACTTTTTGTGCAATATTGCGATTCCCCCGCTTGTCCGTTTAATAATAAATGCCTTAAAAGAATTTATGGGTGATTTGAAATCATGCAAGCATTTTTTCATTGCTGTTGGTTCTGGGGCAAATCATGTATGGGAGCAGAACAATGTTCGTTCAACAATGGTTCTGGAGAAAAGAGACTCATCCTTCGGTTCTGAATATCTATTATATTTCTGACTATTCGTTTACATAAAAATATATCACTACTATTAGTCCCTCCGCCGCGTCTGTCTGTCTGTCTGTCTGAACGCGATAAACTCAATAGCTACGGGAAGGATTTTTATACGGTTTTCACCGATGGACGGAGTGATTCAAGAGGAAGGTTTTTGTGTATAATTCAGCCGTGCGAAGCCGGGGCTGGTCGCTAGTAAAATATAAAAAATGAAAGCGAAGTGGTCCGTACTTACTAAACAACGTAGGCGGTTTACATTCACTGTCGCGCATAATGTGACAGGGGGCAATTATTTTGGCATACCATTACATGGTCTTTGGGAATCTGTTAAGGTTTATATGGTATGTAGTTAGGTAGTTGTAGGTCTCCAAATGCATAAGCCGAACGCTTATAATATTATCAATTTTCGCAAGCAATTTTCTCGGGCCAGTGTAATATGAATATAACTGTACATATTTTTGGGCGCCCTACTAGCCCCTTTTTATTATTACGCTTGATTTAAATATAAAAGAAACCTATATTTAGACTATGGCGTATTTATAGTCGCGTCTTTAATAATCTTCAGGCTTCTATAACTCAGTTGAAGATAGATCAATTACTCTTCATTACATAAAACTGAATGATCACTAATGAATTCATTATTTCAATGTAAAATTTGGCGAACTATAGAATACAGGAAGCCAGAGAGCGCTGTAAGGAATGATCCTGTTGGACTTCATTACTCTCTGCATGCCCCGCAAGGGAGAATTTGTAGTAATTTTCTTTTGTGCAATGATTTAATGATAGATTAGCAATAAATCTTATCTCTAAAATTAAAAAAATCGTCTGTTGTGACGGAGAGAGCAAACCAAAATAAACCTTTAGCTACACTACGTAACTCTCATTTTGGGACTCAGACTTTCACATAACCTGTGTTTTTATTTAACAAACAACCTAGTCTGTTGAGTTACTAGATTGACGCGAATGTTACACATATATATATTTTTTTTTTTTTTTTAATAACCTAGCCCCACACTAGGATTTATTCCTGTGTCGTGGGTGCGTTTACAAACATGAAAATTCACATACACAAATACCCAGACCGGAACAAATAATTGTGGATCACACAAAGATTTGTCCCGTGCGGGACTCGAATCGCGCGACTATTAGACGCAGTGGGCAGAGCGGCTTAAGCTCTTAACCACTACGCTAAATCGTCCGTCATATATGTATATTTTTTATATATGTATATATATGTTTATTTTTGACTTGAGTTCCTAACGTGTTGAATGCTTTGAAGCACCTTTGATAACGGGAGGCTCCCTTCCGTGATCATGGGTGCTGCACTATACTATTTCATAACCTAGCCTGATGAAAATATTTCAAGTAACATAACAATCTGCTTGTCTCCTTGATAATCATGCTTCCTTTCCCGTCGCGGAACCAAGAATGTCCAGTGCTCTCCAGATGCCCAATGGACAAATCTGGTTCATTCAAGGTCACTATAACTTAGCATTTGGTGTCTGCTGGCAGTTATCTTTGGGGATTCTGGATTATAGTATAAAACTAATTAATATAAGTCCATAGTTCACAGTGATCATATTTACCATTGATATACAAATTGATATAAGTATTATGATATTTACAAATATCGCACCTTCAGAACGGTATATACTTATATCATAAATCTAAGGAATGAAGCTACGGTCATAGAGGGCCATTAAAAGGTACTCTTATCTGGTAAATATTAAAACAAACTGCGTTTTTATGGTAGAAATACGATACTTCGGTCTCTCACTTTCCCTCCCCGCGCCGCTCGGTTCTGAAGGGACGCGATTAGTTTTCCAAAAACTTGACTTTTTGAGATAAGTCACTACTGTTCTGAAGGTGCGATATATATCTACTATGATTAAGCTTTATTCGCTATCACCTGTGGTGCAATTTTTTTATGTGCCGTAATGTATTTTGAGGTAATAAGGCCTTTATTTCCTTGCCAAATGTTATCAAAATCAGTTCAGCGGTTTAGGCGTGAAAATGTAACAAACAAACGCAGTAACTTTCCATTTATAATATTGGATTAGGGAAGTATGGATATTATGAAATATAGATTTCGCCATTATTTCGCCAATATGATGTATCAGAATGTAGAATACTGCTATTCCTTTTTTCCTGTGATGTTCATAAAACCCTACTAAACGCGTACGAGCGTTTAACGTCGATTAGGTAGCGTGACCTCACTTCAATGGTTTCAACCTTTACGCTGTTCGAAGACATTTTAGTTACAAAGAACCATTTGAAATATATCATGTTCTGAACGTCAAGGCGCCCATTGCCCATGCCTTTGGAGATATTAATAAAAAAAAAAATACCGTAACGCCTGCTGTGTGGGGGGCATTATTCTATCTATCTATCTATAACCTCACGCCAGATCCCTTGCGAGGTAGGCAGAGAGTACAGTGTTCCAACAGGTTCTTTCCTTACATACCTCTCTGGCTTCCTCGACTCTCATAGTTCGTCTCATACACGCTCGCCGGTTACGGAGACTCTTGACTTTTCCATCAGATAAGACTCTGTTTATTTGGTCGTGGTATTATTGAATATTTTTTTTAATTGTAGGCTTAATCAATTAAAATTTCCATTGAAATAAAATAATCCCCATAAGGTATTTCGGAATAAAAATGACTTGGACGTCCAACACCCAGTTCCTCACGTGACCATTGGTACTGCACTCGAAACGTCGAAAACTTAAAAACCAAAAATAAACCGCGATAAAATCCGATATATTATCTTCATTTAATTAATTTTTTCCCTATTCTACACGTCTGTATTCCCCATGGAGGGCTGTCTATTTTTTGTGTGTGTGAATGATCTACGCTGTTGGCCACGGGGCCTTTACAGCTTCACCGGACAAGAGGGCGAGCGTGCAACCACTACGCTCGAGCCAGAAGGGCAAGGGAACAAGTAGCTCAAGGGCGCCTCAAGGAGGAACGGTCTCGGCTTTGGCAGTCGCTATGGGGGAGGGCGTATACTAGGTATCTCGCCATAGTGCTCAGCACCGGCTGGCGGGCAAGGGATTCTTCGACCTCGCCAGCGAGGTCGGTGTCTGATCCTGTGTGCGGTATCTGTATTCGAAAGAAGGGATGTAAGGGCATCGGGAGGGACGGTGAGAAAATGCCGCGGAGGCGGTAGCGGCTGATAGAAGGGGAGTTAGGTTCGTAGTCGGCGGCGGCTACGATTAGCGGATTTCTATGATTGGACGCGTTCGCGAAATATCGGGTTGTCGCCTTTTTAATAAAGGCGCGAATAGGTTCGAGACCGAGATCGGAATGGAGATTGGGCTGTCTATGTACACCGACTTATCCCCGACGGTGGTGGTGTGGTGGTGTCAATGATCTACGTTGTTGACTGCGGGGCCTTTACAGCTTCACCGGATAAGAGGGCGAGCGTGCAACCACTACGCTCGAGCCAGACCGAAGATTTAATGTTCCAATGTAATCCACGTAGGTGACGAGTTTATTGCAACCATTCCGGGCCTGTGTCCGACCTAGTAATCGAAGCCAGGACTTCGGGATTGCTTAGACCAACAAGTCGGGGTTATTAAAATGTATAATATAAAGTTTGACTACCTCGTTGGTCTGGTGGCAAAGCGCATCGCTTTGTGATCACGAGGTACTGGGTTCGAATCCTAGGTCGGACAAATGTAGTTTTTCTAACGAAAAATTCCCAGTATGAGTCCGGAGTCTGGAATTGTCCCTGATATATGGCAATAGGCTCGCCCCTATTACATGGGACCTAACATCGTCGCCGAAATGTGGGTGTACTCAGTACACCTCTGCCGCCCCCTCTGGGAAATATAGGCGTGATGGTGTTGTTGTTGTATAATATAATATATTATATTATACAACAACAACTATGTTAGCTAGGATTCTTTTGAAACTAACCTTACATAACTAAATATTCGCTGCGATTATGCACCACTTCCCTATGTGTTAGTTTTGTGAAAGTTATACTGCAATAGAATAACTATGAATGCAGTGCAAACTATTTTATTTAGCTCGTAAAAACTTATCGAGGCGCGACGACGAATTTACGACTTTATGTATGTAATGTTTATAACACTGCATATTATAGACAGATGTTTGCTGATTTTCAGTGTCGTTTTCTATATTTTTAATATGTGTGTTTTTAACAAGTGTGTATTCTGTAAAATGTAACAATCTTATTAAACTTACCAAGCTATTCAAAGTCAAATTTGTTAGTTTAAATTTCAAAAAGTTTCGTGGTCTAGTATCCACTTACATTTTTATTCAAAGTGTTTTTTTGTTTCATTTGGGGTACAAGTGCGATATGTAAACGCGTCACGTCACTTTTTAATAAATCAATTCTAAATACATATTATACATAAACCTCAAAAAGGTCGCTGGGACAGACTGGATGCGGAAGGCGGAGGACCGTGTGCAATGGCGCGTGTTAGGAGAGGCCTATGTCCAGCAGTGGACTACGATAGGCTGATTGATTGATTGATACATATTTGTTGCAAAAAATATTTCCTTGACAAATGGTCACTTATTAACAGACACGGTTATAAACATAATTAAGACAAATTGTCATAACAATCTAACAAATTTGTGTTTTTTCACCATGAAAAGTTTATCACGCGAAATATTTC